>CM056382.1:15618456-16218456 GCA_029718625.1 Synaphobranchus kaupii
TAAAGCCCTCTAAAATGTCATATAAGAGCTGTGTTTCTTCTAAATTCAGATTGATATTAAAAGGAAACTTCCTGTTTTCACAAAACCACTTCTCTTCAAAATGATAGAAGAACACCTCAGAGTGTCACTCAGGCAATCTCAGGACATTCTGATGTGGAATTTCAAAATTAAAGCCCTCTAAAATGTCCTATAAGAGCTGTGTTTCTTCTACATTCAGATTGATATTAAAAGGAAACTTCCTGTTTTCACAAAACCACTTCTCTTCAGCATGATAGAAGAACACCTCAGAGTGTCATTCAGGGCAATCTCAGGACATTCTGATGTGGAATTTCAAAATTAAAGTCCTCTAAAATGTCATATAAGAGCTGTGTTTCTTCTAAATTCAGATTGATATTAAAAGGAAACTTCCTGTTTTCACAAAACCACTTCTCTTCAGAATGATAGAAGAACACCTCAGAGTGTCACTCAGGCAATCTCAGCACATTCTGATGTGTAATTTCAAAATGAAAGCCCTCTAAAATGTCATATAAGAGCTGTGTTTCTTCTAAATTCTGATTGATATTAAAAGGAAACTTCCTGTTTTCACAAAACAACTTCTCTTCAGAATGATAGAAGAACACCTCAGAGTGTCACTCAGGCAATCTCAGGACATTCTGATGTGGAATTTCAAAATTAAAGCCCTCTAAAATGTCATATAAGAGCTGTGTTTCTTCTAAATTCAGATTGATATTAAAAGGAAACTTCCTATTTTCACAAAACCACTTCTCTTCAGCATGATAGAAGAACACCTCAGAGTGTCACTCAGGCAATCTCAGGACATTCTGATGTGGAATTTCAAAATTAAAGCCCTCTAAAATGTCATATAAGAGTTGTGTTTCTTCTAAATTCAGATTGATATTAACAGGAAACTTCCTGTTTTCACTGACCAATTTCACTTCAGACTGATAGGACACCACCTCCGAGTGTCACTCAGGCAATCTCAGGACATTCTGATATGGAATTTCAAAATTAAAGCCCTCTAAAATGTCATATAAGAGCTGTGTTTCTTCTAAATTCTGATTGATATTAAAAGGAAACTTCCTGTTTTCACAAAACCACTTCTCTCAGAATGATAGAAGAACACTTCAGAGTGTCACTCAGGCAATCTCAGGACATTCTGATGTGGAATTTCAAAATTAAAGCCCTCTAAAATGTCCTATAAGAGCTGTGTTTCTTCTACATTCAGATTGATATTAAAGGAAACTTCCTGTTTTCACAAAACCACTTCTCTTCAGCATGATAGAAGAACACCTCAGAGTGTCATTCAGGCAATCTCAGGACATTCTGATGTGGAATTTCAAAATTAAAGCCCTCTAAAATGTCATATAAGAGCTGTGTTTCTTCTAAATTCAGATTGATATTAAAAGGAAACTTCCTGTTTTCACAAAACCACTTCTCTTCAGAATGATAGAAGAACACCTCAGAGTGTCACTCAGGCAATCTCAGCACATTCTGATGTGTAATTTCAAAATGAAAGCCCTCTAAAATGTCATATAAGAGCTGTGTTTCTTCTAAATTCTGATTGATATTAAAAAGGAAACTTCCTGTTTTCACAAAACAACTTCTCTTCAGAATGATAGAAGAACACCTCAGAGTGTCACTCAGGCAATCTCAGGACATTCTGATGTGGAATTTCAAAATTAAAGCCCTCTAAAATGTCATATAAGAGCTGTGTTTCTTCTAAATTCAGATTGATATTAAAAGGAAACTTCCTATTTTCACAAACCACTTCTCTTCAGCATGATAGAAGAACACCTCAGAGTGTCACTCAGGCAATCTCAGGACATTCTGATGTGGAATTTCAAAATTAAAGCCCTCTAAAATGTCATATAAGAGTTGTGTTTCTTCTAAATTCAGATGATATTAAAAGGAAACTTCCTGTTTTCACTGAGCAATTTCACGTCAGAATGATAGCAGACCACCTCGGGGTGTCACTCAGCCAATCTCAGGCCATTCTGATGTGGAATTTCAAAATTAAAGCCCTCTAAAATGTCATATAAGAGCTGTGGTTTCTTCTAAATTCAGATTGATATTAAAGGAAAGTTCCTGTTTTCACAAAACCATTTCATGTCAAATTAATAGAAGAACACCTCATAGTGTCACTCAGACCACCTCAGGACAATCTGATGTGGAATTTCAAAATTAAAGCCCTCTAAAATGTCATATAAGAGCTGTGTTTCTTCTAAATTCAGATTGATATTAAAAGGAAACTTCCTGTTTTCACTGAGCAATTTCATGTCAGAATGATAGCAGACCACCTCGGGGTGTCACTCAGCCAATCTCAGGCCATTCTGATGTGGAATTTCAAATTAAAGCCCTCTAAAATGTCATATAAGAGCTGTGTTTCTTCTAAATTCAGATTGATATTAAAAGGAAACTTCCTGTTTTCACAAAACCATTTCATGTCAAATTAATAGAAGAACACCTCACAAGTGTCACTCAGACCACCTCAGGAAAATCTGATGTGGAATTTCAAAATTAAAGCCCTCTAAAATGTCATATAAGAGCTGTGTTTCTTCTAAATTCAGATTGATATTAAAAGGAAACTTCCTGTTTTCACTGAGCAATTTCACGTCAGAATGATAGCAGACCACCTCGGGGTGTCACTCAGCCAATCTCAGGCCATTCTGATGTGGAATTTCAAAATGAAAGCCCTCTAAAATGTCATATAAGAGCTGTGTTTCTTCTAAATTCAGATTGATATTAAAAGGAAACTTCCTGTTTTCACAAAACCATTTCATGTCAAATTAATAGAAGAACACCTCATAGTGTCACTCAGACCACCTCAGGACAATCTGATGTGGAATTTCAAAATTAAAGCCCTCTAAAATGTCATATAAGAGCTGTGTTTCTTCTAAATTCAGATTGATATTAAAAGGAAACTTCCTGTTTTCACTGACCAATTTCACTTGAGCATGATAGCAGACCCCCTCACGGTGTCAGTCAGACAATCTTAGGACATTCTGATGTGGAATTTCAAAATTAAAGCCCTCTAAAATGTCATATAAGAGCTGTGTTTCTTCTAAATTCAGATTGATATTAAAAGGAAACTTCCTGTTTTCACTGACCAATTTCACTTGAGCATGATAGCAGACCCCCTCACGGTGTCAGTCAGACAATCTTAGGACATTCTGATGTGGAATTTCAAAATTAAAGCCCTCTAAAATGTCATATAAGAGCTGTGTTTCTTCTAAATTCAGATTGATATTAAAGGAAACTTCCTGTTTTCACAAAACCACTTCTCTTCAAAATGCATAGAAGAACACCTCAGAGTGTCACTCAGGCAATCTCAGGACATTCTGATGTGGAATTTCAAATTAAAGCCCTCTAAAATGTCCTATAAGAGCTGTGTTTCTTCTACATTCAGATTGATATTAAAAGGAAACTTCCTGTTTTCACAAAACCACTTCTCTTCAGCATGATAGAAGAACACCTCAGAGTGTCATTCAGGCAATCTCAGGACATTCTGATGTGGAATTTTCAAAATTAAAGTCCTCTAAAATGTCATATAAGAGCTGTGTTTCTTCTAAATTCAGATTGATATTAAAAGGAAACTTCCTGTTTTCACAAAACCACTTCTCTTCAGAATGATAGAAGAACACCTCAGAGTGTCACTCAGGCAATCTCAGCACATTCTGATGTGTAATTTCAAAATGAAAGCCCTCTAAAATGTCATATAAGAGCTGTGTTTCTTCTAAATTCTGATTGATATTAAAAGGAAACTTCCTGTTTTCACAAAACAACTTCTCTTCAGAATGATAGAAGAACACCTCAGAGTGTCACTCAGGCAATCTCAGGACATTCTGATGTGGAATTTCAAAATTAAAGCCCTCTAAAAATGTCATATAAGAGCTGTGTTTCTTCTAAATTTCAGATTGATATTAAAAGGAAACTTCCTATTTTCACAAAACCACTTCTCTTCAGCATGATAGAAGAACACCTCAGAGTGTCACTCAGGCAATCTCAGGACATTCTGATGTGGAATTTCAAAATTAAAGCCCTCTAAAATGTCATATAAGAGTTGTGTTTCTTCTAAATTCAGATTGATATTAACAGGAAACTTCCTGTTTTCACTGACCAATTTCACTTCAGACTGATAGGACACCACCTCCGAGTGTCACTCAGGCAATCTCAGGACATTCTGATATGGAATTTCAAAATTAAAGCCCTCTAAAATGTCATATAAGAGCTGTGTTTCTTCTAAATTCTGATTGATATTAAAAGGAAACTTCCTGTTTTCACAAAACCACTTCTCTTCAGAATGATAGAAGAACACTTCAGAGTGTCACTCAGGCAATCTCAGGACATTCTGATGTGGAATTTCAAAATTAAAGCCCCTCTAAAATGTCCTATAAGAGCTGTGTTTCTTCTACATTCAGATTGATATTAAAAGGAAACTTCCTGTTTTCACAAAACCACTTCTCTTCAGCCTGATAGAAGAACACCTCAGAGTGTCATTCAGGCAATCTCAGGACATTCTGATGTGGAATTTCAAAATTAAAGCCCTCTAAAATGTCATATAAGAGCTGTGTTTCTTCTAAATTCAGATTGATATTAAAAGGAAACTTCCTGTTTTCACAAAACCATTTCATGTCAAATTAATAGAAGAACACCTCACAGTGTCACTCAGACCACCTCAGGAAAATCTGATGTGGAATTTCAAAATTAAAGCCCTCTAAAATGTCATATAAGAGCTGTGTTTCTTCTAAATTCAGATTGATATTAAAAGGAAACTTCCTGTTTTCACTGAGCAATTTCACGTCAGAATGATAGCAGACCACCTCGGGGTGTCACTCAGCCAATCTCAGGCCATTCTGATGTGGAATTTCAAAATTAAAGCCCTCTAAAATGTCATATAAGAGCTGTGTTTCTTCTAAATTCAGATTGATATTAAAAGGAAACTTCCTGTTTTCACAAAACCATTTCATGTCAAATTAATAGAAGAACACCTCATAGTGTCACTCAGACCACCTCAGGACAATCTGATGTGGAATTTCAAAATTAAAGCCCTCTAAAATGTCATATAAGAGCTGTGTTTCTTCTAAATTCAGATTGATATTAAAAGGAAACTTCCTGTTTTCACTGACCAATTTCACTTGAGCATGATAGCAGACCCCCTCACGGTGTCAGTCAGACAATCTTAGGACATTCTGATGTGGAATTTCAAAATTAAAGCCCTCTAAAATGTCATATAAGAGCTGTGTTTCTTCTAAATTCAGATTGATATTAAAAGGAAACTTCCTGTTTTCACTGACCAATTTCACTTGAGCATGATAGCAGACCCCCTCACGGTGTCAGTCAGACAATCTTAGGACATTCTGATGTGGAATTTCAAATTAAAGCCCTCTAAAATGTCATATAAGAGCTGTGTTTCTTCTAAATTCAGATTGATATTAAAAGGAAACTTCCTGTTTTCACAAAACCACTTCTCTTCAAAATGATAGAAGAACACCTCAGAGTGTCACTCAGGCAATCTCAGGGACATTCTGATGTGGAATTTCAAAATTAAAGCCCTCTAAAATGTCCTATAAGAGCTGTGTTTCTTCTACATTCAGATTGATATTAAAAGGAAACTTCCTGTTTTCACAAAACCACTTCTCTTCAGCATGATAGAAGAACACCTCAGAGTGTCATTCAGGCAATCTCAGGACATTCTGATGTGGAATTTCAAAATTAAAGTCCTCTAAAATGTCATATAAGAGCTGTGTTTCTTCTAAATTCAGATTGATATTAAAAGGAAACTTCCTGTTTTCACAAAACCACTTCTCTTCAGAATGATAGAAGAACACCTCAGAGTGTCACTCAGGCAATCTCAGCACATTCTGATGTGTAATTTCAAAATGAAAGCCCTCTAAAATGTCATATAAGAGCTGTGTTTCTTCTAAATTCTGATTGATATTAAAAGGAAACTTCCTGTTTTCACAAAACAACTTCTCTTCAGAATGATAGAAGAACACCTCAGAGTGTCACTCAGGCAATCTCAGGACATTCTGATGTGGAATTTCAAAATTAAAGCCCTCTAAAATGTCATATAAGAGCTGTGTTTCTTCTAAATTCAGATTGATATTAAAAGGAAACTTCCTATTTTCACAAAACCACTTCTCTTCAGCATGATAGAAGAACACCTCAGAGTGTCACTCAGGCAATCTCAGGACATTCTGATGTGGAATTTCAAAATTAAAAGCCCTCTAAAATGTCATATAAGAGTTGTGTTTCTTCTAAATTCAGATTGATATTAACAGGAAACTTCCTGTTTTCACTGACCAATTTCACTTCAGACTGATAGGACACCACCTCCGAGTGTCACTCAGGCAATCTCTAGGACATTCTGATATGGAATTTCAAATTAAAGCCCTCTAAAATGTCATATAAGAGCTGTGTTTCTTCTAAATTCTGATTGATATTAAAAGGAAACTTCCTGTTTTCACTGACCAATTTCACTTGAGCATGATAGCAGACCCCCTCACGGTGTCAGTCAGACAATCTTAGGACATTCTGATGTGGAATTTCAAAATTAAAGCCCTCTAAAATGTCATATAAGAGCTGTGTTTCTTCTAAATTCAGATTGATATTAAAAGGAAACTTCCTGTTTTCACTGACCAATTTCACTTGAGCATGATAGCAGACCCCCTCACGGTGTCAGTCAGACAATCTTAGGACATTCTGATGTGGAATTTCAAAATTAAAGCCCTCTAAAATGTCATATAAGAGCTGTGTTTCTTCTAAATTCAGATTGATATTAAAAGGAAACTTCCTGTTTTCACAAAACCACTTCTCTTCAAAATGATAGAAGAACACCTCAGAGTGTCACTCAGGCAATCTCAGGACATTCTGATGTGGAATTTCAAAATTAAAGCCCTCTAAAATGTCCTATAAGAGCTGTGTTTCTTCTACATTCAGATTGATATTAAAAGGAAACTTCCTGTTTTCACAAAACCACTTCTCTTCAGCATGATAGAAGAACACCTCAGAGTGTCATTCAGGCAATCTCAGGACATTCTGATGTGGAATTTCAAAATTAAAGTCCTCTAAAATGTCATATAAGAGCTGTGTTTCTTCTAAATTCAGATTGATATTAAAAGGAAACTTCCTGTTTTCACAAAACCACTTCTCTTCAGAATGATAGAAGAACACCTCAGAGTGTCACTCAGGCAATCTCAGCACATTCTGATGTGTAATTTCAAAATGAAAGCCCTCTAAAATGTCATATAAGAGCTGTGTTTCTTCTAAATTCTGATTGATATTAAAAGGAAACTTCCTGTTTTCACAAAACAACTTCTCTTCAGAATGATAGAAGAACACCTCAGAGTGTCACTCAGGCAATCTCAGGACATTCTGATGTGGAATTTCAAAATTAAAGCCCTCTAAAATGTCATATAAGAGCTGTGTTTCTTCTAAATTCAGATTGATATTAAAAGGAAACTTCCTATTTTCACAAAACCACTTCTCTTCAGCATGATAGAAGAACACCTCAGAGTGTCACTCAGGCAATCTCAGGACATTCTGATGTGGAATTTCAAAATTAAAGCCCTCTAAAATGTCATATAAGAGTTGTGTTTCTTCTAAATTCAGATTGATATTAACAGGAAACTTCCTGTTTTCACTGACCAATTTCACTTCAGACTGATAGGACACCACCTCCGAGTGTCACTCAGGCAATCTCAGGACATTCTGATATGGAATTTCAAAATTAAAGCCCTCTAAAATGTCATATAAGAGCTGTGTTTCTTCTAAATTCTGATTGATATTAAAAGGAAACTTCCTGTTTTCACAAAACCACTTCTCTTCAGAATGATAGAAGAACACTTCAGAGTGTCACTCAGGCAATCTCAGGACATTCTGATGTGGAATTTCAAAATTAAAGCCCTCTAAAATGTCCTATAAGAGCTGTGTTTCTTCTACATTCAGATTGATATTAAAAGGAAACTTCCCTGTTTTCACAAAACCACTTCTCTTCAGCATGATAGAAGAACACCTCAGAGTGTCATTCAGGCAATCTCAGGACATTCTGATGTGGAATTTCAAAATTAAAGCCCTCTAAAATGTCATATAAGAGCTGTGTTTCTTCTAAATTCAGATTGATATTAAAAGGAAACTTCCTGTTTTCACAAAACCACTTCTCTTCAGAATGATAGAAGAACACCTCAGAGTGTCACTCAGGCAATCTCAGCACATTCTGATGTGTAATTTCAAAATGAAAGCCCTCTAAAATGTCATATAAGAGCTGTGTTTCTTCTAAATTCTGATTGATATTAAAAGGAAACTTCCTGTTTTCACAAAACAACTTCTCTTCAGAATGATAGAAGAACACCTCAGAGTGTCACTCAGGCAATCTCAGGACATTCTGATGTGGAATTTCAAAATTAAAGCCCTCTAAAATGTCATATAAGAGCTGTGTTTCTTCTAAATTCAGATTGATATTAAAAGGAAACTTCCTATTTTCACAAAACCACTTCTCTTCAGCATGATAGAAGAACACCTCAGAGTGTCACTCAGGCAATCTCAGGACATTCTGATGTGGAATTTCAAAATTAAAGCCCTCTAAAATGTCATATAAGAGTTGTGTTTCTTCTAAATTCAGATTGATATTAACAGGAAACTTCCTGTTTTCACTGACCAATTTCACTTCAGACTGATAGGACACCACCTCCGAGTGTCACTCAGGCAATCTCAGGACATTCCTGATATGGAATTTCAAAATTAAAGCCCTCTAAAATGTCATATAAGAGCTGTGTTTCTTCTAAATTCTGATTGATATTAAAAGGAAACTTCCTGTTTTCACAAAACCACTTCTCTTCAGAATGATAGACGAACACCTCAGAGTGTCACTTAGGCAATCTCAGGACATTCTGATGTGGAATTTCAAAAATTAAAGCCCTCTAAATGTCATATAAGAGCTGTGTTTCTTCTAAATTCTGATTGAGATTAAAAGGAAACTTCCTGTTTTCACAAAACCATTTCATGTCAGATTAATAGAAGAACACCTTATAGTGTCACTCAGACCCACCTCAGGACAATCTGATGTGGAATTTCAAAATTAAAGCCCTCTAAAATGTCATATAAGAGCTGTGTTTCTTCTAAATTCAGATTGATATTAAAAGGAAACTTCCTGTTGTCACTGAGCAATTTCACGTCAGAATGATAGCAGACCACCTCGGGGTGTCACTCAGCCAATCTCAGGCCATTCTGATGTGGAATTTCAAAATTAAAGCCCTCTAAAATGTCATATAAGAGCTGTGTTTCTTCTAATTCAGATTGATATTAAAAGGAAAGTTCCTGTTTTCACAAAACCATTTCATGTCAAATTAATAGAAGAACACCTCATAGTGTCACTCAGACCACCTCAGGACAATCTGATGTGGAATTTCAAAATTAAAGCCCTCTAAAATGTCATATAAGAGCTGTGTTTCTTCTAAATTCAGATTGATATTAAAAGGAAACTTCCTGTTTTCACTGAGCAATTTCATGTCAGAATGATAGAAGAACACCTCAGAGTGTCACTCAGGCAATCTCAGGACATTCTGATGTGGAATTTCAAAATTAAAGCCCTCTAAAATGTCATATAAGAGCTGTGTTTCTTCTAAATTCAGATTGATATTAAAAGGAAACTTCCTGTTTTCACAAAACCACTTCTCTTCAGCATGATAGAAGAACACCTCAGAGTGTCACTCAGCCAATCTCAGGACATTCTGATGTGGAATTTCAAAATTAAAACCCTCTAAAATGTCATATAAGAGTTGTGTTTCTTCTAAATTCAGATTGATATTAACATGGAAACTTCCTGTTTTCACTGACCAATTTCACTTCAGACTGATAGGACACCACCTCCGAGTGTCACTCAGGCATCTCAGGACATTCTGATATGGAATTTCAAAATTAAAGCCCTCTAAAATGTCATATAAGAGCTGTGTTTCTCCTAAATTCTGATTGATATTAAAAGGAAACTTCCTGTTTTCACAAAACCACTTCTCTTCAGAATGATAGACGAACACCTCAGAGTGTCACTTAGGCAATCTCAGGACATTCTGATGTGGAATTTCAAATTAAAGCCCTCTAAAATGTCATATAAGAGCTGTGTTTCTTCTAAATCAGATTGATATTAAAAGGAAACTTCCTGTTTTCACTGAGCAATTTCACGTCAGAATGATAGCAGACCACCTCGGGGTGTCACTCAGCCAATCTCAGGCCATTCTGATGTGGAATTTCAAAATTAAAGCCCTCTAAAATGTCATATAAGAGCTGTGTTTCTTCTAAATTCAGATTGATATTAAAAGGAAAGTTCCTGTTTTCACAAAACCATTTCATGTCAAATTAATAGAAGAACACCTCATAGTGTCACTCAGACCACCTCAGGACAATCTGATGTGGAATTTCAAATTAAAGCCCTCTAAAATGTCATATAAGAGCTGTGTTTCTTCTAAATTCAGATTGATATTAAAAGGAAACTTCCTGTTTTCACTGAGCAATTTCATGTCAGAATGATAGCAGACCACCTCGGGTGTCACTCAGCCAATCTCAGGCCATTCTGATGTGGAATTTCAAAATTAAAGCCCTCTAAAATGTCATATAAGAGCTGTGTTTCTTCTAAATTCAGATTGATATTAAAAGGAAACTTCCTGTTTTCACAAAACCATTTCATGTCAAATTAATAGAAGAACACCTCACAGTGTCACTCAGACCACCTCAGGAAATCTGATGTGGAATTTCAAAATTAAAGCCCTCTAAAATGTCATATAAGAGCTGTGTTTCTTCTAAATTCAGATTGATATTAAAAGGAAACTTCCTGTTTTCACTGAGCAATTTCACGTCAGAATGATAGCAGACCACCTCGGGGTGTCACTCAGCCAATCTCAGGCCATTCTGATGTGGAATTTCAAAATTAAAGCCCTCTAAAATGTCATATAAGAGCTGTGTTTCTTCTAAATTCAGATTGATATTAAAAGGAAACTTCCTGTTTTCACAAAACCATTTCATGTCAAATTAATAGAAGAACACCTCATAGTGTCACTCAGACCACCTCAGGACAATCTGATGTGGAATTTCAAAATTAAAGCCCTCTAAAATGTCATATAAGAGCTGTGTTTCTTCTAAATTCAGATTGATATTAAAAGGAAACTTCCTGTTTTCACTGACCAATTTCACTTGAGCATGATAGCAGACCCCCTCACGGTGTCAGTCAGACAATCTTAGGACATTCTGATGTGGAATTTCAAAATTAAAGCCCTCTAAAATGTCATATAAGAGCTGTGTTTCTTCTAAATTCAGATTGATATTAAAAGGAAACTTCCTGTTTTCACTGACCAATTTCACTTGAGCATGATAGCAGACCCCCTCACGGTGTCAGTCAGACAATCTTAGGACATTCTGATGTGGAATTTCAAAATTAAAGCCCTCTAAAATGTCATATAAGAGCTGTGTTTCTTCTAAATTCAGATTGATATTAAAAGGAAAACTTCCTGTTTTCACAAAACCACTTCTCTTCAAAATGATAGAAGAACACCTCAGAGTGTCACTCAGGCAATCTCAGGACATTCTGATGTGGAATTTTCAAAATTAAAGCCCTCTAAAATGTCATATAAGAGCTGTGTTTCTTCTAAATTCAGATTGATATTAAAAGGAAACTTCCTGTTTTCACAAAACCACTTCTCTTCAGCATGATAGAAGAACACCTCAGAGTGTCAATCAGGCAATCTCAGGACATTCTGATGTGGAATTTCAAAATTAAAGCCCTCTAAAAATGTCATATAAGAGTTGTGTTTCTTCTAAATTCAGATTGATATTAACAGGAAACTTCCTGTTTTTCACTGACCAATTTCACTTCAGACTGATAGGACACCACCTCCGAGTGTCACTCATGCAATCTCAGGACATTCTGATATGGAATTTCAAATTAAAGCCCTCTAAAATGTCATATAAGAGCTGTGTTTCTTCTAAATTCTGATTGATATTAAAAGGAAACTTCCTGTTTTCACAAAACCACTTCTCTTCAGAATGATAGAAGAACACCTCAGAGTGTCACTTAGGCAATCTCAGGACATTCTGATGTGGAATTTCAAAATTAAAGCCCTCTAAAATGTCATATTAAGAGCTGTGTTTCTTCTAAATTCAGATTGATATTAAAAGGAAACTTCCTGTTTTCACAAAACCATTTCATGTCAAATTAATAGAAGAACACCTCATAGTGTCACTCAGACCACCTCAGGACAATCTGATGTGGAATTTCAAAATTAAAGCCCTCTAAAATGTCATATAAGAGCTGTGTTTCTTCTAAATTCAGATTGATATTAAAAGGAAACTTCCTGTTTTCACTGACCAATTTCACTTGAGCATGATAGCAGACCCCCTCACGGTGTCAGTCAGACAATCTTAGGACATTCTGATGTGGAATTTCAAAATTAAAGCCCTCTAAAATGTCATATAAGAGCTGTGTTTCTTCTAAATTCAGATTGATATTAAAAGGAAACTTCCTGTTTTCACAAAACCACTTCTCTTCAGAATGATAGAAGAACACCTCAGAGTGTCACTCAGGCAATCTCAGCACATTCTGATGTGTAATTTCAAAATTAAAGCCCTCTAAAATGTCATATAAGAGCTGTGTTTCTTCTAAATTCAGATTGATATTAAAAGGAAACTTCCTGTTTTCACAAAACCACTTCTCTTCAGCATGATAGAAGAACACCTCAGAGTGTCACTCAGGCAATCTCAGGACATTCTGATGTGGAATTTCAAAATTAAAGCCCTCTAAAATGTCATATAAGAGTTGTGTTTCTTCTAAATTCTGATTGATATTAACAGGAAACTTCCTGTTTTCACTGACCAATTTCACTTCAGACTGATAGGACACCCACCTCCGAGTGTCACTCAGGCAATCTCAGGACATTCTGATATGCGAATTTCAAAATTAAAGCCCTCTAAAATGTCATATAAGAGCTGTGTTTCTTCTAAATTCTGATTGATATTAAAAGGAAACTTCCTGTTTTCACAAAACCATTTCATGTCAGATTAATAGAAGAACACCTCATAGTGTCACTCAGACCACCTCAGGACAATCTGATGTGGAATTTCAAAATTAAAAGCCCTCTAAAATGTCATATAAGAGCTGTGTTCTTCTAAATTTCAGATTGATATTAAAAGGAAACTTCCTGTTTTCACTGAGCAATTTCACGTCAGAATGATAGCAGACCACCTCGGGGTGTGACTCAGCCAATCTCAGGCCATTCTGATGTGGAATTTCAAAATTAAAGCCCTCTAAAATGTCATATAAGAGCTGTGTTTCTTCTAAATTCAGATTGATATTAAAAGGAAACTTCCTGTTTCACAAAACCATTTCATGTCAGATTAATAGAAGAACACCTCATAGTGTCACTCAGACCACCTCAGGACAATCTGATGTGGAATTTCAAAATTAAAGCCCTCTAAAATGTCATATAAGAGCTGTGTTTCTTCTAAATTCAGATTGATATTAAAAGGAAACTTCCTGTTTTCACTGAGCAATTTCATGTCAGAATGATAGCAGACCACCTCGGGGTGTCACTCAGCCAATCTCAGGCCATTCTGATGTGGAATTTCAAAATTAAAGCCCTCTAAAATGTCATATAAGAGCTGTGTTTCTTCTAAATTCAGATTGATATTAAAAGGAAACTTCCCTGTTTTTCACTGAGCATTTCACGTCAGAATGATAGCAGAACACCTCAGAGTGTCACTCAGGCAATCTCAGGACATTCTGATGTGGAATTTCAAAATTAAAAGCCCTCTAAAATGTCATATAAGAGCTGTGTTTCTTCTAAATTCAGATTGATATTAAAAGGAAACTTCCTGTTTTCACAAACCATTTCATGTCAAATTAATAGAAGAACACCTCATAGTGTCACTCAGACCACCTCAGGACAATCTGATGTGGAATTTCAAATTAAAGCCCTCTAAAATGTCATATAAGAGCTGTGTTTCTTCTAAATTCAGATTGATATTAAAAGGAAACTTCCCTGTTTTCACTGACCAATTTCACTTGAGCATGATAGCAGACCCCCTCACGGTGTCAGTCAGACAATCTTAGGACATTCTGATGTGGAATTTCAAAATTAAAGCCCTCTAAAATGTCATATAAGAGCTGTGTTTCTTCTAAATTCAGATTGATATTAAAAGGAAACTTCCTGTTTTCACAAAACCACTTCTCTTCAAAATGATAGAAGAACACCTCAGAGTGTCACTCAGGCAATCTCTGGAACATTCTGATGTGGAATTTCAAAATTAAAGCCCTCTAAAATGTCATATAAGAGCTGTGTTTCTTCTAAATTCAGATTGATATTAAAAGGAAACTTCCTGTTTTCACAAAACCACTTCTCTTCAGAATGATAGAAGAACACTTCAGAGTGTCACTCAGGCAATCTCAGGACATTCTGATGTGGAATTTCAAAATTAAAGCCCTCTAAAATGTCATATAAGAGCTGTGTTTCTTCTAAATTCAGATTGATATTTAAAAGGAAACTTCCTGTTTTCACAAAACCACTTCTCTTCAGCATGATAGAAGAACACCTCAGAGTGTCATTCAGGCAATCTCAGGACATTCTGATGTGGAATTCAAAATTAAAGCCCTCTAAAATGTCATATAAGGAGCTGTGTTTCTTCTAAATTCAGATTGATATTAAAAGGAAACTTCCTGTTTTTCACAAAACCACTTCTCTTCAGAATGATAGAAGAACACCTCAGAGTGTCACTCAGGCAATCTCAGCACATTCTGATGTGTAATTTCAAAATGAAAGCCCTCTAAAATGTCATATAAGAGCTGTGTTTCTTCTAAATTCTGATTGATATTAAAAGGAAACTTCCTGTTTTCCACAAAACAACTTCTCTTCAGAATGATAGAAGAACACCTCAGAGTGTCACTCAGGCAATCTCAGGACATTCTGATGTGGAATTTCAAAATTAAAGCCCTCTAAAATGTCATATAAGAGCTGTGTTTCTTCTAAATTCAGATTGATATTAAAAGGAAAACTTCCTGTTTTCACAAAACCATTTCATGTCAAATTAATAGAAGAACACCTCATAGTGTCACACAAGACCACCTCAGGACAATCTGATGTGGAATTTCAAAATTAAAGCCCTCTAAAATGTCATATAAGAGCTGTGTTTCTTCTAAATTCAGATTGATATTAAAAGGAAACTTCCTGTTTTCACAAAACCATTTCATGTCAAATTAATAGAAGAACACCTCATAGTGTCACTCAGACCACCTCAGGACAATCTGATGTGGAATTTCAAAATTAAAGCCCTCTAAAATGTCATATAAGAGCTGTGTTTCTTCTAAATTCAGATTGATATTAAAAGGAAACTTCCTGTTTTCACTGACCAATTTCACTTGAGCATGATAGCAGAACCCCCTCACGGTGTCAGTCAGACAATCTTAGGACATTCTGATGTGGAATTTCAAAATTAAAGCCCTCTAAAATGTCATATAAGAGCTGTGTTTCTTCTAAATTCAGATTGATATTAAAAGGAAACTTCCTGTTTTCACAAAACCACTTCTCTTCAAAATGATAGAAGAACACCTCAGAGTGTCACTCAGGCAATCTCAGGACATTCTGATGTGGAATTTCAAAATTAAAGCCCTCTAAAATGTCATATAAGAGCTGTGTTTCTTCTAAATTCAGATTGATATTAAAAGGAAACTTCCTGTTTTCACAAAACCACTTCTCTTCAGAATGATAGAAGAACACTTCAGAGTGTCACTCAGGCAATCTCAGGACATTCTGATGTGGAATTTCAAAATTAAAGCCCTCTAAAATGTCATATAAGAGCTGTGTTTCTTCTAAATTCAGATTGATATTAAAAGGAAACTTCCTGTTTTCACAAAACCACTTCTCTTCAGCATGATAGAAGAACACCTCAGAGTGTCATTCAGGCAATCTCAGGACATTCTGATGTGGAATTTCAAAATTAAAGCCCTCTAAAATGTCATATAAGAGCTGTGTTTCTTCTAAATTCAGATTGATATTAAAAGGAAACTTCCTGTTTTCACAAAACCACTTCTCTTCAGAATGATAGAAGAACACCTCAGAGTGTCACTCAGGCAATCTCAGCACATTCTGATGTGTAATTTCAAAATGAAAGCCCTCTAAAATGTCATATAAGAGCTGTGTTTCTTCTAAATTCTGATTGATATTAAAAGGAAACTTCCTGTTTTCACAAAACAACTTCTCTTCAGAATGATAGAAGAACACCTCAGAGTGTCACTCAGGCAATCTCAGGACATTCTGATGTGGAATTTCAAAATTAAAGCCCTCTAAAATGTCATATAAGAGCTGTGTTTCTTCTAAATTCAGATTGATATTAAAAGGAAACTTCCTATTTTCACAAAACCACTTCTCTTCAGCATGATAGAAGAACACCTCAGAGTGTCACTCAGGCAATCTCAGGACATTCTGATGTGGAATTTCAAAATTAAAGCCCTCTAAAATGTCATATAAGAGTTGTGTTTCTTCTAAATTCAGATTGATATTAACAGGAAACTTCCTGTTTTCACTGACCAATTTCACTTCAGACTGATAGGACACCACCTCCGAGTGTCACTCAGGCAATCTCAGGACATTCTGATATGGAATTTCAAAATTAAAGCCCTCTAAAATGTCATATAAGAGCTGTGTTTCTTCTAAATTCTGATTGATATTAAAAGGAAACTTCCTGTTTTCACAAAACCACTTCTCTTCAGAATGATAGACGAACACCTCAGAGTGTCACTTAGGCAATCTCAGGACATTCTGATGTGGAATTTCAAAATTAAAGCCCTCTAAAATGTCATATAAGAGCTGTGTTTCTTCTAAATTCTGATTGAGATTAAAAGGAAACTTCCTGTTTTCACAAAACCATTTCATGTCAGATTAATAGAAGAACACCTCATAGTGTCACTCAGACCACCTCAGGACAATCTGATGTGGAATTTCAAAATTAAAGCCCTCTAAAATGTCATATAAGAGCTGTGTTTCTTCTAAATTCAGATTGATATTAAAAGGAAACTTCCTGTTGTCACTGAGCAATTTCACGTCAGAATGATAGCAGACCACCTCGGGGTGTCACTCAGCCAATCTCAGGCCATTCTGATGTGGAATTTCAAAATTAAAGCCCTCTAAAATGTCATATAAGAGCTGTGTTTCTTCTAAATTCAGATTGATATTAAAAGGAAAGTTCCTGTTTTCACAAAACCATTTCATGTCAAATTAATAGAAGAACACCTCATAGTGTCACTCAGACCACCTCAGGACAATCTGATGTGGAATTTCAAAATTAAAGCCCTCTAAAATGTCATATAAGAGCTGTGTTTCTTCTAAATTCAGATTGATATTAAAAGGAAACTTCCTGTTTTCACTGAGCAATTTCATGTCAGAATGATAGAAGAACACCTCAGAGTGTCACTCAGGCAATCTCAGGACATTCTGATGTGGAATTTCAAAATTAAAGCCCTCTAAAATGTCATATAAGAGCTGTGTTTCTTCTAAATTCAGATTGATATTAAAAGGAAACTTCCTGTTTTCACAAAACCACTTCTCTTCAGCATGATAGAAGAACACCTCAGAGTGTCACTCAGCCAATCTCAGGACATTCTGATGTGGAATTTCAAAATTAAAACCCTCTAAAATGTCATATAAGAGTTGTGTTTCTTCTAAATTCAGATTGATATTAACAGGAAACTTCCTGTTTTCACTGACCAATTTCACTTCAGACTGATAGGACACCACCTCCGAGTGTCACTCAGGCAATCTCAGGACATTCTGATATGGAATTTCAAAATTAAAGCCCTCTAAAATGTCATATAAGAGCTGTGTTTCTCCTAAATTCTGATTGATATTAAAAGGAAACTTCCTGTTTTCACAAAACCACTTCTCTTCAGAATGATAGACGAACACCTCAGAGTGTCACTTAGGCAATCTCAGGACATTCTGATGTGGAATTTCAAAATTAAAGCCCTCTAAAATGTCATATAAGAGCTGTGTTTCTTCTAAATTCAGATTGATATTAAAAGGAAACTTCCTGTTTTCACTGAGCAATTTCACGTCAGAATGATAGCAGACCACCTCGGGGTGTCACTCAGCCAATCTCAGGCCATTCTGATGTGGAATTTCAAAATTAAAGCCCTCTAAAATGTCATATAAGAGCTGTGTTTCTTCTAAATTCAGATTGATATTAAAAGGAAACTTCCTGTTTTCACAAAACCATTTCATGTCAAATTAATAGAAGAACACCTCACAGTGTCACTCAGACCACCTCAGGAAAATCTGATGTGGAATTTCAAAATTAAAGCCCTCTAAAATGTCATATAAGAGCTGTGTTTCTTCTAAATTCAGATTGATATTAAAAGGAAACTTCCTGTTTTCACTGAGCAATTTCACGTCAGAATGATAGCAGACCACCTCGGGGTGTCACTCAGCCAATCTCAGGCCATTCTGATGTGGAATTTCAAAATTAAAGCCCTCTAAAATGTCATATAAGAGCTGTGTTTCTTCTAAATTCAGATTGATATTAAAAGGAAACTTCCTGTTTTCACAAAACCATTTCATGTCAAATTAATAGAAGAACACCTCATAGTGTCACTCAGACCACCTCAGGACAATCTGATGTGGAATTTCAAAATTAAAGCCCTCTAAAATGTCATATAAGAGCTGTGTTTCTTCTAAATTCAGATTGATATTAAAAGGAAACTTCCTGTTTTCACTGACCAATTTCACTTGAGCATGATAGCAGACCCCCTCACGGTGTCAGTCAGACAATCTTAGGACATTCTGATGTGGAATTTCAAAATTAAAGCCCTCTAAAATGTCATATAAGAGCTGTGTTTCTTCTAAATTCAGATTGATATTAAAAGGAAACTTCCTGTTTTCACTGACCAATTTCACTTGAGCATGATAGCAGACCCCCTCACGGTGTCAGTCAGACAATCTTAGGACATTCTGATGTGGAATTTCAAAATTAAAGCCCTCTAAAATGTCATATAAGAGCTGTGTTTCTTCTAAATTCAGATTGATATTAAAAGGAAACTTCCTGTTTTCACAAAACCACTTCTCTTCAAAATGATAGAAGAACACCTCAGAGTGTCACTCAGGCAATCTCAGGACATTCTGATGTGGAATTTCAAAATTAAAGCCCTCTAAAATGTCATATAAGAGCTGTGTTTCTTCTAAATTCAGATTGATATTAAAAGGAAACTTCCTGTTTTCACAAAACCACTTCTCTTCAGCATGATAGAAGAACACCTCAGAGTGTCAATCAGGCAATCTCAGGACATTCTGATGTGGAATTTCAAAATTAAAGCCCTCTAAAATGTCATATAAGAGTTGTGTTTCTTCTAAATTCAGATTGATATTAACAGGAAACTTCCTGTTTTCACTGACCAATTTCACTTCAGACTGATAGGACACCACCTCCGAGTGTCACTCATGCAATCTCAGGACATTCTGATATGGAATTTCAAAATTAAAGCCCTCTAAAATGTCATATAAGAGCTGTGTTTCTTCTAAATTCTGATTGATATTAAAAGGAAACTTCCTGTTTTCACAAAACCACTTCTCTTCAGAATGATAGAAGAACACCTCAGAGTGTCACTTAGGCAATCTCAGGACATTCTGATGTGGAATTTCAAAATTAAAGCCCTCTAAAATGTCATATAAGAGCTGTGTTTCTTCTAAATTCAGATTGATATTAAAAGGAAACTTCCTGTTTTCACAAAACCATTTCATGTCAAATTAATAGAAGAACACCTCATAGTGTCACTCAGACCACCTCAGGACAATCTGATGTGGAATTTCAAAATTAAAGCCCTCTAAAATGTCATATAAGAGCTGTGTTTCTTCTAAATTCAGATTGATATTAAAAGGAAACTTCCTGTTTTCACTGACCAATTTCACTTGAGCATGATAGCAGACCCCCTCACGGTGTCAGTCAGACAATCTTAGGACATTCTGATGTGGAATTTCAAAATTAAAGCCCTCTAAAATGTCATATAAGAGCTGTGTTTCTTCTAAATTCAGATTGATATTAAAAGGAAACTTCCTGTTTTCACAAAACCACTTCTCTTCAGAATGATAGAAGAACACCTCAGAGTGTCACTCAGGCAATCTCAGCACATTCTGATGTGTAATTTCAAAATTAAAGCCCTCTAAAATGTCATATAAGAGCTGTGTTTCTTCTAAATTCAGATTGATATTAAAAGGAAACTTCCTGTTTTCACAAAACCACTTCTCTTCAGCATGATAGAAGAACACCTCAGAGTGTCACTCAGGCAATCTCAGGACATTCTGATGTGGAATTTCAAAATTAAAGCCCTCTAAAATGTCATATAAGAGTTGTGTTTCTTCTAAATTCTGATTGATATTAACAGGAAACTTCCTGTTTTCACTGACCAATTTCACTTCAGACTGATAGGACACCACCTCCGAGTGTCACTCAGGCAATCTCAGGACATTCTGATATGGAATTTCAAAATTAAAGCCCTCTAAAATGTCATATAAGAGCTGTGTTTCTTCTAAATTCTGATTGATATTAAAAGGAAACTTCCTGTTTTCACAAAACCACTTCTCTTCAGAATGATAGACGAACACCTCAGAGTGTCACTTAGGCAATCTCAGGACATTCTGATGTGGAATTTCAAAATTAAAGCCCTCTAAAATGTCATATAAGAGCTGTGTTTCTTCTAAATTCTGATGATATTAAAAGGAAACTTCCTGTTTTCACTGAGCAATTTCATGTCAGAATGATAGCAGACCACCTCGGGGTGTCACTCAGCCAATCTCAGGCCATTCTGATGTGGAATTTCAAAATGAAAGCCCTCTAAAATGTCATATAAGAGCTGTGTTTCTTCTAAATTCAGATTGATATTAAAAGGAAACTTCCTGTTTTCACAAAACCATTTCATGTCAAATTACAGCCTGGTCTCACTCCCAAGTCGTCACATAGCGACGCTTGGGCAGCTCCTACGGCGTCATCCTTTAGACGCAGAAGGAGGCCTTTTGCGTCATTATTTGACGCACTCGTCTCGAATTTACGAATCCTACTATGGCGAAGGCTTTGCTCATGATAACCGACTGCGAGCATGCCCGCTCAGTCTTCGCCGTGTGCGCGGAGATCTTTCTGAGTTCGTGATTCCCGTACCCCACCCCCAACCCCTAAACATAACCTCACAGGAGTTCATGTAACTCGGGCTCATGCCCGAACTGTTAAGATAGTGGGCGAGCCCAACCACAAGAGTTCACGTAACTCTCTACCAGATGAAGAAAAAATAAAAATAAAAAAGCATAATATTGAAGTGCCACAACCAAAGACAAATTATGTGGCCACAACCGTCAATATACGACGCAAAAGGCTGCGTCAATATACGACGCAAAAGGCTACCTTTGGCGTCACATAGCGACGCTTGGGCAGAAGCGTCGCTATGTGACGAGTCCGCGTGAGACCACGTTGCAAATTAATAGAAGAACACCTCATAGTGTCACTCCAACGTGGTCTCACGCGGACTCGTCACATAGCGACGCTTCTGCCCAAGCGTCGCTATGTGACGCCAAAGGTAGCCTTTTGCGTCGTATATTGACGCAGCCTTTTGCGTCGTATATTGACGGTTGTGGCCACATAATTTGTCTTTGGTTGTGGCACTTCAATATTATGCTTTTTTATGCTTTTTTTTTCTTCATCTGGTAGAGAGTTACGTGAACTCTTGTGGTCGGGCTCGCCCACTATCTTAACAGTTCGGGCATGAGCCCGAGTTACATGAACTCCTGTGAGGTTATGTTTAGGGGTTGGGGGTGGGGTACGGGAATCACAAACTCAGAAAGATCTACGCGCACACGGCGAAGACTGAGCGGGCATGCTCGCAGTCGGTTATCATGAGCAAAGCCTTTGCCATGGTAGGATTCGTAAATTCGAGACGAGTGCGTCAAATAATGACGCAAAAGGCCTCCTTCTGCGTCTAAAGGATGACGCCGTAGGAGCTGCCCAAGCGTCGCTATGTGACGACTTGGGAGTGAGACCAGGCTGGTCACTCAGACCACCTCAGGACAATCTGATGTGGAATTTCAAAATTAAAGCCCTCTAAAATGTCATATAAGAGCTGTGTTTCTTCTAAATTCAGATTGATATTAAAAGGAAACTTCCTGTTTTCACTGAGCAATTTCATGTCAGAATGATAGCAGACCACCTCGGGGTGTCACTCAGCCAATCTCAGGCCATTCTGATGTGGAATTTCAAAATTAAAGCCCTCTAAAATGTCATATAAGAGCTGTGTTTCTTCTAAATTCAGATTGATATTAAAAGGAAACTTCCTGTTTTCACTGAGCAATTTCACGTCAGAATGATAGCAGAACACCTCAGAGTGTCACTCAGGCAATCTCAGGACATTCTGATGTGGAATTTCAAAATTAAAGCCCTCTAAAATGTCATATAAGAGCTGTGTTTCTTCTAAATTCAGATTGATATTAAAAGGAAACTTCCTGTTTTCACAAAACCATTTCATGTCAAATTAATAGAAGAACACCTCATAGTGTCACTCAGACCACCTCAGGACAATCTGATGTGGAATTTCAAAATTAAAGCCCTCTAAAATGTCATATAAGAGCTGTGTTTCTTCTAAATTCAGATTGATATTAAAAGGAAACTTCCTGTTTTCACTGAGCAATTTCACGTCAGAATGATAGCAGACCACCTCGGGTGTCACTCAGCCAATCTCAGGCCATTCTGATGTGGAATTTCAAAATTAAAGCCCTCTAAAATGTCATATAAGAGCTGTGTTTCTTCTAAATTCAGATTGATATTAAAAGGAAAGTTCCTGTTTTCACAAAACCATTTCATGTCAAATTAATAGAAGAACACCTCATAGTGTCACTCAGACCACCTCAGGACAATCTGATGTGGAATTTCAAAATTAAAGCCCTCTAAAATGTCATATAAGAGCTGTGTTTCTTCTAAATTCAGATTGATATTAAAAGGAAACTTCCTGTTTTCACAAAACCATTTCATGTCAAATTAATAGAAGAACACCTCATAGTGTCACTCAGACCACCTCAGGACAATCTGATGTGGAATTTCAAAATTAAAGCCCTCTAAAATGTCATATAAGAGCTGTGTTTCTTCTAAATTCAGATTGATATTAAAAGGAAACTTCCTGTTTTCACAAAACCACTTCTCTTCAGAATGATAGCAGAACACCTCAGAGTGTCACTCAGGCAATCTCAGGACATTCTGATGTGGAATTTCAAAATTAAAGCCCTCTAAAATGTCATATAAGAGCTGTGTTTCTTCTAAATTCAGATTGATATTAAAAGGAAACTTCCTGTTTTCACTGACCAATTTCACTTGAGCATGATAGCAGACCCCCTCACGGTGTCAGTCAGACAATCTTAGGACATTCTGATGTGGAATTTCAAAATTAAAGCCCTCTAAAATGTCATATAAGAGCTGTGTTTCTTCTAAATTCAGATTGATATTAAAAGGAAACTTCCTGTTTTCACAAAACCACTTCTCTTCAGAATGATAGAAGAACACCTCAGAGTGTCACTCAGGCAATCTCAGCACATTCTGATGTGTAATTTCAAAATTAAAGCCCTCTAAAATGTCATATAAGAGCTGTGTTTCTTCTAAATTCAGATTGATATTAAAAGGAAACTTCCTGTTTTCACAAAACCACTTCTCTTCAGCATGATAGAAGAACACCTCAGAGTGTCACTCAGGCAATCTCAGGACATTCTGATGTGGAATTTCAAAATTAAAGCCCTCTAAAATGTCATATAAGAGTTGTGTTTCTTCTAAATTCTGATTGATATTAACAGGAAACTTCCTGTTTTCACTGACCAATTTCACTTCAGACTGATAGGACACCACCTCCGAGTGTCACTCAGGCAATCTCAGGACATTCTGATATGGAATTTTCAAAATTAAAGCCCTCTAAAATGTCATATAAGAGCTGTGTTTCTTCTAAATTCTGATTGATATTAAAAGGAAACTTCCTGTTTTCACAAAACCATTTCATGTCAGATTAATAGAAGAACACCTCATAGTGTCACTCAGACCACCTCAGGACAATCTGATGTGTAATTTCAAAATTAAAGCCCTCTAAAATGTCATATAAGAGCTGTGTTTCTTCTAAATTCAGATTGATATTAAAAGGAAACTTCCTGTTTTCACTGACCAATTTCACTTGAGCATGATAGCAGACCCCCCTCACGGTGTCAGTCAGACAATCTTAGGACATTCTGATGTGGAATTTCAAAATTAAAGCCCTCTAAAATGTCATATAAGAGCTGTGTTTCTTCTAAATTCAGATTGATATTAAAAGGAAACTTCCTGTTTTCACAAAACCACTTCTCTTCAGAATGATAGAAGAACACCTCAGAGTGTCACTCAGGCAATCTTAGCACATTCTGATGTGTAATTTCAAAATTAAAGCCCTCTAAAATGTCATATAAGAGCTGTGTTTCTTCTAAATTCAGATTGATATTAAAAGGAAACTTCCTGTTTTCACAAAACCACTTCTCTTCAGCATGATAGAAGAACACCTCAGAGTGTCACTCAGGCAATCTCAGGACATTCTGATGTGGAATTTCAAAATTAAAGCCCTCTAAAATGTCATATAAGAGTTGTGTTTCTTCTAAATTCTGATTGATATTAACAGGAAACTTCCTGTTTTCACTGACCAATTTCACTTCAGACTGATAGGACACCACCTCCGAGTGTCACTCAGGCAATCTCAGGACATTCTGATATGGAATTTCAAAATTAAAGCCCTCTAAAATGTCATATAAGAGCTGTGTTTCTTCTAAATTCTGATTGATATTAAAAGGAAACTTCCTGTTTTCACAAAACCACTTCTCTTCAGAATGATAGATGAACACCTCAGAGTGTCACCTAGGCAATCTCAGGACATTCTGATGTGGAATTTCAAAATTAAAGCCCTCTAAAATGTCATATAAGAGCTGTGTTTCTTCTAAATTCTGATTGAGATTAAAAGGAAACTTCCTGTTTTCACAAAACCATTTCATGTCAGATTAATAGAAGAACACCTCATAGTGTCACTCAGACCACCTCAGGACAATCTGATGTGGAATTTCAAAATTAAAGCCCTCTAAAATGTCATATAAGAGCTGTGTTTCTTCTAAATTCAGATTGATATTAAAAGGAAACTTCCTGTTTTCACTGAGCAATTTCACGTCAGAATGATAGCAGACCACCTCGGGGTGTCACTCAGCCAATCTCAGGCCATTCTGATGTGGAATTTCAAAATTAAAGCCCTCTAAAATGTCATATAAGAGCTGTGTTTCTTCTAAATTCTGATTGAGATTAAAAGGAAACTTCCTGTTTTCACAAAACCATTTCATGTCAGATTAATAGAAGAACACCTCATAGTGTCACTCAGACCACCTCAGGACAATCTGATGTGGAATTTCAAAATTAAAGCCCTCTAAAATGTCATATAAGAGCTGTGTTTCTTCTAAATTCAGATTGATATTAAAAGGAAACTTCCTGTTTTCACTGAGCAATTTCACGTCAGAATGATAGCAGACCACCTCGGGGTGTCACTCAGCCAATCTCAGGCCATTCTGAAGTGGAATTTCAAAATTAAAGCCCTCTAAAATGTCATATAAGAGCTGTGTTTCTTCTAAATTCAGATTGATATTAAAAGGAAACTTCCTGTTTTCACAAAACCATTTCATGTCAAATTAATAGAAGAACACCTCATAGTGTCACTCAGACCACCTCAGGACAATCTGATGTGGAATTTCAAAATTAAAGCCCTCTAAAATGTCATATAAGAGCTGTGTTTCTTCTAAATTCAGATTGATATTAAAAGGAAACTTCCTGTTTTCACAAAACCATTTCATGTCAAATTAATAGAAGAACACCTCATAGTGTCACTCAGACCACCTCAGGACAATCTGATGTGGAATTTCAAAATTAAAGCCCTCTAAAATGTCATATAAGAGCTGTGTTTCTTCTAAATTCAGATTGATATTAAAAGGAAACTTCCTGTTTTCACAAAACCACTTCTCTTCAGAATGATAGCAGAACACCTCAGAGTGTCACTCAGGCAATCTCAGGACATTCTGATGTGGAATTTCAAAATTAAAGCCCTCTAAAATGTCATATAAGAGCTGTGTTTCTTCTAAATTCAGATTGATATTAAAAGGAAACTTCCTGTTTTCACTGACCAATTTCACTTGAGCATGATAGCAGACCCCCTCACGGTGTCAGTCAGACAATCTTAGGACATTCTGATGTGGAATTTCAAAATTAAAGCCCTCTAAAATGTCATATAAGAGCTGTGTTTCTTCTAAATTCAGATTGATATTAAAAGGAAACTTCCTGTTTTCACAAAACCACTTCTCTTCAGAATGATAGAAGAACACCTCAGAGTGTCACTCAGGCAATCTCAGCACATTCTGATGTGTAATTTCAAATTAAAGCCCTCTAAAATGTCATATAAGAGCTGTGTTTCTTCTAAATTCAGATTGATATTAAAAGGAAACTTCCTGTTTTCACAAAACCACTTCTCTTCAGCATGATAGAGGAACACCTCAGAGTGTCACTCAGGCAATCTCAGGACATTCTGATGTGGAATTTCAAAATTAAAGCCCTCTAAAATGTCATATAAGAGTTGTGTTTCTTCTAAATTCTGATTGATATTAACAGGAAACTTCCTGTTTTCACTGACCAATTTCACTTCAGACTGATAGGACACCACCTCCGAGTGTCACTCAGGCAATCTCAGGACATTCTGATATGGAATTTCAAAATTAAAGCCCTCTAAAATGTCATATAAGAGCTGTGTTTCTTCTAAATTCTGATTGATATTAAAAGGAAACTTCCTGTTTTCACAAAACCATTTCATGTCAGATTAATAGAAGAACACCTCATAGTGTCACTCAGACCACCTCAGGACAATCTGATGTGTAATTTCAAAATTAAAGCCCTCTAAAATGTCATATAAGAGCTGTGTTTCTTCTAAATTCAGATTGATATTAAAAGGAAACTTCCTGTTTTCACTGACCAATTTCACTTGAGCATGATAGCAGACCCCCTCACGGTGTCAGTCAGACAATCTTAGGACATTCTGATGTGGAATTTCAAAATTAAAGCCCTCTAAAATGTCATATAAGAGCTGTGTTTCTTCTAAATTCAGATTGATATTAAAAGGAAACTTCCTGTTTTCACAAAACCACTTCTCTTCAGAATGATAGAAGAACACCTCAGAGTGTCACTCAGGCAATCTTAGCACATTCTGATGTGTAATTTCAAAATTAAAGCCCTCTAAAATGTCATATAAGAGCTGTGTTTCTTCTAAATTCAGATTGATATTAAAAGGAAACTTCCTGTTTTCACAAAACCACTTCTCTTCAGCATGATAGAAGAACACCTCAGAGTGTCACTCAGGCAATCTCAGGACATTCTGATGTGGAATTTCAAAATTAAAGCCCTCTAAAATGTCATATAAGAGTTGTGTTTCTTCTAAATTCTGATTGATATTAACAGGAAACTTCCTGTTTTCACTGACCAATTTCACTTCAGACTGATAGGACACCACCTCCGAGTGTCACTCAGGCAATCTCAGGACATTCTGATATGGAATTTCAAAATTAAAGCCCTCTAAAATGTCATATAAGAGCTGTGTTTCTTCTAAATTCTGATTGATATTAAAAGGAAACTTCCTGTTTTCACAAAACCACTTCTCTTCAGAATGATAGATGAACACCTCAGAGTGTCACCTAGGCAATCTCAGGACATTCTGATGTGGAATTTCAAAATTAAAGCCCTCTAAAATGTCATATAAGAGCTGTGTTTCTTCTAAATTCTGATTGAGATTAAAAGGAAACTTCCTGTTTTCACAAAACCATTTCATGTCAGATTAATAGAAGAACACCTCATAGTGTCACTCAGACCACCTCAGGACAATCTGATGTGGAATTTCAAAATTAAAGCCCTCTAAAATGTCATATAAGAGCTGTGTTTCTTCTAAATTCAGATTGATATTAAAAGGAAACTTCCTGTTTTCACTGAGCAATTTCACGTCAGAATGATAGCAGACCACCTCGGGGTGTCACTCAGCCAATCTCAGGCCATTCTGATGTGGAATTTCAAAATTAAAGCCCTCTAAAATGTCATATAAGAGCTGTGTTTCTTCTAAATTCTGATTGAGATTAAAAGGAAACTTCCTGTTTTCACAAAACCATTTCATGTCAGATTAATAGAAGAACACCTCATAGTGTCACTCAGACCACCTCAGGACAATCTGATGTGGAATTTCAAAATTAAAGCCCTCTAAAATGTCATATAAGAGCTGTGTTTCTTCTAAATTCAGATTGATATTAAAAGGAAACTTCCTGTTTTCACTGAGCAATTTCACGTCAGAATGATAGCAGACCACCTCGGGGTGTCACTCAGCCAATCTCAGGCCATTCTGAAGTGGAATTTCAAAATTAAAGCCCTCTAAAATGTCATATAAGAGCTGTGTTTCTTCTAAATTCAGATTGATATTAAAAGGAAACTTCCTGTTTTCACAAAACCATTTCATGTCAAATTAATAGAAGAACACCTCATAGTGTCACTCAGACCACCTCAGGACAATCTGATGTGGAATTTCAAAATTAAAGCCCTCTAAAATGTCATATAAGAGCTGTGTTTCTTCTAAATTCAGATTGATATTAAAAGGAAACTTCCTGTTTTCACTGAGCAATTTCACGTCAGAATGATAGCAGAACACCTCAGAGTGTCACTCAGGCAATCTCAGGACATTCTGATGTGGAATTTCAAAATTAAAGCCCTCTAAAATGTCATATAAGAGCTGTGTTTCTTCTAAATTCAGATTGATATTAAAAGGAAAGTTCCTGTTTTCACAAAACCATTTCATGTCAAATTAATAGAAGAACACCTCATAGTGTCACGCAGACCACCTCAGGACAATCTGATGTGGAATTTCAAAATTAAAGCCCTCTAAAATGTCATATAAGAGCTGTGTTTCTTCTAAATTCAGATTGATATTAAAAGGAAACTTCCTGTTTTCACAAAACCATTTCATGTCAAATTAATAGAAGAACACCTCATAGTGTCACTCAGACCACCTCAGGACAATCTGATGTGGAATTTCAAAATTAAAGCCCTCTAAAATGTCATATAAGAGCTGTGTTTCTTCTAAATTCAGATTGATATTAAAAGGAAACTTCCTGTTTTCACTGACCAATTTCACTTGAGCATGATAGCAGACCCCCTCACGGTGTCAGTCAGACAATCTTAGGACATTCTGATGTGGAATTTCAAAATTAAAGCCCTCTAAAATGTCATATAAGAGCTGTGTTTCTTCTAAATTCAGATTGATATTAAAAGGAAACTTCCTGTTTTCACAAAACCACTTCTCTTCAGAATGATAGAAGAACACCTCAGAGTGTCACTCAGGCAATCTCAGCACATTCTGATGTGTAATTTCAAAATTAAAGCCCTCTAAAATGTCATATAAGAGCTGTGTTTCTTCTAAATTCAGATTGATATTAAAAGGAAACTTCCTGTTTTCACAAAACCACTTCTCTTCAGCATGATAGAAGAACACCTCAGAGTGTCACTCAGGCAATCTCAGGACATTCTGATGTGGAATTTCAAAATTAAAGCCCTCTAAAATGTCATATAAGAGTTGTGTTTCTTCTAAATTCTGATTGATATTAACAGGAAACTTCCTGTTTTCACTGACCAATTTCACTTCAGACTGATAGGACACCACCTCCGAGTGTCACTCAGGCAATCTCAGGACATTCTGATATGGAATTTCAAAATTAAAGCCCTCTAAAATGTCATATAAGAGCTGTGTTTCTTCTAAATTCTGATTGATATTAAAAGGAAACTTCCTGTTTTCACAAAACCACTTCTCTTCAGAATGATAGACGAACACCTCAGAGTGTCACTTAGGCAATCTCAGGACATTCTGATGTGGAATTTCAAAATTAAAGCCCTCTAAAATGTCATATAAGAGCTGTGTTTCTTCTAAATTCTGATTGAGATTAAAAGGAAACTTCCTGTTTTCACAAAACCATTTCATGTCAGATTAATAGAAGAACACCTCATAGTGTCACTCAGACCACCTCAGGACAATCTGATGTGGAATTTCAAAATTAAAGCCCTCTAAAATGTCATATAAGAGCTGTGTTTCTTCTAAATTCAGATTGATATTAAAAGGAAACTTCCTGTTTTCACTGAGCAATTTCACATCAGAATGATAGCAGACCACCTCGGGGTGTCATTCAGCCAATCTCAGGCCATTCTGATGTGGAATTTCAAAATTAAAGCCCTCTAAAATGTCATATAAGAGCTGTGTTTCTTCTAAATTCAGATTGATATTAAAAGGAAACTTCCTGTTTTCACAAAACCATTTCATGTCAAATTAATAGAAGAACACCTCATAGTGTCACTCAGACCACCTCAGGACAATCTGATGTGGAATTTCAAAATTAAAGCCCTCTAAAATGTCATATAAGAGCTGTGTTTCTTCTAAATTCAGATTGATATTAAAAGGAAACTTCCTGTTTTCACTGAGCAATTTCACGTCAGAATGATAGCAGAACACCTCAGAGTGTCACTCAGGCAATCTCAGGACATTCTGATGTGGAATTTCAAAATTAAAGCCCTCTAAAATGTCATATAAGAGCTGTGTTTCTTCTAAATTCAGATTGATATTAAAAGGAAAGTTCCTGTTTTCACAAAACCATTTCATGTCAAATTAATAGAAGAACACCTCATAGTGTCACGCAGACCACCTCAGGACAATCTGATGTGGAATTTCAAAATTAAAGCCCTCTAAAATGTCATATAAGAGCTGTGTTTCTTCTAAATTCAGATTGATATTAAAAGGAAACTTCCTGTTTTCACAAAACCATTTCATGTCAAATTAATAGAAGAACACCTCATAGTGTCACTCAGACCACCTCAGGACAATCTGATGTGGAATTTCAAAATTAAAGCCCTCTAAAATGTCATATAAGAGCTGTGTTTCTTCTAAATTCAGATTGATATTAAAAGGAAACTTCCTGTTTTCACTGACCAATTTCACTTGAGCATGATAGCAGACCCCCTCACGGTGTCAGTCAGACAATCTTAGGACATTCTGATGTGGAATTTCAAAATTAAAGCCCTCTAAAATGTCATATAAGAGCTGTGTTTCTTCTAAATTCAGATTGATATTAAAAGGAAACTTCCTGTTTTCACAAAACCACTTCTCTTCAGAATGATAGAAGAACACCTCAGAGTGTCACTCAGGCAATCTTAGCACATTCTGATGTGTAATTTCAAAATTAAAGCCCTCTAAAATGTCATATAAGAGCTGTGTTTCTTCTAAATTCAGATTGATATTAAAAGGAAACTTCCTGTTTTCACAAAACCACTTCTCTTCAGCATGATAGAAGAACACCTCAGAGTGTCACTCAGGCAATCTCAGGACATTCTGATGTGGAATTTCAAAATTAAAGCCCTCTAAAATGTCATATAAGAGTTGTGTTTCTTCTAAATTCTGATTGATATTAACAGGAAACTTCCTGTTTTCACTGACCAATTTCACTTCAGACTGATAGGACACCACCTCCGAGTGTCACTCAGGCAATCTCAGGACATTCTGATATGGAATTTCAAAATTAAAGCCCTCTAAAATGTCATATAAGAGCTGTGTTTCTTCTAAATTCTGATTGATATTAAAAGGAAACTTCCTGTTTTCACAAAACCACTTCTCTTCAGAATGATAGAGGAACACCTCAGAGTGTCACCTAGGCAATCTCAGGACATTCTGATGTGGAATTTCAAAATTAAAGCCCTCTAAAATGTCATATAAGAGCTGTGTTTCTTCTAAATTCAGATTGATATTAAAAGGAAACTTCCTGTTTTCACAAAACCATTTCATGTCAAATTAATAGAAGAACACCTCATAGTGTCACTCAGACCACCTCAGGACAATCTGATGTGGAATTTCAAAATTAAAGCCCTCTAAAATGTCATATAAGAGCTGTGTTTCTTCTAAATTCAGATTGATATTAAAAGGAAACTTCCTGTTTTCACTGAGCAATTTCACGTCAGAATGATAGCAGACCACCTCGGGGTGTCACTCAGCCAATCTCAGGCCATTCTGATGTGGAATTTCAAAATTAAAGCCCTCTAAAATGTCATATAAGAGCTGTGTTTCTTCTAAATTCAGATTGATATTAAAAGGAAAGTTCCTGTTTTCACAAAACCATTTCATGTCAAATTAATAGAAGAACACCTCATAGTGTCACTCAGACCACCTCAGGACAATCTGATGTGGAATTTCAAAATTAAAGCCCTCTAAAATGTCATATAAGAGCTGTGTTTCTTCTAAATTCAGATTGATATTAAAAGGAAACTTCCTGTTTTCACTGAGCAATTTCACGTCAGAATGATAGCAGACCACCTCGGGGTGTCACTCAGCCAATCTCAGGCCATTCTGAAGTGGAATTTCAAAATTAAAGCCCTCTAAAATGTCATATAAGAGCTGTGTTTCTTCTAAATTCAGATTGATATTAAAAGGAAACTTCCTGTTTTCACAAAACCATTTCATGTCAAATTAATAGAAGAACACCTCATAGTGTCACTCAGACCACCTCAGGACAATCTGATGTGGAATTTCAAAATTAAAGCCCTCTAAAATGTCATATAAGAGCTGTGTTTCTTCTAAATTCAGATTGATATTAAAAGGAAACTTCCTGTTTTCACTGAGCAATTTCACGTCAGAATGATAGCAGAACACCTCAGAGTGTCACTCAGGCAATCTCAGGACATTCTGATGTGGAATTTCAAAATTAAAGCCCTCTAAAATGTCATATAAGAGCTGTGTTTCTTCTAAATTCAGATTGATATTAAAAGGAAAGTTCCTGTTTTCACAAAACCATTTCATGTCAAATTAATAGAAGAACACCTCATAGTGTCACGCAGACCACCTCAGGACAATCTGATGTGGAATTTCAAAATTAAAGCCCTCTAAAATGTCATATAAGAGCTGTGTTTCTTCTAAATTCAGATTGATATTAAAAGGAAACTTCCTGTTTTCACAAAACCATTTCATGTCAAATTAATAGAAGAACACCTCATAGTGTCACTCAGACCACCTCAGGACAATCTGATGTGGAATTTCAAAATTAAAGCCCTCTAAAATGTCATATAAGAGCTGTGTTTCTTCTAAATTCAGATTGATATTAAAAGGAAACTTCCTGTTTTCACTGACCAATTTCACTTGAGCATGATAGCAGACCCCCTCACGGTGTCAGTCAGACAATCTTAGGACATTCTGATGTGGAATTTCAAAATTAAAGCCCTCTAAAATGTCATATAAGAGCTGTGTTTCTTCTAAATTCAGATTGATATTAAAAGGAAACTTCCTGTTTTCACAAAACCACTTCTCTTCAGAATGATAGAAGAACACCTCAGAGTGTCACTCAGGCAATCTCAGCACATTCTGATGTGTAATTTCAAAATTAAAGCCCTCTAAAATGTCATATAAGAGCTGTGTTTCTTCTAAATTCAGATTGATATTAAAAGGAAACTTCCTGTTTTCACAAAACCACTTCTCTTCAGCATGATAGAAGAACACCTCAGAGTGTCACTCAGGCAATCTCAGGACATTCTGATGTGGAATTTCAAAATTAAAGCCCTCTAAAATGTCATATAAGAGTTGTGTTTCTTCTAAATTCTGATTGATATTAACAGGAAACTTCCTGTTTTCACTGACCAATTTCACTTCAGACTGATAGGACACCACCTCCGAGTGTCACTCAGGCAATCTCAGGACATTCTGATATGGAATTTCAAAATTAAAGCCCTCTAAAATGTCATATAAGAGCTGTGTTTCTTCTAAATTCTGATTGATATTAAAAGGAAACTTCCTGTTTTCACAAAACCACTTCTCTTCAGAATGATAGACGAACACCTCAGAGTGTCACTTAGGCAATCTCAGGACATTCTGATGTGGAATTTCAAAATTAAAGCCCTCTAAAATGTCATATAAGAGCTGTGTTTCTTCTAAATTCTGATTGAGATTAAAAGGAAACTTCCTGTTTTCACAAAACCATTTCATGTCAGATTAATAGAAGAACACCTCATAGTGTCACTCAGACCACCTCAGGACAATCTGATGTGGAATTTCAAAATTAAAGCCCTCTAAAATGTCATATAAGAGCTGTGTTTCTTCTAAATTCAGATTGATATTAAAAGGAAACTTCCTGTTTTCACTGAGCAATTTCACATCAGAATGATAGCAGACCACCTCGGGGTGTCATTCAGCCAATCTCAGGCCATTCTGATGTGGAATTTCAAAATTAAAGCCCCTCTAAAAATGTCATATAAGAGCTGTGTTTCTTCTAAATTCAGATTGATATTAAAAGGAAACTTCCTGTTTTCACAAAACCATTTCATGTCAAATTAATAGAAGAACACCTCATAGTGTCACTCAGACCACCTCAGGACAATCTGATGTGGAATTTCAAAATTAAAGCCCTCTAAAATGTCATATAAGAGCTGTGTTTCTTCTAAATTCAGATTGATATTAAAAGGAAACTTCCTGTTTTCACTGAGCAATTTCATGTCAGAATGATAGCAGACCACCTCGGGGTGTCACTCAGCCAATCTCAGGCCATTCTGATGTGGAATTTCAAAATTAAAGCCCTCTAAAATGTCATATAAGAGCTGTGTTTCTTCTAAATTCAGATTGATATTAAAAGGAAACTTCCTGTTTTCACTGAGCAATTTCACGTCAGAATGATAGCAGAACACCTCAGAGTGTCACTCAGGCAATCTCAGGACATTCTGATGTGGAATTTCAAAATTAAAGCCCTCTAAAATGTCATATAAGAGCTGTGTTTCTTCTAAATTCAGATTGATATTAAAAGGAAACTTCCTGTTTTCACAAAACCATTTCATGTCAAATTAATAGAAGAACACCTCATAGTGTCACTCAGACCACCTCAGGACAATCTGATGTGGAATTTCAAAATTAAAGCCCTCTAAAATGTCATATAAGAGCTGTGTTTCTTCTAAATTCAGATTGATATTAAAAGGAAACTTCCTGTTTTCACTGAGCAATTTCACGTCAGAATGATAGCAGACCACCTCGGGGTGTCACTCAGCCAATCTCAGGCCATTCTGATGTGGAATTTTCAAAATTAAAGCCCTCTAAAATGTCATATAAGAGCTGTGTTTCTTCTAAATTCAGATTGATATTAAAAGGAAAGTTCCTGTTTTCACAAAACCATTTCATGTCAAATTAATAGAAGAACACCTCATAGTGTCACGCAGACCACCTCAGGACAATCTGATGTGGAATTTCAAAATTAAAGCCCTCTAAAATGTCATATAAGAGCTGTGTTTCTTCTAAATTCAGATTGATATTAAAAGGAAACTTCCTGTTTTCACAAAACCATTTCATGTCAAATTAATAGAAGAACACCTCATAGTGTCACTCAGACCACCTCAGGACAATCTGATGTGGAATTTCAAAATTAAAGCCCTCTAAAATGTCATATAAGAGCTGTGTTTCTTCTAAATTCAGATTGATATTAAAAGGAAACTTCCTGTTTTCACAAAACCATTTCATGTCAAATTAATAGAAGAACACCTCATAGTGTCACTCAGACCACCTCAGGACAATCTGATGTGGAATTTCAAAATTAAAGCCCTCTAAAATGTCATATAAGAGCTGTGTTTCTTCTAAATTCAGATTGATATTAAAAGGAAACTTCCTGTTTTCACTGAGCAATTTCACGTCAGAATGATAGCAGACCACCTCGGGGTGTCACTCAGCCAATCTCAGGCCATTCTGATGTGGAATTTCAAAATTAAAGCCCTCTAAAATGTCATATAAGAGCTGTGTTTCTTCTAAATTCAGATTGATATTAAAAGGAAAGTTCCTGTTTTCACAAAACCATTTCATGTCAAATTAATAGAAGAACACCTCATAGTGTCACGCAGACCACCTCAGGACAATCAGATGTGGAATTTCAAAATTAAAGCCCTCTAAAATGTCATATAAGAGCTGTGTTTCTTCTAAATTCAGATTGATATTAAAAGGAAACTTCCTGTTTTCACAAAACCACTTCTCTTCAGAATGATAGCAGAACACCTCAGAGTGTCACTCAGGCAATCTCAGGACATTCTGATGTGGAATTTCAAAATTAAAGCCCTCTAAAATGTCATATAAGAGCTGTGTTTCTTCTAAATTCAGATTGATATTAAAAGGAAACTTCCTGTTTTCACTGACCAATTTCACTTGAGCATGATAGCAGACCCCCTCACGGTGTCAGTCAGACAATCTTAGGACATTCTGATGTGGAATTTCAAAATTAAAGCCCTCTAAAATGTCATATAAGAGCTGTGTTTCTTCTAAATTCAGATTGATATTAAAAGGAAACTTCCTGTTTTCACAAAACCACTTCTCTTCAGAATGATAGAAGAACACCTCAGAGTGTCACTCAGGCAATCTCAGCACATTCTGATGTGTAATTTCAAAATTAAAGCCCTCTAAAATGTCATATAAGAGCTGTGTTTCTTCTAAATTCAGATTGATATTAAAAGGAAACTTCCTGTTTTCACAAAACCACTTCTCTTCAGCATGATAGAAGAACACCTCAGAGTGTCACTCAGGCAATCTCAGGACATTCTGATGTGGAATTTCAAAATTAAAGCCCTCTAAAATGTCATATAAGAGTTGTGTTTCTTCTAAATTCTGATTGATATTAACAGGAAACTTCCTGTTTTCACTGACCAATTTCACTTCAGACTGATAGGACACCACCTCCGAGTGTCACTCAGGCAATCTCAGGACATTCTGATATGGAATTTCAAAATTAAAGCCCTCTAAAATGTCATATAAGAGCTGTGTTTCTTCTAAATTCTGATTGAGATTAAAAGGAAACTTCCTGTTTTCACAAAACCATTTCATGTCAGATTAATAGAAGAACACCTCATAGTGTCACTCAGACCACCTCAGGACAATCTGATGTGGAATTTCAAAATTAAAGCCCTCTAAAATGTCATATAAGAGCTGTGTTTCTTCTAAATTCAGATTGATATTAAAAGGAAACTTCCTGTTTTCACTGAGCAATTTCATGTCAGAATGATAGCAGACCACCTCGGGGTGTCACTCAGCCAATCTCAGGCCATTCTGATGTGGAATTTCAAAATTAAAGCCCTCTAAAATGTCATATAAGAGCTGTGTTTCTTCTAAATTCAGATTGATATTAAAAGGAAACTTCCTGTTTTCACTGAGCAATTTCACGTCAGAATGATAGCAGAACACCTCAGAGTGTCACTCAGGCAATCTCAGGACATTCTGATGTGGAATTTCAAAATTAAAGCCCTCTAAAATGTCATATAAGAGCTGTGTTTCTTCTAAATTCTGATTGAGATTAAAAGGAAACTTCCTGTTTTCACAAAACCATTTCATGTCAGATTAATAGAAGAACACCTCATAGTGTCACTCAGACCACCTCAGGACAATCTGATGTGGAATTTCAAAATTAAAGCCCTCTAAAATGTCATATAAGAGCTGTGTTTCTTCTAAATTCAGATTGATATTAAAAGGAAACTTCCTGTTTTCACAAAACCATTTCATGTCAAATTAATAGAAGAACACCTCATAGTGTCACTCAGACCACCTCAGGACAATCTGATGTGGAATTTCAAAATTAAAGCCCTCTAAAATGTCATATAAGAGCTGTGTTTCTTCTAAATTCAGATTGATATTAAAAGGAAACTTCCTGTTTTCACTGAGCAATTTCATGTCAGAATGATAGCAGACCACCTCGGGGTGTCACTCAGCCAATCTCAGGCCATTCTGATGTGGAATTTCAAAATTAAAGCCCTCTAAAATGTCATATAAGAGCTGTGTTTCTTCTAAATTCAGATTGATATTAAAAGGAAACTTCCTGTTTTCACTGAGCAATTTCACGTCAGAATGATAGCAGAACACCTCAGAGTGTCACTCAGGCAATCTCAGGACATTCTGATGTGGAATTTCAAAATTAAAGCCCTCTAAAATGTCATATAAGAGCTGTGTTTCTTCTAAATTCAGATTGATAGTAAAAGGAAACTTCCTGTTTTCACAAAACCATTTCATGTCAAATTAATAGAAGAACACCTCATAGTGTCACTCAGACCACCTCAGGACAATCTGATGTGGAATTTCAAAATTAAAGCCCTCTAAAATGTCATATAAGAGCTGTGTTTCTTCTAAATTCAGATTGATATTAAAAGGAAACTTCCTGTTTTCACTGAGCAATTTCAAGTCAGAATGATAGCAGACCACCTCGGGGTGTCACTCAGCCAATCTCAGGCCATTCTGATGTGGAATTTCAAAATTAAAGCCCTCTAAAATGTCATATAAGAGCTGTGTTTCTTCTAAATTCAGATTGATATTAAAAGGAAAGTTCCTGTTTTCACAAAACCATTTCATGTCAAATTAATAGAAGAACACCTCATAGTGTCACGCAGACCACCTCAGGACAATCTGATGTGGAATTTCAAAATTAAAGCCCTCTAAAATGTCATATAAGAGCTGTGTTTCTTCTAAATTCAGATTGATATTAAAAGGAAACTTCCTGTTTTCACAAAACCATTTCATGTCAAATTAATAGAAGAACACCTCATAGTGTCACTCAGACCACCTCAGGACAATCTGATGTGGAATTTCAAAATTAAAGCCCTCTAAAATGTCATATAAGAGCTGTGTTTCTTCTAAATTCAGATTGATATTAAAAGGAAACTTCCTGTTTTCACAAAACCATTTCATGTCAAATTAATAGAAGAACACCTCATAGTGTCACTCAGACCACCTCAGGACAATCTGATGTGGAATTTCAAAATTAAAGCCCTCTAAAATGTCATATAAGAGCTGTGTTTCTTCTAAATTCAGATTGATATTAAAAGGAAACTTCCTGTTTTCACAAAACCACTTCTCTTCAGAATGATAGCAGAACACCTCAGAGTGTCACTCAGGCAATCTCAGGACATTCTGATGTGGAATTTCAAAATTAAAGCCCTCTAAAATGTCATATAAGAGCTGTGTTTCTTCTAAATTCAGATTGATATTAAAAGGAAACTTCCTGTTTTCACTGACCAATTTCACTTGAGCATGATAGCAGACCCCCTCACGGTGTCATTCAGACAATCTTAGGACATTCTGATGTGGAATTTCAAAATTAAAGCCCTCTAAAATGTCATATAAGAGCTGTGTTTCTTCTAAATTCAGATTGATATTAAAAGGAAACTTCCTATTTTCACAAAACCACTTCTCTTCAGAATGATAGAAGAACACCTCAGAGTGTCACTCAGGCAATCTCAGCACATTCTGATGTGTAATTTCAAAATTAAAGCCCTCTAAAATGTCATATAAGAGTTGTGTTTCTTCTAAATTCTGATTGATATTAACAGGAAACTTCCTGTTTTCACTGACCAATTTCACTTCAGACTGATAGGACACCACCTCCGAGTGTCACTCAGGCAATCTCAGGACATTCTGATGTGGAATTTCAAAATTAAAGCCCTCTAAAATGTCATATAAGAGCTGTGTTTCTTCTAAATTCTGATTGATATTAAAAGGAAACTTCCTGTTTTCACAAAACCATTTCATGTCAGATTAATAGAAGAACACCTCATAGTGTCACTCAGACCACCTCAGGACAATCTGATGTGGAATTTCAAAATTAAAGCCCTCTAAAATGTCATATAAGAGCTGTGTTTCTTCTAAATTCAGATTGATATTAAAAGGAAACTTCCTGTTTTCACTGACCAATTTCACTTGAGCATGATAGCAGACCCCCTCACGGTGTCAGTCAGACAATCTTAGGACATTCTGATGTGGAATTTCAAAATTAAAGCCCTCTAAAATGTCATATAAGAGCTGTGTTTCTTCTAAATTCAGATTGATATTAAAAGGAAACTTCCTGTTTTCCACAAAACCACTTCTCTTCAGCATGATAGAAGAACACCTCAGAGTGTCACTCAGGCAATCTCAGGACATTCTGATGTGGAATTTCAAAATTAAAGCCCTCTAAAATGTCATATAAGAGTTGTGTTTCTTCTAAATTCTGATTGATATTAACAGGAAACTTCCTGTTTTCACTGACCAATTTCACTTCTGACTGATAGGACACCACCTCCGAGTGTCACTCAGGCAATCTCAGGACATTCTGATATGGAATTTCAAAATTAAAGCCCTCTAAAATGTCATATAAGAGCTGTGTTTCTTCTAAATTCTGATTGAGATTAAAAGGAAACTTCCTGTTTTCACAAAACCATTTCATGTCAGATTAATAGAAGAACACCTCATAGTGTCAATCAGACCACCTCAGGACAATCTGATGTGGAATTTCAAAATTAAAGCCCTCTAAAATGTCATATAAGAGCTGTGTTTCTTCTAAATTCAGATTGATATTAAAAGGAAAGTTCCTGTTTTCACTGAGCAATTTCACGTCAGAATGATAGCAGACCACCTCGGGGTGTGACTCAGCCAATCTCAGGCCATTCTGATGTGGGATTTCAAAATTAAAGCCCTCTAAAATGTCATATAAGAGCTGTGTTTCTTCTAAATTCAGATTGATATTAAAAGGAAACTTCCTGTTTTCACAAAACCATTTCATGTCAAATTAATAGAAGAACACCTCATAGTGTCACTCAGACCACCTCAGGACAATCTGATGTGGAATTTCAAAATTAAAGCCCTCTAAAATGTCATATAAGAGCTGTGTTTCTTCTAAATTCAGATTGATATTAAAAGGAAACTTCCTGTTTTCACAAAACCACTTCTCTTCAGAATGATAGAAGAACACCTCAGAGTGTCACTCAGGCAATCTCAGGACATTCTGATGTGGAATTTCAAAATTAAAGCCCTCTAAAATGTCATATAAGAGCTGTGTTTCTTCTAAATTCGAAACTTCCTGTTTTCACAAAACCACTTCTCTTCAGAATGATAGACGAACACCTCAGAGTGTCACTTAGGCAATCTCAGGACATTCTGATGTGGAATTTCAAAATTAAAGCCCTCTAAAATGTCATATAAGAGCTGTGTTTCTTCTAAATTCAGATTGATATTAAAAGGAAACTTCCTGTTTTCACAAAACCACTTCTCTTCAGAATGATAAAAGAACACCTCAGAGTGTCACTCAGGCAATCTCAGGACATTCTGATGTGGAATTTCAAAATTAAAGCCCTCTAAAATGTCATATAAGAGTTGTGTTTCTTCTAAATTCAGATTGATATTAACAGGAAACTTCCTGTTTTCACTGACCAATTTCACTTCAGACTGATAGGACACCACCTCCGAGTGTCACTCAGGCAATCTCAGGACATTCTGATATGGAATTTCAAAATTAAAGCCCTCTAAAATGTCATATAAGAGCTGTGTTTCTTCTAAATTCTGATTGATATTAAAAGGAAACTTCCTGTTTTCACAAAACCTCTTCTCTTCAGAATGATAGACGAACACCTCAGAGTGTCACTTAGGCAATCTCAGGACATTCTGATGTGGAATTTCAAAATTAAAGCCCTCTAAAATGTCATATAAGAGCTGTGTTTCTTCTAAATTCTGATAGAGATTAAAAGGAAACTTCCTGTTTTCACAAAACCATTTCATGTCAGATTAATAGAAGAACACCTCATAGTGTCACTCAGACCACCTCAGGACAATCTGATGTGGAATTTCAAAATTAAAGCCCTCTAAAATGTCATATAAGAGCTGTGTTTCTTCTAAATTCAGATTGATATTAAAAGGAAACTTCCTGTTTTCACTGAGCAATTTTCACGTCAGAATGATAGCAGACCACCTCGGGGTGTCACTCAGCCAATCTCAGGCCATTCTGATGTGGAATTTCAAAATTAAAGCCCTCTAAAATGTCATATAAGAGCTGTGTTTCTTCTAAATTCAGATTGATATTAAAAGGAAAGTTCCTGTTTTCCACAAAACCATTTCATGTCAAATTAATAGAAGAACACCTCATAGTGTCACTCAGACCACCTCAGGGACAATCTGATGTGGAATTTCAAAATTAAAGCCCTCTAAAATGTCATATAAGAGCTGTGTTTCTTCTAAATTCAGATTGATATTAAAAGGAAACTTCCTGTTTTCACTGAGCAATTTCATGTCAGAATGATAGCAGACCACCTCGGGGTGTCACTCAGCCAATCTCAAGCCATTCTGATGTGGAATTTCAAAATTAAAGCCCTCTAAAATGTCATATAAGTGCTGTGTTTCTTCTAAAATTCTGATTGAGATTAAAAGGAAACTTCCTGTTTTCACAAAACCATTTCATGTCAGATTAATAGAAGAACACCTCACAGTGTCACTCAGACCACCTCAGGACAATCTGATGTGGAATTTCAAAATTAAAGCCCTCTAAAATGTCATATAAGAGCTGTGTTTCTTCTAAATTCAGATTGATATTAAAAGGAAACTTCCTGTTTTCACTGAGCAATTTCATGTCAGAATGATAGCAGACCACCTCGCGGTGTCACTCAGCCAATCTCAGGCCATTCTGATGTGGAATTTCAAAATTAAAGCCCTCTAAAATGTCATATAAGAGCTGTGTTTCTTCTAAATTCAGATTGATATTAAAAGGAAACTTCCTGTTTTCACTGAGCAATTTCACGTCAGAATGATAGCAGACCACCCTCGGGGTGTCACTCAGCCAATCTCAGGCCATTCTGATGTGGAATTTCAAAATTAAAGCCCTCTAAAATGTCATATAAGAGCTGTGTTTCTTCTAAATTCAGATTGATATTAAAAGGAAACTTCCTGTTTTCACAAAACCATTTCATGTCAAATTAATAGAAGAACACCTCATAGTGTCACTCAGACCACCTCAGGACAATCTGATGTGGAATTTCAAAATTAAAGCCCTCTAAAATGTCATATAAGAGCTGTGTTTCTTCTAAATTCAGATTGATATTAACAGGAAACTTCCTGTTTTCACTGACCAATTTCACTTCAGACTGATAGCACACCACCTCCGAGTGTCACTCAGGCAATCTCAGGACATTCTGATATGGAATTTCAAAATTAAAGCCCTCTAAAATGTCATATATGAGCTGTGTTTCTTCTAAATTCTGATTGATATTAAAAGGAAACTTCCTGTTTTCACAAAACCACTTCTCTTCAGAATGATAGACGAATACCTCAGAGTGTCACGTAGGCAATCTCAGGACATTCTGATGTGGAATTTCAAAATTAAAGCCCTCTAAAATGTCATATAAGAGCTGTGTTTCTTCTAAATTCTGATTGAGATTAAAAGGAAAACTTCCTGTTTTCACAAAACCATTTCATGTCAAATTAATAGCAGACCACCTCACGGTGTCAGTCAGACAATCTCAGGACCTTCTGATGTGGAATTTCAAAATTAAAGCCCTCTAAATTTTCATATAAGAGCTGTGTTTCTTCTATATTCAGATTGATATTAAAAGGAAACTTCCTGTTCTCACTGACCAATTCCACATCAGAATGTCCTGGGATTGGTCTGATTGACACTCTAAGGTCTTCTTCTATCATTCTGAAGAGAAATGGGTTCCGTGAAAACAGGAGGTTTCCTTTTAATATCAATCTGAATTTAGAAGAAACACAGCTCTTATATGACATTTTAGAGGGCTTTAATTTTGAAATTCCACATCAGAATGTCCTGAGACTGCCTGAGTGACACTCTGAAGTATTCTTCTATCATTCTGAAGAGAAATGGTTCCGTGAAAACAGGAGGTTTCCTTTTAATATCAATCAGAATTTAGAAGAAAACACAGCTCTTATATGACATTTTAGAGGGCCTTCAATTTTGAAATTCCACATCAGAATGTCCTGAGCTGGTCTGATTGACACTATGAGGTTTTCTTCTATCACTCTGAAATAAAATGGTTTTGTGAAAACAGGAGGTTTCCTTTTAATATCAATCTGAATTTAGAAGAAACACAGCTCTTATATGACATTTTAGAGGGCTTTAAAATTGAAATTCCACATCAGAATGTCCTGAGATCGTCTGAGTCACACTATGAGGTGGTCATTTTTGAAGTCAGATTGGTCTTTAAAAATTTATTCTTTATTATTAAGTTAACTATTTTTTATTAATGAGTAATTATTCACACAATTGAAATGAGAAAGCCTCTTCTTTTTCACTGAAAGTTTGCAGGCGGTAGTTGTTTTAAAAAAATTATTATTCATTTTATTATTGAATAATTATTCATTTTGTTTCATTTATGTATGTATGTACGTATGTATGTTATTTATTTATTTATTTATTCATTCATTCATTCATTCATTGTTTACTGACAGACTGACTGATTTATTGAATGTATGTGAAATTACTTTCACGTCTTATCACGTTCACCGGAACTTCACTTTTATTTTTAAATCAATTCTTACACGCTCTTACCGTAGAATGCCTAGTATATTGCGAACTAAAAAAAATGCGGCGGCTAGTTTGACCATCTTTTTCGAAGTGGAGGCTGGCTTGACCGCAGTTCCATAAACTGAGCTAGAAACTAGCATTTATTATATTGAGACTGTGTCTGCCCCACGCATCTATGCTAAACGTAAAGCAAACCGTGATATTAACACGGATAATCTTATTACTCTAAAATTAAAACATGTTGCTGCTAGCAGTTGTTGTGAATCACTCCTAAAACTTGGACTACTGAATGTTAGATCTCTTGCTCCTAAAGCAATTCTTGTAAACAAATTGATCACAGATCATAATCTCAAAGTACTGTGTCTGACTGAAACTTGGCTAAGACCTGGTGAATATGTCGCACTTAATGAAGCGTCTCCTGTAGGTAGGGAGGTCAAACCCGTTTTCCGGGATTTTTTCAGAAAACATATTTAGCCAGCTTATTTTTCATGTATATTGTCCTAAATGCTATATGATCAAATAACAATATATAAACCGCTAGCTTGCCAGAAAAAGGACGTTTGTTCACTTTAAAATGATTTTTTTAATTAGCCCATGCACTTCCGTGTAATCACTCTCGTTGGACGGAAACACATCATCATCTGTGCTGCTTTTAGGATACGGTTATCCTTATTTTGTCAACAAGAAGAACCGATATTTTGTGGTATTGCTACAGGGAAACGAATATACTCTACAAATTTACTCGTATATATTGTCATGGGATGCGGCATTTAATTAAATGTGTAGCCTACTCCCAAAACGCCATACGTGCCAAACGTCTCAATTTCAAACTTAGCGGGTCCGGCGGCTTCAGAATTCCATTGTATTCACAACCTTCTTATAGCCTATTGCTCATCTATTTTGACGTTTGCTTGTGATGTTGAGATGTGTTGCTAGCTCCCATTTAGTGATGGTACTTATGTAGATTGTTAACCAATTATTTGTGGAGCCAAGATAACGTTAACATGTAAAATGTCCGTGAATTTAATTAATTTTTTACCAAAGTAATCGTTTTAGCTAATTGTGTATTTCAGTTAGAATATGGGTAGTTGTTCTGTAGGCCTATATTCTCCATCTAACTGTTCATGTCTTTTATTAAGCATTGTACTAGGTAGGAAAATAACGTTAAGTTATTTCCTTTTATCCTTGCTGACGTTTACTCATTAAAATACACTATCTCCACCCTCACTATTTGTTGTCTGGGTACCACGCTTGCTACCTGTCAATAGCAAACACCTCATTTTCCCATTTACCTACTGTTATTGGCTTGGCGTAACAGACTAAGATGAGTCACAAAATAACTAATTTACAACATGAAAGCTTGCATCCTATATCACTACACTCAGTAAACCCCTCTACTATATCTGGCAAAAGGTTGGCTCTGCATTCTGTATTTCATTAAACTTTTCTACACTTTTTTCCAACACCATTACTTAGCGTCGGATCAACCAGAAACATTGACAAAGGTATTCTGTTATATCTAATGGTAGTCCGAGACGCCTACTTTTTATTACAAAATTATTACATGTGGCTGTTTGCAACCAAATTGCAGTATAAAACAGATTCTTATTAAAAGTGGTGGCATTTTTATTTTAGAACTCTTGACCAACAACAACAACAGTGAACAGATAAATACAATTTTGTATAATAGAATAAATAACCTAATGGTTCAAATAAACATATTTTATAGTGTCCAAATAAATCTTTACTAAATCTACTATTTAAAAGTAATAAACAAAACAGGCTCCTGTAGCCTACGCACACACACATCTGGCTTGTTTGTCTGATTTGGCTGGCTATCTCTCCTATACAGCCTTCCATCCACAACATTTTCAGTAGGCTACTGGATTTTAGAATCTGATAATTTAAAAAAAGATTTATATTTGCATAGACTAATAAAATAGCTATAGCCTATGCAAATATAACCATTCAATGTCTATTATTACATGTAATATCTAACGTTACAATCAATGACCGACAGCGATATATTACACTTCTGCTAGGATAACGGAGATGGGAAAGTCGTAATAAATAAATGTGGATGTGATTGCAAACTAGCTTGAAAAGTCAAGGGGGAGTGAACAGAAAACATTGAGCATAGGCTATTAGAAAATGAGTATCAATCAGGTGATGTCGGTCTGAATAAAATATCAAAGCTGGTTTACTAGTTAGTTAATTAAGTTTAATTTGCTACCAGCTAGACTCTGCTGTCTGAAACAGCTTCAAATTCCAGCTCGCGCTGCTGGGAGAAAAAGATGCGGCTCGGGTCGTTCGAAAGAATCAAACGAACGGTAGCCTACTGTATTAACTGGAAGTACCAAAAACTCGCGACTCTGACTCCGATCCGACTCTTCAAACCGAACGGTACGGAACGAGCCGACTCAGAAAAAATAGCCGAACTGCCCATCACTAATCAGTATAGAGGGTGATGTCGTTTTCTGTCAGAAAAGCATCATGCATATGCTGCAGTGCCACCTGTTGTGCCTCCAAGACACAATGCAATTACAAAAAGTGGCATTTGGCAACCCCTCTAGCTGTATGCCAGAAAGCTTCTCTAAAATTACTCTGGCCACCTCTGTGGCTTTATTTGCACTTACCCCCCTAGTTGTCACCAAATCCATGTACACCTTCCTAACATCATCAGAATATTTGCTGTGTTCAAATGTAGATATTCCAGCATGCCCCTGTACAAGCCTATCCAATTCCTCCTTCACTGCCAAATGTTCCCCACTCCACAATTCAACTTGCTGGTTTAAAACCTGGCCTGCCTTCCTTTGGTAGTAATTACTACAGAGGGAGTCCCTTCTCTAAGTTTATCTTTTCTAAATTCTCAGAGGTCCTGAACCCTGCTCTCTGCCTGCACTATTGCCTTTAGCCTGGTTTTATCTGTTATTTTGATTGGAAGCTGTTGTATATTTTATAGCACCAATTATACAGCAGCTAATGTGGCTGGTGCCTTTGATTTGTACAGTTTGGCCAACAATGGGAAAATATTCCTGTGTCCTATAGTCACAGGCAAATGCCAAGTACACATCAATGCCACCTGCACATAAAATTCTTTACAGAAAAGCCACATTCAACAGGCTATTGAGTGTGAGAACATATTCAGCATGGCAAAAATGAAGAGACCACATACATTTTTCAGTTTCACAGTTCATGGGTATGTGTCTTTATAAAATCTAACCTTTGATATTCTTTCATAAACTAGTGACCACATTTGTTTTTAATTCCAAATAATTAGTTAATTCTGCAGACAATGACAACTGGTCAAAGCACAATGCAGTGTTGCTATACACTGAATAATGCAAACTAAACAAGTTTATACTCATACATAAATAATGAAAATAACAATGTCTTTGCTCAGGAAGGGTTCAGCGATATTTCTTCAAAAATATTTGGTAGTCTCAATTTTTTTCCATGGCTGTAGCCGCTAGCCTATATTGGTGGTTGTTGAGGCGAGGTTCCTCCTCATCATTGTAAAGTGCTTTGAGTGTGAGAAAGGCACTATATAAATGTCAGGCATTATTATTATACGTTACTGTAGTGACCCAAAATCCCTTGTTTTGGCCCCTCGTGACACAAAGACCAGCTTAGCAAGCTTAAGCTTGCACTGAACTATGGTGAAAAGGTAAAAATAAATAAATAAAGTTAAGATTCTAACTTAATATTCAAAATGTTAGCTAGGTAGTCATCTAACATGAAAAATTATGCCATTTTGCAGATTAAAGTTACACCAGTGTTTAAAGCACAAACGCAAGCAATGCCACCTGCCATTCTAGCAGTCGTTTGACTTGGAATCAGTAAGATGCATGTTCCCTTTTCACGTTAATTAAAAAAACACCCATTTGCAATATTAAAATGCTTTATACCATACTGTAGACGAGATTTTGATGAAGATCTACATGTAAAAATCTCGTTGTTCATCTGGAGTTTACCGGTGATATCGCCCAGAAGAAAACATGGCAGCCAGCAATTTTAGCTGGCACTGGTTATCAGAATTCTCTGTTTTTGGACTCGGAATCTATAAGGTGCATGTTCCCTTTTCACGTTAATTAAAAAAAACACCCATTCGCAATATTAAAATGCTTTATACCATACTGTAGACGAGAGTTTGATGAAGATCTACATGTAAAAATCTCGTTGTTCACCTGGAGTTTCCATACTATTCCCGTGTAATTTACAGCTTAATCTAGTCTAGGGATGTTGATAACGGATAGTTTTGCAACCGGTTAGCCGACATCATTATTCGGTTAATTAGAAATGCTGAAACGTTCTACAGTTATGACCCACATAATACCCAACCCAAAACCCCCAAATTAAAAATGCATGCATACACAGAATGGACGTTTCTCAGAATGGTATTTATTGCTTTCAAAATGTAACATTCAACATAACAAATAATAAGTTGTAATATACATTGTATAGCCTACAAATAGCAGCCTATGTTGTAGCCCAAATTATTATTTTTAAAAAATTTGTTTCTGATTTTTCCCCATTTTCTCCCAATTAGCCAATTGAACCCTATTCTAATTCAATTGCCCTGTGTAGCAACCGCTAGAGAATCACCACTACGCAACCCCGTCAGCCGGCGGTAGGACGGGAGGGCGCCACGTCCTCTTCAGGGCGCGACGACTCCTAGCTCCTGACCGTGATTCCAGCCCGCCCAGGGCCGCTATGTGTGCAGCGATTCTCTCTGAGCCCCTCCCCCCACCCGGAAGCAGCCGCCAATTGCTGCTCCCACAGGGCGCCGGCCATGCTCGGATCTGGCAGGACCGGGGCGCGAACCCCGATCCTCGGAGCACAACTGCACCGACTGAAAGTCGGCGTTCTTACCGTTGTACCACCGCAGCGCCCGCCCTAATTATTTTTAAATGGACATCGGCACATGCTAGCCTATGCTATAGCCGGATCTCTTGAGGGGGGAAAAAATCAAATTAGGCTATGACGTGAACTAGGCTAAACTAACTCAAATTTGATCTACTTATTAGCTAGCCTACACATTTTTTGTTGAGGAAGATTAACATGCTGACATGTTCTGGTGTTAATCTGGTGCGTATGCTAGCTAGTCTGTTTACGGTAAGGTTCGCCACCGAGAACACCCGCTCCTGGGGCACGGATGTCCCCGGCACACGCACATAGCGTCTGGCTAAAGCTGATGGGGACACATTACACGACTTTTCCAATCGTAAGCGACAATGACAATAATGAGTACCCCACATTTAACAAATGTAATAGATCACCTTTTTGTTTTATATTAATGTTCAGAGAGGAGTAATAGTTAGATCTTTGTATGCGATAGGGCAATTAAATCAATGGTGTGCATGTTTGTTTGGGGAGATTGTCCTACCATTCATGCGCCTACCATGTGAAGGTGCATGCTCAATGGACAGCAGCACCAAACAATTTGAACTTACTGTAGGTGGAGAGCTACCCCACAGATAGTAATAACAGTAATCCATACCATATACAGACATGCTCAAATTTGTTGTTACCCCTGGTAAAGATGGGTAAAAAGGGTTATAAAAAAGTCACCGTTTGGTGAATTAGCTTAATCTCAGACTGAAAAAATGAGAAAAATCCAACCTTTAATTGACATTCGTTTATTATGAGAGAAAAAAAATTCCTCATCAAGAAATAATTATTTTTAACAAAACCACATTGGCCACAATTATTGGTACCCCCTGCAAATTTCAGCACGTCTGTATATCCTAATAGTTACCACACCTGGCTGAAAATAAACATAGGACAACTTTGTTGCCTGTTGTTGGAAATTAGCCTTTTTCCTGTAGGCTAATACATAAGCAGGCATACATTTTTGCACAGTAGAGCTACAGCTGTTGTATATTATACAGCATTTTCGCGCATCTTTATCAAGGGAACCCTTAGCCTAATAATTTTAATAAGATTATGATGATACAATATGGACCTAGGTCACTCACAGCAACGTGGGCTTAGCCAACGCGATGCTGACAAAATAACGTTAGCTAGTTAACGTTAGAGTAGTCAGCCGAAGTTGTGACTGCATTAGGGAACTATGCTAGCTACAAAAACAATGCCAAATAGCTTATGCTGCGCGATTTGACATCAACTGACTGAGTGACCACCAGCAGTAGGTGACGGTCTCACTTTATGATAGCGTTACGATTATGTTATCTTATCTTATTATCATCGACATTAATTGAATTAATCATCATCATCATCATCGTCGTCGGCATGGCGCACACACACACTAGGCTACTTCCTTGCTCCCTCCCTGTGAGTCCGTTAATCATGAAGCTACTAGCCAAAACCAATGTACAGTACCGAGGGAGAAGGCAGTCTCAGAATCGGTACACCATGCAATAGTCCAGTAACCAGAGTAGCTGTCAGCGGGGCAGAAGTACAGGCAGACGGTAGGCAGGCTTGGGGTCGAAGACGATGCAAGAGTCAAGACCGGAGTCCGCTCCGCGGGGCGAAAGTACAAAAGACAGCAGGCAAAAACTCATGGTAGAGGCAGGCAGTGGTTAACAAAACAGAGGTCAGTAACAATGGTCAATAACAGGCTTGGATCGTAACAAAAAGCCAGGCTTGGAAAAACCGCTCAAAAGTACACTGACAAACAGGAGGCAACAATTTCACGAAGACAAAACATGAACACTGAGCTTAAATGCAGGTGTAGACAGGTGCAGACAATTAGCTTGAGAGCAGCATGCGAATGGAAATCAGGTGTGGAAGCCTGACAAGGTAACAAGATAATTAGTAATCGTTAGTAATAAACCTATCCTGACCTAGCGTTAGTAAATTAGTAAATGACATGCACGAGAAACGTAAGGTAAACATGAACACATGGTTAGAATGTTAGTATTACCCAATCCTGATCTAACATTAGTAGATTAGTAAAATAGACATGGGAGACTGAAACAATTAGGGAAGCGTGAGCGACAGCAAGAGAGAGAGAGAAACAGCATGAATGCAAGGCTGCGGAAAAACATGGAAATGTGTATGCTAAACAGTGAACGGGAAACGTAACATGAATCAAATATAAAACGTGACATGACAAGAAAATAAATCATAACAATAATCAAACAAGAAACGTGACATGACATGAGAATGAAACGTAACAAGAATTAAACATAAAACGTGGCGTGACTAGACAAAACATAATACGTGACATTTACAAGAAATCTAAGACAGAAATGAAACATAAAACGTGACATGACAGCTGGAATCGTGACACAAAACGTATAGAATAACCTTAAGGTATATGAATTCAGATAAATAAAATAAATAAAAAGATACATTAAAATGCGTTCCCATATGGTTTAAATTAACATTCCCTTACGGTTTTCCAGGAAAGTTTTCTTAACGTATCTGGAACGTTCCCATTTGGTATTATATGTGGTTCCCAGAACGTTCCTTTAACGTTACCAGAACATTGCATAATTATGGGAACATTCTCCTAACCCAATAAGAACGTTCTGGGAGAGTTGCCTTTTGGTTTTTCTCTGAAGGAAATGTTGCCTGGAATTCCGTGGAAAAGACGGGCAGGTCTTCATTCAAATATAATACGCCTTAATAAGTCATCATTGCAGGAAAGTTAACACATAAATAGGGTTGAAGTTTTATTTTACAGATCACTACATGTAAACGCCATATGAACACATCAGCCAAATGAGCATAAGTGAGAAATAAACATGAACATATTTATTTCAACCTGCATAACCCACAACAGTAATGATTCCAGTGCTTCTTCCTATCTTTTGTGCTGTATATTTATGTATTGTGCTGTAGCCTATAGTTTGCAGTGATGAGTCCCGCAGTCAAACTTCGCAAAAGCTAAATATTGTGCTCAAGTCTTAAATCATCCCTTACATTTCTATTCCTATTCTGAAGTAATTTTTTTCATAACAATCTATCTACAGTATATAACTATTCAAACAAAATATGCAAAAACAACCAAACAAGTGTCAAAATCTCAAAAAATATTCACTGTACATCCATAGTTTAAAGTTCAAATTGATAAATACATACACATGTTTTTTTTAAATAATGTTTTTACGTACAAAAAATGTGTTAAAACCTACAAGCGTTTTAACATAATAGCAATGTATTACAGCCCCACGTGCAATAGGTAGTCACTGTGGAAATGTGCTGGGCATTGGTGAAATGGAATAAGAAACTCTGCAACTTTTGAATTTCAGAGAAATATGAATACTGTAATTGGGACGTCGACAACTACCACTAGGGGTCCACCACGTATAGGGTTAAATCATCCCTTTACATTTCTATTCATATTCCGAAGTTATATATTTTCACGCCACACTATGTACAGTAAACTATTCAAACTAAATATGTATGAACAACCAAACAAAATTACTTCAACATGATTTTCAATCAAAATTATTCTAACAAAATAAAGCCATCAATTAAATTCCTTTTGAAATGCCTGTGTGGGGCAAATTCTCAGGGCCACTGCGATGAGTTCCTCCACATCAGTTTCCTTCAGTTTTTCATGATTGCTCCTAGAAATAGAAAATTTTATTCTTTCTTTTTCTTTGCCATTTGAACACCACATTAACGTAATTGAATACATGCATTTGTGTATTTGACTAATACTGTAAGGCAAAACTTCAATACCAATTCTTCATGATGCATACTGTATATTTCACTCATTTAAATTGACAGTAACCTGAGGTGCTTTTGCATAGGAATTCATATGAAACCATAGGCTAATTAAGAAAACATGCAGACAATAGGTTAATATAATATACATATATAATATACCTCATATACATATAATTTAGGTAAGAATTCATGAGTTTTAGGACATAGTGTTGGTATCCTATTTTAGGCAAAAGGAAATGAATAAATGTGCAACACTCAATTTTATGATCCTTTCAAGAAAGATCACCAATGAAAAGTCACCAGTGTAAGCTAAACTTGCCTATTATCACATGGCAATTCCTGATTTCTTGGAAGGCCAGTTTGGGTTTTTTCCCCCTCAATATGTAGGTCCTCAACACTTAATTAGATGCCACCTTGCACAACATTTTGTGAAGAGCTGCCCCTGGGTTAGCTCTTCCAAGAGAACAAAGGTAATTCATGATTCTGTAGCCTACTACAAGATAAATTAATTTAATTTATAAGTAAAAAATGACAGTAGGCATAAAGTGCTGTAGATACTGCAGTTTAGACTTAAATTGATTATGCCATAATGATGTCATAACTAAGTGGGTATCTTAGTTTTAAAATGTTATTTTCACAGCTTCTTCCATGTTTGTCCTTTCTTCATCCCGATCTTCCTTGTTGAGCTGTTGGAACTCCTCCACATTCTGACATGGACCATTTTCCATAATGTCCTCCTTTGCCTCTCCCCAGCTGGCAGTATTCTCCTTTGCATTGCAAGGATTTCTTGCTGGGTCTCTGCAAAGTCTTTTTTTGCAAGACCTTTGTGAGAATATCTAAAAAAAATTTATTTTATTTATAAATTATAGAACCTTTTGTACATTGCCCCCCACCCCCCATTTTCAGGCATCAATATTATATATCACAGAGTTGTTTCTCCTGACAAATTTTCCTATTGAACTCTGGTTATTGTTTGTATTGACAGAATCCACTTCGTTCACGTTCATATACATGGTAGAAATGTAATTTTGAGACTGTTTTAGCTGCTCTATAGAAGTAATTGGAGAGCGACAAATAACCGTATTCTGGATTATCACCCCAGGGGAGCACAGAGCAACTAACGAACATATTTTGCCACCATTTGGATATATCATGGCCAGGTAACTACACAACCCAAAGTTCAGTTGTGCTTTAAATGTCAAATGCTGCCTCAGAAGAACACATCATTTCAATGGTTGTAAATTGAAATGGGAGATGAATAAATGAATACAGATAAAAATTATAGATATTCAGACCTAGTAAATAGCCTAATTATTGAATCTTAAAAACAGATCCATACATGTTTGCCACATGCATGTAGCCTACTGTATGTTTGTGGGTCAGATGAAGCCAAATAAGTAAAATAGCACAATTTCTTTTAAAATGTAAAATGATAACAATGTTATTTGTGAACAAAAGAATGTTTAGGGTCTGTAGGACAACACAGGTTTATATTTATTCAAATACAAATATTCCAAATAAATAATAGTAATAATAATTATAAAAATAATGTGTGCTTCTCATAGACCCAAAGCACTGGAAGCAGACAATTGTTCAAACATATAGGGCCCTATCTTACACCCGGCGCTAAGCGGCGCTAACCCAAACGCAAGTGTCTTTGCTATCTTACACCCGGCACATGGTTCATTATAACGCCTTGCGTTCACGTCGTTTAATGACCATGTATTCTTGCGCCCATTACAAGTGAACTGGGCGTGTTGGTCTTAAGATGAGGAGTGGCCAGGATTCTTTTTGGCGTATTGCTATCTTGAGCCAGCAGAAAGCGCTTGCGCTAGAACCACCACAAACCTGGTCTAAAGTCATGTCGCAGTTGTTTACATGTTATTTAAACGGCGCATATAAGTGCATCTACATAGGCGTGTGCACAACGCATGTACCCTCCTGTCTGTTACACACAGGGGCGCGCACAAGCATGACTAAAATATCTAGATCACAATGTGAAGTATTATTATTGTGTAGGCTATATCAAAAATACATAATAATAAAAGGTTCCATAGGTCCACATACCTTTCCCTCAGCGAAGGGAAACGATGCCACATTGCTCTCAGCCCACTCCATCAACATCCAGGCGATGTGCGATGGTACGGGACATCTGATAACACCTATATCAAGCCTAATGCGCAAATTGTCATTTACACCTAATGCGTGAATTGTCATCCAACGGAAAACTCGCGCACTGCAATAGACGGACATTTGAGTTTTGAAAATGCGCTTCAGATGTCATTACAATACAGCTCTGTTTATCTAGGAATACAGCCTGTAAGTAAATAGAATGGGTTATGACTGAAAAAAGTTCTAAACCTTGTCCATTGAATATTGCTTTTATTGTTTTTCAAATAGCCTAGGCTACAGCGGATTCGCTGTGCATAAGGTTTTTTCGATAGCCTATGGTTAAAAAACGGAGATAAATGTCACCATGTTAACTGAATTGTAACCTTAGCTATTCTTCGTCCATTTTTTAAATTACAGTGACCAGGTTTCCATACCCTCAGCTTATTAAAACCGGGCTGATTTCACCTGTTATTCCATAACTGAACAAAAGATTTTAAAGAAAACTAAGCGTCTAATTAGAAACGAGAACAAATTTGCAGCACGTTCACAATTAATTTTAATACCATTACCTGCTTGTGCGCTTTACAGGAGCAGGTCTGTTTCCCCTGCTGTAAATCACACTTTTAACGGTCTTCCTGGGAAAGTGGATTGTTTTAAAGCATTAGGGGCTGTGTCCGCAGAAAGCGTTTTTTGAGCTGCCAGCGCCTTTCTGCCAGCCATTTCTATGGTAAAGACGCGCTAGTAGCGCTCCTCTTCCCAGTGCCGCGCCTCGCGTTTTAGCGCTCTTGGCGGCTAGCGTTTTTTAGCGGAGTGCTCTGGGCTCCTCCAGTAGAAAATAGTTCAACATTTGGAGAGAAGCGCAGCTCATCAATGTCACTTTTTTTTGACCGACCAATCTAAATCGAGGAAGAGGCTGGACTAAAAAGATCAACAAACATGGCAGAGGAGAGGCTGATTCTTGCAGTGTCCGACAACCCAGTAATCTACAACCTAAACTTGAAGGGCTACCACAACCAAAACATTAAATACAAAGCCTGGAGAGATGTCTCTGCTTTTTTGGGGGTTTCAGGTGAGAATTATTAATTGCATTATCTTGTTGGGTTGATGTTAGCTTGCTATTTACCTTGTAGTTATGCTAGCTAGCTAACTGTCAGATGGCCAACTGTCAGTTCGTATTATCTTGTTAGGTTGATGTTAGCTTGCTGTTTACCTTGTAGTTATGTTAACTAGTAGCTAGCTAACGTTAACTAACTGTCAGATAGCCAACTGTCTGTTCGTACTATCTTGTTAGGTTGATGTTAGCTTGCTATTTACCTTGTAGTTATGTTAACTAGTAGCTAGCTAACTTTAACTAACTGTGAGTTAACGTTAGCCAACTGTCAGTTAACTGCCAGTTCAATAGCGGTTACATATGGTGACATTAGAATTTCAAGGTTCTAACTGACATTTTGGACATTAGTTATTGTGTCATAAAATTAGTTATTGACATATCCAGGACTTGACATACAGGTGAATTTGCCAATGGCTTTTCAAAGTTACTGGCCCCACCCAGTGTTGTATCCACTTGCCCAGAACCTATCGGTCAGATTTTCTACTTAAACAGGACATCATAGCAAACAGGGCTATTGTAGTTTGAGAATATGAGTTTTAAATGCACTGGCCCAACAGGCCATCGACTATGTCAAGTAGGGTTGCAAATTCTATGGAATTTCCTTGATCGATAGTCGTCAACGTTAATGAAAAATCAATCGATCAATCGATAACAAAACAGCTAAAAATAGCTTATGACATAGAAAATACAAAATGCATGTTTTTTTCCTCAATCAAAGCTTTATTGAAACATTTGAGAAATACGCCTGTTTCATAGCATAACACAAATATAATTATGAACGCTGTTTTGTTTAAGTGTGATATTTTAATAAGGCACAGGAAATTGCGCTCACTCTTCCGAGGCGAATCAGTGACTAACACGTGCGTCTATGACATATACAAAAATAAGATGAGCCTTAATTAAAAACTTAAATTTGCAAAATGATTATGAAATAGATAAATAAAGATAAATAACGTTTTTGAAAACAGCGTTATAATAGGTTCCCTCTTGAAATGAGAAAGCTACGACAAACTACGACAGCTCAGGCCTCAGTTTAAAACTTAAACTGCATAAGTGCAGTAAATACCTAGGCCTGCTGATTTTTATTTAAGAATATAAGCATGTTTACGTTATCAGGGGTGAGTCGTGTGCGCAGTCGGTTTACAGCTGCTGAAAATACGCGAAGTGGAGCCGGGGCCACCTCACATATGAGGTGGAAGTACATTATGGGGTTCCTTGAGCCTCACTGTAGGGAGAGGGCCACAACATCAAATTTGGTAGTGGTTCAGGGAGGAGAGGTGTCGGGAGAGATCATGGTCCTGCTGGGGCCAATGATGTCGCCCCAAAGAGAGGTAGGTGTAGCAAGCTAGTAAACAAATGCTGAAAACATACCCTAGTGTATTACTGCTGGGCTATTTTCCATATGGTTAACTCAGGTAAACTTAAAATATTATGTTTTCTTTACAGGTTGTGGAAAGTGAAGAGGAGGCAGCAGGCCCATCAGCACATCCCTCAGAGGACCCTTCACGCCCCTCAGCACGCCTCTCAGAGGACCCGTCAGCAGACACCTCTCCTCCAAGGACATCTACGAGGGTTCAGGAGACCCCGAATCGTCCTGTGGCATCACGCAAAAGAAAGAGCACACAGCCCCTCACACTTTATCAAAAAAATTGTTTTGTCTGTCTTGCAGAGACAGACTGATGAAGATGAACATTTTATGATGAGTCTGGTGCCCTCTTTGCGGAGGCTCGTATGCGCTTTGAACAAGTGCTTTATGATGTGGGGTTTGGGGAGATGTAGACACACACACACACACACACACACGATTATTTTCTTTTCTTTAAAATGTTCTCTATCCTAATATTTCAAATACGAATCAGTTTTTACTTGTTTCTGTCCTAATATTTCAAATACGAGTCAGTTTTCACTTGTTTTCTATTATAATATTTCAAATACAAATCAGTTTTTACTTGTTTTCTAGGCTACTGGCATGAAATGTAACTCACAATCAGTTCAACAATAAAAAAATGAATTGCCACACTGTATTTTACCTTTTTTTAAAACATATGAACACCTGAATTAACTACGCACAAAATAAACAAGTTTAGATATTTTATTAGATTATTATTATCACTAGATGTATTAGGGATGTGTGTAGTAGCTGGTTTGCTGCCGATGGTAAGGAGCAGGGGGGTGGGGGGTTGTAGGGCTCAGAGGATGCTGTCTTGCCAAGGCACTCGACCGTCTGGAGAGGAGAAGTAGCCCGTGAAGGTCTCTCTCACTGCAGCTGCTTCTCTGGAGGCGTTGTTGGCACGGTCGTAGTGCGGGGGACATCCTCTCCATCATAATCCCAGTGCAGGAAGTTGTGGAGGATACAGGTGGCCTTCACCACGCACTCCGCAACCTCTGGGGACACTCCAAGAACCCTCCTGTAGAGCCTCCACTGGGTGGCGAGGATCCCGAAGGAGCACTCCACCATCCGTCTCGCATGGGATAGCCGGTAATTGAAGATCCTCCTCTCTCCCCCCAGATGTTGGCCAGGGTATGGCCTCAAGAGGTTCCTCTGAAGAGGAAATGCCTCATCTGCAAGGAAGACGTGCGGCTGGGGTCCCAGATGGTCTGCTCCAGGCAGGGGTTGATCCTCGGGAAGGTCAAGGTTCCCAAGCTGCAGAGCAGTGCCAAAGGTTGATGAAGTCAGCGTGCCTCCATCGCTGCTCCTGCCGTAGGCACCCACGTCCACCACTGTGAACCGGTAGTGGGCATCCACCACCGCCAGAAGCACGATAGAGAATGCCCCCTTATAATTGAAATACTGGCTTCCGCTGGATGGTGGGGCTTGGATCACCACGTGCTTCCCGTCCATGGCACCAAGGCAGTTGGGGAATGCCCAGAGCCTCTCGTAGTCCCCCGCAATCTTCCTCCAGGCTTTAGCCCCTGGTACGGGCATGTAGTCGGAGACCATACACTCCCATATGGCCTCACACACACTCCGCACAATCCTCGCTACAGTGCAGAACCCCACTCTGTAGCTGAAGGCGATGGAGCGGAAGGAGTCTCCAGTTGACAGGTACCTGCAACATAAAAAAAATAATAATAAAAGATACATTATCTTCAGCTAATCAGAAGAGAACTGGGTATGGGAAATGACATGACAGACACAGACTATCAATAGTCAATGCATCTATCTACTAGTGAAATTGTCTCTGGCAATATGACAATTTCACTGTTACTTGCTTTGGCAACATTGTACCGAATGCAGTCGTGGCAATAAAGCATTATTGAATTGAATTGATATGACAGACAGACTATCAATAGCTAATGCATCTATCTAGACAGACAAATAGCTAGCTAGTCTATTGATAGTGATTCAGTTTAGTATCTAGCTAAGTTAGCTAGCTACGTTAGTGATACAGTTTAGTAATACTTGTGTTTGGGAGTGTGGTTGATGTTGGTTAGTTTTTGTTTATTTTTCCTTGCACTTTTTTGTTAGTTATACAGGGTAGGGTAGTAGCAGACTGGAAGACTCACTTTTCATCTTCTTTTTTTTGTTCTGTCAGAAGTGAGGATAGACTGTAAATCTCAGTCAGCTCAGACCATTCCTGGTCTGAGAGATATAGGTACAGGTCTGCTAGCTCTGTTCCTTGTCTATGTACGTCCTTTGTGCTTTTGGTATTAATAAATTGTTACTTTCTTGACAAAAGACGCTGTGGTGCTTTTAAATGTTTGTCCTTTGAGCTGACAGTCAGTTATTGTAACTCGACAGTCTGGACACCAATTGGTGTTACTTGTATAACATCATGGGTGCTAATTCCCAGAGCCCTAAGGGGAGTCTATGGAGCTGGCTAAAGCTAAGCTAATGATTCAGTCCAAGATCACTATCTGGGCATGCACCAACTCGCAGATCTTCGCAAAGCGCCCGAGAGAGCCGGGACATTTCGCATTGGAAAACGGTGACGAGTGACGACGAACTAAAATATTATTTTATTGCTGAAAGCAGTCAACTTAGTTTCATGTTTACTTTTTTTATTACTAAATAATTTTGAATAATTTATTTATATTAATGAATAGCCAAATTCTTGATTATTTATTTTGGGAGGGAGGGGAATTCAATGCAATGCCTCAGGAGGGGCGGAGACAAGCAAACTGTATTAGCCACTGGTAATTACAACAAATGACACTGTCCGTTTTGGGTTCATTAACTCATAAACTGTAGTCTTTACCTTCCCCAAAATCATGGGACACAGTGACCTAACCTTCATACTTCATGTATTTATAATCCCCACCCCCATTCTAAAAATCGTCCTTGTAGCCAAACAAAAACCTGCCCGCCTCCACATGGTCCAGTTTGTAATCCATATATACCCCTCTTGTCTCCCTTATTAAATACCTTCTGTTTTCCTTCAGGTGTATGCTTTTGCAAATTAAAATGAAATCCAGTTGTATGGTCCTCCCATAAAAGGAATGTGATTTGAGCAGGGAGAGTGTGCGTGGCACCATGCGATCTGGGGAGGTTAATGCAGTTAGTTATTTCACAGTCCATTAAGGAGCTTATGTTGACCCCCTGACCTCTGAGCCAACAACACCGAAACCATTAGCATCACAATGGGTCTGGGTGACGTGACAATGGGTCCAGGAAATCCCAAATTAGCACTTAGGAAAAAGAGAAAATATTTCTACTACCACCCCCATCTCTTCTTCTTCTCCATGCTGTTGTGGTGGTATTCATCTTTCAAAACCTATTTTTATCATTATTGTTCAAAAGGTACAGAGAAGGACAATAAAATTAACATGCAGAAAGGGGGGCAAAAATGCTGATATCCATGTATTTTTTTGTGGGTGTGGGGAGAATTTGATTCCATTATGAGGAAAGCGAAAGCTGGTAAGATGCTTGTGCATGTCAATGCAAGTGAATTGTGTAGGCAGATTAAGTGGGCCTAACTCCTGCTCTGACCTGAATGTTCTATAAATTCTTCCAAGGGATCAAGAGTTGGGTACTGGGTTTACAACAATCCAAATACTGTAATTATATTGGGTATACCTGTCAAAAAATGTTGTCTATATATATAATTTTGTTCACTTTTACTTTTATTCATATCATCTGATTTACTAAGACCTTTAGCGGGTGCAAAAAAACATTTTTTCACACGCAAAACTAATAACACAACCTATGATTGGTGCAAAACAAATACCATGACAAATCATTTGTCATGTTATTGGTTTTGCGTGTGCTAAAAGATTTTGCACACACTAAAGGTTTTAGTAAATCAGGGCCTTAATGTATTATGAAAAATTATCACAACAAATTGCAGAAGGATATTATCAGCACACATGGATATATGTTCTTTATTAGCATTCCGTCCTTGTGATGTAATGTGATGATTAATATAATTATTAATAAAGTTGCACTGTAATTATTAATATTTAGTTATCAAGTAAGTGATAATATATTCAAAACATATTCTTTAGAGGTGTCACAGTGTATATATATTAAATAATAATATATATTGTGGGAAAAAGTAAGCTTGTTCTCGTAAATAGGAAATACAAAATGTACATAATTAGAAATGTTGTTTTGCTATAATGAGAACCTAAACATATACTGAAAATATATTTAATTCTATAAAATAAAACAAATTGTTGAGTTTTGTTTTTGAAAAATAAGTCAGTATGATAATAACAATGGGTTTAATATTAAAAATGTATTCAATGTGATGATAATGATGGTCAGAATGTTACAGATATACAGTTGAAGTCGGACGTTTACATACACTTAGGTTGAAGTCATTAACCCTATTTACTTTGGCCCTTTTGAGGCAATGTCCTCCTGGTTTCTACTAGTTTTATTTAAATGTCAGTATCTAAAAAAATATTCCCTGCAAAATCCATGGTTTTAAGTTTGAACTGAAGAAGAAGCTGTATCATTCAGATATTTTCTACAGAATACATTTATTTCAGAATAGTCACATACAGTATATATATAATAACCATAACATACGTCGCCTAATGTATTTAAATACGTTTAAAAAAGAACGTACGAAAGCGCGTGCGTATTCACACAAGTACAGCAACGTATTTCAGCGCTCAGTGCGAGGGGTGGTCACTGCGGAAATGTCGACTGTACGGGACTTTGGCGAAATATAACAAGATAAACTCTTCAGGGTTCATGAGAAAACAGCTGCAGCTGAATATACTGGTAAGTACTTGGTTTCTTAAACATATTTATAGGAGAGATTTTGGAGCAAAATATGAGGTGTCTTCTAAACCGAAAGTGCACCAGGTACTGTATATAGATTTGTACAACGTTTTAAAAAAATATTATTGTTTCTATACGTCAACATGATTTTCTTAGCGTGTATAAACGGTGCATTTGATGCATTTTACAGTCTGTGGCTGTAGCCAGAGGAGGGTCGTAAGTGCTGTGGGCTACTAATAGCACCCTCCTAATTTATTGCACGGCAGTGTAACTGGAGAAGCTGCGGTTTTCGCAAGAGGCTACGCTTTAAAAAAATACTGCGTCAAAATTTTCGGGGTTTTCTTAAAGCTGTAGTTTATAATTTCAGATGAACATGAATACTGTAATTGAGACGGATACGTCTCAACCACTAGGGGTGAAGTTTATAGGGTTAAAACTAATTTTTAACCACTCCACAGATTTCATGTTAGCAAACGATAGTGTTGGCAAGTCAGTTAGGACATCTACTTTGTGCATGACTTTGTGCATTTTCCAACAATTGTTTACAGACAGATTATTTCACTTTTAATTCACTATATCACAATTCCAGTGGGTCAGAAGCTTACATACACTAAGTTGACTGTGCCTTAAGATTTTTAATATTTGGTCGCATATCCTTTGCATGCCATGACTTCCTGATGTCTGTGACCCAACAACATCAAAAGGCTCGATATGTTATTTTCTGGTACTCTTACAAGCGATACTACTAACGTCTCTGCATTTGAATGGATCTCTATGGGAATTGGGGGGTGGGACTAGATTTAGCAGTAAATTATGCTGACATAAATTATGCCAAGACGAAGGCCCTGCCCCCAAAAGAAGAGCATCTTCTGCACTGGTGGATCTACTGGGCAAGACATTCACTGATGTCAGAGTTGTCCCTAAATCTGCCAACACCAGAGCTGAGGAAGAGCTGAAGAAGTATCTGGACGCCTTCCCACTCTCTCTCTGAAGATCCCCTCAGCTGGTGGAGGTCCCACGAGACTGCCTTTCCCCTCCTGGCCAAGTTAGCTAAACGCTATCTATGCATCCCTGGGACTAGCATTGCGGCAGAGAGGGTATTCTCAACTGCTGGGGATATCGTAACAGCACAGCGGAGCACTCTCACTCCAGAACACTTAGACCATCTTCTGTTTCTCCAAAATAACCTTTGCAGCTAAACGTAGCAGCTCTTGTTTCATTATATTTGTTCATTTATTTTTGAAGTTGCTGAGAAAGTATATACAAAAAAGCTGCTACAAATTTTATCCATACAACAGTATTTTTATTATTTTTGCATGAAAAAATGTTACCATTTGTGTCAGGGCTGTGTCGTTGTGTTGAAATTATTGCAGAAGACTGCCAGTAAAATGTTTCAAATGATTGCAGTTACCTTAACTGCCAGATATTTTTCATATTATATTACTGTGGACTCAACTGGGAAGCATAAGTAAATCCAATTTATTCATTTGATTGTGTTTGTGTGATTTTTTTCTTCTTCTTTGAGATTTATTAAACTGTCTAGCAGTCAAATGGGAGAAGTAACTCAAAATAGAATATCTAGAATTCTAATGTGTATTGAATCGAGAATCGATTGTGAATGGAATTGTGACCCCAAGATTGAAATCGGATCCTAAGATTCCCAAAGATTCCCACCCCTATTATTCAGCAGTCAGGAATGACCTTTGTAAAAAGCTGTGTTTAGGTATTTATTAGTTTATTTATTAAATTATTAAAAGTGGTGCCAGCCTTGACCTTAACCTTGGCTTAAACGGCATATCTTTGTTTATCTATTGTTGGCGCTTGGCTTATTGTTTACATACTGAAAAGAAGACAAAGCTAATTTGATATTATTTTAGCACAGCACTGACACATTTCTTTAGGCAGCTACACTCTGAAGGGGACAGCATTGACTCACATTGAAGATGGGAAAGAGGTCCAAAGGAAGTTCACAGACAACACGCACTGGTAAGAAAGACAGAAGTGCCATTGTTTGCTCTTTTTTTTTTTGAGGAAATAATGAAAACAAAAAACCTTTAAATTGACCTCACCCCAAAAAAAAAACAACACATCTGACTGCTGCAGCATCCTCTCTCCCCTTCACCTCCTCCCTGGTGGGTTCACACCTCAAAGAAAAAAAACTGCACAAGATGTTTGGGGTGGTAGACAGCGGCACGACAGCGAAATTGATATCCCTCCCCATCCTCTTCCAAGGCAATATGTTGCCTTTCTGGGACTTATCAAGGTGATTGATGGGAGAGGTGAGTACCAAGAGGAACCCCTGCTTTAAGCAAACACACCACTCTCAACAAATTGGACAGTGGTGGACTAACAAGTCAGATACGACTCAACCCCCACAAACTTAGGCTTGGCTCCCAACACCACTTACTCCCCCCTCTGCCCATTCCTCCCTGCACCCTAGCTCTGTCCTGCTCTTCCCTGAAACTCAGTGACTGTGGCTAGGGTAGTAGAAGGTGGTGGGTGGGAGGTGGAGAGGGAACATAAACTACAGAAAGAGACAAAAGATGGCAGCAAGTGAACAGTATATAGAGGAGTGAGGCTCTGGGAAACACATGTCCTATTGAAGGTTTTAATTTCGCACTACTGCCATCACATTTGTCCACCTGCTAGTACTGGGGAGAAATACATTATGCATTGCTCTTTAATAACTTTATATAAGTAATTATGTGTGGGTAAACAAGATCACAGAAACAATGTACTTAAAACATAGGACTTAAAAGTAAAGTTCTTTTTGTTAGTGAAGAACATTGACTGTTTCATATGACGGTCTTATAAATCTGAATAAGTTGCTGATCACTGTCAATATCCCTATTTTACACTCAAAAGTTCTTAATGACAGGGACTAAATCATTTTAAAAAGGACACTGGGAACAAATGGGAATGTGAAGGAATCTCTACTGTAGAGTTTATCAACGAGTAACTTTTCTTTGTGATAGCTACAAACTACTGTAATAAACATATTTATTTTATTGAGTTCAAGGTTTTCAATTAATTTGATTACTTTTCATTTATATAATGTATTTTTTCAATCGTGAAAAAGTAATAAGAAAACAGTCCATTTGTGTTTCAAGAGATCATATGGCTGTAGCAACATTCTGCCAAACATTCAGAATATATTGATTATATATATTAATATATAAGGTAGCACTATACCTTTCATTCTTAAAAACAATTGAGGTCAAAAAATGTACCCAATACATTTAGCCTGAGTTACCTCATAAAATGTTAGGTTGAGTATGTTTTTTATTTTATTATTTCAAATACCTCTGAGACTGTATTTTGTTTTCAAATGTGATTCTGATTTATAAAACAGTACATGTAGTTTTCTGAAAGATACCTTTTGTGAGGTAAGTCTGTTTCCTCAATATTTAATCAGAATGACATTGCTCCAGCAGTTTCACATATTGTGATATTAACACTTACATAATATTTACGGTACATAATTGGGTTGTGTAAAGGCGGCGTGACGTGTGAGGTAGGAGGAGCCAAACACAGCAAGGGGATTCATTAAGCCCTAAGGCCAATAAGGCGGGAAACCCCACAGTTAAGGGAGGGAGACAAGACAGGGAACACACGTACCAAAGCTACTAACCAGCTCACCAATGAGTAGAAGCGCAAACGCCAGGTTTCTCAGTAAGAAAACCAAATAAGGCTAGTGGAACAAAGAACTGCTACCCTATACTTTTACGAGCTAAGTAACTAAGTAAAAGTGTGAACGCCCAATCTCCCAGGTGAGAGAAACATTTTACAGGCGAATAGAGCAGAGATCTGCGGTCCCATACCTCTACGAGCTAAGTAACTAAAGAGCCAGCAATAATAAATGCCCTGCCTCGGTAATGAGACGCAGGGCCGGTTCTTGGCATAGGTGAGCTAGGCGGTCGCCTAGGGCGACAAATGGCCAGGGGGCGCACACAGGCGCAGTGGCACGTGAAAAAAATAATAATAATTTGTAACAAAAATATATATTTTTTAATGAAATTAATTTAATTCCCTACTGTCTCTGAATGCGGCGCCCCCCCATCATGCAATTGTTGTTGTTGTTGTTGAATTTATTATTTTTCCATTCCCTACTCGCCTCTTGCGTGACCCCCACCCGACCCCTACCGTGCCCTGCCCTCTCTGGAACATTCATTGAGAATTAACGTTACAAGCGAAAAAATCTAGGTTATAAAACATGAAAAGGACTAAGCCCTCGGGCGCACAGGGGAGGAAACGAAGAAAGGAGGAGGAGGAAAAGCGTGCACAAAACAGAGGTAGGCTATGTCATGTCCATTTATTAATATTTTCGTTTCTTATTTTGGTTAATATCAAGCTAAGCAAACATTCGCTAGCTAGTTAGCATTACCATTACCCACCGCAACCCGACATAGCTAACGTTAGCTCTGTTGACATATGATAATTATGTTTATTTTATATTAGTTTGTCCCTATTGCTCGCAACAAACAAATCACCTTGCTACTACTGTATGATATGAATTTCATATAAACGGCTTTTTGACGATGGTTCTGTTTATGAGTCCTACTCTGCAGCAAGCTACATGTTTTTGCTTGTAATAGGCTCATATCTACTCTATAACTGTCCAGATGCACTCAGGAAATACTTCCAGAAGCCCCCAGACCCGGGTGCTGGAGAAGGGACATCTGATCTCCCATCTACACCATGTAAGTTCAGCCAATTATTTGTTGTTATTATTATTATTATTATTATTATTGTGGAATGTTACAGTTATACATTGTTACTAATTAAATGTAGGCCTTAGTCAAATCAAATAAAGTGTATTTGTACAGTGCTACTTTATATGCAGTAGAATGACACAAAGGACTTAATGCAGTGGTGTAACAGTATGGATGTGCTACTAATAAATAAATAAATCTTATTTATTCACTTGGTAACAGGCCAATTCAGCATGAAAGATGAGCAAGTCTTTTTCAATTATGCAAAAATTTGCATTTTACATTACTTTTATTTATTTTGTGGTATTTTTCCATGTTTTCGATATATTGTCTATTATAATTTATTCATTTTTATAAATATATGTGGTTTTATATATCGCTCATTTTCCATAAAAGAGATGTGTATGAATAAAAATGTATTTTATTTCAGCTTGATGCATAAAATCTATGATGATTGTTGAAAATGGACTTTTACCATAAAAGGCCAGCTCAACCGTTTGGTAGAGGCTCATAAAAATAAAACTGTGGTCAGTTTAAAAAAAACAACATTGTTTGTTGTTATTTGTGTCCCAATTAACTAAAAAATGCAAAGAAATATTTTTTCCATTGCTTTTTTCTTGGTCCAGTCATTAAAGGGTTAAGGCAATATCGCCACCTACTGGACCTTTTTCAATATCAACCTTTTTAAAGGCTATATCTATATATAGATGAGTTTATTGCCTGATGGTGTGTTGTAATTTATGAATGTGTATTCTTACTAAAGGATTAATAACTATATTTGCATGTATGTTTGGATTTGCCTGCAGGTGAAGGAACAACAAGCACAACTCTACAGCCTGCAGACATCCCATCAACATCAACAAGCACAACAACAAGCACAACTCTACAGCCTGCAGACATCCCATCAACATCAACTGGAACATATCCTGAGGTACATGAGTCCATCAAGGCAGCACCTACAGATCCTGCTGACTGGCCAGCCCTGTCTGATAAGGTGAGGATGGAGTTAGTTAGCAGAGGGCCATATCAAGTAAAATCAGACTTTAGATTTCCAAAAAGAGAGGATGGGAGAAGTTGCAATCATCACCATTTTTACAGAAAATTAGTGAATGGAGAGAAAATCAAGAGAAGCTGGGTTGTATATTCCAAGAAAAAAAAAAGTCTTTACTGCTTCTGCTGCAAGCTGTTCTCACAAAAAGCATACAAACTCAGCAGTGATGGACTTGATGACTGGAAGAATTGCAGTGACATACTCAAAAACCATGAGAACAGTCCAGAACATTCTAGGCACATGACATCGTGGAAGGAACTGGAGACTCGTCTTGACAAGGGCCAAACAATAGATAAAGTAGAAATGGCACTCCTGGAGGCTGAAAGGAGGAAGTGGCGTGAAGTCCTGACCAGGTTGGTGGCCATAATTCAGTCGTTGGCAGAGCGAAATATTGCCCTTAGGGGGACCACAGACACACTTTACCAGCCAAATAATGGTAACTTTCTGAAAGAGGTAGAGCTCATGGCCAAGTTCGACCCAGTCCTTAAGCAGCATGTTGCTGAGGTGGAAAGAGGAGCCATCCATACATCCTATTTAGGAAAAATAATTCAAAATGAACTGATAGATTGCATCGGTGGAAAGATTGTGGAAAATATGGTCAATGAAATAAAACAATCCAAATACTTTTCAATTATTTTGGATTGCACTCCCGATTTGAGCCATAAAGAGCAACTATCAGTCATAATTCGACTTGTTGCAATGGAGGACACACCCCAAATAAAAGAGCATTTTATGGGGTTCCTTGAGGTGGAAGAGTCCACTGGAGAAAGCCTCTCGACCCTCATTCTGAAGAGACTAGAAGAGCTCAACATCCCTTTTGAAGACTGTAGAGGGCAGTCCTATGACAACGGGGCTAATATGAAAGGAAAGAGAAAGGGAGTCCAAGCCAGACTTCTGCAAATAAATCCAAGAGCTTTATTTGTGCCATGCGGAGCACATACATTGAATCTGGTGGTAGCTGATGTGGCAAAAAGCTCTGCAGATGCCACTGGCTACTTTGGCTACCTGCAGAAGCTTTTCACACTGTTCTCTGCCTCCACTCAGAGATGGACCATCTTAAAAAGCCATGTCAACACAACACTAAAATCCTGGTCAGATACCAGATGGGAGAGTCGGATCAAGAGCGTAGAGGCTGTAAGCTACCAGACTGCAGAAGTCAGAGATGCACTTATAGAGGTTAGGGACAAAGCCACAGATCCAGTCATAAAAATTGAGGCACAATCTTTGGCTGAAGAGGTTGGATCATACCGCTTTGCAATCTGTACTGTGGTATGGTATGACATCCTGACCAAAATCCAGCATGTCAGCAAAGTATTGCAATCAGTGTCAATGCAGTTGGATGTTGCAGTTGACCTCCTGAGGAAAACAGAAGCCTCTCTGGTCAGCTACAGAGGCACTGGATTTGCTTCTGCCCAAGCATCTGCCAAAGATATCTGTGAGGATATGAATGTGGCAGCTGTTCTGAAGCAGAAGAGGCTGAGAACAACAAAGAGACAGTTCTCCTATGAGTCTCCTGACGAGCAAGTGAGTGATGCACTAAAGAATAGGGAAATTTCCTTTTTCAATGTGGTGGTGGATGTTTCTATTGCGTCACTGCAGGAACGATTCCAGACCTTAGGTGAAGTCGAGGACAAGTTTGGGGTGCTTGTCAACTTCCCTGACTTGCCCAATGAAGAGTTGACAAAAAAGTGTGAAACACTCAGAGCTGTGGTGGACAGTCAGACCTGGATGGGAGGGAACTGGCACTGGAGATGCAGACTTTCCCAGATTTGCCAAAAGCAACAATGACCACCCTGGAAGTTCTGGCTTTCTTACATGAGAAGAAACTGAAGGAGGTTTATCCAAATATGTGGGTGGCCCTCAGAATCGCTGTCACTATTCCAGTGACAGTTGCTGCAGCAGAGAGGAGCTTCTCCAAATTGAAGCTGATGAAAACCTACCTGAGGTCGACAATGGCTCAAGAGCGTCTCAATGGACTTGCATTAATGAGCATCAATCGTGAGGTTTCTAGGCAGATATCATTTGATGATACCATAGATGACTTTGCAGCAAGGAAGTCCAGACGTGTCAGATTTTAAGGATATGTACCTGTTGGCTGAGGGATCCAGGGTCCTCCACACTGGGAACTGTGGGCTGCATCAGAAGGAGAACTTACCCTTTTCCCACAATCCCTTGTGTTATTTAGCACAGAGCCAGTGGAGCACAAGGCCCACATGAAGAAATGCAGAAATGAAGAAAGTTTTGGGTTTAAATTTTATGGTAAAATGCAGCTTGTTTCATAGCGTGTTGATAGTTCTACAGTATTATTGCACTATTGCCAAAGATGTTCCTTATGTTTATTTATAGCTTGTTTTCTGATAAATCAGGTTAGCTCTGTATTCCTGACTAAACACTTGAAAAGTAATTTTAATTTATAAAAATAAATATTTTTGTCTTGAAACCATTGTGGTGTCTGATGTTTGTTGTCCATATTTTTACTGTAGAATGTGTGGGTGGTGGTCAGTGGCACCGGCAGCTGTAAAAAAAATGTTTTTAATGCCTAGGGCACCAAAATGCCTAGAGCCGGCCCTGACGAGACGCATAAGAACAGGCGAGTAGCATAAATGGTACAAATAAAACACACTGCTGTAGGGACAATAAGAACTACAAGTCCATACAGTCCACAGGAGGCTCCTCCTCCACGTTGGAAGTGACGTAGGACGTTGCACCAGTTGTGATTTCCGCACTGTAACGTGATACTACGCAGCGGAATGCACGACTGGCAATAAAAGTTTATAATAGAAGCAACACAGCCAGTTCTTCCCAGTTCTTCCCGCAGTTTTCTTCCAAGCCAGTTGTCCGCTGAACGTGTCTCGTCTCTGGGCCCGTGAGGCCTGGAGCACGCCTGGGGTCCGAGCCCTCGCTCTACAGGAAGCATCGGCAGCCCGTGGCGCGGACCCAACCGAGCGAGGCGGGCTCATCTACCCCCGGCTATCGGCCACGGAGGACCGGAGACGAGGCGCAAGGAGGCAACGCGAGTACCCGGTGGTCAAGAAGAACCTGAAAGCGGACCAGGCAGCCACTGATCCTGTTCCAGGGACCCAAGATGAGGCGGCCAGTTCCCCTATCTATCACAAGCCTGCGAACTCGCCAACACTGGAAAAGGGCGACCGGATTTCCCCTTTTTATCGTGAGTGTGCGATCCAACGGAGGAACCTATTTAACGGACTTTAATTCAAGTAAGGCTGTAACATGGGCAATAGCATATTAGTTAGCAAAAGAAACATGTTTGTGACTGGATCTATGTAACTGCTATTGAAAGGTTAATGTGTGTTCTGTAAAAGTTTTGTGTTACCGTTTTACTTTGGATGGTTTTATGCCATCCAACGCGCTCCGTTAGGTTTAATGCATCCACGCACAGAGCGTATCTTGCATGCGATCTATCTTTAAACACTAACCAGCCGTAATATTAACACTGCATGCTGATCTCAACGCACACGCATTTAAGCTTACAGCTATCCCTTATGTGTGTGGTATGGTTCATGCGCCGCCATTAGCTAGCTCCAGCAAAAGCTAGTTTCAAACCTCCCTCCATCTTAGTTTCTTTGTTCTCATTGAACACGTGTCCGTGGCAACCCCCACACGTAGGAGAACATGGAAATTCCACACACGGCCAACGCGACACACACACACACACACACAAAGTTTGTTGTACATTATAGTAGTGAATTGTGCCTTGCTCTGTTTGGTACTTTGTGTTCAATAAACTATTACATTTATCCAAGATTGCCTGTATTAATGTTGCTCTTGTGTTGAACTGAATCAGCCAATGCTAATCGCAGGGATTCCCCAAAATGCCTTCACCTTCTAGCTGGATCATTTATATTAATTTGGTATCAACTGAGTACATGATATTGTGATTTTGCTAAGACAATTATTAATGTGTAATTTTATTGGTAATTAATTTAATTATTAATTCAAGTTACCCATTTTTAGTTAGTATATTCTCTTTTGAGAATAATATATTAATTTTATGAGACTGATTTATTATACAAAACCATGCCACCAGTTGTATAAGGATGGTAGTGGCGTATCGCAGTACATAAGTGACGCCCTGTGTATAAATAGAGGTATGTCCCCTACATTTTTGGTGCCCCGCGTACGGACTCTGATGATTGAGAGATCATGTTACTGATAATCTTGCTCACTGCTATCAGACTCGTACCTGGTCGCTACATTTTGGTGCCTCCTGTATTAATTAAATGAATATTCCCTATACTGCCAACAAACCCTGCAAAATAATACGAGATAGTATACGAGGAGGCGAAACGAACAGAGATCTAACATTCCAAGGCTACTCTCAGACTCGCAGTCACACACAAACATGTCCACAACATCGCCCAATCTTCCCTATAGGAAGACGTACTGAAGGATGAAACAGAACTACAGTTCCGAACAAAATCGCCAAAAGCTCCATGTTTGGAGACAGGTATGAAAGGAACTAACAGGACAGGCTGCATCGCACATTTACCGGCTAAAAGACTAATGCGAGATTAGTAGAAAATAAACGCCCTACCTCTCCGTAAAGAGGAATGTAACGAGGCGAAAGGAACAGAGATCTAACGTTCTAAGGCTACTTTCAGAGACTCGCTGTCAAACGCAAACGTCAACAAAATTGCCAAAGCTCCATATGAGGAGAGACATACCCGGAGAACGAACAGAACTACAGTTCTGAACACAATCGTCCCGCAGGTAAAAAGGACGAAACAGGACAGCTGCACCGGACATTTACCGGCTAAAAGACTAACGCGAGTTTAATAGAAAATACACAACCTGCCTCTCAAAATAAATAAAGCCCTGCTTGTCAGTACGATAAAAACGCCCGGTCTCTTAGTAAGAAATGACTATACAAATACACCCACAAACAAACAAAGATTCCTCTCGCTTACACGGAAGAAAGCAGACAGAGAGAGGAGGAAGAGACAGAGAAGGCAAAAGGATCTAGGCAACGGAAGAAAGGAAAAACCAGAAAGCGGAGACAGAAAAGAGCCAGGGGGGAAGAGTCCTAATATATCTGTAACGTTCCGTTCCCTTCCTGTCCTTTTTCCGTGTTTTCCCTTTTTCCTTCCGTGTCATGTTGGATCCCTTTGTCCGTGTTTTCCCCTCTGCTGCAGACTGGGCGTTTCCCCTCTGTCTCGTTCGTTTGGTTTCCCACTTTAGTTTCCGCCTATCGCTTTCCCCCTCGTTGCATGCATTCCTCACCTTTGTGTTTAGCAATCACTCCCGGTTTATTTCCACACCTGTGCCTTATTTATTCCTTGATTCCCTGCCCTATTTAAACCCCCGTCTAGTTGCTAGTCGGCGCCAGTTCGTTAACTAACCTCGCTCATTGTATGGTCTTCTCGTTTCTGGTCCCGAGTTTTCTGATCGCTTGGTTGTGGGTTAATTCCCCTTACAGCTTTCAGTTTACCTGTCCTGCAGTTTGGTAGATATCCACCCCTGACGTTTGCTGTTTGCATGCCTCTAACTTGTCTCCTTCTAACCACCAGCTGCCCCGGCTTCTACTCATCTGTAGCAGTGTCTGTTCCCTGTGTGTGTGTGTGTGTGTTACAGTACCTCCAACTCCAGCTCGTGCAGAGTCCGCTGTTGTGTTCTAGCCTGGCTACCCTTCAGTTGTTCCTGTCCGGCCGTAGCTACCTCCTGTACTACGGTTACGGTTCCAGGTTCTCTGGAATTCTGCCAGCTCCAACCGGACCTACCTGAGCTCCGCCACACCACCCAGCCCAGCCGAGTTTCGCCGGCTACCTACCTTTGTTGTCGGATTAACCTCCGTGAAAAACCTCCCGGTCCTATTCCTGTCTTAGTTCCATGTTAACTACCCTCTGCTTTCTGTCCAGTACCCGAGTTGACCTCCCGGTCCAGTTCCTGTCCAGTCCCGGGGTGAAGTTCTCCACCCGTAAGAGTCCAGTTTCGGCTTGGAACAATAGTGCCGTTCCAGTAACCAGTTCCTGAGTGGATCACCCGGTCCAGTTCCAGTCCAGTCCCGGGGTGAAGTTCACCGTCCGTAAGAGTCCAGTTCCGGCTTGGAACAAGTTCCCGTTCCAGAACCCGTTTCCTGAGTGGACCTCCCGGTCCAGTTCCAGTCCAGTCCCGGTGTGAAATTCACCACCTGTAAAGTCCAGTTCCGGCTTGGAACAATAGTGTCATTCCAGCATCCAGTTCTTGAGTGGACCACCCGGTCCAGTTCCAGTCCAGTCCCGGTTTGAAGTTCACCACCTGTAGAATCCAGTTCTGGCTTGGAACAAGTTTGCCGTTCCAGTTAACCCGTTTCCTGAGTGGACCTCCTGGTCCAGTTCCAGTCCTGTCTCGGTGTGAAGTACACCGCCAGTTCCAGTCCAGTTCCGGCTTGGAACACACTCCGGAGTTTCAAGTCCAGCTCCGGCTTGGAGCAGTCCGTATCGGACTTCCTGTGATTACCTGTGTAATACTGTGTTTTGTCTTTCCTGTACAGCTTTGGGACTACCCCAAAGCTTAAATAAATATTCCTTTCATTGAATCTGCCTCCTGGTCGTTGCACTTGGGTTCGTCCCGTATCTGGATCGTAACAGAACGAACTGGCCAAAAGCATGGACCCAGCCGACCTGGAACAGATTCGCCACGCCTTCTCCTGCCAAACTGCGGTCAGCGACCAACAGGGCCGCCGTTTGGATGACGTGTTGGAGGTACTGAGAGGCATCACGGAGCAAGTGGCTCAGCTATCGCTTCACCAGCCGCTTCCGCGGATTCCTGTGGGCCCTATACCTCCCGCTCCTGAACCGCCTCCCGAGGCTCCGGTTCCCACTTCTAGCCGGGAGCCCCGAGTGCAACACCCCGAATTATACCGTGGGGGGTTGGGGAGATGTCGCGAGTTCCTCATGAAGTGTGACATAGTGTTCCGTATGCAGCCCACCTCCTTCGCCTCCGACCCTTGTAAGATCGCGTTCATTATGAGCAGCTTGGGAGGAAGTGCCCTGGAGTGGGCTACATCCATTTTGGACAGCCAGGCTCCGTTATGCAACAACTTTGCAGCCTTTACCTCCGAAATGCGGCGCGTGTTCGACCACCCTACCTGTGGGCGAGACGCTACCCAGCGCCTGCTCCAAGTTCGCCAAGGCAGCCGCAGTGTCGCAGAGATGGCCATTCAGTTCCGTACCCTCGCTGCGGAATCTGGATGGAATGACACCTCCCTCCAGGGGGCTTTTCGCCAGGCCCTTAGCGAGGAGCTCAAGGACCAGCTTGCTACCCGTGAGGAGTCCAACTCTCTCAACAGTCTCATCAGCCTTGCCATTGCGATTGATAATCGTCTCCGTATCCGGGCCTGTGAGCGAGGAAGGAACCCCGGTCGTCATTCACTCTCCGACTCTCCTAACTTACGTCAACACTCTTCTGTCACAGGATCTAGAGCTTCGTCTGGTGTCTCCGAGGAGGAGCCTATGCAACTGGGCAGAGTTTCGGTCGACGCTGAGGAGCGCCAACGTCGCCTTCGCACTAGGTCCTGTTTCTACTGTGGCAAACCAGGCCATCAGATTGCCTCCTGTCCTATTCGCCCAAAAGAATTGGCTCGCCAGTAAAGCTGGGCGTACTGACGAGCCCCATCATTCCTAACCATGCAGCTCAGAACCGCCTTGTGTTCAAGGCTACTCTCCTCTGGAGGGACACGTCAGCGTCCTCGTCGGCCCTCATCGACTCCGGGGCCGACGCCAACTTCATAGACATCTCATTCGCCAGGAGGGCCGGCATCCCCACGGAGGTTCTACCCTCTCCCATTTCTGCTCTCACTCTGGACGGTAGGAGCCTGGGGTTAGTTACCTACTCCACCGTTCCTATCCAATTAGTGTTGTCTGGCAACCACCGGGAGACGATTCAACTCCTTCTCATTCACTCCAAACAATCATCTATGGTCTTAGGTCAGACCTGGCTCCGCCTCCACAACCCCCATATCGACTGGCAAGCTGGTCGCATCCTGGCGTGGAGTGCCCATTGTTTAGCCAGTTGTCTCCGCTCCGCTCTACCCCCTCCGGGGTCCAGGAATCACTGTATCAACCAGCCTGAACCCGATTTAACTAACGTTCCTCAACAATATCATGACCTATTCCATGTATTCTCCAAATCACGTGCTCTATCCTTACCTCCTCACAGGCCCTACGACTGCTGTATTGACCTACTGGCGGGAGCCAAACTTCCATCTGGCCGCCTCTACAGCTTGTCGGGTCCGGAGAAACTGGCGATGGAGAATTACATTCACGAGTCCCTCGCTTCGGGTATTATCCGTCCCTCCTCATCCCCGGTTGGTGCAGGGTTCTTCTTCGTGGGGAAGAAGGACGGCTCTCTGCGGCCCTGCATCGACTACCGAGGTCTCAATGAGGTCACTGTCCAGAATAAATACCCTCTTCCCCTCATTAACACCGTGTTTGAACCCCTCTCGCAAGCAGTCACGTTCACGAAGCTCGAGCTCCGTAACGCGTACCACTTGGTGCGTATACGGGAGGGGGATGAATGGAAGACTGCATTCAACACCCCGTTGGGCCACTACGAGTACCTGGTGGTTCCCTTCGGCCTTACTAACGCCCCTGCAGTCTTCCAGGGCATGGTCAACAACGTGCTGCGAGACCTGTTGGGGAAGAGTGTGTTTGTGTACATTGACGACATTTTGATTTTTTCTAAATCCCCTCAGGAACACGTTCTCCACGTCCGGGAGGTTCTCCAGCGGCTGTTGGAGAATCAACTTTTTGTTAAAGCGGAGAAGTGTTCATTCCACGCCTCATCTGTCCCGTTCCTCGGCTTCATCATCGAGGAGGGCAGTATCCGGGCGGACCCTGCTAAGGTCAAGGCGGTGACAGAATGGCCCCAACCTACCTCTCGTAAGCACCTTCAGCAGTTCCTTGGTTTCGCTAATTTCTATCGCCGTTTTATCCGCAATTATAGTGTCATTGCTGCTCCCCTTACCAAGCTCACCTCCACTGCCTTTCCTTTTTGCTGGAATTCCGAGGCCCAGCGGGCGTTTGAACTGCTCAAGGTTCGGTTTTCCTCAGCTCCCATCCTTTGTCACCCTGACACTACCCGTCAATTCACTATTGAGGTGGATGCCTCCGACACCGGCGTGGGGGCCATTCTGTCTCAAAGAGCCGCCTTGGACAACAAACTCCATCCCTGCGCGTTCTTCTCCCGGAGGCTGTCCTCCGCTGAACGAAATTATGATGTCGGGGATCGGGAACTGCTGGCCATCAAACTGGCTCTTGAGGAGTGGCGCCACTGGCTGGAGGGGGCAGGTAATCCCTTCTTGGTTTTGACTGACTATCAAAATTTAATTTATCTGAAATCGGCCAAAAGGCTTAACACCTTTGCGCAGAAGGTGGCGCCGGCGGAAGCTTTTTGCTCAACTCAGACATTCGTTGCTACTGCAGCCGAACTATGATTGGAAATCACAAACTCTGTGTTTTAAATTTATTGGTAGACGGTTCGTGACGATTTCTGCCGAATACGTAGTTTCTAAGTGCCACTATTTCCCTGTAGCAAGTCCATTTATCAAGCAAACCCCACCTAGTCTATACCTACCTATGCGTGACATAGTGGACAATAGCGTCTATGTTTGAGTTCATACATATATTTATTCATCATATAAAATTAGAATAACGTCATAGCAACGAGATAAATCCAACAATAGCCTGATCGTATGCCAGAAAAGCCGTGAAAAGCCCTGCTCACTCAAATGCAAAATAAACTGTGAAAGTACTATCTCATTCTACCATGTATTCTACTAGCAATATATGCTACTAAATATGAAATAAATATACAATCCTACCATTGGTTTTACACATCGAGATGTTCCTTTCAAAATTCAGTTGTCATTTATTGTCTGGTACAATCGGTTTGAGAAATATACAACACTTTATACCGCTATTACACTATCTGAAACGTCGCCGCGTAATAAGCCCCATGCCCTGTAAGACTGTCTCATGCATTACAGTTCACTCTGGTTTAATTGTCGGCTTTTTTATCCAATAGAGTACATTATAACCGTCGCAACGGTATATGCCAAGTCTTTTTGGGTGCTTTGAGCAATTTACTACAGCCCAGCGTAACGGCAGTTTTCGTTTTAACTGTCTAGTATTACGCAAGCGATATACAATACGCATTATCCAGGGAAATTCCCCTTTTGCGATATGTAAGTATTTTTGCGTCTAAAATACCGTTGGTCTCGCTGGCTACATACGTACGTTCGTGTTTCCACTCGAGCACTGTCTTTCCAAGTTTGATAGCCCTGTTGTTATTTTCGCATTTTGAGTGCATTTCACATACTGTAGTGCAATCGTTAGCTAAATGTATTTTTGAACTAGGCTACCGATGTTCATTGAAGATAGAATATTTGGCAGCATTTTACAGATGGTGGAAAACTATTTTATGTTCATGTTATCATACATAGTATAGGCAATGATGTATACGAGTCTCTTATGGCATGACAAGTGCTCATTCCAATTTACTGTTGCGCTGATATGTGGTAGATTAAGGTAAAAATTTCCTTGGAGTTATTATGAATAGGAAAACTTAAAAGATTAAAAGAATACAGAAAAATGCAATCCCAGGACAAAAGTATACATACTGTAGAGTACAGGGACAAGTGATGTTTTATTGACGTACAAGAGTGAATGATTAGGCAACATATTTAGGTGTATGTAACACTGTGATATCAATGTTTTTTATCTTAAGCCACCAGAGGGAGCAAATGTGTATGCGTTATAATGTATAATATAATATAATATTTTATGACATGTTTTGCATAGGGGTTTTGGACCCATAGATATCTACCCCCCTATACTGCTGAAAATATATAATTCTCACTTGGAAATTATGCACAAGTGAGTTTTATGAGCCCAAACTGTTGATTTGTAGTTAAATATTTCATAGATTTTTTTTATTTGCAGCAGTGCACAATTTAGCCATTTGGATAGATTTGGAGACACTAATGGACAACAGGATACACGGCTATATTTTGCATCATAGACCTTTAGTAGTTCTGCATATCATCCTCAGATTTTGCAAAACTTGTGGACATGGAGTTTATGATCCAGGAAATGTATATATATTACCGATTTCACTTATGTAGCTCTCAGCAAAATAAAAAAAAACTATTTAAATTTTTTTCCCCCTAAGTTTCTTTGCATTTGTGGCACTTTATTTTGACTTAAATTATGAAAATAAACAAATCTAAGTTTGTATTGTAAATGGTACACCTGTCTTCTTTCATTTAAGCCATTTACCAAGTTTATGTGATGCTCACACCTGGAGTTATAAAGCCTTAAACAGAGCACCCCTAAATAGGTGAAATTTGCCATCTGCGCAAAGGGGTTAATGCCCGACAGGCTAGATGGTCTTTATTTTTTGCCCGTTTTAATTTTTCTGTTTCTTTCCGCCCCGGTTCCCGTAATATCAAGGCAGATGCCTTGTCCCGTATTTTTTCCCTCCCCTCCAGTCCTGCTGATCCGGAGCCTATTCTACCGGCATCCTGTGTGGTGGCTGCGGTCTCCTGGGAGATCGAGGAGATCGTGAGGGCCGCCCAGACTTCCCAACCGGACCCCCGCAGTAACCCTAACTCCTCTCTATTTGTGCCCAATTCCGTCCGCTCCCAGGTCCTGGAATGGGTTCACGCCTCCAGCCTGGCTTGTCACCCAGGTGTTGCCAGAACGATCGCCCTTGTCAGGAGGAGTTTTTGGTGGCCTACCCTCAAGGGGGATACCCGTGCCTTTGTCCTGGCCTGCTCTGTTTGCGCCAGGAGCAAGGCATCCCACCAGCCTCCCTCCGGTCTTCTCCTTCCCCTCCCTGTCCCGGGCCGTCCTTGGAGTCACATCGGCGTGGACTTCGTCACCGGTCTGCCGTTGTCAGAGGGTAATACCGTTATTCTGACAATAGTGGACCGGTTCTCCAAGGCGGTCCACTTTATCCCCCTTCCTAAGCTCCCGTCCGCCCTCGAAACTGCTGAGCTCCTGGTGTTGCATGTGGTCAGGCTGCACGGGATCCCTTCCGACATTGTTTCAGACCGTGGGCCCCAATTCTCCTCCCAGGTTTGGAAGGCGTTCTGTGTAGCCCTGGGTGCCTCTGCTAGTTTGTCGTCTGGTTTTCATCCCCAGTCTAACGGCCAGGCAGAGAGGGCCAACCAGGACCTGGGGGCCGCCCTGCGGTGCGTCACCGCCCGTAATCCCGCTTCCTGGAGCCGTTTTCTCCCTTGGGTGGAATACGCTCATAACTCCCTTAAGTGTGCTTCCACAGGGTTGTCCCCCTTCGAATGCTCTTTAGGTTATCAACCCCCTCTCCTGTCGGCCCAGGAGGCTGAGGTAGCAGTCCCCTCTGTAAGGTCTCACCTCCTCAGATGCAAGCGCATGTGGAGACTTACGCGCACCGCACTCCTTCGCTCTAATACCCGTTCCCAACGTCTGGCGGACCTTCACAGGACCGCAGCCCCGCAGTATAGGGCCGGTCAGCAGGTCTGGCTCTCTACCGCCAATATTCCCCTTCCCTCTTCCTCCAAAAAACTCCAGCCCCGTTTTATTGGTCCCTTTTCTATCATTTGCTTAGTTAACCCTGTTTCTGTTAAGCTCTCCCTCCCTGCCTCCCTCAAAGTTTACCCTGTTTTTCATGTCAGCCAAGTAAAACCTGTCGCCTCCAGCCCCCTCAGTACACCTACCATCCCTCCTCCTCCTGTCCGGGTCATCGACGACGCCCCGGCCTACACGGTGGACCGTATCATTGACATCCGCCGTAAGGGCCGGGGTTTCCAATACCTCGTCGACTGGGAGGGATATGGCCCTGAGGAGCGGTCCTGGCTCCACAAAAGCCTCATTCTGGATCACTCGCTCATCCAGGATTTCCACAGGCTGTTTCCAGATAAGATCAGGCCTCCAGGTACGCCAGGTGGCATCCATTGAGGGGGGGGTACTGTAACGTTCCGTTCCCTTCCTGTCCTTTTTCCGTGTTTTCCCTTTTTCCTTCCGTGTCATGTTGGATCCCTTTGTCCGTGTTTTCCCCTCTGCTGCAGACTGGGCGTTTCCCCTCTGTCTCGTTCGTTTGGTTTCCCACTTTAGTTTCCGCCTATCGCTTTCCCCCTCGTTGCATGCATTCCTCACCTTTGTGTTTAGCAATCACTCCCGGTTTATTTCCACACCTGTGCCTTATTTATTCCTTGATTCCCTGCCCTATTTAAACCCCCGTCTGGTTGCTAGTCGGCGCCAGTTCGTTAACTAACCTCGCTCATTGTATGGTCTTCTCGTTTCTGGTCCCGAGTTTTCTGATCGCTTGGTTGTGGGTTAATTCCCCTTACAGCTTTCAGTTTACCTGTCCTGCAGTTTGGTAGATATCCACCCCTGACGTTTGCTGTTTGCATGCCTCTAACTTGTCTCCTTCTAACCACCAGCTGCCCCGGCTTCTACTCATCTGTAGCAGTGTCTGTTCCCTGTGTGTGTGTGTGTGTGTTACAGTACCTCCAACTCCAGCTCGTGCAGAGTCCGCTGTTGTGTTCTAGCCTGGCTACCCTTCAGTTGTTCCTGTCCGGCCGTAGCTACCTCCTGTACTACGGTTACGGTTCCAGGTTCTCTGGAATTCTGCCAGCTCCAACCGGACCTACCTGAGCTCCGCCACACCACCCAGCCCAGCCGAGTTTCGCCGGCTACCTACCTTTGTTGTCGGATTAACCTCCGTGAAAAACCTCCCGGTCCTATTCCTGTCTTAGTTCCATGTTAACTACCCTCTGCTTTCTGTCCAGTACCCGAGTTGACCTCCCGGTCCAGTTCCTGTCCAGTCCCGGGGTGAAGTTCTCCACCCGTAAGAGTCCAGTTTCGGCTTGGAACAATAGTGCCGTTCCAGTAACCAGTTCCTGAGTGGATCACCCGGTCCAGTTCCAGTCCAGTCCCGGGGTGAAGTTCACCGTCCGTAAGAGTCCAGTTCCGGCTTGGAACAAGTTCCCGTTCCAGAACCCGTTTCCTGAGTGGACCTCCCGGTCCAGTTCCAGTCCAGTCCCGGTGTGAAATTCACCACCTGTAAAGTCCAGTTCCGGCTTGGAACAATAGTGTCATTCCAGCATCCAGTTCTTGAGTGGACCACCCGGTCCAGTTCCAGTCCAGTCCCGGTTTGAAGTTCACCACCTGTAGAATCCAGTTCTGGCTTGGAACAAGTTTGCCGTTCCAGTTAACCCGTTTCCTGAGTGGACCTCCTGGTCCAGTTCCAGTCCTGTCTCGGTGTGAAGTACACCGCCAGTTCCAGTCCAGTTCCGGCTTGGAACACACTCCGGAGTTTCAAGTCCAGCTCCGGCTTGGAGCAGTCCGTATCGGACTTCCTGTGATTACCTGTGTAATACTGTGTTTTGTCTTTCCTGTACAGCTTTGGGACTACCCCAAAGCTTAAATAAATATTCCTTTCATTGAATCTGCCTCCTGGTCGTTGCACTTGGGTTCGTCCCGTATCTGGATCGTAACAGAACGAACTGGCCAAAAGCATGGACCCAGCCGACCTGGAACAGATTCGCCACGCCTTCTCCTGCCAAACTGCGGTCAGCGACCAACAGGGCCGCCGTTTGGATGACGTGTTGGAGGTACTGAGAGGCATCACGGAGCAAGTGGCTCAGCTATCGCTTCACCAGCCGCTTCCGCGGATTCCTGTGGGCCCTATACCTCCCGCTCCTGAACCGCCTCCCGAGGCTCCGGTTCCCACTTCTAGCCGGGAGCCCCGAGTGCAACACCCCGAATTATACCGTGGGGGGTTGGGGAGATGTCGCGAGTTCCTCATGAAGTGTGACATAGTGTTCCGTATGCAGCCCACCTCCTTCGCCTCCGACCCTTGTAAGATCGCGTTCATTATGAGCAGCTTGGGAGGAAGTGCCCTGGAGTGGGCTACATCCATTTTGGACAGCCAGGCTCCGTTATGCAACAACTTTGCAGCCTTTACCTCCGAAATGCGGCGCGTGTTCGACCACCCTACCTGTGGGCGAGACGCTACCCAGCGCCTGCTCCAAGTTCGCCAAGGCAGCCGCAGTGTCGCAGAGATGGCCATTCAGTTCCGTACCCTCGCTGCGGAATCTGGATGGAATGACACCTCCCTCCAGGGGGCTTTTCGCCAGGCCCTTAGCGAGGAGCTCAAGGACCAGCTTGCTACCCGTGAGGAGTCCAACTCTCTCAACAGTCTCATCAGCCTTGCCATTGCGATTGATAATCGTCTCCGTATCCGGGCCTGTGAGCGAGGAAGGAACCCCGGTCGTCATTCACTCTCCGACTCTCCTAACTTACGTCAACACTCTTCTGTCACAGGATCTAGAGCTTCGTCTGGTGTCTCCGAGGAGGAGCCTATGCAACTGGGCAGAGTTTCGGTCGACGCTGAGGAGCGCCAACGTCGCCTTCGCACTAGGTCCTGTTTCTACTGTGGCAAACCAGGCCATCAGATTGCCTCCTGTCCTATTCGCCCAAAAGAATTGGCTCGCCAGTAAAGCTGGGCGTACTGACGAGCCCCATCATTCCTAACCATGCAGCTCAGAACCGCCTTGTGTTCAAGGCTACTCTCCTCTGGAGGGACACGTCAGCGTCCTCGTCGGCCCTCATCGACTCCGGGGCCGACGCCAACTTCATAGACATCTCATTCGCCAGGAGGGCCGGCATCCCCACGGAGGTTCTACCCTCTCCCATTTCTGCTCTCACTCTGGACGGTAGGAGCCTGGGGTTAGTTACCTACTCCACCGTTCCTATCCAATTAGTGTTGTCTGGCAACCACCGGGAGACGATTCAACTCCTTCTCATTCACTCCAAACAATCATCTATGGTCTTAGGTCAGACCTGGCTCCGCCTCCACAACCCCCATATCGACTGGCAAGCTGGTCGCATCCTGGCGTGGAGTGCCCATTGTTTAGCCAGTTGTCTCCGCTCCGCTCTACCCCCTCCGGGGTCCAGGAATCACTGTATCAACCAGCCTGAACCCGATTTAACTAACGTTCCTCAACAATATCATGACCTATTCCATGTATTCTCCAAATCACGTGCTCTATCCTTACCTCCTCACAGGCCCTACGACTGCTGTATTGACCTACTGGCGGGAGCCAAACTTCCATCTGGCCGCCTCTACAGCTTGTCGGGTCCGGAGAAACTGGCGATGGAGAATTACATTCACGAGTCCCTCGCTTCGGGTATTATCCGTCCCTCCTCATCCCCGGTTGGTGCAGGGTTCTTCTTCGTGGGGAAGAAGGACGGCTCTCTGCGGCCCTGCATCGACTACCGAGGTCTCAATGAGGTCACTGTCCAGAATAAATACCCTCTTCCCCTCATTAACACCGTGTTTGAACCCCTCTCGCAAGCAGTCACGTTCACGAAGCTCGAGCTCCGTAACGCGTACCACTTGGTGCGTATACGGGAGGGGGATGAATGGAAGACTGCATTCAACACCCCGTTGGGCCACTACGAGTACCTGGTGGTTCCCTTCGGCCTTACTAACGCCCCTGCAGTCTTCCAGGGCATGGTCAACAACGTGCTGCGAGACCTGTTGGGGAAGAGTGTGTTTGTGTACATTGACGACATTTTGATTTTTTCTAAATCCCCTCAGGAACACGTTCTCCACGTCCGGGAGGTTCTCCAGCGGCTGTTGGAGAATCAACTTTTTGTTAAAGCGGAGAAGTGTTCATTCCACGCCTCATCTGTCCCGTTCCTCGGCTTCATCATCGAGGAGGGCAGTATCCGGGCGGACCCTGCTAAGGTCAAGGCGGTGACAGAATGGCCCCAACCTACCTCTCGTAAGCACCTTCAGCAGTTCCTTGGTTTCGCTAATTTCTATCGCCGTTTTATCCGCAATTATAGTGTCATTGCTGCTCCCCTTACCAAGCTCACCTCCACTGCCTTTCCTTTTTGCTGGAATTCCGAGGCCCAGCGGGCGTTTGAACTGCTCAAGGTTCGGTTTTCCTCAGCTCCCATCCTTTGTCACCCTGACACTACCCGTCAATTCACTATTGAGGTGGATGCCTCCGACACCGGCGTGGGGGCCATTCTGTCTCAAAGAGCCGCCTTGGACAACAAACTCCATCCCTGCGCGTTCTTCTCCCGGAGGCTGTCCTCCGCTGAACGAAATTATGATGTCGGGGATCGGGAACTGCTGGCCATCAAACTGGCTCTTGAGGAGTGGCGCCACTGGCTGGAGGGGGCAGGTAATCCCTTCTTGGTTTTGACTGACTATCAAAATTTAATTTATCTGAAATCGGCCAAAAGGCTTAATGCCCGACAGGCTAGATGGTCTTTATTTTTTGCCCGTTTTAATTTTTCTGTTTCTTTCCGCCCCGGTTCCCGTAATATCAAGGCAGATGCCTTGTCCCGTATTTTTTCCCTCCCCTCCAGTCCTGCTGATCCGGAGCCTATTCTACCGGCATCCTGTGTGGTGGCTGCGGTCTCCTGGGAGATCGAGGAGATCGTGAGGGCCGCCCAGACTTCCCAACCGGACCCCCGCAGTAACCCTAACTCCTCTCTATTTGTGCCCAATTCCGTCCGCTCCCAGGTCCTGGAATGGGTTCACGCCTCCAGCCTGGCTTGTCACCCAGGTGTTGCCAGAACGATCGCCCTTGTCAGGAGGAGTTTTTGGTGGCCTACCCTCAAGGGGGATACCCGTGCCTTTGTCCTGGCCTGCTCTGTTTGCGCCAGGAGCAAGGCATCCCACCAGCCTCCCTCCGGTCTTCTCCTTCCCCTCCCTGTCCCGGGCCGTCCTTGGAGTCACATCGGCGTGGACTTCGTCACCGGTCTGCCGTTGTCAGAGGGTAATACCGTTATTCTGACAATAGTGGACCGGTTCTCCAAGGCGGTCCACTTTATCCCCCTTCCTAAGCTCCCGTCCGCCCTCGAAACTGCTGAGCTCCTGGTGTTGCATGTGGTCAGGCTGCACGGGATCCCTTCCGACATTGTTTCAGACCGTGGGCCCCAATTCTCCTCCCAGGTTTGGAAGGCGTTCTGTGTAGCCCTGGGTGCCTCTGCTAGTTTGTCGTCTGGTTTTCATCCCCAGTCTAACGGCCAGGCAGAGAGGGCCAACCAGGACCTGGGGGCCGCCCTGCGGTGCGTCACCGCCCGTAATCCCGCTTCCTGGAGCCGTTTTCTCCCTTGGGTGGAATACGCTCATAACTCCCTTAAGTGTGCTTCCACAGGGTTGTCCCCCTTCGAATGCTCTTTAGGTTATCAACCCCCTCTCCTGTCGGCCCAGGAGGCTGAGGTAGCAGTCCCCTCTGTAAGGTCTCACCTCCTCAGATGCAAGCGCATGTGGAGACTTACGCGCACCGCACTCCTTCGCTCTAATACCCGTTCCCAACGTCTGGCGGACCTTCACAGGACCGCAGCCCCGCAGTATAGGGCCGGTCAGCAGGTCTGGCTCTCTACCGCCAATATTCCCCTTCCCTCTTCCTCCAAAAAACTCCAGCCCCGTTTTATTGGTCCCTTTTCTATCATTTGCTTAGTTAACCCTGTTTCTGTTAAGCTCTCCCTCCCTGCCTCCCTCAAAGTTTACCCTGTTTTTCATGTCAGCCAAGTAAAACCTGTCGCCTCCAGCCCCCTCAGTACACCTACCATCCCTCCTCCTCCTGTCCGGGTCATCGACGACGCCCCGGCCTACACGGTGGACCGTATCATTGACATCCGCCGTAAGGGCCGGGGTTTCCAATACCTCGTCGACTGGGAGGGATATGGCCCTGAGGAGCGGTCCTGGCTCCACAAAAGCCTCATTCTGGATCACTCGCTCATCCAGGATTTCCACAGGCTGTTTCCAGATAAGATCAGGCCTCCAGGTACGCCAGGTGGCATCCATTGAGGGGGGGGTACTGTAACGTTCCGTTCCCTTCCTGTCCTTTTTCCGTGTTTTCCCTTTTTCCTTCCGTGTCATGTTGGATCCCTTTGTCCGTGTTTTCCCCTCTGCTGCAGACTGGGCGTTTCCCCTCTGTCTCGTTCGTTTGGTTTCCCACTTTAGTTTCCGCCTATCGCTTTCCCCCTCGTTGCATGCATTCCTCACCTTTGTGTTTAGCAATCACTCCCGGTTTATTTCCACACCTGTGCCTTATTTATTCCTTGATTCCCTGCCCTATTTAAACCCCCGTCTGGTTGCTAGTCGGCGCCAGTTCGTTAACTAACCTCGCTCATTGTATGGTCTTCTCGTTTCTGGTCCCGAGTTTTCTGATCGCTTGGTTGTGGGTTAATTCCCCTTACAGCTTTCAGTTTACCTGTCCTGCAGTTTGGTAGATATCCACCCCTGACGTTTGCTGTTTGCATGCCTCTAACTTGTCTCCTTCTAACCACCAGCTGCCCCGGCTTCTACTCATCTGTAGCAGTGTCTGTTCCCTGTGTGTGTGTGTGTGTGTTACAGTACCTCCAACTCCAGCTCGTGCAGAGTCCGCTGTTGTGTTCTAGCCTGGCTACCCTTCAGTTGTTCCTGTCCGGCCGTAGCTACCTCCTGTACTACGGTTACGGTTCCAGGTTCTCTGGAATTCTGCCAGCTCCAACCGGACCTACCTGAGCTCCGCCACACCACCCAGCCCAGCCGAGTTTCGCCGGCTACCTACCTTTGTTGTCGGATTAACCTCCGTGAAAAACCTCCCGGTCCTATTCCTGTCTTAGTTCCATGTTAACTACCCTCTGCTTTCTGTCCAGTACCCGAGTTGACCTCCCGGTCCAGTTCCTGTCCAGTCCCGGGGTGAAGTTCTCCACCCGTAAGAGTCCAGTTTCGGCTTGGAACAATAGTGCCGTTCCAGTAACCAGTTCCTGAGTGGATCACCCGGTCCAGTTCCAGTCCAGTCCCGGGGTGAAGTTCACCGTCCGTAAGAGTCCAGTTCCGGCTTGGAACAAGTTCCCGTTCCAGAACCCGTTTCCTGAGTGGACCTCCCGGTCCAGTTCCAGTCCAGTCCCGGTGTGAAATTCACCACCTGTAAAGTCCAGTTCCGGCTTGGAACAATAGTGTCATTCCAGCATCCAGTTCTTGAGTGGACCACCCGGTCCAGTTCCAGTCCAGTCCCGGTTTGAAGTTCACCACCTGTAGAATCCAGTTCTGGCTTGGAACAAGTTTGCCGTTCCAGTTAACCCGTTTCCTGAGTGGACCTCCTGGTCCAGTTCCAGTCCTGTCTCGGTGTGAAGTACACCGCCAGTTCCAGTCCAGTTCCGGCTTGGAACACACTCCGGAGTTTCAAGTCCAGCTCCGGCTTGGAGCAGTCCGTATCGGACTTCCTGTGATTACCTGTGTAATACTGTGTTTTGTCTTTCCTGTACAGCTTTGGGACTACCCCAAAGCTTAAATAAATATTCCTTTCATTGAATCTGCCTCCTGGTCGTTGCACTTGGGTTCGTCCCGTATCTGGATCGTAACAATATCCACAAAGGCAAGTCCCGCATTACTCCAATAAAACACTTTGGAGCAGAAATGGTCTCCTAAAAAACCTAGACCGAATCATACTCGCTAAGCAATCAAAGGGCAAAATAATACCACACACAAAACAGCACAAATAGCCAGACAATACACCACAATACAAATCAACAATATCGAAGCCCCGAACGAAGGAATACTGAGGCTTTAGTAGCTCACCGGCAACCACGCACACCTGTGAACGCTGACGAGAACTCCGCGAAAGAAACGCGGCAGAGCCAAAACTCCACTAAGAGAGCAGCGCCCACGTGTGGCGACCGAGGAACACGACCGCAAGGGAAAAAAGGTCATAAACCATGACAGGTTGTCCAAAAGTGTAAACATTTAGTGTTATTGCTGCTTGAATCCAACTTCATATTAGATAATGTACCTTATTTAATGTAAATGTGATGTAATGGAATATGACAGGAATTAAATCTAAACTAAGCCCTGGATTTTTATCCTTAACTTTGACTTGCAATTAATTAAATGTTGTATTTACTTTATTTGCTTATACACTCTACGTTTTAAACTTTCACTTAAACCCCGTAAAAGATCAGGGGCTCTATCTTGGCAATCTTAGCGCTTCGTCTAAGCGCATGGCGTTAAGTGCATTTAGGGCGTGTCCAAGTCCAGTTTTGCTATTTTAACGGCGTGTTTTTTGGGCGCTAAGCACGGCGCAATGTGCAAATGGGCTGAACCTAGTCTCTTCATTAATTATAGGTGTGTCATGGGCGTGACATGCAATAAACCAATCAAATTGTCATATCCCATTCCCTTTAAAAGCCTGCTTTTCCACCTTGGCGGATTGCTTATATGATGGCGAAACAGACATGCTCGTGCGTGTTTAGTGTGATCAAGGAATAGGCTATATGGATCAATAGTAGCCTATGATTAATATTATTCGGACTAACCATTATGAGTTCCCGGTAATTCCCGACAGTGCTGTTATTTTACAAAATATATGCAGTTAAATTTTGTTAAAAGCACCTGCAACAGCTGAGAATAAGCTACCAATGGCTTCCGTCTCACCTCAGAAAATGCCAAATTAGCCTGCTTGTTTAACGAATTTCGTTTTATTATGCAATGAAGCAATGAACTCATGTTCAAGTTTCATCCGAAGTTCATTTGGCCTACCTGCATTCTAATTTTGATTAATAACATAAATAATGTTATTTTGCCTTAATGATGACACTAAATACATGTCAGGTTGGCAACCCATAGGTTCAGCATATTTTCCCTTGTTTTATAATGTCCTGCTTATGGAAATGTGACCAACCTGTTTTACTGGTAGCTGGTATGCTTTAAAACGATCCACTTTCCCAGGAATTTTGTTCCGTTATGGAATAACAGGTGAAATCGGGGGTTTTAATAAGCTGAGAGTATGGAAACCTTGTCACTGTAATTTAAAAAATATGAAGGACGAAGAATACCTAAAGTTACAATTCAGTTAACATGGTGACATTTATCTCCGTTTTTTAACCATAGGCTATCGAAGAAACCTTATGCACAGCGAATCCGCTGTAGCCTAGGCTATTTGAAAAACAATAAATGCAATATTCACTGGATAAGGTTTTTAACTTTTTTCAGTCACAACCATTCTATTTACTTATACAGGCTGTATTCCTAGATAAACAGAGCTGTATTGTAATGACATCTGAAGCGCATTTTTAGAACTCAAATGTCCGTCTTTGCGCGAGTTTTCCATTGAATGACAATTCACACATTAGGTGAAAATGACAATTTGCGCATTAGGCTTGATATAGGTGTTATCAGCTCCTTTTTAATGGATAGCCATTGTCCCGTACCATCGCACATCGCCTGGATGTTGATGGAGTGAGCTGAGGGACAGGTATGTGGGCTTTGAACTAGGGACCATTTTATTATTATGCATTTTTGGTTATAGCCTACACAATAATAATATTTCACATTGTAATCTTGATATTTTAAGTCATGCTTGTGTGCGCCCCTGTGTATAACAGACAGGAGGGTGTGCGCGCGTTGTGCACACGCCTATGCAGACACATATATGCGCCGTTAAAATAACATGTAAACACCTGCAACATGACTTTAGATCAGGTTAGTGGTGGTTTTAGCACAAGCGCTTTCTGCTGGCTCAAGATAGCAATATGCCAAAAATAATCCTGGCCACTCCTCATCTTAACACGCCCAGTTCACTTGTAATGAGCGCAAGAATACATGGTATTTAAACGACGTGAACGCAAGGCGTTATAATGAACCATGCGCCGGGTGTAAGATAGCAAAGACACTTGCGTTTGGGTTAGTGCCGCTTAGCGCCGGGTGTAAGATAGGGCCCCAGAGTTGCTAGTAGCTTTCTCAGCAAATCAGCTTCAGTGGCGGCTGCAAATACAGAGCGCTTGGGCTCTGCCCCTCCTGAGGCATTGCATTGAATTCCCCTCCCTCCCAAAATAAATAATCAAGAATTAGGCTATTCGTTAAAAGAAATAAATTATTCAAAATGATTTAGTAATAAAAAAAGTTAACATGAAACTAAGTTCAGTGCTTTCAGCAATAAAATAATATTTTATTTAGACGTCACCGTTTTCCAATGCGAAATGTCCCGGCTCTCTCGGGCGCTTTGCGAAGATCTGTGAGTTGGCGCATGCCCAGATAGTGATCTTGGACTGAATCATTAGCTTAGCTTTAGCCAGCTCCATAGACCCATAGGCCCTTAGGGCTCTGGAAATTAGCGCCCATGATGTTATTCACCAGTTGACCAATAGGTGTCACTCTCCTGCAGCTAGACGTATTATGATATGAGGCAATGACATATAATCATAGGTGTCAACCCATATGGTTTGCCCATATAAAATAAGTTTTTTCCACCTTTTCGAAGGTATACGGGGGTATAAGGTTATGATATGGGGAAATCTAGTCTAATAATCACATTTTGTTCAAACATTTTCCAACATAATTCAATCGCAGCAATCACATTTTCTTTCTCCCTCTCTCTGATATTCTCTTGATTTCTGAGGCCATGGGAAAAGCAAGGAGCGGCATTAGGGCTGTATGATCTAAAAATATGACAACGAACCACGAAGACGCAGTAGCCCACAAAAACAGCTATCTAACGTTAGTTAACCAAGTGAACAGTTAAATGGTTATGACTGTAATGTTCATGTTTATGCAATTTTGACCGAAATTGGATAGCCTAATGTTGGGTGATGTTTTAATGTGGTTGCCTCAATTAAGTGAAGTTACTACAAGTTTTATTGTAAATTAAGTCACGGCTAACTTAGCAGTCTTTAACAACGTTAACTGTTATTAGAAAATTATCCAAGATGAGAGCTAAGTTTATAAACATATGTAGGAACATATTTTGCGGTCTCCCTCAGAGCGGAGGGAAGGGAAGTGGTTCCCACGGTGGGAAATGAGCATCGCGAACGAGTTCGCAGAGCAACTTCTGTCGGAGAACCTCTCACTGTAGCCGATCATGGTCGGCTAGCAATCACGTGTCACATACTCAATCAATCACATGCACACACCTCTAATGGAGCGCCCTTTTTAAGCCAAGAATTAGATCTCTCTGTACTGCTTGAATGCTGACGCGCTGCTCTTTGTTGCTTACGGCTTGTATTAAAAGAAATTTGCTGTCACCCTCCACCACCCCAGCTTCCATCTGTTGTTTGGATCTGCTTTAGTATGGGGGGGGTTTCTGGTCATCTCCTGTTTAGCGGGGGAGATGCCCGTTCTCCGGAGCAGTACTAAAGCAGATCCATTCACTAAAAAACTAAAATAATTATGCAGCACATTCATTCATTAAACATGTCGTTTAAATATGTGAGTTGTCCTGACAGAAATAAAATAATTGCGGGATGAGAAGGCCTAATTGAACAAATGATTGGTAGCTGTGGGGAGAAGTGAATGATTGATCGAAGGGAATTGAATGATTGAAAGGGAAACACTGGGGTTGGGTTCCTGAGGGAATAAATAGAGCGTTGTGGGCTTGGCGGGTTCTTTTTCTTTTTAACTGCATTATGTTTGGTTAAATTTAATTTTGTGTGCAAGCATCGTGTTGTGTGATTGTGTGTGGTGAAAATTACATGACGGCAGAGAACGGTGACAGTAGATATGGAGTGGCAGACCCTGTTGAAATCAAGACAAAAGCGGGTTTATGGTACCCGGAACCGGAGGGCAGCATTCACGGCAGACTGCAGAGCTGGTCGGTGTGATGGAGCCCGTGGAACCGGGACAAGCGATACAAGCGATTGCGGGAGATTGCCTTCTCCCAGACCGTAAGGAATGTGTTTTCCGCCTCCCTAAAGCCACAGCGTGTGTGGGTCCAGTCTGGTGCAGGCGGGGAACTGAGCAGCAGTGGGTGTGTCCTTCTTTCTCCTACCTAGAGTCGGGTGTCCCGCCGGCGAACCTGGCCAGTGTGATGAGGGCGACGGAGAGCAGTGGAGGGACTGTGACCTGAGTCTCGCCCGAGTGCGGGGCAGGCTGATTCCTCGTTGGCGACCCACCAAGGGGTGGCGAGGCTGCTCCGTTGTGTGTGTTTATGTGTGTGTCTGATTATTTCGGCTGGACGGCTGTAGTTTGTTTTCTTTTATTTAGTGGATGTCTTCCCCTTGGTGTGGTGTGGGTAGGACTCCACTCTTTTGCTTTTCATGTTTATTGTTAATTTTTTGTGGTTTCGTATGAAAGTGAGTTTGGTTTTGAATATGTACCACTGTGCGCGTCTGCGTGGGATCCCCCCCCTCAAGTGTAATGGCGGCCGGCAGTCCCCTGAGGTGGCAATATAGGGCGGGATCATGAGTGTGTGTGTGTGTGCCCTTACCAGTAACATACTTATTAGTGCACAGTGTGTGTGATGTGGAGGAGTGACCAGTGTGTGCTGTGTGGTGTGGGGAATTCTGGTCATGCTTTTCTGCGGGTGGAGCCGGCCTTGTCTGGCGATTGTCAGTGGAGGGAGGGGATAGAAACGTGCAGACATGGCAAAGTCCACCGCCACTGTCAATTCTGAGCTTTTAAGAACTTTGTATTAATAAAAGTTGTATTTTTACCTTTTACTACTTGGTCAGTGTACTGCTTGGGGAAGGGTGGATCTAATAAAAACCTGGTCTGGGTTGTGGGAGTGAGAATCTCCCATTTCAACCTGTGAACATGTACATTAATTCTAACGTAGCCTAAATAGGCTATCTAAGCTCTTATGTAGGCTAGTAAGATAGCAAAACTGCATTACAAAGTGGCCACAAGCTCATGTAACACAACTTATGCAAATTGTGGTTGGCCTATCTATCTATGTATCTCTCCTGCACTGGGTTGTAAGTGTGTGGGGTCCAAGGTGCGGTGTCTCAGTGACTGTTTAACTGTTTTAAAATGAGCACCTTGCTGAATTTGTTACACAGTCATTATTATGTGAAAAGCTATACAGAAATCTATGATTCAAGATTATTTAAGACAAATAATTGTGGTGGCTAGTGATTTTAATAGACAATAGATAATGTTCTATACGGTCTTTGGTGAATTCATACAGTTTTGCAGGCATGAGAATAAGGGCAGCTCTCTCCAGAGGTTGACACCATATAATGACAATGAAATTAGGGGGGGGGGGGGGGAGGTGTTAGTGGAGATAGCCCCACCTAGGAGAACTGGCACCAGCCGCCACTGGTCAGCTTGTCAGTTTTTTTACTATGGGGCATGCTACCTAACATATATACCTCAAATCTCGAAAAATGTAATACACAACTGCTCTAAACCAACATGTATAGAATACATTTAAAACTACATTAGTTAAACAAAATACTATTGCACTTTTACAGAGCTTGAGGAAGTATTTCCGCTTTAGTTTAGCAAACGGCTGTTCTCTGTGTTACAGGAGCTTGTGGTTATAAGCGGTTGTGATCTAATTGTTTCTTTTAATGCAGTTGCATGATGGATGCTGGAATTTAGGCATGAAAGTTAAATTCAGGATCCTCTGAACTGCGAACAGACCTCTGGTCTTGTAAATTGTTGGGTCTGGTCTGTAACCCGTGTAATTGAAAGAGCAATCTCAATGACACAGCCAGCCCGGCAGTTGAACAGCAATGGCGGTTGAACATGGTCGCTCCCTCAAGGCACCAGCCATTCTCGGAACTGACTGAAGTCTGAACCTTTGTGCACTGCACCACCGCTACGCCAAGTAAATGACTATTTTGTTTGCAATGTTTAAATAAAGAAGTCAAATGTATTACACCTGTGGTAGACCGAATACCTGGCTTGTGCGTAAACAGAGTTGACACAAAAGCGGGGAGCAAAGGCTTTAAACGGCGCAGGGCTTAAATAGCCGGCCAGCACCTGCAACTAGTAATTCTAATTATCCTGGAATGCGAAAGCAAATGACAGGAGTGCCCTCTCGCAGCCCAGAGCGGCAACACCTGCCTGCAGAAAGGCAGAGCAGGCAGTAAAACCATGACACGACCCCCCCCCTCTAAGGAACTGTCCCAGAACCACACCTGCGAAAGTCAAAAATGTGCTCCACCAGACTATAGCCCTCCTAATCCACAAGGTATTGCACCCCACGGCCCACTCGCCTACTATCCAAAATACGACGGACGGGGTATATGCCGGTTGGCCCTCGATCAGTCAAGGCGGAGGTGGAGGCTCCTCGGGCGGGATCAACGGGCTAATGAGTACTGGCTTGAGGCGAGAGACATTAAACGTGGGGTGAACCCTCATGGACCGGGGGAGCTGAAGACGAACCGTGACCACGTTAATCCTCCAGACTATTTGAAAAGGTCCAATAAATCGCGGGGAGAGCTTACGAGATTCAACCCGTAACGGGAGATCCCGTGTGGAAAACCACACCCGTTGACCCACACAATAGGAAGGGGCCAGATGGTGACGCCTGTCCGTGAGTCTCTTTTGATTTGCCACGGCAAGCAGGAGGGCAGATCGTACTCTCCTCCAGGTGGCATGACACCGACGAACAGACGGTACCCATATGTCCTCTTCCTGTTCAGTGAATAAGGGAGGCTGATAGACAACTTGAGCCTCAAACGGGGGAGAGACCTGTGGACGCATTACGCAAGGTGTTGTGCGCATCTTCCGCCCACGCCAGATGCCTACTCCATGTAGGGTTCGCAGAAGCCAGACAGCGGAGGGTGCTCTCCATAGACTGATTAGTGCGCTCAGTCTGCCCGTTAGTCTCTCCTCCGGGTTTCACCTGGAGACTAACAGACACCCTCAAAAGCAAGCAAAACGCCCGCAAAAATCAGGATATAAACTGGGGACCGCAATCCGAGACTTACGTCCTGGGGAAGACTATGAACCCTGAAAATGTGGTCAGTCCACACAGTGAAGGGATGCTCGGCCCCCTCGAGCCAATGTTGTCACTCCTCAAGCAATTTCACCGCCAAGAGCTCCCTGTCCCCTACATCATAATTTCTCTCGGCCGGTGTCAGGCCTCGAGAAAAGTAGGCACATGGATGCAACTTTTGGTCTTGGGTTGAGCGCTGGGACAAGATAGCCCTTACTCCCAACTCAGAGGCATCAACCGCTACCACAAAGGAGAGGGAAGGGTTGGGCATGATGAGGATAGGCTTGGAGCTGACCCCGGCGCTGGGACAAGATAACCCCTACTCCCAACTCAGAGGCATCAACCTCTATCACAAAGGGGATGGAAGGGTTGGGCCTGATGAGGATAGGCTTAGAGCTGAACCTTTTTTTTAATTCCATGAAGGTGGCTTCAGCTTTCGGAGTCCACTGAAACCGCAAAGGTGCCGTTTTCTTAGTCTTTTCTTAGTGCTGTGATGGGGGCGACAACTGCGCTAAGATTACAAATAAAGCCAGTAAAAAAAAAAAAAAAAGAAAGAAAAGCGCTGCATCTATTTCACTGATTCAGGGGTTGGCCAGTTCATGACCGCCGAGACCTTCTCAGCCCGTGATCACACGGGACGGGCTTTGTAGGCTTCAAAATGCGAGGAGCACTACCTGGTGTGCGCTACCAAAAGGCGTTGGAGGCGTCTTTTTTGCTGTTGCTAAGCAACTGAACTCACTCCAGTCAATCACTTAGCTGACATTGTTAACGGTGTTAGCGAACTAAGTTTACCTGAAAGTTTGTTTCTTTATAGGCCTCAGAAGTCTGATGTAACGCAGAGCAAAAACCTTTGCCCAAATATGGATTACCGGATCAAAGTGATTTTCTCTATGGAGAAAATGAATGGGAGTTTCACGTAATCACCCCTGTCACAGTCAGTGATTTAAGCTGCCGTTTAAAACTTGGACGTTTTTATCCGGACACATTTCTCTCTTAAATGGCACTGGATCCACTGAATTTTGATGCCGCTTTCTAGCCAAATTTATTATTCAGCTAGCACAAGCTAACACTGCTGCCCATAGAAAAAAGAAAAAAAACACTGCTGCACATGTTATATGCGTCACAGCTAGCGGTTCTGAGGACTCAGGTGAGACAAGTTTGTGCTAGCTAGCGAACTTTTGTGTAACATGGCAGTGTCAATGTGTAGCCTAGTATGTAGAGCTTCCATAAAACGTTATAGCATTTAACAGAAACGGATACATATTAAAGCGATATGGCGAACCTGTGGTAGGTATATATCGTGAATATTGGCAAGGATATGGGATGTTTGGCAGGACGTGAAGTGAGGTGCTAGCAAGCCCAATAATAGCCGTCTCAATATTCATCATGATACCACAGGTTAGAGTTCCATATTGCTTTTATTAAACGGTGTGGCCGTATATCTTATACTAATTCACCAAAGAAAGACAACAACTTTAAAATTAACCTTTTAACAGATGTGTGGTCTTTTGCTGAATTAATTAGGTTACTAAGCAACGATAATAACATGGAAATCCGTGCGTAGCCTAAGGATTGCAAAACCGAGAGTAACATTAGCCTACGGCACGTTGCGATTTTTTTCTCGACCTAACGTTTAGGCCAGTTCAATCATTTTATGAAACTACACATCATGTGATGTGAACCACCTTGAAAATTTATATTGTATATTGGCTAGTTGTCTCCGTAGATTACCTGATTGAACATGAACATGCATAATTTGTTTCCCTTAGGCCTCACGCAGAAGCATTTTAATGTCTAATTTTAAGCATTTGGCTGACTGGAATCCTTTGAGTTTCAGTCTCGCTCTTGCTATGTCCATATTTTTATTTGGGGGGTGGTTGTTTTAACTCGCCATATCAGATGCTTCATCAGATGCTGTTACTAGCTTAGACAGACAAATGTAGGGTGGGCAAACCGGAGCTTTAGAACGTAGACAGCAGTGAATTCACGTGAGCTTGACAATACATTTCTGACAGAAAACGTAGTTTATTGACTTTTTACTTCACTGCTGTGGTGATAAAACTTACAAGAAGTAAATGCTAGTTTATTGTTAGCCTTTATTGTTCGCCATATGAGGCTAGAATGGTGAAGCTAACAGAAACCAAGAGCACTAATCCATAAAAAATTGACTTCTAACGTTACTTGTTCAATCGAATCTTAAAAGTGAAAGCGTTCGATTGTGGTCAGTGGCACCGAAAATTTCTGTCTCACCCTCGATAAACGGCAAAAGTCCCAGTAGAAGATGGAATTAAATCGTTAAAAGTTATATATTTTCTGAATCGTTATCAACTTCCCTTGGTCACTGTCGAGTGGACATTGTGATCTGGCCATAGAGTGCCTATGTAAATTACGTCCGAAACATTCAGCCGTGTTATTGGCTACCTCAACTTCTTAGTGCGCTCGTCAACGTTAGCATGATTGGGAGCCTGAAATGTCAATCTTCAGAATACGTTTAAACCTTTCACCAATAAGCTGGGACTTTTAAGTTATAAGGCGGGATATACAGAGTGGCCAACGAAAATATTGACCTGACAGTCTTTCAGAATTCTAACAGTTGATCAAGTCAACTGCCAGAATGACCGCGAGACACTGAATAGAACAGAATACTGGCTGCGCTGATCTGTGTTTGGTGCCGTCAGAGCCCTACTCTTATCACTGATCGAATGTTGGGAAAATGTGCTTTTAAAAGGCGCAAAAACAGTCCGTATATCACATTAAAATTACATATGAGGACAGTTATTGTCCATAATACGTTTATTTAAGGTTAAACTGACATTTTAAGCACAATATTTATGTTGATTTCCCGAAATACATTTTTCGGTTGTCCTGCCTAACAAATGATCTATTAAATTAGCTGCTTTTAGGACGTAGCTAGTTGTAGCAGCTGGCTAGTAATGTTAGCTAGGCAATCAGCTAACTTATGGTCAGCCAGCCACTGTTCAATTAAAACTGCTTGCCAGCTATCGTTAGCTTGCTAGCTAAATGTTAAAACGGCTTGCCGTGAGCTATCGTTAGCTTGCTAGCTAGCTAACCCAGCATTGCTAAGCAATGGTAATGACATGGCAGGGGAGTAGGGCGATTTCGGACGGGAGGGGGTGGAATAGCTAAATTAATATCTAAATTGAGAAGTTAGCTAATGTCTTTTAACAATAGTAGCGCCCATATTTTTTTAAAACAAGCCGAAAAACGGTACACTCTCAGAAATAAAGGTAGCCTACCATGGAGGTACATTCTTCTTCAAAGCTAGCTAAGGTAGCTACAGTTTCCAACCCTGAAAGTACAATAATGTTCTATTTGGGTACTAGCTAAGTACCTTTTCGAGCATAAAAGGTACAAATTAGTTAGGTATTGCTGCCAAGGGGTACAATTTTATGTAGCCTACCTATACCACCCCAGTGACAAGCGTTTGTACCTTTTAGGTACTTTTCGTAGCCTACCTTTATTTCTGAGAGTGTAGACTCCTAGTCTAAGTTAGTTAACTAAAAGAAAATGACACCACCGGTAACGTTAAACCTGTTTACAGACTGCTTTTTATAGCCTATGTTTTCTAAGTTAGCTAACGTATAGCAGAATATTGGGCTGTTGGCTACTGCAATGACAGGTTGGGTGTTTACGTTAGCTGGAGTGGTTAACATTAGGTTTACTGCGCAAATTGAATTTTTTTTTAATCCTTTTTGCTCATTTAGGATGACAATGGGCCTAACGTATTGTTATTCAATTTAAACAGGGTTGAGTCGGCATATAGCCTATAATGTTTAAGCGTAACAAAAAGCAGCTACATTTTAAATTTCGGGGTCTACATTTCACAGCAGGAAACACCGTTTGAGTGAGAAGGCCAGCTGTTATACAAGGCGGGTGATTCAAAGATAGTTTTTTAAATAAACCTTAGACTAGTGAAACAAACAAACCGCTCAGTAGACTATTTGCACAAGGTCCGTATAAAATTTTAGCAGAGGGGCTTCGGACTAATAGACTAGCTATTTTCGAGTTTTTAAAAACAAAAGTTAAAATATAACCTATTTGCTAGATGGGCTTAGCTACTGTTTTTAGTATTGATGGGTTTCTAAAAAGATGGGTTATTCAATTTAAACAGGATTGAGTCAGCATATATAAAATGTATTGTTTAATCGTAAATCCTTTAAAAGCGCAACTACATTTTAAATTTGGGGATACAATCACGGGGGGGCGTGGGTGCTGGTAGGCGTTGAGTCCCCCCCTCACCCCAACCCCTCCCCCTTTTAAACTATAAAAGTTTGGGGTTTTACGACATTTTATTAGCCTACAGTAGCTACCGGTTGATTCACTCTTGACGAGCAGAAGGAGAAGACAGCAACCATTTGCAAGCGATGTCTGCTGTAGATTTTTCAACACGAGGTATGTACTACAACTTCAATTATTGTAAAAGTGTTGAATTTACAAGTTGTTAATTAAACATGTTGAATGTTCTACTTCTTAATTTAACGGTTGTTAACGTAAATGTATTACAGACTTGGATGAAATATTGAATAGCGGCGTGGAGCATGCTGTAGGGGGTTTCCAGGATTTTATTGAAGCTCTACCTGAGGCCATTACCGTTAGACAGAGTAAGATGTTTTTACAATTTTTAAAATGTTCTTTAAAGATGCTATATATATATATACACTACTCACAAAAAGTTAGGGATATTTGGCTTTCGGGTGAAATTTATGGAAAATGTAAGTTCACGCTACAGTGATATTATACGTATCATGAAGGTAGGGCATTTAAGTAGAAGCATGCAATGGTGATTTCCTCATCTCAAACAATTTATTGAAACAAAAGCCAACAACAGTGGTGGGTATACCACAACAAAAATGTCAATGTCTCAATAACTTGTCATGTGCCCTTGAGCATCAATTACAGCTTGACAACGACGTCTCATGCTGTTCACAAGTCGACTTATTGTCTGCTGAGGCATGGCATCCCACTCTTCTTGAAGGGCGGCCCTCAGGTCATTGAGGTTCTGGGGTACAGAGTTACGAGCCTCTACACGGTGAGTCAGCTGATCCCATAGGTTTTCTATGGGATTCAGGTCTGGAGAAAGTGCAGGCCACTCCATTTGAGGTACCCCAGTCTCCAGCAGCCTTTCCCTAATGATGCGACCTCGATGAGCTGGAGCATTGTCGTCCATGAAGATGAAATTAGGCCTGTGTTGTTCATGCAGGGGCACAATGACTGGATTAATGATGTTATTCAGGTAGTATGGGCTTGTCACTGTACCATTCACAAAGTGTAGGGCAGTTCTGTATTGACTAGACACACCTGCCCACACTGTAACACCGCCACCACCAAAGGGTCATCTGGTGACAACAGTGGCTGATGCATAGCGCTCTCCTTGACGTCTCCAACATCGTTGGCGGCCATCATTTCTGCTCAACGTGAATCGACTTTCATCAGAGAACAGCACTGAGGCCCACTGGTCCCTCGTCCAGCGTAAATGCTCCCTGGCCCATGCAAGACGATGACGCCTGTGCCTGGTGGTGTGGTCAGGTAGCCTTGCAGGTCGTCTAGCACGCAGACCACGCTGATGTAAACGGTTTCGAATGGTCTGACGTGACACTTGGGTGCCTCTCACCTCCCTTAAATGTGCCTGGAGTTGAGTGGCATTCATCATCCGGTTCCGCAGGGCACTGTTCACAATGAAGCGGTCATCAGTGTGGGATGTGGCCAAAGGACGTCCACTTCTATGCCTTTCTGTGACTCTTCCAGTCTCTCTGTATCTCTGTTGCAACCTGCTGATGACACTCTGTGACACTCTAAGCTCAGTGGCCACTTCCCTCTGAGAACATCCTGTTTGAAGCCTCGCAATGGCGAGGTACTGTTGATCAATTGTTAGGTGTCGTCTTGGTCTCATGATGTCAAAATGTGAACAGCATGATGAAGAGGACTGTTTAAATACCAATTCTAATTGAACCAGGAAATTTATTGGTCGATTCATGGATCAAACACCTGTTGTGAATTTTGCCGTTCAGCTCCTTGTTAGAGAACAGCAAGTTGTGCAAAAAGTACTGAAACATTGAATAGTTGGACATGTGCATTCAAAAGTTTAGAGAAGGTCAAATTAATTTCACCTGTAAAGGTTATAGTGCATTTTAGGTTCATCCTGAAATTTCACCCGAAAGCCGAATATCCCTAACTTTTTGTGAGTAGTGTATATATATATATACACTACTCACAAAAAGTTAGGGATATTTGGCTTTCGGGTGAAATTTATGGAAAATGTAAGTTCACGCTACAGTGATATTATACGTATCATGAAAGTAGGGCATTTAAGTAGAAGCATGCAATGGTGATTTCCTCATCTCAAACAATTTATTGAAACAAAAGCCAACAACAGTGGTGGGTATACCACAACAAAAATGTCAATGTCTCAATAACTTGTCATGTGCCCTTGAGCATCAATTACAGCTTGACAACGACGTCTCATGCTGTTCACAAGTCGACTTATTGTCTGCTGAGGCATGGCATCCCACTCTTCTTGAAGGGCGGCCCTCAGGTCATTGAGGTTCTGGGGTACAGAGTTACGAGCCTCTACACGGTGAGTCAGCTGATCCCATAGGTTTTCTATGGGATTCAGGTCTGGAGAAAGTGCAGGCCACTCCATTTGAGGTACCCCAGTCTCCAGCAGCCTTTCCCTAATGATGCGACCTCGATGAGCTGGAGCATTGTCGTCCATGAAGATGAAATTAGGCCTGTGTTGTTCATGCAGGGGCACAATGACTGGATTAATGATGTTATTCAGGTAGTATAGGCTTGTCACTGTACCATTCACAAAGTGTAGGGCAGTTCTGTATTGACTAGACACACCTGCCCACACTGTAACACCGCCACCACCAAAGGGTCGTCTGGTGACAACAGTGGCTGATGCATAGCGCTCTCCTTGACGTCTCCAACATCGTTGGCGGCCATCATTTCTGCTCAACGTGAATCAACTTTCATCAGAGAACAGCACTGAGGCCCACTGGTCCCTCGTCCAGCGTAAATGCTCCCTGGCCCATGCAAGACGATGACGCCTGTGCCTGGTGGTGTGGTCAGGTACCCTTGCAGGTCGTCTAGCACGCAGACCACGCTGATGTAAATGGTTTTGAATGGTCTGACGTGACACTTGGGTGCCTCTCACCTCCCTTAAATGTGCCTGGAGTTGAGTGGCATTCATCATCCGGTTCCGCAGGGCACTGTTCCCACATCAGTGTGGGATGTGGCCAAAGGACGTCCACTTCTATGCCTTTCTGTGACTCTTCCAGTCTCTCTGTATCTCTGTTGCAACCTGCTGATGACACTCTAAGCTCAGTGGCCACTTCCCTCTGAGAACATCCTGTTTGAAGCCTCGCAATGGCGAGGTACTGTTGATCAATTGTTAGGTGTCGTCTTGGTCTCATGATGTCAAAATGTGAACAGCATGATGAAGAGGACTGTTTAAATACCAATTCTAATTGAACCAGGAAATTTATTAGTCGATTCATGGATCAAACACCTGTTGTGAATTTTGCCGTTCAGCTCCTTGTTAGAGAACAGCAAGTTGTGCAAAAAGTACTGAAACATTGAATAGTTGGACATGTGCATTCAAAAGTTTAGAGAAGGTCAAATTAATTTCACCTGTAAAGGTTATAGTGCATTTTAGGTTCATCCTGAAATTTCACCCGAAAGCCGAATATCCCTAACTTTTTGTGAGTAGTGTATATATATACACCGTTACTTTTTCACAATGTTGTTCTAATAAAAAAATAAAAAATACCAACACATGTTTTCCCCCCAAGCACCCAAAGACCAACAATAAAAAAACAAAACAACGTTTACAACAACCACCCCCCAATAAAATGACATTATCACAATGCCAATAAATCACCCCTTGAAAGAACCCCCCCCCCCCACAACACCCCGAATAATAATAATACATCATAAATTAGAAATTAAAAAATAATAATTAAAAAATAAAAATAATTTTTTTTATTTTTTTATGCATAATTATATTTTTTCATAACCTCATTAATATTCATACAATTATGCAAATATGCCCATCAATCAAATTTTGACATAAGCAGAATCTGATTACTCTCTGAGGTGGGTTAACCTCATCGCTGCTTCCTGGCCAGAAACGTCATGGTTGAACACCAAGGCCATTTCCTTCATGAGGCTATTGGCATTACACATGACAGGGGCTTCCGAACAAATGAGGGGGTCCACCCAGGCGAGAGCGGTTCCGGTAAGGAGCGACCATATGAACGCCACCCGTGAATCCTGAGAGGTAAAGCGCCTTAAAAAATCAAACATTGGGACAAAAACCCTCTACACTTTCCCATTCTCCGTCATAACGAAGGGGGAGTTTGGGCTCCCTAAGTGTGAGAGAAGTCTGCGGTGAAGGGGGATTCTCAACGGGATGTGCTTGGGCGACTATGGGTGCTGCCGCGCCAGCCAGGAGGCGAAGACTGTCCACCAACTCGCGCAGACAGTCCTGGCAGCGCAGCTGATACAACATTTGTCCCTGCTGGTTTTGCATGGCCAGCTGCTGCGTTTGGAGGGTATGGATACCCTCCTCATGAACGACTAAAGTACTCCCACTTGTGTGGGAGTTTACCAGTTAAAGCTTTAAAAAAAAAATGGAGATAGCAGCATTTCTATAAACAATATCACCATAATCCAAGACAGATGATAATCTGTAGTCACGTTAGCGAACGTTACAGTTTTGGGGAGTAGATTTCAGGTGCTTCATTTTTCACTATACTAATACAAAAGCCTCTTGGACAATCCAGCAGGTTGTCATAGCTCTGACTAGCTAGCACTGGAGGAAGCATAAATAATGTTACCACATAGGCTACAAAGTGACTAAGTAATATGGGCATAGGCTAGTTGTAATTTTCATGCTGTATTAGTCATTTGCTGTATATATATAGCTGTCGTATAAAACACAAATTTAGCTGTTTTTCTCCTTATCTTAGGACAAAAACAACTTGGCTTATTGTTTGCATATTCATTGCCCAGAACCACCGAACTGTTATAGTTGCCACGCACATAATTTTCATCGATTAGTAACCAAAGTTACTGAGTAGGCTTTAAGATATCCTTGTAAAAATTTTGCCAAATAGTATACTTTGAAATCTTTCTGTAATGATGAATTACTAAATCAGGACAGATTATTTATTCAAAATAGCCTTTATTCACCAAGACACATGCTATTACACAAATTTGCTAATCACGTATTTACTTATATTTTGAATGTAGCTTGTTAGGTTCTAAAAAAAGACCATACTATAGCGTTCCGTTTCTTTAGGCTACTCTACCATATACTCTCAGTTAACATTATCATACTGCTGGGCGCCGTGATTTTTGGACCACGACTGACACTGTGAGTGAAGTGAGCTGTGATTGGCTGCAGAGGCTACCCACAATCCTTAAGGAAATGGTGCAAACTGGCCCGGAGTGGGCGGGGACTTGGTAAAATGGGCTGTGATGGAAATTCTATTTTCCCTTCTTATGACCAGGGCTGAAGTTTGTTGTAATGGTGGATGTCGTAAAATAACAAGAATGCAGGTGTAATCAGAACAGAAGTTTACTGACTCAATCACGTTGCATACAGCTATTCATTCTTCTTTACACAAAGACAGCATGTAAAGGTGTATGTAGCACTGACACAGTCGTGCATTGGCGCTACAACTTTCGCGAAGTTGGGCAGGAACTTGGAATACCACGACACCAGTCCTAAGAAGGAACGCAGGGAAGCAGCATCAGATGGAGCAGGAGCCTTCAGGACTGCGTCGGTGTGCTCTCTGACTGGTAGGATATCGTCTGCGGTAATGACATGTCCAAGGAAGTGGAGGGAGGGTTTGTTAAAGTGGCATTTATCATCATTGAGCATCAAGCCTGCCTCTTTTAGCTTTTGCAGCACGGTCTTGAGGTTTTGGTCATGGAAAGCAGTGTTAGGCCCATAAATAATCAGGTCGTCCAAGTAGTTTTAAACACCTGGTAGGCCCTGGAGGATGGTGGCCATAATTTTCTGGAAGGCCGAGGGTGCCGATGCCAGACCGTATGGGACTCTACAGAATCTGAAAAGGCCCTCATGTGTAATAAATGCCGTGAGGTCTCTGCTATCCTCATGCAACGGCACTTGGTGGTACGCACTTGCCAAATCGATCGTAGAGAACACTTTGGCTCCCCGCAGGGTGGAGAGAAACTTGTCCATGCGTGGCAGTGGGTAGCAGTCTGTAATGACGCCTTTATTTGGTTCACGGAGGTCCACACACATACGGATTCCACCGGTTTTCTTTTGGGTAACTACTATCGGGGACACCCAGGCAGAGGCATCAACCTTCTCTATGACACCTGCTTCCAGTAGGCGCTCCAGCTCAGCAGAGACAGCATCCCTGACTGCAAAGGGCAAGCGGCGTAGCTTTTGGTGCACCAGTTTAACAGTAGGGTCAATTTTAACTTGATGCACAAAGTCCCGTGCGCAGCCGACCGCAGGTGCAGTAGGAGCAGTGGAAGCAGTGGTCAGCACAGGAGCAGGTGGAGCCGGTATAGGAGCGGAAGAGTGGAGGACGGTATTTCCACTGATGCAGAGGTGTAGAGCAGTCATCAGGTCCATCCCGAGCAGTGGGGTTCCTTTATCCACTGCAAAGAACGTGGCAGAGGCAGTGATGTCATCTCGACTCACTTGGGCCTGTAGGCACCCCAGAACAGGTATGCTAGACTGGGTGTATGATACAAGCTGAACAGTAGGTGCAGACAGTGATGTGGTACTGAAGTACTTGTCGTAGGTAGAGCGTGGCATTATAGATACTGCTGAACCCGTATCCACAACTAGTTAAATTTCTTGAGCAGGAGTAGTTAGTGTGTGGACATGTACATTGCACAGTATTTTCTTTGGAGCATAGTCAGCATCATCTAAGTGGAGCACTGTCAGTTCAGGGAGTTCTACTACACGCACAGGCTGGTTTTGAGCAGATCAGCAGACACGGGCAAAGTGTCCTATTTTGTTGCATGTTTTGCAAGTGGCCTTTACAGCTGGGCATTTGTGGAGAGTTAGCCAAGTGACTGTCAGAGCCACATCTGTAACAGGAGTGAGTCGATGCAGAGTGTGTAGCAGCAGGTGGCTCAGCTGAGCAGGAGGGCTGTCGGTCCCGCTTCTTAAAGGCATGTGACCTCGACTGTACTGGGGCACTTTGGTCTGCTGCTATTGCTTTAGCTTGTTCTGTAGCAGATTCGATCTGTGTTGCTAAAGTGATAGCATTATCTAATGTCAGACCGGGTTCAAGTAGCAGTCTCTCTCTTATACGCGGGCTAACTAAATGCTCAATTAGCTGGTCACGGATCATTTCATCCATTTTAGCATCAAAGTCACATTTAGTAGCCAGTTCACGCAAATCAGCAACGTATTGCAGAATAGTCTCATGCGGTGCCTGTGTCCGCTTCCTGAAGGTATGACGTTCAACTACCACGTTAATCTTGGGCAGAAAGTAAGCCTGTAAGGCAGTAACTGCAGCGGCAACTGTCTCACCTGTATCTGGCAGTGTGTAAAAAATTTGTTGTCCCTCAGTGCCCAGACAATGTAGCAAAACAGCTCTCTTGCGAGCCTCAGGCCAAGCATTTCCAGTTGCATTGATCACTAGCAAGTAATTGTTGAACATCCGTAGCCATGTGTTGAATGGTATTGTAGGTTTGCTGGGGCAGGAGAGGGTACATTCACAGATATCTTCTCCAAATATCAGTAAAAACATAAAAAATAATCTCCGGGGTACCTCATCGCCAATGTTGTAATGGTGGATGTCGTAAAATAACAAGAATGCAGGTGTAATCTGAACAGAAGTTTACTGACTCAATCACGTTGCATACAGCTATTCATTCTTCTTCACATGAAGACAGAGCAACAGCATATTTACTCAGCGCCACCTAGTTGTGCAAGAAGGTAACATAAGGTATAGGCTAAACAGGACACAACAAAGTTGTCAATCATACCAATATGATTTCACAGCAGAGACAGATTTAAACACAGTAAGACTTTATTTCTCTTGCAAGCAGAAATAAAAAATGAGAAAGCTCTTACCTAGCTCTCTGATTTCTCATAGGAAGCACACAATATATATCTTAACACACAAGCACCGCGTCTACTTATCGCCACGCTCCCTCACAAGGCCTTGCTTCGTGATATGACGTGACTAACAAGCAGGTCTCAGCTCAGTAGTTTCCCACTGGCCGGGCTTCACGTGCAACATTATTAGTTTAATATGCATAATGCCCACAGTTTCTTCTGGCAACAAAGTTGTGCTCGCGTAGGTCAGAGTTTCTGACTCACACAAGCACACCCAACTGCAGACAGATACAGATAGCATGAAAGCTGACAAAACAAGATGTCCCTCTCTTTCAACCTTGAGCTGTCAACCCCCCCCCCCCCCCATCAACTCCCTAGCTTATTCAAGCAGGTTTTTTAATACATTTCAGCAAAGCACAGACATAAAATTTTCCCTTACATTTCCCTCCTTTTATCATTCTATGATAAGTAAACACACAGAGAAAAATTTCCCGTCTTCCTCAGTGACACTTTGTGCTTGGAACAGGAAATATTGGTAGTATAGGTTATGCTCAATTTCCTCTGATACTGCAATGTCGCGTTTGTGTATTTTTAACCCCACATGGTTCCTGAAAGAAGGCAGGAGGAGGGCCACTGGGGTAATATTAGGTGTGGTGAATGTAGAGGCGGTATTGTTATTGTTTATGGATTGGGTACCTCCCTTATGGTTGTCACTGGTCAGTCGTATGGATGCCACGACCAGGATGCTGATCAGTCCTAGCATGCAGAGTCCTGTGGTCTTTCCACAGCCTAGTCTTCTCATCAGGCCGCCTCCTCTTCTCTCAGGACAGTTGACATAGAATACTGGTGTCATGCTGTGCTGAGGTGGTTCTCTGTGGGTTTTTAAACCTCCTGAGAACTAACGTCCGCTGCGGGGGTTGTCTCCTGTTCTCCGTCTGGTAGGGGAGGTGCCCATCTGCAGTGGCTGGCGTGAACCCACGATATTCGGCCCTCGACCTGCACTGCTGTTGGCATTGTCAGGAGAATCTGGAACGGACCTCTCCACCGTGGTTGATGCCATTTCTTTCTGCGTAAGTCCTTAATCACCACCCAATCTCCTGGCTGCAACGTGTGTAGCGGACCGCTGGCTGGCTCTGGGAATTCTGCTTTTACCTGTTGGTGTACAGACTTTAGAGATTTTGTTAGGGCGCGACAGTAACTTACCATGTTTATTTCAGCTACGCTGGAGTCCAATGTCAACCCTGGGGGGTGAAAACCTGCCCTCATTGGTCGTCCTGTAATGACCTCAAAGGGAGAGAGACCTGTTGAATTGTTAGTCAGGCCTCGCATGCCTGTGAGTACTATTGGCAGGGCTTGGACCCAGTCCAACTTTGTTTCTTCCATTAGTTTAGTCAGTTTTGTTTTCAGTGTCTGATTTGCTCTTTCCACTGCACCTCCACTCTGTGGGTGGTAGGCACAGTGTAGCCTCATGTTAATGCCAACATAGGCTGTTACCTTATCTAGGGAATTGTTCAGAAAATGTGGACCTCTGTCCGATTAAACCTTTCTAGGTATTTTCTAGGTATTCCCCACCTGGGAATAATTTCGGTCAACAGTGCAACAGTGCTTTTGCCACGGCATTGCGAGTCTGCAGCTTTAGTAGGAAACACTTCAACCCATTTGGAGAACATGTCAACGATTACCAGGCAAAATGCCTTCCTTCTGCACGGTGTTAGGTGTATGTAATCCATCATAAGGTGTTCAAATGGTTCTGAGGGGGGACGGTGTGCTGACCTTTGTACATTCAGACCACGACCAGCATTGTTCTGAGCACAAATCAAGCAACATTTGTAAAAATGTTCAGCAAAAATGGAGAACCCACGTGTCCCATAAGTTTGTGATGACTGCTACCATCCCTCCTTTTGACACGTGGTCTTTACCATGTGTCAACTTAGCATAGTAGGGGAACAGATATTGGGGTAGGCAGGTCTTGCCTGCAGGGCCGTACCACACGCCATCAGTGAGAGTGGCGTTTCTAGCCCATTTCTTTTTGTCAGCTTGTGAGGCTGACCCCTGGCACTCTGCCACAGTAGGGGAGGGAAGAGGTGGTGATGTATCTGTGAGCATTTGTAGCTGTGTGCTGAGTGGGACCTGAGCTGCAGCCTTTGCTGCAGCATCAGTGGATGCGTTGCCTAGTGAGACAGCATCTGGCTGTCCTGTGTGTGCGACACATTTTACCATAGCAATAGCCCTGGGGAGAAGTATAGCGTCTAAAAGATTCTTTACTAGCTGACCATTCTGAATGGCTTACCAGTAGATGTGAGGAAGCCTCTGTGCTTCCACAGAGTGCCAAAATTGTGAACCACGCCAAATGCATATCTACAGTCTCTAAATGTTTACCGATTTTCCTGCTGCTAAGTGACATGCACGTGTGAGGGCAAAGAGCTCAGCAGCCTGTGCTGAGAGATGGCCTGGGAGCCTGGCGGACTCCGTGACGTCATGTGCCTGTCTCCAGTGTCCAGATTGCGGCTGGCTGAGCCGTCAACGAAGAACTCTACCTCTGGATTGAGTAGGGGGTCAGTAGCAAGATCAGTGTGTGGTGTGAGTGCTTGTTCAATTGTGGTTACACAGTTATGGGGCTATGGGGGTTCAGCACAATGCATCTTTTTATTGTCACATTGGGAAGGGAAAGCAGCACATATTGATAATGTAACATTCTAGCAGGGGAAAAATTAGCAATTTTCTGTTTGAGCAGAATCTCTGCTACAGGCTGAGAAACCAAAACTGTGAGAGGGCGATATGCAACCAGGGGGGCCAAAGCGGAAACTGCCATGGAGGCAGCTGTCACCGCTCGCAGGGGGAAGTCGCCTGGTGACCGCATCAAGTCTTTGTGAGTAGTAAGCGACAGGCCTGTTTTTACCACCGTGCTCCTGCATGAGCACAGTAGACAAAAAGCCAGCCTTCTCATCTACTGCCAGAGTAAAGCACTTTGTCATATCAAGTAGCTTTTTGAGTTGAGCCAGGTCTTGCAGGGACTGTGTAAGTTCCGCATAGTCTGGGATCCACTGTCTGCAGTAACCAGTCATACCTAAGAAAGACATTACTTGTTTCTTAGTCTGTGATTTTGGTAGATCCAGAATCAATTCGATTCCGCTATCTCCCAGAGTTTTACCGTCAGCTGAAATTTCATGACCCAAATACACAACCTTGCTGTGTGCAGGCTGAACCTTATCACCAGAGACTTTGTGTCCCTGTGAAGCTAAGAACTGTAACAGTAGTGGAGAGTCTGCCTCGCATATGACCTAACTAGGAGAGCAGACTAAAAGGTCATCTACGTACTGCACTAGAGTGCTTCTGAGAGAAGGAAATGAGAAGCCTTCTAGATTTTCTTGCTGTGCTGAGAATACATCCGGGGATTCTGCATATGAGACATTCGAGGCATTCAAGTGTAGCGTTTATTTTGGAATGTAAACGCAAACCAGAACTGGGATTCCTTTTCAGCAGGAATACTAAAGAATGCATTTGCTAGATCGATCACAGAAAAATATTTAGCATTGCCCGGGACTTGAGAAAGTATGGTAGTAGGGTTTGGAACCACGGGTGCACACTGTCGTACAGCACTATTTGAACGAAATGCTAGGAACCATTAGCCTTTTTTCCTGGTAGAATTGGGGTATTACAGGGGGTGTTCGGGCATGGCACAATGATACCGGTTTTTAGTAAGCCCTCAAAAACGGGTTTTATTCCCTGTTCTGCCTCAGGTTTGAGGGGATCACTTTTTGTGATTTAGCACAAACAGAGTTTTAGTGCGTTTCCACATCTCATGTATTCTACAAACGGCACTCAAAATTTTGCGGAACTGGTAGGCAACAGTTTGAAATGACGGGTAGAATTTATTCCCGTCATCGGTGTCTTCCCAGTCCATTGCATTTAAACAATCTCTAACCCATGGCCCTGTGTCCTCCCATTTTTTGTTAGAGGCTTTGCACAGTGACACATGAGGAACACTTCCTGATAGCATGTAATGGCCAGATTGTGACGGGGTTAATTCTACAGACAGTGCACAAAACAAACTGCTAGAGAACAACGTACAACCTTTAAGTCTCACCGAACCATGATTTTTCTTAATGACTGTCCCTGCCACGACGGATATGCATAGTTACATGCAAATTCTCTAATTTCATTCTGTCGCCACTGTGTGACCACACATCCAGTGCATTTACCATCAATAACTGGGCATCAGGACCTCCGTTGAGATCCCATGCATACCAGAAAGCCTCACTTTCAACACTTTCTCTGTTAATCTGCAAACCTTTCTCTGTACAAACAACTGTCATTCCTAATTTACACATTAGGTTTCGACCTAGTAAATTAACTGGGCACATGGAAGAAAATAGGAAAGCATGCGAAAATGTAGCCTAACAGAAGTTTTATTTTCTAAATCTATTACTGCCAGGGGAATGGTGTATTTTTCAGTACTGATTTCACCTCCTGCATCCTGACTGAGCATTATATTACCACTAAATGCGAGTGCTGGCTTTTTCCAAAATTTAGTTGTTATAACTGAGGTGCCAGCCCCGGTATCTACTACAAAATCAAGCTCTCGCCCGCCGACTTTCAGCCTCCACAGTGGTAATGCCTTTGCTGTAGTATGCAAAAGGAACCTTGCGTACTCACCCCCTGCCACCGGATTCCCTTACCCTCCCCCAACACTTCATTGCTGGTGCTGGGGCCTTGTTACTGACACACCTTTTGGAGGGGAATCCCAATCTTCCTCATCCTCACCCAAGTCGCATCTCTTCTTTCGACAGTCCCGGGCAAAGTGGCCAGGCTTCTTGCAGTAAAAACATCCATCTTTTTCTGGGTTTTGGTTACCGCTTGCTTCTCACAGTGGGTGGCATGCCGTAGTACTTCCTTCAGCCGCTGGGTTTCCCAGCATATGCATGACTGCTTGGTTGCGGCAGCTAGATCCTTCCCAGGTAACGAGGAACGTTTGGGATCTTTAAAGAATGTTCCCTATACAGCCCTGTAATGTCATTGCATAACATTACATTGGGAACATTCTGGGGTGTATAGGGGAATGTTACTCCAAGATCACAAAAGAACATTCTAGGAACATCCCATAAATGTCACAGACGTTGCAATGCGTTCCCTGGATGTGATAATGTTGAGTTCCCTTTCAAGTCCTCAGAACATTCCTAAAACTTGATTGTGGAACTTCCCCTTCACATTCCACGAACATTACAGGAACATTCTATGTAACATAAGTGGAATATTCTAGGAATGTTAGTCGAAACATTCCCTTTGGGTTTCTCTAACGTTGGATTTAACGTTCCCTTACTGTGAGACCGGAGTACATTGCTAACATTCCCCATACATTCTTGCCACGTCATTACAAAATGTTATTTTGGGAACATTCTGGAGTGTATAGGGGAATGTTACTCCAAGATAACAAAATAACATTCCAAGAACATCCCATAAATGTCACAAACATTGCAATGCGTTCCCTGGATGTTGAAATGTTGAGTTCCTTTCAAGTCCTCAGAACATTCCTAAAACATGATTGTCAAATTCTCCTTCACATTCCACGAACATGACAGGAACATTCTATGGAAAATAAGTGGAATATTCTAGGAATGCTAGTCCAAACGTTCCCTTTTGGTTTCTCTAACGCTTGGATTTAACGTTCCCTTACTGTGAGACCGGAGTACATTGCTATCATTCCCTATACATTCTTGCCATGTCATTACAAAACATAATTTTGGGAACATTCTGGGGTGTGTTTATATAGGGGAATGTTACTCCAAGATAACAGAATAACATTCCAGGAACATCCCATAAATGTCACAAACGTTGCAATGCGTTCCCTGGATGTCATAATGTTGTGTTCCTCAAGTCCTCAGAATATTCCTTCAACTTTGTAGGGTCAAAAGGTATAATTTATATTTATTAATCAGTCTCATGTAATTATAACGCCCTAGAACGAGAAGTAGCGCATTCCGCTAAAGGAATTGCGTTGTGGAGTACCCGGTTATTCTAGTGGAAGTAATATAGAGTCTAATTACCTTTAAACTTTAACAATACTCCACGTTGAATTACGGGAGATTTGTATCTGTTCTGTGAGTGTGACTTTTTATAAATGCTTGAAATATTCACGCCAACACCAGATGCAAATAATATAGTTTATTACAAAAGGGTAACCAGGTAATAAACGATTATATCCCACGGCGGGGTGATATAGATAGAACACACACAAAGGAGGTAAGGATGCGCGTGCACGCGGGTGCACGTGGCGGAGACAAAGAAAGAGGGAGAGAAAGAAAGATGGAGGTGAGGCACACGAACACGCGTGTACGCGTGTCGGAAGAGGGAGGGAAGTATGAATATGGCTTCAGCACGCTCAGGCCGAGCCTACTCAAGCCGTAGGGAGATCTGGCACTTTCTTAATAGGCTGAATTATGCCTCTATCACTAATCGAGCCGTGATTGATTCTAGGGAATTTATTTCTACTAGCGCTTGGGGAAGCGCGTTATAAATATCCCGTTATCTAATTACGGTTAGTCCCGAATTTAGGATACTATCGTGCCCAGATCGAAAAAGGGGAAATCACACTTTTAGAATATATATGTAGCAACACAAAATCATGCAGTGAGGGTATACAGTTAGAGAAACTAACAACACATCATATATCACACAGCGAGTAAAAACAGTTATTGCCCAGCATAATCTCATCAGACTTAAATGCAGTTAACTGCAATACAGTATCACCATATCGGTGCCAGCCAATCTGTACCCAGATAATACGGCCTTACTTGAGGTCCGACCTCATGAGAGATCAGACACCGCAGTTCGTAGGCTAGTGTTCGTCCGACCGTCGTCGGGAAGAAAAAAAAGGGGATCCCGGGATGGATGACTTGGAAACACAGGTCCTGGGTGATGTCCAAGTCTCCTGAGGCGTAGTCCTGGTCGGAGGCCTCGCGGGGGAATTCGCGTCGACAAAAGTAACAAAGAGAACCGGTCGTCTTTGGAACTGGAATTCCCGAACTGCCCGTGGAGCAGTCTCCAACAGAATTGTCGGGTTGGATTAGTGCACTACTTCGGATTCTAAAATCTGAAACTATAACCGTGATCAAGGGTTAAAATATTTTAGATTTAGTTCACGAAGTAAATTGGTCTCTTTAATGCATACAGTTCGTTACCGCACGCCAGAGAGAGCGAACTCTGGGGGGTCCCAAAGTTTTATCCCTCGGGTGAGTGACGTGCATTTCTCAGCCCGACCGCATTGGACGCTGTAACTTTTATTGCAGTCGGGAGGCGATGTTGAATGCGTCACTGTTATCTCGGGAGTGACTGTAGTTCATTGTGGGGCTTGTAGTCCATTGTCCCAACATCCCCCCTTGGTCCTAGGATGAGGTTTGACACTGTAATCCTGGGAGCACAAAGTCGGTTATTGGTGGTCACAAGTTCATCACAAGCAGTTATTGGCCGACATCTGGGCACGCAATTTGGCTGAGTATATCTGCGCAATTAATGCTAGGCAAATGAGCACCAAACAACAACAAAAAAAACAGAGAAAAACACACTACGAAGCCTTAAGGAAGGATTATTTATAGTATCCTTCCTGTCCCTGAGAATGTTACTAACACCTTGTGGCAAGTGAAAGAGGACAAACAAGACAGGGGAAAGGAAGAGGAAAGTGTGTGGTGAGCGAAAGGCAATAGGAGATCTCCTTTGTCTATCACTCAACTATTTTGTCAGAAAGAGAGCCTGACCACAAACAGCGGCCCAACCACAGACGTTGCGGTTAACAACCCTGCTAGGTAGCTCTTCTGCCGTTTAGGGATCTTGTACTGATGCACAAATTTGGGTAGGGTGCCCAGCTTTGTGTGAGTGTGCACAGTGCGAGTGCTTGTGACACTACCATCATCAGTGTCCCTGGTGCCTATAGCTTGGGGGTCATAAACCAGGTGCCTAAGTTCCTGTCGCTGGGTGTCTGTCCCTAGTGCACCAGCCTTGGTGAGCTGTTTCTGAACCTCAGCGACTTGACATAGGTGGTTAGGTTCTTCCAGAGAGGAAGGATTTACCTCAACACCAACGGGTGAGCTAGCCAACTCGCCCAGCAGTTTCTGACCTACCGGTTGTGGTTCAGTGGGAGCCTTGGAGATGCGCACAGGGTGCGGGTCCTTCTTCTCCGGGAAAGTCACTCCCCACCGAGCTCTATGGGTGATAGGAGCTCGGTCTTGGGTGTAACTGGTGAGGCTGTGGTTGCAGGTATGTACCCAGAGGCGCCTACCGATAGTGAGAGTCCTTTTGGGGATCTCTGTGAGCATGTTGGAACACATCAGGCTGATTTCTGATCCTGTGTCCAACAAGGCTTTGAGGTCCGGACAATTTCCAACCAGAACGGCTGTGTATATGCGTTTAGCATTACTTTTCTGGATCAAAGCACCCGGAAACTGTAGAAAGGGGTAGGGTTGTGCAACGGCTAGGGCTTCACCAGGCCATGGCTCAATAGGCGAGGGAGCCATCTCACTCAAGGGTTCCTCCCCCCTTCCAGTGTGGTACACTCTCGGAAAAGGGGGAGGTACTTGGCCTAGTCATGAGTGAAAAGAGCCGCCTGCATTTTTCTCCTGATGGGAGAAGTAGCCGTTGTCCCCTTTCTCGCCACCTGTTAGGTGGTGGATGTCACCCCCCTGGGGTTTATTCTGTCCCCCTTTCCACCCCCCTTTCACACTGTCATGACGTGAAGAGTGTGCAGTGTTTTTTAAAATGGAAACTACTGAGTCCTCAGGTTCCAACGGAACATTTGAGGAGCTCTGAGTCGCCAGCACCTTAGGGTCTTCATCCCTCCTATCGCCAGTGTGGGCGACTGTCTCCCAAGCAAGCTGTGCTATCCGTCGGATTTCGTGCATGGGAGGGTTGTCTATCTGAGTCATCAGGGTGACGTGAGTTCTTATACATGAATGCAGGTTGTGCAGAAAGAGGGATTTGAAGGCGCGGTCTTCTGTTAGACCGGGCCCATTTCTCCCTTGAAAGAAGGCATGCTTCAACCTGTTGTAGAACTCTTTGGGTGCTTCAGAGCGGCGGTGCCTTATCTGGAGGGCGGAAATGGTTGCCGATGTTTCATTGGCAAAGGGGGAGAATTCCTCTATCAGGGCCCTACTGAGTTGGGAGAAACTTTCCCGCACAATAAGGGGCTGCGAATGTATAAATGCCCGGACAGACCTAGACGACGTCTTCCAAATCAGCTTAACCCGCTCCTGCCTTGTGGCGTTGGGTAGGTCTGAGAGGCAGCGCTCAAGCTCACGGAGGTAATCCTCCACATTATGATCCTGTTTTTCAGGATCAAACTGTTCAATGTCCTTAGCTATGGAGTCCAGATGCTTTAAGCGTGGGCCATGCCTTGATCCCCAGCTGCGCGGCTTATGGAACTCATAGTCGCTCTCGGATGAGCTAGACTCTCCCTCAGACCAAGTGGTTCGCGTACGGGCATGAACGTCATATGCATTACGCCTAGGCTGAGAGGGTGTGGCTTCTCTGCGATCTTGGTAAGCATCGCGATAAATATCGGCCCTACTTCGGGACCGAGAAGCAGAGTCGCGACGTGACACGCTTGATCCACTTCTGTATGGTGAAGTGGAGTCACAACGTCGCATATCTGTCTTCCTTCTGGGAGGGGATGCGGATTCGTACCGCGACGCGTCTCTACCCCCCCTGGATGGAGAGACAGAAACGTACCGCAAAGTATCTCTGCTCCTTCGAGGAGGAGAAGCGGAATCATACCGTACACTTCTACGGCCACAGGACATGCTGCGATCTCCATGAAGTGAGGATGAGGCCTCAAAATGGACCTCTTGTTCCCTCCTTCGCGAGGGAAGGAAAGGGGGAAGCAACCCACTCCTCCTCTTCTCTTCTCTAGAGGGTGAGCGAGAAGGTGAGTCACGGGTAAAACGACGCCGTTCAGTGGAGCGATCTCTAGACCCATGTCTAGAATGAGCGTCTTGGCGCCGGGCGAGACCTCTCCGGGAGTCACGGGAAACGCTCCCATAGTATTCAGTCTCATCTTCTGAGACTGAGTGCTCTCCTCCTTTGAAGCTATCACGGAGGGAGCTTGTGACAGACACTCTAGCTTGGTGACCGGGCCTGGAGGCAGGGAGCTCCTGGGAATTTCCGCGGGAAAGCGACGAGGTGGCTGCAGCCTGGCTCAGCTCACTCTCATCAGGCTTGGAGGTGTGTTCCTCCAAGGCATCAGGGGCTCTCTTGAGGTCATGACGGAGATCTTGTACTTCAGAGTTGAGCCTCTCGTTACTCCGGTTCAGCGCCTTAATTTCTGCGCGCAGAGCTTTTATTTCTAAATCCGCCTGTCGGTGCTGGAGCATAAATAAACGCCCAACAGTCTCTTGAACTGTCAGCGTTCCCCGAGAGGGATCTTGCACTAGCTGAACTAGGCGATTCACCTCTGCCTCACACTCCTCAGCACTATGCTGCTGGAGTTCATCCCTGTCTTGGTCAGACAGCTGGATGAGCTGGGAAACAAATTCTGAGAGGGTAATTTGTTCCAGAAGCGGAAGAGTTCCCTCAGTGTCTGAGGCCTGGTTAAGGCGGACACTCATGTTGGAACCTATTTAGGAAAACAATCAGGCAAAAAAAAAAGATTTTATTTTTTATTTTTTTTTAAGTTTAAATTTAAAAAAAATTTAAACGAAATTAAATTTAAATTTAAATTAAATTCAAGAAGGAAAAAAAATTATAAATAGGTATTCTCAATATTGGGGGTTGGGTACAATGTGACAACAATGGGTCCAAAAGACAACCAGTTAGTCACTACCATCCACTGCCTGTAGGGGTCTTGCCCTATACTGCGCAGTCCCAACGGGGTTCGTGATTGACTGCGGTTGCAAGGCGTGCTGCCAAATGCAAAGGACAATCAGATAGTCACTACCGTACACTGCCTGTAGGGATCTTGCCCTATACTGCGCAGGTCCAACGGGATGCGTGACTGACTGCGGTTTCAACTCGTGCTGCCAAAAGACAACCAGATAGTCACTACCGTACACTGCCTGTAGGGGTCTTGCCCTTTACTGCGCAGGCCCAACGGGATGCGTGACTAACTGCGGCTGCAAGGCGTGCTGCCAAAAGACGACCAGATGGTCGCTACCGTATACTGCCTGTAGGGGTCTTGCCCTTTACTGCGCAGGCCCACGGGGTCCGTGATTAACTGCGGTTAGTCTATGCCCGGAGATACGCGTAGCAACAGTGTAGTTGATGAGGTATAATGCGGTAATACCACTCACTTCAAACACAGGGGTTGCAGGGTAGAAGTAAATTCTAAATGATATGTGTTTCAGAGACAAATGAAGAAAACTCTATAGAAGATTTAACTCCAAAGTTGTTAATTTACAGCTATAAATTAATTTGGTTTGACTATCAACAAATCAATACCTTTAAGTTATGACTTGTTAATAGCTAACCAATATTATTAGATAGACTGTCAAAGAAACAAGTTGGGTAAAAATAAAAAACGCTACCACCACAGTACAATTGTTCGCAAGCACAATTAGTCTATCCTATGGAGCAGGCTAGAAAATGGCTCGTGACGCCACCCGGCGGCGCTTTGTGAATATTCACCTACTTAGCACATGGGCCTGTCCCATGCGCTTTTTCAAGTATGAATAAAAAGTCAACTTTTTGTACTCACAGAAAAAAACGGTGGTAATGTTGATTTAATGAAAATTTGGAAAATACATGTATAGATAATTTTCTCAGTCGTTTTTGTTCGTATAGTCAGTAGAACCTGGTTTATTTACAAACCAGGCCGTTTCAATCTTGACTATCCTCACACGGGGCACCAAATATGTAGGGTCAAAAGGTATAATTTATATTTATTAATCAGTCTCATGTAATTATAACGCCCTAGAACGAGAAGTAGCGCATTCCGCTAAAGGAATTGCGTTGTGGAGTACCCGGTTATTCTAGTGGAAGTAATATAGAGTCTAATTACCTTTAAACTTTAACAATACTCCACGTTGAATTACGGGAGATTTGTATCTGTTCTGTGAGTGTGACTTTTTATAAATGCTTGAAATATTCACGCCAACACCAGATGCAAATAATATAGTTTATTACAAAAGGGTAACCAGGTAATAAACGATTATATCCCACGGCGGGGTGATATAGATAGAACACACACAAAGGAGGTAAGGATGCGCGTGCACGCGGGTGCACGTGGCGGAGACAAAGAAAGAGGGAGAGAAAGAAAGATGGAGGTGAGGCACACGAACACGCGTGTACGCGTGTCGGAAGAGGGAGGGAAGTATGAATATGGCTTCAGCACGCTCAGGCCGAGCCTACTCAAGCCGTAGGGAGATCTGGCACTTTCTTAATAGGCTGAATTATGCCTCTATCACTAATCGAGCCGTGATTGATTCTAGGGAATTTATTTCTACTAGCGCTTGGGGAAGCGCGTTATAAATATCCCGTTATCTAATTACGGTTAGTCCCGAATTTAGGATACTATCGTGCCCAGATCGAAAAAGGGGAAATCACACTTTTAGAATATATATGTAGCAACACAAAATCATGCAGTGAGGGTATACAGTTAGAGAAACTAACAACACATCATATATCACACAGCGAGTAAAAACAGTTATTGCCCAGCATAATCTCATCAGACTTAAATGCAGTTAACTGCAATACAGTATCACCATATCGGTGCCAGCCAATCTGTACCCAGATAATACGGCCTTACTTGAGGTCCGACCTCATGAGACCAGACACCGCAGTTCGTAGTGTTCGTCCGACCGTCGTCGGGAATAAAAAAAAAGGGGATCCCGGGATGGATGACTTGGAAACACAGGTCCTGGGTGATGTCCAAGTCTCCTGAGGCGTAGTCCTGGTCGGAGGCCTCGCGGGGGAATTTGCGTCGACAAAAGTAACAAAGAGAACCGGTCGTCTTTGGAACTGGAATTCCCGAACTGCCCGTGGAGCAGTCTCCAACAGAATTGTCGGGTTGGATTAGTGCACTACTTCGGATTCTAAAATCTGAAACTATAACCGTGATCAAGGGTTAAAATATTTTAGATTTAGTTCACGAAGTAAATTGGTCTCTTTAATGCATACAGTTCGTTACCGCACGCCAGAGAGAGCGAACTCTGGGGGGTCCCAAAGTTTTATCCCTCGGGTGAGTGACGTGCATTTCTCAGCCCGACCGCATTGGACGCTGTAACTTTTATTGCAGTCGGGAGGCGATGTTGAATGCGTCACTGTTATCACGGGAGTGACTGTAGTTCATTGTGGGGCTTGTAGTCCATTGTCCCAACAACTTGTTTGTGGAACTTCTCCTTCATATTAGAGTACCATTATATGTAACATTATGGGAATATTCTAGGAATGTTAGTAGAAACGTTCCCTTTGGGTTTATCTAAAGCTTGGATTTAACGTTCCCTTACTGTGAGACCGGAGTACATTGGTAACATTTCCCATACATTATTGCCACGTCATTACAAAACGTTACTTTGGGAATATTCTGCGGCGTATAGGGGAATGTTACTCAAAAATAACAAAAGAACATTCCAGGAACATCCCATAAAAGTCACAAACGTTGCAATGTGTTACTTGGATGTAATAATGTTGAGTTCCTCTCAAGAAAATTCCTACAACTTGATTGTGTAACTATTATTAGATCTTAGGCCTGTTCGTCAGCTGCCGAATAGACGGTGATATGTAGTCCCATTTAAATATATTTTTGCGGCATTTTGGCTTTATTGGACAGTAATCAATGAGACAGTAATCAATGAGAGACGAGAAAATCAGAGGGAAAGAGAGAATGGCCTTTGAGGTTTATCTTGAGCTGGATTTGAACCCATGTCGTCGAAAACAGGAATCGCTGATGACATGCGATTTACCTGGTTAAGCTACAAGAGCACCTTGTCCCTCCCAGCGAGCAATTTTCAGGCTAAAAGCCCTAAAATAAACATCTATTGCAGTCAGTGATAAGACCTCTTAAAATGGTTTTCTACATCTATTTGTAGACCTCTTTCAAGAGTTCTTGTTTAGACCATGTTTCAACCAAATTTTTTTAATGTAAAAAAACACCACAGCAAGCAGGAATCAAACTCCTCAATAATCCTCAAATCTGAAGACTAGGGCTTTTCCACTGAGCCATCGAGGCCACATGCTTACCGGTGTGTTGTAGTGTTTAATGAATGATATCACAAACGAGCATGGACAGGCAAGTTGTTGACTCTCATGTACAAGTCCACACACATGCGCATAGCAGAAATTCGTGCAACATTATTTTTGGGTACAAACTCTGTCTGCCTAGGATAGAAACTTGTGCCGTGTTGTTTGCCCAAGTTTCTTGTGGCAACAAATTGGCTAAATGTTTTGACATTTTAAGTGATACACTTCATGCGGTGAAATTGCATCTACGTGTAGGCTGGATTTCGCTTGCCAAAGCAATGACATTTTGAGAAATGCATCCACATTAATCCATATTGTTTGTCTTTGAATTTACAACTGAATCACATATGAAAATTATAATATAAAATGTGCACATTTATATTGTAGATTTTAGCCAGTCTAAAAAGGGCCAAATGAGAGCTTGGATGGTATTCCATATGTCACCAACATTTTAACGTTTATATGGGTTTGTGCTCAGTGGGTATATGCAGATGACACCACCATGGTAGTTCCGCCAACTTTTCAACACAAAAATGCTGACTGGGTAACAGAAAAAAAACAATGGTTATTTAGTCTTCAAATGCCCATTTTGTAATCATATAACCTCAAAATCACGCTTGGATTTTTTCTCGGAAGATCAGGCTAAACAAGCTGTTATTGGCATGTGTCAAAATAAATATTCATTATTTTACGTCTCTTTTATTTCAATGGGTAGCCTATTTATTTCCATTCGCATTTATTTCAAGGTGTAGGCCTATTTATTTCAAGGGGTAGACCTATACATTTCAAGTCGACATGAAAGGGGTATGTTCAGCTATGATCATTGGTTGCTCAGTCCTTAAATATAAAAAGGTTGTTGTCAAAATGTCGAGTTTCTTTGTTGTAAATTAATTTATAATTTCAGAGAAATATGAATAGGCTGGTATAATTGGGACATCAACAACTACCACTAGGGGGGCACCGTGCATAGGGTAAGCATCATCAACAAGGGGTAGCCTAATAAGGAACGCACACCCACAGTTTCTTACTCCAGGACATCATGTTCTGCAGAAATATAACCCAGTTATAATTAGCCTACAAAATGAGCTGGAATTCTTAGAGCAAGTAGTCTATTCCACGTGGCTTTTTACACATTTAGATAACATTTTGACAACTCTTGTAGGCTATGAAAGGACATTTTACAAATAGGCTAGCTTTTCTGGGGAATTTGTAAATAAGGTGTTATGCAGATATTTCTCACATTGATAACACGAAAATTAGTTCAGAATGAAACGAGTTATAGGCCTAGCATATTTTATCAGGGGAAGTGCATTTGTCAATACACTAGCAAAATACGCGGATCTTGAGGTTATATGATTACAAAATGGGCATTTGAAGACTAAATAATCATAGCTTTTTTCTGTTACCCAGTGAACATTTTTGTGTGCAAAAGTCAGCGAAACGCCGTGTAGCGTTCAGGTGAATTCTAATAAGGGTTAGCGTCCGTTTACGTCAAAATGTCTATCAACCTATATTTCCCCACTCCGACGTCTAGATTCCAGCTAATTGAGGTTGGTTTCATGAGTTTGTTTTAGGCTACGGAAATCCTTCTCCAATGCCAGTGCTAAGTGGTACGTACAACTTAACGTAGCCTACTACGGCGGAGGCCCCGAAAGGCAAGGTAAAAAATTATTATATTTCATCTCTTAAAAAAGTTTATCTCGTACGTACAAAGATAAAGGTAACCCACTAGCTACAGAAAATGACATAGTCACAAACGTTTGAGATTTCATTCTTCATTAGTTCTCCTATTTGGTAATGTAATAATTATGAATACAATTGAAAATACAAGTATTCTTTGGCACAGGTCTGGTACAACCAAAGTCCTGCGTTATAGGTTGGTAGTGTGTTTTCGGAGTTGAGCTCTGTCATCACAATACCGTGGTGTAATGGGCAGAGGCACAAGCTCTTGACGAAAGGATTGCAAGTTCGAGTCAGGCATCGGCAGGATCTAAATTGAGTAAGTGTAAATATTGTATGGAAATTGTTGTATAACTCCCCCTGGAGGTGTCCTTAAACCCGCATTGCATTGCACTGTGTACCAAAGCCTGAAAGCTGTGGTACACATTCAGCCTATCTCTGCTATGATTCTCAATGGTTCCCAACCTTGCTTTCCTATCAGTCATCACTAAATACTGTCTAATAAAGCCAAAATGTAAAAAATTACTGATGGTGAGCCCTTGTGTTAGGCACTTAGACCCTGCGTTTAAACCTTTTAAATGAGCATCCCCCTAATGTTATATAGAATGTTCCTGACACGTTCCTGGAACGTCATATTGAATGTTTGAAGAACACAAGAGGAAGATTCACAGAACATTCCCCCTATGTTACATGGAATGCACCTAGAATGTTGCACTGATGTTATATACAATGTTTGTAGAGCACAAGAGGAAGGTTCCCAGAACGTTACCCTCATGTTACGTAGAACGTTGCCCTGATGTTTTATGGAATGCCCAGAGAATGTTCCCCTCATATTATATAGAATACACTTAGAACACCAGAGGAAGTTTCCCAGAACGTTGCCCTCATGTTACATAGAATGTTCACCTGGTGTTTCATTGAATGCTCCTAGAATGCTCCCCTGATGTTATATAAACTGTTAGTAGAGCGCAAGAGGTAAGATCCCAGAACGATACTCTCGTGTTACATAGAACGTTCCTCTGATGTTTCATAAAATGCTCCTAGAATGTTCCCTTGATGTTATAGAAAATGTTCGTAGAGCGCAAGAGGAAGGTTCCCAGAATGTTACCCTCATGTTACGTAGAATGTTGCCCTGATGTTTTATGGAATGCCCAGAGAATGTTCCCCTCATATTATATAGAATACTCTTAGAACGCCAGAGGAAGGTTCCTAGTACCATACCCTCATGTTACATAGACCGTTGTCCTGATGTTTTATGGAATGCCCAGAGAATGTTCTCCTCTGATGTTACTTGGAATGCTCTTAGAATGTTACCCTGATGTTATATAAACTGTTCATAGAGAGAAAGAGGAAGGTTCCCAGAAAGATACCCTAATGTTACATAGAACATTCCTCTAATGTTCCATAGAATGCTACTAGAATGTTCCTCTGATGTTATATAAGCTGTTCGTAGAGCGCAAGAGGAAGGTTCCCAGAACAATGCCCTCAAGTTACATAGAATGTTGACCTGATGTTTTATGAAATGCCCAGAGAAGGTTCCCCTCTGATGTTACATGGTATGCTCCTAGAATGTTCCCCTGATATTATTTAAACTGTTCGTGGAGAGCAATGATCACCACCTTGCCGTGGTGGAGAAGCTTGTGTCTCCCAATGAGCCTGAGAGCGATGCCGTCTGGAGCTTTGCTCCTGGTAGGGTCACCCATGGCAGTAAGGCCGAGAGGGGGGGGTTCCAGACCAAGTGCGATCCAACCAACTAAGACCTCAATGACGAAACTGGCGGATGATGAAGGCAAGTCACAGTCACAACGGCACTGAAGGCGGATGAAGGCTGCAACAGAGGGTGGTCCCCAATCATTATGGACTCATGCCATTGGAACCTGGCCCCCCCCTGTCAAGGACCGTGTGGTGGCTGCAGGCGCGCCAGCCTCTTCACGTTAAAAGATGTTACGCGCAGGTGTCTTCCCGAAACGGAATCAGACCGCTCAACATCCCGGACTCAAAGTCCTGTGGCGATCAAGAAGTGGCGACGGGGGCAGGACCGTGAAGTCTGGCAGCTCCTAGCCACAACCTGGCACACAGGTGGTGGGTGTGTGAATCAGTCGTAAGCTCTTGGATTGAGGCAGAAAGAGCTTTTTGGCAGCTGCACCCATGACTGAGCAGCCCTATACAGGATCCACTCTGCTCACCCCAGTAGGGGAAGGAGCTAGAAAAGGTGCCCTAAACATAGCCTGCCTCAAAAACTCCTGTGTGGACTACCGCATCCAGAGGGATCACCACCACGCGGTCAGATACAAAAGAAGAATAAACAGAAACTGATATATTTTGGAGCCTGGAACGTTCTGACCCTCATGGACAACAAACACAGCGATCGACCCGAAAGGTGAACTGCCATCATTTCTAGAGAACTAAGGAGATTCCGGATCGACATTGCAGCACTCTCCGAAACCCGACTGGCTGATGAAGGGCAGCTGAAGGAGGAGAAAGGCGGATATACTTTCTTCTGGAAAGGAAAACCTGCTGATGAGCCAAGGATCCACGGTGTGGGTTTTGCCATTAAGAACAGTCTCATCAACCAACTCTCTGAACTCCCTGTGGGCATCAATGAGCGCTTAATGACCATACGCCTGATGCTTGCAGGCAGCCAAAAGGCCGCCGTTGTTAGTGCTTACGCTCCAATCAAGACTGGTACGATGAGAATGTCACCAAAATCCAACAGCTCATTGACCTCAAGCGGCAAACCTTTATCACCTGGCAAAATGATATCAACTGCAAGGCAAAAAAAGCAACCGTCCAATCTCGGGTTAGGAAACTGAAGAACCAGTGGTGGACAGAGAAGGCCATGGAGATCCAGCAGCTTGCTGACTCTGGGGATACCAGAAGCTTTGACGCCACAAGAGCAGTATATGGCTCCAGCTACCGTTGCCTAGCCCCCCTTCGCTCCAAAGATGGGCAAATGCTGGTGAAGGACAATGAGTCAATGGCACACAGATGGAAAGAGCACTATGAGGAGCTACTGAACAGGGACACCACTCCCGAGATGGAGGCCCTTGACTAACTCCCTCAACAACCCACAATTGAGAACATGGGAGCACCACCCAGCCTGAGAGAGGTGCAGGATGCGATAGGGAAGATGAAGAACAACAAAGCCGCTGGACCTGATGGCATCCCAGCAGAAGTCCTGAAGGACGGCGGACCAGATCTCCATAGGCACATCCATGCACTGCTCCTAAAAATATGGGAAAAGGAGGAAATCCCTGTACAACTTAGGGATGCCCTAATTGTATCCATCTTTAAGAAGGGAGACAAGGCAGACTGCGGAAATTACTGCGGCATTTCCCTCCTGTCCACCACTGGGAAAACTGTGCTCGGGTTTTGGCTAACATACTCCTCCCCCTGTCAGAAAACATTCTCCCTGAATCTCAGAGTGGATTTCGCCCAAACAGAGGTACCACGGACATGATTTTTATCGCCCGCCAACTGCAAGAAAAATGCCGGGAACAAAATCAACCACTATACATGGCCTTCATAGACCTCACCAAAGCCTTTGACTCTGTGAACCGTCAGGCCCTCTGGTTGGTTCTGGCAAAAATCGGCTGCCCAGACAAATACACCCGGATACTGAGACTGCTGCATGACAATATGTCAGCCACAGTACTCAGTGGCAGTGGAGATGAAACAGAGCCCTTCAGGGTTGACACTGGAGTAAAGCAGGGCTGCGTCATTGCCCCCACCCTGTTCTCCATTTTCATTGCCGCTATCCTCCATCTCATGGGCAAACACCTGCCTCAAGGAGTCAGAATCCTGTACAGAACCGACGGACAACTCCTGAACATCAACAGATTCAGGGCTAAAAGCAGAACCACTGCCATATCCATCATGGAACTACAGTATGCCGACGACAACGCCCTCGTGGCCCACTCAGAAGAGGACCTGCAGTGCATTCTGGATGCCTTTGCCAAGGCATACAAGCAGCTTGGTCTGGCTCTGAACATAAAAAAGGCCCAGATCCTCTATCAGCCACCACCCAACAGAAATACTCCTACCCCACCTCCAAACATCTCTGTTGACAATACCAGTCTGGAAAATGTGGATCACTTCACTTATCTCGGCAGCCTCCTATCCTTCAAAGCTGACACTGACGAGGAAATACACCACCACCTCAGTTGTGCCAGCGGACCTTTCTCAAGACTGAGAAAAAGGGTCTTTGAAAACCATGACCTCCAGGCCAGGACTAAAATTCTGGTCTACAAAGCGGTAGTGCTGCCCACCCTACTGTACGGATCAGAAACCTGGACCACGTACAGCAGGCACCTGAAGTCACTAGAGGCACATCATCAGAGGTGCCTCCGGAAAATCCTCAAGATCAGCTGGGAAGATAGATGCACCAACACCAGCATCCTGGAGGAGGCTAACATTCCCACCATCACTGCCACCATCGCCAAACACCAGCTCAGATGGACTGGTCATGTCATCCGCATGTCTGACTCTCGCCTTCCAAAACAAGTCCTATACTCCCAGCTTCTCAAAGGAAAACGTGCCCCGGGAGGTCAAAAGCAAAGATACAAGGACAACATCAAAGTGAACATCAAAAAGTGCCACATAGACCTTAACACCTGGGAGGACACAGCAACCAATTGGGCGACCTGGAGAAAACTTGTCTGCGAAGGGGCTGTACTATATAACAACGATCTCCGCTGTGCTGCAGAAGACAAGCGCAGACTCAGAAAGGAGAGAGTTTCCACCAAAAAGGCCCAAACCAAAACTAAACCCACAACCACCACCGCTCACCCCTGCCCACACTGCACCAAAATATGCGCTCCAGGATCGGCCTCTTCGCCCACCTGAAGACCCACAAGGACCAAGAAGGAAGACAGTCATACTCGACCCCGAGTGACCGCCGATGATGATGGAGAGCAAGAGGAAGGTTCCCAGAACGATACCCTCATGGAACATAGAACATTGCCCTGATGTTTTATGGAATGCCCAGAGAATGTTCCCCTTTGATGTTACATGGAATGCTCTTAGAATGTTCCCCTGATGTTATATAAACTGTCTGTGGAGCACAAGAGGAAGGTTCCCAGAACTATACCCTCATGGTACATAGAATGTGCCTAGAACTTAAGAGGAATGCTCCTAGAATGTTTCTGGAATGTTAAAGGGACGTTCCTCAGAAACGTTGTATGAAAGTTCTTAGAACCTGAAAAAAACTCAACATTGCATCAACCAGGGAACATTTAGAGCAACCTTAATAACATACAGGGAACGTCCCTAGCATGTGATTTTGTTAGCTGGGTTTCTCAGTCCTTTCTAAGGCTGTCAAAAGTGCCATGACATTGAGTTTGAATATTAGCTTTTGTAATTAGTTAGCGTTCGAATATATTCCAATATCATTCGCTTATAATTCACAAAAATAAGCTGCTTATTGTCGGGCGCAATATGCATATGCACTCCCTCTAAACTGGCCTGCACGTTATTTTCCCAAGCGGGCAGTAGAATAGAGGACATTGGTGAACTTTCATACTAGGTTACTACATCTGGGGCCTCATTTATAAAACGTATTGTAGATCAACTGCGTACCTAGAAAATCACATCAAAGTAGTGATTTATAAAATTTCAACATGACTCGATTTGACTGTGGAAACGGTTGTGGCTCTATGTCAGGTCTTCACTTGATGTATGCATGCAAGTTCATTTTATAAATGAGCCCCCTGCAGTTTCTATAGTCTAATCCGCAAATGAATAAAGCACTTTCTCGTGGATGTAATTTGCCACAACTCTGCATTTATTAATCACAATAATAGGGAAATGATTGTATATAGGAAATCCCTGTTTATTTCTTAACACAAAAACTATTCAAACAGCTAATACATGTAGCCTAATGCAACATAAATTACTTTCTCTGTTTAGTTTGTTTAACTTCTTTCATCATTCAATTTTATCAAAATCTTCAGAACAGAAAGGAAACATAGCCTGCCATGGGAACATTATTTAGCCTCGTTTCACCGTTAGTTTTCAAGATTTTTGATGTGACAGAGGAAGTAACGTTAGCACAGGAAATTAACTTTGCGTGCATAAACATGATTCACCGCATGAAATTAAAGCCTGTATATTTATGTTAATTACAAAACACGGAATCAAAAATGAGGGATCCAAAATATAATATTTGAATATTCGAATGCTAATATTCGAATGCTCAAATTTAGGTTCAAACTAAAAAATAAAAAAAAAGATTTTTGAATAGTTTTCGAACTTCGAATATTTTTTGACAGCCCTAGTCCTTTCATAAAACAGTTCATTAGTTGCCCTTCCCATAGTGTCTAGTTGGTGTCATTGGGGGGCCTTTCCATGCCACTGTGATCTGTCAACACTTCTGTAAACCTGGCTAGGTAATCAACGGCAGTTTCTGTTAGGCCCTGCACAGTATTTTGTTTCCCAGTTCATGACTGCGGGAAATGCCACCATCATCCGACCCTGAAGGGCAGTTATTTGTTAGTTGTAGGCTGCATCGGCATTACTGTTTGGGGCATAGGGGTGGGTGTTGACTCAACCCTCTTTTACCCAACCCCAGGCTAGCTTTAATACCCTCAAGAGAATGCTTTCAAGCTCAAATAGGGTAGGTCTGTACTGTTCAACTATGATGTTTAATGCATCCATGAATTTGGCGCCCCCTACCTTCACCGGATCAGGCAGGTCGGAGGCGACCGCTATCATTTCGCTCATCTGCCAGGGTCTGTCCAGTATCGTGTCTTGACTGCCTTGCCATGGGTTGGGGCACTGGAGCATTGGCAGGGTTAAGTGGGCCATAGAGTTTGCTGCGTCCTCATCCAGGGTGCTGTCTGCGTCTGCACCGTATTGCTGGCCAGACCTGGTGGAAGCGGGAGCAAGCATGTTAAGAGCCCCCCTTGCCCCTGCTGTCAGTAGTCCACGGCCAGCGCCCAGGCAAGAGGCATCAGTTCCTCCTGCTATGGGCACTGATGTTGTTGGATGCCGGGCAGGTGTCTGGACTGGTGTTGCCGGGCTTTGGGGCATGCCCTGGGCTGCGGGTCCTGAAGGTGGAGCGGGTGGTACCTGGGCTTGACCCATTCCGGAGTAGGGTGGCAGTGGTACTGGATCTGCCGGGCCCCCCCCCCCTTAGAGGTTGGCGTGGGGCTGGGTGAGCACAGGCTGGGCAGTCGTGGCCCATGTTAACCTGATGAATGGAAGCTAATTGCGTGTAAATGCCTGGTCGTGAGGGAGGAGGTGGAAGAGACTGATTGTTAAGTGGCGGGGCAGATGCAGCTGCCACCTCTAAAGTCTAAATGAGCATCTCCCGTTTGCCTCACTTTCCCATTTACCAAACGCAAACCAGTCCGGCTGCCATTGACACTTTTTATTTTTATTATACTTTTCTTGTTGTTCTTCTAATTTTGTGTGCATCTGTTCTATTTGATTCGGGCTAAAACTGATATTTTTTTGGGAAGCCTAAGTCTTCCCATTTACTCAACTGTTTTATCATTTTACAGCCGAACTTACCCTGTATTATTTTAGCCGGTCCCTCTGGGAGACCATCAACTGTTGCTTTTGAACTACAAGAACCCATTGTTACTGTTTCAAAGCCTTATACCATACATTTTATATTTTAATTCATACTTATAGTCATTTGGGGTTTTAAGCCCAAGATACCGAGTCATTTGGGGTTTTAAGCCCAAGATACCGATGAAGTACTTCTAGCTAGCGGGAGGTCCCAGACACTCCCTCATGCCTAACCAGTTTATGTACGGTCCAGCCGTAGAAACCGGGGAGCCCATCAGCCCCTTTTCGTTAGTCACCCCCTGTTCTGCTTATGAGTGGGGGGCTAGTTACCCTACCCACTAGTCCTGCAAAGGACACCCAAAAATTACTACGAAGACAAATAAAGGAAAACAACCCGACGGCCCTCCGAGAGGCGGGGTGGAAGAAGGGCCAAAACGGACAGAACTCACGGCAACGACTGGAATGGAACCGGACAAAGATTCTAGGATTATGAGGAAATGCAGGTGTGGGTGGGAGAAGGTGACAACCTTCAGGGGACTGCGAATCCACCAAGGAAAGAAGAGGTGTACAGCAAGGGGTCAGCAGAAACAGTGCACTGCAACCGCAGGTCAGACACTAGGAACCAAAAGCCAGGTCTCAAACCACAGAGCAGAAGGATCCAACGCTGCTGACGGAAGGCAGGAGGCAGAAGGGCCGGTGGTGGAGAGCAGTCCCTTAGAGAGTGGCACCGAAAACACACCCGGAACACCAACGATTAACAACCAGCAAGCATCCCAGAGAAGGGAGAAGAAAGAACCCGGGCAGAGGCAGGCGATCAAGTGGCCAAAAACCAATGAGCCCGCAGTCTGGCAGAAGCTGGACAACGATGTCACGGTCCTCCTGGAGCATTCTCTCCGCGGCCGGGTTGAAACCAGGCTTAACTCCTTGGGAGACATCCTGTACGAGGAGTGCAGGAGCCGATTTGGAGTGGTAGCTGAGAGGCGAAGAGCAGCCCCTAAGCAGAAAGGAAGGAGGGAAAGGGAGATCGAGCAGTTGGTGTGGAGGCGGCGCCAGCTCCGAAAGCAGTGGAGGAAGGCAAGCCAGGAGGAGAAAGAGGGCTTGAAGCCACTGTGGGAGGAGGTGAGGAAGAGCCTCTCCAACCTGAGGAGGGCAGAGCGGATTCGCCAGCGCAGGAGGAGGAAGGAGAAAGAGAGGAGCAACTTCTTCAAGAACCCCTTCAAGCACGCAAAACAACTGCTGGAGGACAAGAGGAGTGGGAAACTGGAGATCACAAAGTCAGAGCTCGAGAAGCATATAAGGGAGCAATACAGCGACCCAGCAAAAGCCATCCCGCTGGGATCCCCAGGTTATGTTCCTCGCCCAGCCCCTCCAGTCATCCCGTTCAACACGGCTCCCCCCAAACTCAGCGAGGTTGCAGATGTGGTGCGGAAGGCAAGAGCAGCCTCAGCTCCTGGCCCCAACGGCGTACCCTACAAGCTGTACAAGTACTGCCCGGGGGTTCGGAAAATCCTGTGGAAACTCCTGAAAGTGGCGTGGGGAAAGAACATCATCCCGTCAGAGTGGCAGAGAGCAGTCACAGTCTTCATTCCGAAGGAGCAGAACTCCAACTCGATCAGCCAATTCAGGAGCATCGCGCTACTGAATGTAGAAGGGAAAATCTTCTTTTCCATCATGGCCAAGAGGTTGACCAGCTACCTCACAAGTAACAGCTACATAGACACCAGCTGCCAGAAGGCCGGCGTCCCAGGATTCCCAGGGTGCGTGGAGCACTCAGCCGTCATTTGGGAGCAAATCCAGAGAGCAAGGAGAGAGAAGAGTGACCTGCATGTCGTGTGGCTGGATCTCGCCAACGCATACGGGTCCGTCCCGCATCAACTGATCAACTTCGCCTTGGAGTTTTTCCACACCCCCAACTGCATAAAAGACCTGGTGGCCAAGTACTTTGCAGACTTGCAGATGTGCTGTGCCCATCAGGACTTCACCACAGGCTGGCAGCAGCTTGAAGTGGGCATAGCAATGGGATGTTCAATCTCTCCCATCCTGTTCATCGCAGCCTTCGAGATCATCCTCATTGGGGCGAGGAAGATGGCCGGAGGAGTGAAAATGCCATCTGGTCAAAGGCTACCACCGCTGAGAGGCTTTATGGATGACGTCACCACCATCCTCCAGACAGCAGCATGTACAACGAGGCTGCTGAAGAGGATGGACGAGCTTGTAGGCTGGGCGAGGATGAAGATCAAACCGTCCAAGTCACGAAGCCTGTCCCTCAGGAAAGGGGTCAGAAACGACCACACCATCTTCACTGCAGGGGGAGAGGAGATCCCGGTGCTGTCAAAACAACCCATCCGTAGCCTGGGGCGATCCTACACAGCAGAGCTCTCTGACAAGCAGGTGGGAGAGGCCGTGAGGAAGCAGCTTGCGGATGGCCTGGCCAGGATCCATCGGAGCCAGCTCCCGGGCAAGTACAAGGTATGGTGCTACCAGCACGTACTCTACCATCGGGTGATGTGGCCGCTGAAGATGAGTGAGGTCCCTTCCTCAACGGCAAGCAAGCTGGACGGGTTGGCAAACTCCTTCATCAGGAAGTGGCTGGGACTGCCAAGATGCCTCTCAGATGTGGGCCTCTTCGGTCGGAACACACTCCAACTGCCGCTGCACTCCATCAGCTTGGGATACAAGCAGGAGAAGGCTCGGATGGTATTGGAGTTGAGAGAATCCTCCGACCACCTGGTCAGGGCAGCGGGCACCCAAGTACGAACAGGAAGGAGGTGGAAAGCAGAGGAAGAGGTCGACCAGGCAATCGCCAGGCTAAAACATCGCGAGGTGGTCGGCAGAGTCCAAGTGGGTCGAGCAGGTCTTGGCCGGAGCGAGACCCCCCTCTTCTGGTCCAAGGCCTCCAAGCGGGAGAGGAAAGCCATGGTGGTGACGGAAGTGGCAAGGTCTGAGCAGGAACGCTATACCATCAAAGCGGTGTGTCAGAGCCGGCAGGGGGGCTGGTCATCATGGGAAGGCATCATGGACAGGCCTATGACATGGCCCGACCTGTGGAAGATCCCTCAAGCCAGGATCAGCTTCCTGATCCGAGCAACCTACAACACCCTACCCTGTCCCCAAAACCTCCACCTGTGGTTCGGCACTGAAGAGATCTGCCCCCTCTGCAACACCATCAATGCTAGCCTCCAGCACATCCTGTCGGGCTGCAAGACAGCACTGTCCCAAGGTCGCTACAGATGGCGGCACGATGCTGTCCTGAAGAAGCTGGCAGAGGTGGCCGAGTCATGCAGACGGGAAGCAAACAGCCGGCCAGCTGCCCCAGCAAGACACACCATCCAGTTTGCAAGGGCTGGCGAGAACATCAATGCCCCCCGCCCATCAAACATGGGAAGGCTCCTCTCACCCGGCAGTGAGTGGAACATGAAAGTCGACCTCGGAAGGCAGTTGCAGTTCCCCAGGGAGATCGCCGAAACATCACTACGGCCAGACATGGTGCTATGGTCCGTGGCCAGCAAGACGGTCCTCTTGGTGGAGCTCACTGTCCCATGGGAGGGGGGGCTGGAAACTGCGCATGAGAGGAAACGGGCAAAGTACTCAGACCTGGCAGCTGAGTGCAGGGAGGCGGGCTGGAAAGCCACCGTATGCCCGGTTGAGGTGGGGTGCAGGGGCTTTGTTGGCTCTTCAACCTCTCGCCTGCTCCGAGACCTGGGGTGCACAGGAGCTGGCCATCGGAGAGCGTCAAAGGAGCTGGCGGAGGAGGCAGAGAAGGGCAGCTTCTGGTTGTGGCTGCGGAGGAAGGATACGAGCTGGGGGCCGTGTAACATCTAGGGCATCAGTGGGGTTGGCAGGGAGAAATCCCAGCCATCGCTCCGCCACCGGTCGATGTCCTGGGGTTAAAGGAGCGAAACATCAATGACCGGTGGTCCCCAGCTGATGACCCAATTAGGCCCACAAAGGTGTTCAGGTATACCAGCATTCCAAAGGCACCGGAGGAGGTGCGTCAGGCAGAAATGCCCGGCAGGAAGACCACCAATCCTGTATTTCCAATTTGATTTTCCTGGACAGAGTCCAGTGGCTACTGTGAAAGAGCAGTTGGCATTCAGGAAAGACTGAAAGACAGCCAGGAAAGACTGGATGACCGCAGGAAAGTCTGCACCGGGAGTGGGGGGCTAGTTACCCTACCCACTAGTCCTGCAAAGGACACCCAAAAATTACTACGAAGACAAATAAAGGAAAACAACCCGACGGCCCTCCGAGAGGCGGGGTGGAAGAAGGGCCAAAACGGACAGAACTCACGGCAACGACTGGAATGGAACCGGACAAAGATTCTAGGATTATGAGGAAATGCAGGTGTGGGTGGGAGAAGGTGACAACCTTCAGGGGACTGCGAATCCACCAAGGAAAGAAGAGGTGTACAGCAAGGGGTCAGCAGAAACAGTGCACTGCAACCGCAGGTCAGACACTAGGAACCAAAAGCCAGGTCTCAAACCACAGAGCAGAAGGATCCAACGCTGCTGACGGAAGGCAGGAGGCAGAAGGGCCGGTGGTGGAGAGCAGTCCCTTAGAGAGTGGCACCGAAAACACACCCGGAACACCAACGATTAACAACCAGCAAGCATCCCAGAGAAGGGAGAAGAAAGAACCCGGGCGGAGGCAGGCGATCAAGTGGCCAAAAACCAATGAGCCCGCAGTCTGGCAGAAGCTGGACAACGATGTCACGGTCCTCCTGGAGCATTCTCTCCGCGGCCGGGTTGAAACCAGGCTTAACTCCTTGGGAGACATCCTGTACGAGGAGTGCAGGAGCCGATTTGGAGTGGTAGCTGAGAGGCGAAGAGCAGCCCCTAAGCAGAAAGGAAGGAGGGAAAGGGAGATCGAGCAGTTGGTGTGGAGGCGGCGCCAGCTCCGAAAGCAGTGGAGGAAGGCAAGCCAGGAGGAGAAAGAGGGCTTGAAGCCACTGTGGGAGGAGGTGAGGAAGAGCCTCTCCAACCTGAGGAGGGCAGAGCGGATTCGCCAGCGCAGGAGGAGGAAGGAGAAAGAGAGGAGCAACTTCTTCAAGAACCCCTTCAAGCACGCAAAACAACTGCTGGAGGACAAGAGGAGTGGGAAACTGGAGATCACAAAGTCAGAGCTCGAGAAGCATATAAGGGAGCAATACAGCGACCCAGCAAAAGCCATCCCGCTGGGATCCCCAGGTTATGTTCCTCGCCCAGCCCCTCCAGTCATCCCGTTCAACACGGCTCCCCCCAAACTCAGCGAGGTTGCAGATGTGGTGCGGAAGGCAAGAGCAGCCTCAGCTCCTGGCCCCAACGGCGTACCCTACAAGCTGTACAAGTACTGCCCGGGGGTTCGGAAAATCCTGTGGAAACTCCTGAAAGTGGCGTGGGGAAAGAACATCATCCCGTCAGAGTGGCAGAGAGCAGTCACAGTCTTCATTCCGAAGGAGCAGAACTCCAACTCGATCAGCCAATTCAGGAGCATCGCGCTACTGAATGTAGAAGGGAAAATCTTCTTTTCCATCATGGCCAAGAGGTTGACCAGCTACCTCACAAGTAACAGCTACATAGACACCAGCTGCCAGAAGGCCGGCGTCCCAGGATTCCCAGGGTGCGTGGAGCACTCAGCCGTCATTTGGGAGCAAATCCAGAGAGCAAGGAGAGAGAAGAGTGACCTGCATGTCGTGTGGCTGGATCTCGCCAACGCATACGGGTCCGTCCCGCATCAACTGATCAACTTCGCCTTGGAGTTTTTCCACACCCCCAACTGCATAAAAGACCTGGTGGCCAAGTACTTTGCAGACTTGCAGATGTGCTGTGCCCATCAGGACTTCACCACAGGCTGGCAGCAGCTTGAAGTGGGCATAGCAATGGGATGTTCAATCTCTCCCATCCTGTTCATCGCAGCCTTCGAGATCATCCTCATTGGGGCGAGGAAGATGGCCGGAGGAGTGAAAATGCCATCTGGTCAAAGGCTACCACCGCTGAGAGGCTTTATGGATGACGTCACCACCATCCTCCAGACAGCAGCATGTACAACGAGGCTGCTGAAGAGGATGGACGAGCTTGTAGGCTGGGCGAGGATGAAGATCAAACCGTCCAAGTCACGAAGCCTGTCCCTCAGGAAAGGGGTCAGAAACGACCACACCATCTTCACTGCAGGGGGAGAGGAGATCCCGGTGCTGTCAAAACAACCCATCCGTAGCCTGGGGCGATCCTACACAGCAGAGCTCTCTGACAAGCAGGTGGGAGAGGCCGTGAGGAAGCAGCTTGCGGATGGCCTGGCCAGGATCCATCGGAGCCAGCTCCCGGGCAAGTACAAGGTATGGTGCTACCAGCACGTACTCTACCATCGGGTGATGTGGCCGCTGAAGATGAGTGAGGTCCCTTCCTCAACGGCAAGCAAGCTGGACGGGTTGGCAAACTCCTTCATCAGGAAGTGGCTGGGACTGCCAAGATGCCTCTCAGATGTGGGCCTCTTCGGTCGGAACACACTCCAACTGCCGCTGCACTCCATCAGCTTGGGATACAAGCAGGAGAAGGCTCGGATGGTATTGGAGTTGAGAGAATCCTCCGACCACCTGGTCAGGGCAGCGGGCACCCAAGTACGAACAGGAAGGAGGTGGAAAGCAGAGGAAGAGGTCGACCAGGCAATCGCCAGGCTAAAACATCGCGAGGTGGTCGGCAGAGTCCAAGTGGGTCGAGCAGGTCTTGGCCGGAGCGAGACCCCCCTCTTCTGGTCCAAGGCCTCCAAGCGGGAGAGGAAAGCCATGGTGGTGACGGAAGTGGCAAGGTCTGAGCAGGAACGCTATACCATCAAAGCGGTGTGTCAGAGCCGGCAGGGGGGCTGGTCATCATGGGAAGGCATCATGGACAGGCCTATGACATGGCCCGACCTGTGGAAGATCCCTCAAGCCAGGATCAGCTTCCTGATCCGAGCAACCTACAACACCCTACCCTGTCCCCAAAACCTCCACCTGTGGTTCGGCACTGAAGAGATCTGCCCCCTCTGCAACACCATCAATGCTAGCCTCCAGCACATCCTGTCGGGCTGCAAGACAGCACTGTCCCAAGGTCGCTACAGATGGCGGCACGATGCTGTCCTGAAGAAGCTGGCAGAGGTGGCCGAGTCATGCAGACGGGAAGCAAACAGCCGGCCAGCTGCCCCAGCAAGACACACCATCCAGTTTGCAAGGGCTGGCGAGAACATCAATGCCCCCCGCCCATCAAACATGGGAAGGCTCCTCTCACCCGGCAGTGAGTGGAACATGAAAGTCGACCTCGGAAGGCAGTTGCAGTTCCCCAGGGAGATCGCCGAAACATCACTACGGCCAGACATGGTGCTATGGTCCGTGGCCAGCAAGACGGTCCTCTTGGTGGAGCTCACTGTCCCATGGGAGGGGGGGCTGGAAACTGCGCATGAGAGGAAACGGGCAAAGTACTCAGACCTGGCAGCTGAGTGCAGGGAGGCGGGCTGGAAAGCCACCGTATGCCCGGTTGAGGTGGGGTGCAGGGGCTTTGTTGGCTCTTCAACCTCTCGCCTGCTCCGAGACCTGGGGTGCACAGGAGCTGGCCATCGGAGAGCGTCAAAGGAGCTGGCGGAGGAGGCAGAGAAGGGCAGCTTCTGGTTGTGGCTGCGGAGGAAGGATACGAGCTGGGGGCCGTGTAACATCTAGGGCATCAGTGGGGTTGGCAGGGAGAAATCCCAGCCATCGCTCCGCCACCGGTCGATGTCCTGGGGTTAAAGGAGCGAAACATCAATGACCGGTGGTCCCCAGCTGATGACCCAATTAGGCCCACAAAGGTGTTCAGGTATACCAGCATTCCAAAGGCACCGGAGGAGGTGCGTCAGGCAGAAATGCCCGGCAGGAAGACCACCAATCCTGTATTTCCAATTTGATTTTCCTGGACAGAGTCCAGTGGCTACTGTGAAAGAGCAGTTGGCATTCAGGAAAGACTGAAAGACAGCCAGGAAAGACTGGATGACCGCAGGAAAGTCTGCACCGGGAGTGGGGGGCTAGTTACCCTACCCACTAGTCCTGCAAAGGACACCCAAAAATTACTACGAAGACAAATAAAGGAAAACAACCCGACGGCCCTCCGAGAGGCGGGGTGGAAGAAGGGCCAAAACGGACAGAACTCACGGCAACGACTGGAATGGAACCGGACAAAGATTCTAGGATTATGAGGAAATGCAGGTGTGGGTGGGAGAAGGTGACAACCTTCAGGGGACTGCGAATCCACCAAGGAAAGAAGAGGTGTACAGCAAGGGGTCAGCAGAAACAGTGCACTGCAACCGCAGGTCAGACACTAGGAACCAAAAGCCAGGTCTCAAACCACAGAGCAGAAGGATCCAACGCTGCTGACGGAAGGCAGGAGGCAGAAGGGCCGGTGGTGGAGAGCAGTCCCTTAGAGAGTGGCACCGAAAACACACCCGGAACACTAACGATTAACAACCAGCAAGCATCCCAGAGAAGGGAGAAGAAAGAACCCGGGCGGAGGCAGGCGATCAAGTGGCCAAAAACCAATGAGCCCGCAGTCTGGCAGAAGCTGGACAACGATGTCACGGTCCTCCTGGAGCATTCTCTCCGCGGCCGGGTTGAAACCAGGCTTAACTCCTTGGGAGACATCCTGTACGAGGAGTGCAGGAGCCGATTTGGAGTGGTAGCTGAGAGGCGAAGAGCAGCCCCTAAGCAGAAAGGAAGGAGGGAAAGGGAGATCGAGCAGTTGGTGTGGAGGCGGCGCCAGCTCCGAAAGCAGTGGAGGAAGGCAAGCCAGGAGGAGAAAGAGGGCTTGAAGCCACTGTGGGAGGAGGTGAGGAAGAGCCTCTCCAACCTGAGGAGGGCAGAGCGGATTCGCCAGCGCAGGAGGAGGAAGGAGAAAGAGAGGAGCAACTTCTTCAAGAACCCCTTCAAGCACGCAAAACAACTGCTGGAGGACAAGAGGAGTGGGAAACTGGAGATCACAAAGTCAGAGCTCGAGAAGCATATAAGGGAGCAATACAGCGACCCAGCAAAAGCCATCCCGCTGGGATCCCCAGGTTATGTTCCTCGCCCAGCCCCTCCAGTCATCCCGTTCAACACGGCTCCCCCCAAACTCAGCGAGGTTGCAGATGTGGTGCGGAAGGCAAGAGCAGCCTCAGCTCCTGGCCCCAACGGCGTACCCTACAAGCTGTACAAGTACTGCCCGGGGGTTCGGAAAATCCTGTGGAAACTCCTGAAAGTGGCGTGGGGAAAGAACATCATCCCGTCAGAGTGGCAGAGAGCAGTCACAGTCTTCATTCCGAAGGAGCAGAACTCCAACTCGATCAGCCAATTCAGGAGCATCGCGCTACTGAATGTAGAAGGGAAAATCTTCTTTTCCATCATGGCCAAGAGGTTGACCAGCTACCTCACAAGTAACAGCTACATAGACACCAGCTGCCAGAAGGCCGGCGTCCCAGGATTCCCAGGGTGCGTGGAGCACTCAGCCGTCATTTGGGAGCAAATCCAGAGAGCAAGGAGAGAGAAGAGTGACCTGCATGTCGTGTGGCTGGATCTCGCCAACGCATACGGGTCCGTCCCGCATCAACTGATCAACTTCGCCTTGGAGTTTTTCCACACCCCCAACTGCATAAAAGACCTGGTGGCCAAGTACTTTGCAGACTTGCAGATGTGCTGTGCCCATCAGGACTTCACCACAGGCTGGCAGCAGCTTGAAGTGGGCATAGCAATGGGATGTTCAATCTCTCCCATCCTGTTCATCGCAGCCTTCGAGATCATCCTCATTGGGGCGAGGAAGATGGCCGGAGGAGTGAAAATGCCATCTGGTCAAAGGCTACCACCGCTGAGAGGCTTTATGGATGACGTCACCACCATCCTCCAGACAGCAGCATGTACAACGAGGCTGCTGAAGAGGATGGACGAGCTTGTAGGCTGGGCGAGGATGAAGATCAAACCGTCCAAGTCACGAAGCCTGTCCCTCAGGAAAGGGGTCAGAAACGACCACACCATCTTCACTGCAGGGGGAGAGGAGATCCCGGTGCTGTCAAAACAACCCATCCGTAGCCTGGGGCGATCCTACACAGCAGAGCTCTCTGACAAGCAGGTGGGAGAGGCCGTGAGGAAGCAGCTTGCGGATGGCCTGGCCAGGATCCATCGGAGCCAGCTCCCGGGCAAGTACAAGGTATGGTGCTACCAGCACGTACTCTACCATCGGGTGATGTGGCCGCTGAAGATGAGTGAGGTCCCTTCCTCAACGGCAAGCAAGCTGGACGGGTTGGCAAACTCCTTCATCAGGAAGTGGCTGGGACTGCCAAGATGCCTCTCAGATGTGGGCCTCTTCGGTCGGAACACACTCCAACTGCCGCTGCACTCCATCAGCTTGGGATACAAGCAGGAGAAGGCTCGGATGGTATTGGAGTTGAGAGAATCCTCCGACCACCTGGTCAGGGCAGCGGGCACCCAAGTACGAACAGGAAGGAGGTGGAAAGCAGAGGAAGAGGTCGACCAGGCAATCGCCAGGCTAAAACATCGCGAGGTGGTCGGCAGAGTCCAAGTGGGTCGAGCAGGTCTTGGCCGGAGCGAGACCCCCCTCTTCTGGTCCAAGGCCTCCAAGCGGGAGAGGAAAGCCATGGTGGTGACGGAAGTGGCAAGGTCTGAGCAGGAACGCTATACCATCAAAGCGGTGTGTCAGAGCCGGCAGGGGGGCTGGTCATCATGGGAAGGCATCATGGACAGGCCTATGACATGGCCCGACCTGTGGAAGATCCCTCAAGCCAGGATCAGCTTCCTGATCCGAGCAACCTACAACACCCTACCCTGTCCCCAAAACCTCCACCTGTGGTTCGGCACTGAAGAGATCTGCCCCCTCTGCAACACCATCAATGCTAGCCTCCAGCACATCCTGTCGGGCTGCAAGACAGCACTGTCCCAAGGTCGCTACAGATGGCGGCACGATGCTGTCCTGAAGAAGCTGGCAGAGGTGGCCGAGTCATGCAGACGGGAAGCAAACAGCCGGCCAGCTGCCCCAGCAAGACACACCATCCAGTTTGCAAGGGCTGGCGAGAACATCAATGCCCCCCGCCCATCAAACATGGGAAGGCTCCTCTCACCCGGCAGTGAGTGGAACATGAAAGTCGACCTCGGAAGGCAGTTGCAGTTCCCCAGGGAGATCGCCGAAACATCACTACGGCCAGACATGGTGCTATGGTCCGTGGCCAGCAAGACGGTCCTCTTGGTGGAGCTCACTGTCCCATGGGAGGGGGGGCTGGAAACTGCGCATGAGAGGAAACGGGCAAAGTACTCAGACCTGGCAGCTGAGTGCAGGGAGGCGGGCTGGAAAGCCACCGTATGCCCGGTTGAGGTGGGGTGCAGGGGCTTTGTTGGCTCTTCAACCTCTCGCCTGCTCCGAGACCTGGGGTGCACAGGAGCTGGCCATCGGAGAGCGTCAAAGGAGCTGGCGGAGGAGGCAGAGAAGGGCAGCTTCTGGTTGTGGCTGCGGAGGAAGGATACGAGCTGGGGGCCGTGTAACATCTAGGGCATCAGTGGGGTTGGCAGGGAGAAATCCCAGCCATCGCTCCGCCACCGGTCGATGTCCTGGGGTTAAAGGAGCGAAACATCAATGACCGGTGGTCCCCAGCTGATGACCCAATTAGGCCCACAAAGGTGTTCAGGTATACCAGCATTCCAAAGGCACCGGAGGAGGTGCGTCAGGCAGAAATGCCCGGCAGGAAGACCACCAATCCTGTATTTCCAATTTGGCCTCAGCACTACTGGTCCCTTGTTCGGATCTCGTATTAATTACCCAAAATAGACGTACTCACTTTCTCCAATCAGGCTACCACCATCTCATTCTAGTGGAAAACTGGTTACAGTATGCTGGTGGAAGTTATTGTTGGTATGAAGTCACGGGGCTATCCCGGTCTCCTCGGCAGTGCAGTTTCTTTCCTTCTAAGTAAAAAGAGCAAGTCTGTAGAGGGAAGAATTAAGTTAGAGATCCTGCCGACTATGCCAAATTGTGATGGAAATTCTATTTTCCCTTCTCATGACCAGGGCTGAAGTTGTCAATCATACCAATATGATTCCACAGCAGAGACAGATTTAAACACAATAAGACTTTATTTCTCTTGCAAGCAGAAATAAAAAATGAGAAAGCTCTTACCTAGCTCTCTGATTTCTCATAGGAAGCACACAATATACACTGCCCGGCCAAAAAAAAAGTCGCGCACTCTAATATTTTGTTGGACCGCCTTTAGCTTTGATTACGGCGCGCATTTGTTGTGGCATTGTTTCGACAACCTTATGCAATGTCACAACATTTATTTCCATCCAGAGTAGCATAAGTTTTTGGCTGAGATCTTGTATTGACGACGGGAGAGTCAAACCACTCCGTAAAGTATTCTCCAGCACATCCCAAAGACTTTCAATGGGGTTAAGGTCAGGAATCTGGTGGCTAATTCATGTGTGAAAATGATTCCTCATGCTCCCTGAACCACTCTTTCACAATTTGAGCCCGATGAATCTTGGCATTGTCATCCTGGCATATGCCCATTGATGGAATAACCTGGTCATTCAGTACATTCAGGTACTTCGCTGACTTCATTTTATTGCTGCATAATGTTGCTGAGCCTAGACCTGACCAACTGAAGCAACCCCAGATCATAACACTGCCTCCAGAGGCTTGTACAGTGGGCACTATGCATGACGGGTGCAATGGCGACTTTTTTTTTGGCCAGGCAGTGTATATCTTAACACACAAGCAGGGCGTCTACTTATCGCCACGCTCTCTCACATGGCCTTGCCTCATGATATGACGTGACTAACAAGCAGGTCTCAGCTCAGTAGTTTCCCACTGGCCGGGCTTCACGTGCAACATTATTAGTTTAATATGCATAATGCCCACAGTTTCTTCTGGCAACAAAGTTGTGCTCGCGTAGGTCAGAGTTTCTGACTCACACAAGCACACCCAACTGCGGACAGATACAGATAGCATGAAAGCTGACAAAACAAGATGTCCCTCTCTTTCAACCTTGAGGTGTGAACTCCCCCCCCGTCAACTCCCTAGCTTATTCAAGCAGGTTTTTTAATACATTTCAGCAAAGCACAGACATAAAATTTTCCCTTAAAGGGCAGAGAATGCTGGCTTCAACGGAATGAATGGGAGAGATCCAGCTTGTGGTTTCTAGTTTTCTATATAGTTCGGTGGTTCCAACCCCGACGGGGTCGCTGGTTCCTCCATAAGGCTTTTGTGTATTGTGAGGGAGGGGAAGGGGTCGGAGAACCAGACATGACCGGAAGGGGATCCAAAAGCTACCCATTAATGTCGGAACCACAAGTCGGGACAAAGAAAAGGGATGCCCTGATAGAACAGGAAAAATAAACAAAAGGGGAAATAACTTCCGGCATAAATCCAACAAAAAACAACCCAGAAAAGTGGGTGAAACTTGAGACTTGAGCGAGATAAGACAGCGAAGAAAGAAAAGGAAAGGCCTCCAGCTCAATGCAAAATAAATTGAGCAATACAAAAAGGAAGAATGAAAGTAATGCGAGTAGGAAAGACAGCTAAGAAACAGAAAATACCGCCAGCTAAATACAAAATAAATTGAGCAATACAAAAAGGAGGAAAGAAATAGGTAAACAAGGTACGTCCTCAAAGGACGTAAGAGGACAGAAAGGAAAACGAGGAAAAACTTAGTTTGAGAAAGAACATAGGAAAGAGGAGTACTAACAAACTAAATCTAAAACTCTAAACTAAAGAAGTTCCTGCGTTGCTTTCAGACAGAAAGAAATGCAGTCTTCTAGATTCCTATACCGAATACATGGCTTGTATGAAAACAGAGTTGACACAAACGCGGGGAGCAAAGACGGCGCAGGGCTTAAATAACCGGCCATCACCTGCAACTCGTAATCCTAATTATCCTGGAATGCAAAAGCAAATGACAGGAGTGCCCTCTCCCGAGCGGCAACACCGGCAGAAAGGGAGAGCAGGCAGTAAAACCATGACAGTTTCCCAGCTGAAAATGGGAATTGTGCGCTGGTTTTGCAAATTAATATAGACACCTATCAACTCCAAACTTGATTTACCACGAAACGTAAGTTTCCCTATACATATGTTTTCAGAACCCAGAACACATTTTGTCAAACTTGAAAAACGCGCTACCCTGCATTAACCAATATGACGCCAGTAGCAATTGCTATGCTGTTCCATTGTTCTGTCGGGTAAGTGAGGACTAGGTAAAATGTGTCTTATCTGAATCCAGCGGTTCCAACAGTCAATGCCCTTGTTAAAACGTTGAGCACTCAGAATACTGAACACAAGCGATATTGCGTGCTAGAACCCCTCACTTAACCTACATTCAAAATAAGCTTTACGTGATTTAATTGAATAATTATTATTAAAAATTACAATCATCAATCAAATCGCCGAATTCTTTGATAGGTAAGTCGAACAGTAACCTGGTGGATCAACCAACAAGCCAACAAGCTAAATCAGGTCTTGAGATTAAGTAATTTTATTAAATGAAAACATTCAATTAGAATAATGACTGGAAATCATACATTCACTAAGGAATGTAGGCTGACTACTTATAATTTACAAAATGGAAGACATTAAACCAGACATTAATTTGAATATACCAGAAAAGAGAGAGATAAGCCAAAAATTGCCAAATTATTTACCCTCCAGCTGAACAGGAACAAAAGGAAACACACGAGGAACCAAAAAGAATGACTTCTTCACCAACAAACTCCAAACTGACTAACTTCTTTTTCTGCGGTACACTCATAAAATACCTCCACAGGAAGACCATCCCTGTCCTGATTGGGTTACGGTATGGGGGAGGGGGGGAGAGGGGTCATTTATGAAAAAGACTGGCTTATCTTTGATGTTGGGGGGTGAGAGTGAGAGAGTGACAGAGATAGAGAGAAGGGGGGAAATATTAGATATCCTACATCCCTCTCTTGTAAGAATAGGTGCATGCACCTGCTAAAAACCTATTCTTACATCACCAAATAGGAATCACATTACACATTTGGACATTGAAGATGCAGTTACCTGCTAACAACAAAAACAACTGTCCAAATGGTTCACCAACCATTTTTAAAACATTTAGTCCATGCCCAGTTTAATAGTCCCTTTGTGATCTAGAGTCATATCTCTATTAGACACTCTTTTGTGTCGCTGCTGTTATGACACCCTGGTTCAGTCTCTTCCTTCTCCAGTGTCCGGGTATCTAGACTGGCAAGGGACCAGAAGTTCCCTGGACTTGGGTAACATGCAGTGCTTTTTTCATTAATGTTGCAATTGCGTGAGTGAAATGCAACCTACTCCACAGTGTCTCTACCAGTTCTGCACGGCGTGCGGGGGCTCTGTCTCCTGTGACAGGAAGCTGGACGATCCACAGGTGGCAAAGTGCAGTCAGGACCTCTCTTCTGATGGGCGGGGAAGTGCCTCTTTCCCTGTCGGAATCCATTTTGGCTCCTTTAGCCTGGATCCAATTGGGTGGACTGCTGACGGCAGTTGCTTAGGCTAGCTTCCCGCGGCAGGGTGTGGGACCGGTTGCACTTGTTTGCACTTGTGTCTGTGGGTGTCCTTTAGGGAATGGCAGGAGAAGACTGTGGGAGTTGAGGGCTTAGGCATTATCACTCACCGCAACATGTGAAGAGCGGAACAATTAATGATAGCACTGCATGTTATGACCGCTGTCAGTCCATGCAGGGGAACCTTACGGACAGGGTTTACCGTCCACGGGATTGCCAGTCTAAATAATCACATGAATAGGGCAGACTTGTCCATAAGTGTCCATGAACAGTATTTGGCGGGGCACCTACACTCTATAAAAGGGACTTAAACACAACATGGACATGGTATTAGGTTAAAAGGTGGTGGTAGGGATGGGGGGGGGGGGGGGGGGGGGGGGGGGGGGACAGAGAGAGAGAGGCCGAGAGAGAGAGACAGAGAGAGGGAGAGAGAAAGAGCAAAAGACATAAGGCAACATCCCGTCATTCCCTCTCTTGGAACGATAGGTGCATGCAGCTGCTAAGAGCCTATCGTTCCATCATCAGAACAACCACACATTTGGACATTATATATATCATTGTACAATGATAGCTGCATGAAAACAACTGTCCTAATGGTTCATTAACCATCTTTAAAACAATTAGTCCATGTCCAGTTTACTAGTCCCATTGTGATGATCCGGTGTGGTGCAGACATTTTTTTTTTTTTTTTTGTCACTGCTGTCATGGCACCTTGGTTCAGTCAATTCCTTCTCCAGTGTCAGGGTATCTGGACTGGCAAGGGAAGAGGCTCCCTGGACTTCCTTGGATAACATGCAGTGCTTATTCCCCTTAATGTTGTAACTGTGTGAGTGAAAGGCAGCCTAATTCCACAGTGTCTCTACCAATTCTGCACAGCGTGCGGGGGGGGCTCTGTCTCCTGTGACAGGCAGGTGGACGATCCACAGGTGGAAAAGTGCGGTCAAGACCTCTCTACTGACGGGCGGGGAAGCACCTCTTTCCCTGTCGGAATCCGTTTTGGCTCCTTGAGCTCGGGTCCAGTTGGGTGGACTGCTGACAGCAGTCGCTTAGGCTAGCTTCCCGCGGCAGGGTATGGGTCCGGTTGCACTTGTGCCTCTGGGGGTCCTTCGGGGAGTGGCAGGAGAAGACTGTGGGACTTGAGGGTTTAGGCCTTATCACTCACAGCAACATGTGAAGAGGGGAACACTGCATGTTATAAGCACTTAGTCCATTCAGGGGGACCTTACGGACAGGATTTGCCATCCACAAGATTGCCAGTCCAAATATTCACCTGAATAGGGCAGACTTGTCCACAAGTGTCCAGGAACAGCATTGGAGGGGGGCACCTACACTTTAGAAAAGGGACTTAAAAACATGGGCATTGTCTTATGTTAAAAGGTGGTGGTAGGGATGTGGGGGGGGTGGTGGGGGGGGGGGGGGGGGCAGGGGCAGGCAGAGTGCCAGTTCTACCTCCTAGAACCCCAGTGTGGTTACTGGCAGTCCTTTGGCTGCGGAGGGCCACAGCGTTCAGCAAACCGGGATGACAGGAGGCATCCTGTCATCTTGCTTCTTCCGCACGTGGATGCCCCTTAACCACGCCCGTCTCATCTTTGTCCAGGGGTCTATGCCAGTTTTGGCTTTGGTTCCCTCTCTGGGCAGCTGGGCTGATCGTCGCTCGTAGGCATCCAGTCCATCACTGCTCTCCGAACACTTCTGATGTCGGAAAGGTGCTCTTGCACTCTCCCTGGATGACGTGTGTGTGCGAAGTTTGCAGGTGTGGCTCGGGGGTGGAGAGACAAGGGTGGGGGAAACTAAATTGACTGCTAAAACTAAATTAAAGTGTGCTAAATTGACTGCTTTCATCTTGCTTTGGAGTGCAAGACAACACTTTTTTTCAGATTTTGAGGGCCAGAGGAGTCGTAAAATGGCCGGGGGTTGGCTTCCTGCTTCGTTTCTCCCGGGGTCTCTTTACAACTCTGATAGGGGAGCGAGACTTTCGCAGAAGTCCCCCTATCTCCTCCATCACAGGAACTGTGGAAGTGGGAGAGTCCACAGAGCACACCCCTTCTGTCTGTGCAGCAGGCAGAGGTTCCCCGGATTCAGCAGGAGGGGAAGCAGCAGGAGGGGAAGAAAAGTCCACAAGGGATGGGGTGGGGTCCTCGGCCTGGGTGGACTGGTCTGTGGGGGCTGACTCCACCTGTTGGGGTGCGAAGACCTCTCCACCTGGCAGGGCTGATGGGCCTGTAGAAGCCGGTTCCGCGTCCTGCGGTTCAATGGTCTCCTCACCAGGCTGGGCTGCTGCGTCTGCAGTAGCAGGTTCTGCCCCCAGGGGTTCGACGGTCTGCTCACCTCGCTCAGCTGAGAGGACTGCAGCAGCGGATTCCACGTCCTGTGGGGTCACATCTTCTGTGGTGGCTGGTGTGATACAAGACACTGAGCTGTTTCCCCCAAATTCCTCCAGGGAAGGGGGGCTCACCAGGGGGGCGGCTACATTGTCTGTGGAGGTGACAAAATCCACAGAATTGTCCAAGCCTGAAGGGGGTGGGGATGAGTCAATGGAGAGTGCTGTATTGTCCTCGGTGGGGGGTGGTGCCTGGGTTATGGCTGGAATGGCGCCATGCACTGCTCCTTCCAGCGCAGGCTGGACTGCCACAGAAGAAACTGGTTTGGCAGTAACTCCTGACTTAGAGTGGTGCTTTTCCCAAGCCAGTTTCCACATTTGGTTTACCTCCTCCCATGCCTGCTTTGACCGCCAGAGGTAGAGAAAATGTTGTCTTTTCTCTAGGTACGACCTTATCCCTTGGACAATCCTGCGCTTGGTTTCATCACTATCTGGACAAATCAGATCAGTCCGCAGGTTGTAAAGCGCCTCCTCCTTAAGCTGATCCATTGCCTTGAGCTGTTCTGCAAATTTTGGGCACTGGGCTATCAAATATTGCCGTTCTGATATCATGAGATACCACTGCTGATCCAACCTTGACTGGCCAGGGAATGCTGGTAGGCCAGCAGTGGAGGGTAAATGAGGCATCTCTCTCTCTTTGTCTGGTATGCCATAATAAAATATATATTTTATATATATATTTTTTTTTTTCAAAATAAAATCAATCAATCTAAGATCAGTCGATTTGAAAAAGATTTGAACTTGTCCAAGAGTTTACCGCAGTTTACTCAATAGTAAAATTTTGTATGCTATAGGACAACCTATCTCGGTGGGACCTCCCATTATGTCGGGTAAGTGAGGACTAGGTAAAATGTGTATTATCTGAATCCAGCGGTTCCAACAGTCAATGCCCTTGTTAAAACGTTCGGCACTCTGAATACTGAACACAAGCGATATTGCGTGCTAGAACCCCTCACTTAAACTACATTCAAAATAAGCTTTACGTGATTTAATTGAATAATTATTATTAAAAATTACAATCATCAATTAAATCGCCGAATTCTTTGATAGGTAAGTCGAACAGTAACCTGGTGGATCAACCAACAAGCCAAAACAAAGTCTAAATCAGGTCTTGAGATTAAGTAATTTTATTAAATGAAAACATTCAATTAGAATAATGACTGGAAATCATACATTCACTAAGGAATGTAGGCTGACTACTTATAATTTACAAAATGGAAGACATTAAACCAGACATTAATTTGAATATACCAGAAAAGAGAGAGATAAGCCAAAAATTGCCAAATTATTTACCCTCCAGCTGAACAGGAACAAAAGGAAACGCACGAGGAACCAAAAAGAATGACTTCTTCACCAACAAACTCCAAACTGACTAACTTCTTTTTCTGCGGTACACTCATAAAATACCTCCACAGGAAGACCATCCCTGTCCTGATTGGGTTAAGGTATGGGGGAGAGGGGTCATTTATGACAAAGACTGGCTTATCTTTGATGTTGGGGGGTGAGAGTGAGAGAGTGACAGAGATAGAGAGAAGGGGGGAAATATTAGATATCCTACAGTTCTGTCTTTAAAAAGAGCATAAATACTGGGGTAATTGGTGGAGCTGGCCCAGTATCGATGTCTGTGTAAAGACATCAAGCCGTAACAAGGGCGGGTTAAAATAGCCCAACCTGACCCGGTATTTCTTCTGTGTAAAATAAAGCCGGAGATAAACGGTTTTAGAATGAGTACCATTTATGTGATAAGCCATGCCCACTGCAAATTCATTGGATCGTCATTCTGCCATTTTTTAACATAGGCCTTATGAAGGCACATGAGTCAAACTACCAAGTTTCATACAAATTGGTCACCAAAAAAAATGTTTTTCTCTATAGGTCAAACAGTGCACGAGCTATGATTGTTTAATTATTGTAAATTCAAATGACTATTATAGCACCATAGTTTGACAACTGCTGCTTAAGTGCTTGGTCCCCAGGAATTGCGGCGGCTTGCAGCTATACAGTGCCAGTCAAAAGTTTGGACACACCTACACACAAATTAAATTATGCAAAGACCAAAAAAGTGTTAAACAAATCAAAAAAGTCATATATTTTAGATTCTTCAAAGTAGCCACCCTTTGCCTTGATAATGGCTTTGTACATTCTTGCCATTTTCTCAACCAACTTCTGTGGTAAACAGGTATTCCACAAGTAAACAGGTGATGATATCATGACTCTGTATAAAAGGATATCAAAAGACTCTTGATATCTTATTTCCAGGTACTCTTAGAAGCGATACTATAATCTCTCTGCATTTGAATGGATCTCTATGGGAATCGGGGGGTGGGACTAGATTAAGCTGTAAATTACACGGAATAGTATGGAAACCATGGTTGGCTAAATGGCTGTAAGTCATCAAGGGTCTGAGATATCAAACGAGGCTCAAACCATCACTCTGCTGCCAGATATGCAGTAGATATGGATGGATCACTTTAAGGGTTGTTTCTCCTGACTCATTTTCCTATTGAACTCTATGGAAAAATATGTCAGGAGAAACAACCCTTCATTTAATGAAAAGAACTCCTGCACACTGTGAGATACTTGCAAAAACACCATTTAATAAGTGCAACGTTTCGGTCACATAGACCTTCGTCAGGAATGTGACCGAAATGTTGCACTTATTAAATGTCTTTTGGCAAGTATCCAACAGTGTGCAGGAGTTATTGGGATGGCAGGTATGCCTTCGCTAAGTTACGGCTTGGTGGGGCATTCCCCATACCTATACAGCACCAAGAGTTTGGTACTTTTCAGGGTTTCCTACAGAAATAACCACAATGACCACAGACTCTCATCCTTTAAAAACATTAACTTCTGCATGTTCTGACCTCATATAACGAACGGTTACGACTAACCATGTTCTATGTGTTCCGGATGACTATTAGTTTCGTCAATATGGATGGCCTTCTGGGGCCAGATGCGAGACTTTTATATCAGAATGTGTCATGGTACATGACCCCCGCGTAGTGACGTAATTCCTCCCATAAAGGGGGCAGCATCACTGTGGATGTCCTCGGAACAATTTTTTCACCCTTGAAAGGTCCAGAGTGACCATGATCCCTAATGGTCATCCGGAACTCATAGAACTTGGTTACAGTTGTAACCGTTCATTCTATTTTGTTCCTTAGACCATGAGGGTCATCAATATGGATGACTTAATACCCAAAGTGTCAGGAGGGACCATTATCCTTACGTGGATGCCAAGGCTGCAGGTAAGACGGTAGCACCGACCGTTGAGTCTGGTGCAGGGGAACACCCACGTCGCCGTTTGACAAATCTCTTTAAGAGCTACGCCTTCCAGCATGTCTTTTGGCATGCATATTTCTGGTGGATCGGCCCTGGATATCAATACGCGACGGTTTAGCGCTAGCCTCATAGGCCGTGGCTACTGCCTTCACTACCCATCGGGAGAGGCTTTGAGCCAAGCGTGCTGTCCCTTTGGTGTCACCGTAGCAAACAAAAGAGTTGCGATGTAAACATCACAGTGCACGCACGGGACATATCAGGTGTGCGTCCCGCAGGTCCTCGTCTGGCGGGGGGCGAAGCGCCGCGAGTTTGATCGGCTAGTTGATGTGAAATGCCGAAACAATTTTGGGCTGCCATGTGACCCTGCTGGCCTCCACCTTAGACACTCTGCACTGATGGAGAGAAACACAAAGATCCATTTCCGGGGCATGGAGTTGAGGAAGTGGTAGTGAAGGAAAGGAGGGTGCATTTTTCGACTATTGGGACGCACCCCTTGTAAACCTCTCCTTCCATCTTTTTTTTTCTTTTCCTTGACCCCTGTGACGTTTCTGGCGAGGTCAAGGAAAAGTTGCAAGGAAAGGAAAAAGGAGCTATTTTTTGGACAATCGGAATGCAGCCTTAGTCAAGCAAGTTTTGAATCCGAAGGAGCTAACGAGTAGCAGACCTGGGGCCCTATCTTACACCCAGCGCTAAGCGGCGCTAACCCAAATGCAAGTGTCTTTGCTATCTTACACCCGGCGATGGGCTCATTATAACGCCTAGCGCTCACGTCGTTTAAATACCATGTATTCTTGCGCCCGTTGCAAGTGAACTGGGGGTCTTAAGATGAGGAGTGGCCAGGATTATTTTTGGCATATTGCTATCTTGAGCCAGCAGAAAGTGCTTGTGCTAGAACCACCACAAACCTGGTCTAAAGTCATGTCGCAGTTGTTTTATGTTATTTTAATGCGTCTACATAGGCGTGTGCACAACACGCATACACCCTCCTGTCTGTTACACACAGGGGCACGCACAAGCATGACTAAAATATCAAGATTACAATGTGAAATATTATTATTGTGTAGGCTATATCAAAAAATGCATAATAATAAAAGGGTCCATAAATCAAAGACCACATACCTGTCACTCAGTGAAGGGGAATGCCACATTAAATTGCTTTCAGCCCACTCCTGTCACAAACCTAATACGGGCTGGACCCAAATGCAACGACCAGGAGGCAGGGGGACAGAAAAGGTCATTTATTTATAAGGCTTGGGGTAGTCCCAAGCCGTACACAGATGGTAAACAACAATAATAGCAAGGTCAGGGAATTCTCCGGAACTTAAATCTGCTCCAAGCCGGAGCTGGACTTGAACAGCCACCGGATGTTCCAAGCCGGAACTGGACCTGGAGCTGGAACCCTGGAGTTCCAACCGGAACTGGGCAGGACAGGAAACTGGAACGGATTACTGGAACTGGATCACTGGAACATGGAGTTGTTCCAAACCGGAACTGGACTGGATAGTCAAACAGGAACTGGATCATGGGAACATGGAGTTGTTCCAAACCGGAACTGGACTTGGTACAGGAGACTGGAGTTCCAAACCGGAACTGGACTGGATCTGGACTGGATAGTCAAACGGGAACTGGATCACGGGAACCTGGAGTTGTTCCAAACCGGAACTGGACTTAGTACAGGAGACTGGAGTTCCAAACTGGAACTGGACTGGATAGTCAAACGGGAACTGGATCACGGGAACATGGAGTTGTTCCAAACCGGAACTGGACTTGGTACAGGAGACTGGAGTTCCAAACCGGAACTGGGCTGGACTTAGGACTGGTTAGTCCAACGGGAACTGGATCACGGGAACATGGAGTTGTTCCAAACCGGAACTGGACTAGGTACAGGAAACTGGAGCGGTTCAAACTGGAACAGGAATACTGGAACACTGGAATGTTCCAGACCGGAACTGGACTGGAAGCAGAGGAAGGGATAATGGCTGGATACGGCAAGGCAGAGCAGTGCAGCGGAGCTCAGGTTGGCCCGGTTGGGGCAGCAGGGCCACAGTGGAAGCTGCAACCGTAACCGTAGCAATGGCGGTAGCCACGGCCGGACAGGAACCACTGCAGAATGGAAAGGCAGAACACCCAGCTGCGGGCGCAACGTCAGGTGGAGGCAGAGGTACCGCAACACACACAGGGAGTGGTAAACAGCTACAGACTGGCAGACACAGTAGAAAGGTAGTTATTGAGACAGGCAAAGTTCAGGCAGGGAAAACCGCAAACAGACAGGGCTAGTTAACAACAACAGAAGGCTGAGAGCATTAAAGCACAGAGTCAAACCAAACTGAAGTCTTTAGGGCACAGGACAGGGATTCTAAGACCAGGATATAAACGGAGAACGTTAACGAACTGGCGCTGAATAGCAGCCAGCCGGAGGGTTAAATAGGGAAGTGAGATTGAAAACAATTAAGAAGGCGTGCGGAATGTAAGCGAGGGTGATTGAACAATTGAAGGGTGCGGAATGCATGCAGCAACGGGGAAAGGAGATAGGTTGAAACCGGAGTGGGGAAAAGGAGTGAAACAAACGGAAGGAACACGCCCAGTCTGTAGCAACGGGGAAAACACGGACAAAGGGAATCAAACATGACACGGAGGGAAATGGTAAAACATGGAAAACGGACAGGATGGGAACAGAACGTTACAACTCCATCAACATCCAGGCGATGTGCGATGGTACGGGACAATGGCTATCCATTAAAAAGGAGCTGATAACATAAGCCTAATGCGCAAATTGTCATTTACACCTAATGCGTGAATTGTCATTCAATGTAGAACTCGCGCACTGCAATAGACGGACATTTGAGTTCTGAAAATGCGCTTCAGATGTCATTACAATACAGCTGTTTATCTAGGAATACAGCCTGTAAGTAAATAGAATGGTTGTGACTGAAAAAAGTTCAAAACCTTGTCCAGTGAATATTGCATTTATTGTTTTTCAAATAGCCTAGGCTACAGCGGATTCGCTATGCATAAGGTTTTTTCGATAGCCTATGGTTAAAAAATGGAGATCAATGTCACCATGTTAACTGAATTGTAAACCTTAGCTATTCTTTGTCCTTCATATTTTTTTAATTACAGTGACAAGGTTTCCATACTCTCAGCTTATTAAAACCCCACTGATTTCACCTGTTATTCCATAACTGAACACATTTTTTTAAAGAGAACTAAGCGTCTAATTAGAAACGTTAACAAATTTGCAGAATTTGTTATAATTTACTAGATAGTTTCTGGCCTGCCTTCGTTCTGTTGTGTGCCGGACGCAGTGCAACATCAACATGGACAAAACATGGATTTAACATCAAAAATCTGGGCCGGGTCCGAATCAGCACTCCACACTGTTGAGTAGCCTTGGTGAGTAGATAGGGCGAGAAAGTCGTAGAGTACGCAAAAAATTTTCAAATTGCAATATAGTTCAAACACCTGGATGACACACTTACTTCCGGGGTTTCGCTGAGTACATTCGGGAGCACACTTTTCAAGAAGTACACAAACATTTTGGTCACTTAAATATGACGTGAGCTTCGTTTTCAAAAAATGAGGCGCAGCTTCGCTGATGTTTTCCTTCAAATACAACAAAAACAACACGTGACATGGCAGCGCAAGATTGGGGCGCAGGGTTGCCAGATCTTGTAAGACTTTCCAGCCAAATGGCGATTCAAAACTAGCCCAAATTATGGGCTATTTTTAACTGAAACCAATGTATTTTAAATAGAAATCATCATGTTTTTACTTTTTAAAATAAGTGCGTGCTTTGTGATTTTTCATTTTTACCGGTGACTGCATTTGAAAGTATCCCAATTTAGCTGTAAACCGCAGACATGGCAACACTTACGACACTTCCAGAGTGTGGTTGGAAAATAGTATGGCGGTTTTTTTTTTGCGGACTGCTAAACAGTGCACATTAAACAGCACACTTCTGCCAGTGCACTGTACGCAGGAGACAGGGTGCAGTAGATGGAGCTCTTATTCGGACACAGCCCAGAATGAATCTATAAAACGAGAGCGAACACGTCATTATCAGCAGACAAGCGACATGCTTATTTTGGGAACTTTATTGACATGTTGCTATAATGATTCCGAAATGACTCAACCAGAAAATGAAAGCATCAAGAGAACAATGTGGCCTACATGATTCATAGCAGGCTACTGTCGTTTGTCGTGAAGCCTTCTGTTTTGTACTTGGGTAAGTTTGAGTTTTTGTCTATCTTTCTCTTCTATCTTTCTGTTAGCCGATCTATGTCGGTTAGTCAACGGCTGTGTCCGAATCAGAGCCATATCTAACATTACTGCGTCCTGTGTAACATTACTATCATGTGTAGATTGCTGCTTAACGTTAGGCTAATGCATATGCCGTTTAGTGACACACGAATGTGAAACATTTCCTCTATACTAGCAGCATGTCCAAACAATCTATAATTTGCAAGCATGTTTGTCGTGATATTCCTACCTATCTATGTATCTTTGTTTAAAACAAACCAAGCCTTTGTTGGCTAAGCTAACAGTTAGCTATCTAGCTTGCCGCATGTCCATGGTTATGGCCAGAGAGTATTGTGATGCAGAAGCAACAGAATTTCAGCTGCTGCATAACGCTAATATCTGGTCCCCCACAAATGGTCTTCCTGTGCAAGCCCCACCTGGACTGGACTCAGCCAGGCAGAAATATCTTTTAGAAAAGATCAGAGAATTCTACTCTGATGAGGCACAAGACATCACATGCCCCCCACCAAACTACATAACAGCTCAGAACAAGACTCTACGTTTGTAGATTAAATTTCGACTGTAGCTCCCCAGCTGCATTGGACATTGTAGAGCTGTGTTATTGCACACCTGACCAGAACAGGACCCTGCTATTGCACTGTTGCACACCTGACTTTGGACTTTAAATACATAATTATAGTTTATTTGAATGTTTTTATTGTAATGTTGTCATTTGCATTGTCCTTGAATTCTTCCAAATGGTTAGTTTTAGTGGCAATGTATCCACACTTTCACCAATTAGGAGCCTATTGATTCACCTCAGCCTTTATCAGTTAAAATTGTTTGCTACTTCTTTATGTAATTGTCTGTAATATAGCACAATATGAACATGGTACTTGTATTCTTCATGTTACGCATAGCTATTTGTGATGTAATGTGAAAGCGGATAAATTAAGCGGGTAAATGATCCCTCTAACCATGAAATGAAACCTAATTAAGAAAACATTCTGGAATTGAAATTGTGGTTGGAATGATTGTGGTTGCAATTGTGGTTGGAGGCTGTGTATCTGCCTTAGCTACAGCTGACAGCCAGTGACAGATACCCTAGTGGGGAAGTCATTGGGGTGGGGTTAGCCAGCTATTGTTCACGCCCATTAAGTTTGCCAGCCTGAGGTGTGAATCATTGCAAATCTTAGAGAGTTGTTTTCTCAGGAAAGTGTTTTAAAGTGTACCAACATTCAAAGAAGCATAGCTTCTTCAAATATTTGCATATTACAATGTATGAGACATCATTTGAAAGCTCAGGATTTGTACTTTCATAAACTGTAAAAACAGAAAAATGACCCCGTGCTACGTGTGGACTGTTTTACCAGCACCAGTCACATATTGATGTGGCAATCATATTAAGCTACACAGGGAATATATCAGTGAATAATAGGGTGAATCGTCCCTCCACCAGGGCAGTCCACCTCCCTACCTTCGTCGATCCTGAAGAGGAGGGTCAGCAGAGAGCACCCATCCCCCCCACCAATGGATCGGGGGGGGGTAATAGCATTCTATTTCTCCTTCCCTGTCTGACGTCTCCTTGGTGACCATTTCTAGCGGTATATAAATTAGAGGGAGAGGGTGCCGAGGGAGGCGGACATTGTGAGGAGACTGAGGGCTGCTGCCCCAGACGAGCGCAGATAAGGCAGGCTCCAGGTTAGCTCGAGACTGCACTGCAGACATCAGTTTTGCGTGTAACGTGTGACAGTATCTGATGGAGCCCGGCCCAGCTAGATTGATGGTTACCTCAGACTTGGCCATTTCTGTGGAGAATGGCTGGGCTCCTTTGCCTAATGATGCTACATCCATCCTGTGGGTGATGTACAGAGTGGTGGGAGGATGGGAAACCCGGCTCTGATCAGTCTTTATTTGGCAGTGAGTGCTCTGTTCACAGGAACCCTCCGCAGCGGCCATTAATATTATATATAGATATCCTTGTCAGGGATTTACATCCAGTGATCCAAAATCCAGGAAACGGAAATAAGAAGGGTGGGGGCACTGATTGATTTTGTGGGAAATTGGAGACATCAGGAGCAAAAAAAGAGAAAAGAAAACAGGGGCTTAGTTTTATCATGATGAGTTTACCCCTCCCGTACCATGCCACATTGTTGTGCAGTTTATTGTTGTTATTGTAGTCATGACAGTAAGTGGGTTCACATGCTGTTATCACTAAGAGAACGGTGTGATAATCATCCTTATTGACAAGTGACATGGAGAATATGAAAATGAGGCCTAAGGGTAAGAAACCAATTGTTATCGCCAGTATTGTTTTTAGGGTTATGTGCCTGCAGCCAAGGGCAGAAGTAAAAAAGGCAGCCTCGTAGACTGAATCGGACATATTCGTGATCTTGGAAGAATTGAAGTGTTTTTCCAAGACTTATGTCAGCCCACTTTTATCAATTTTGGTTTATTTTAAATTAATCACATTTTTATTCTTAAATCCTGGAGAATAATAGTGTAAAAGTAAAACTGCAAATATATAACTCATATCTAATATCTAATATTTTCTCAGAAACATACCCACCTTGAAAATATGATTTATCAAAACTGGACTTTGTGAGGTTTGGAAACACACTCTTCAATTGCATATGTAACGGTAATCTGCAGTGATTTAAGACCTGGCTTCACATGAGTTCCTTGGAAATATTATGGTGCCATAACTTCATCTTGGCCTTTTTTCACTTTTGGTTTGCACCCACAGAATTAAAACTTATACAACGTATTTTAGACAACCGTAATGTTTCTCATTATAGCAGAACAGTAGCCCAGGGTTTAAAGGAAATAATTATTTCCAAACCCAAAGGTCTGAATTAAATTAAAAATCATATATATATATATCTATGTGAGTGCTGTTTCTCTAGAGACAGTGTGAGGTGCTTATTTTGGTGACTGCAAAACTTCCCAGATTGTTTCTGTGAAGAATTTTTGTTGTTAAAACATTTGTTATTCATTTATTTAATTATTAATTCATATGTAAAAATATTAAAAAGGCAATAGCAAAACATATATAGAAGACCTAGCTGCTAGTTATTTATAGCAGGTTTAGGAAATGAGTGTACAAAGACTGAGACATGATGTATAGGTACAGTGGTGGAGTTATTTTTTAAACAGCTCTTCATATCATCTGCATCAACTATACAAAAGAAAAGAAACACTCCCATTATGGAGAGTAAAATTTTATTAAATTTGTCATGTAATAACAGAAGAGCAGTGCATATAACACTTGCTGGTATTGTTAAAATGAAGATGAGCAGGTGCAGGGCATGCTTGTCATCTTTGGTGTAGATGACAGTAATTTGCATTGCACAATAATTCTGGCAGCTTTATTCTCTTCTCAGCTCTTAGGTCTAATTCCCAGTGATGCGTTATCCTGGAGAAACTATGACAGTAAATCAATAGGCCATGTAATGAAGTGTAATAAGTCTCAGTTTTTGTCTCCGAGCAATTGAGTACAGATTAGCAGCATCCCTAGAGCGGGATTCATTTTAAACAGCTTAATACCCCTCAGTTTAGTTACATTCTACCATATTACACTTGTCTAGACATTGCCAAATACACTGACTAGTCCGGCTTCCATATAAATTAAAGTCTGGCTGAATCTAATAAATGGCTTGCTCAGCCCATTTCTTGACAGATAGAATTATACTGCATTTAGTGGAACGTTGAGGTTTTCAGTTTAGATATATATTTTCTTAGTTCATGGACGTTTAAAAATGAACTACGATGTAGCAAAGATGGGAATCACAAAGTACAAACATCTAAAGTTTAAAATCAACATTTTAAATGTTTTGTTTGTTTAACTGCTCAAAGAGGGAAGGAGACACAAAAGGTCATTTGAGATGATGAGATGATTGCTGGGCAGCAACTTCTCACTGAGCATGCTGGGCAACCCCCGCAAGGTTAGAAGTGCCTACATTTACATACAAAGTAACGCCCCATGGTTTGTATGTTGGTTCTCCATTGCTGTCCAAGATGCCGAAATGCAGATGTGTGTTACAAAATATACACAGGTTCAGAATGATTGGCATCCTTGATGAAAATTAGGGGGAGAAAAGGCTGTATAAAATACATAACGCAACATAAATGTGCTTTATTTTAATCTCAACCATATGGGGAAATTATATACGATATATAATTTCATGCTAATTCCAGTACAATTATTCTTTAAAAATATTTTTACTGAGTTACTGTTTTTTTCTTTAAAAAGACAGGTGCCTAAATTAGTTAATGTAAATATCATGAATTCAAATGAACAAAATAAAAATAAATGTGTTAAGTCATTTATTTTGACCAAAGTATTTCACAGAAAAAATATGCAAATATATCAGGCTGTATGTTACATCATACTACATTGTAAAACTTTTGATCATCCAAAATCAAAGAGTAACCCTCGTCCTAACCTTTTCTCAAGATCCTCTAATCGAGCCGAAACAAGTTTTCCAAACCCTAATTCTGCGTTCACATGGATCACGGTAGATGGTAAACCGGATGTAATTACAGTGGACGAGAGCACAACAGTAAAATTTGGTTAGGATGGCAAAGAATGCTGTCGATGGCAACGGCAGGTGGCACTTACTATCCAAAGTGAAAACGATTAAACTTTTTACCGTTCTACTCATTGGAATTACAAACCTGATGTGGTCAAAAAGAAATACATTTTATTGGTACAGCAGCACTGAGAGATTTATGATCACTCATTAAAAGGTGCCTGTGACATTGTGAAGAAATAGCAATCAATCAGCAAAGAGTTGGGCGGAGATACTCAATGTCATGTTTTGATTAGGTAGTTAGCTAATCAAACTTGTTTAACTCCTTTGCGTAGAAGGTGATGCTGGCGGAAGCTTTTTGCTCAACTGAGACATTCGTTGCTACTGCAGCCAAACTATTATTGTAAATCACAAACTCTGTGTTTTAAATTTATTGGTAGACGGTTCGTGATGATTTCTGCCGAATACGTAGTTTCTAAGTGTCACTATTTCCCTGTAGCAAGTCCATTTATCAAGCAACCCCCCCCACCTAGTCTATACCTACCTATGCGTGACATAGTGGACAATAGCGTCTATGTTTGAGTTCATAAATATATTTATTCATCATATAAAATTAGAATAACGTCATAGCAACGAGATAAACCCAACAATAGCCTGATCGTATGCCAGAAAAGCCGTGAAAAGCCATGCTCACTCAAATGCAAAATAAACTGTGAAAGTACTATCTCATTCTACCATGTATTCTACTAGCAATATATGCTACTAAATATGAAAGAAATATACAATCCTACCATTGGTTTTACACATCGAGATAGTTCCTTTCAAAATTCAGTTGTCATTTATTGTCTGGTACAATCGGTTTGAGAAATATACAACACTTTATACCGCTATTACACTATCTGAAACGTCGCCGCATAATACCCCCATGCTCTGTAAGCCTGTCTCATGCATTACAGTTCATTCTGGTTTAATTGTCGGCTTTTTTTAAATCCAATAGAGTACATTATAACCTTCGCAACGGTATATGCCAAGTCTTTTTGGGTGCTTTGAGCAATTTACTACAGCCCAGCGTAACAGCGTTTTAACTGTCTAGTATTACGCAAGCTCTATAGAATACGCATTATGAAGGGGAGTTTCCCTTTTGCGATATGTAAGTATTTTTGCGTTGGTCTCGCTGGCTACATATGCATGTTCGTGTTTCCACTCGAGCACTGTCTTTCCAATATGTTTGATAGCCCTATTGTTATTTTTGCATTTTGAGTGCATTTCACATACTTTAGTGCAATCGTTAAATGTATTTTTGATGTAGACTACCGATGTTCATTGAAGATAGAACATTTGGCAGCATTTTGCAGATGGTGAAATACTATTTTATGTTCATGTTATCATACATAATATAGGCTATGTCGTATACTTGTCTCTTAGGGCATGACAAATGCTCATTCCAATTTACTGTGCGCTGATATGTGGTAGATTAAGGTAAAAATTTCCTTGGAGTCATTATGAGTAGGAAAATTTAAAAGATTAAAAGAATACAGAAAAATGCAATCCCAGGTATACATACTGTAGAGTACAGGGACAAGTGATGTTTTATTGAGGTACAAGAGTGAATGATTAGGCAACATATTTAGGTGTATGTAACACTGTGATATCAATGTTTTTTATCTTAAGCCATCAGAAGGAGCAAATGTATTTGTTTGGTAAAGGACAAAACTAATTTATTCATTTTATGACATGTTTTGCATAGAGGTTTTGGACACCCCCCTATACTGATGAAAATATAGTAATTCCCACTTGAAAATTATGCAAAAGTGAGTAATTTTATGAGCCAAAACGGTTAATTTGTAGTTAAATATATCATAATTTATTTTAATTTAGAGCAGTGCACAATTTAGCCATTTGGATAGATTTGGAGACACTAATGGACAACAGGGTACACTGCTATATTTTGCATCATAGACCTTTAGTAGTTCTGCATATCATCCTCAGTTTAGCAAAACTTGTGGACGTGGAGTTTATGATCCAGGAAATATATATATATATTACTGATTTCACTTATGTAGCTCTCAGCAAAATAAAAAATATATATTTTTCAAATTTCTTTCCCAAAGTTTCTTTGCATTTGTGGCACTTTATTTTGACTTACATTATGAAAATAAACAAATCTAAGTTTGTATTGTAAATGGTACCCCTGTCTTGTTTCATTTAAGCCATTTACCAAGTTTATGTGATGCTCACACCTGAAGTTATAAAGCCTTAAACAGAGCACCCCCTAAATAGGTGAAATTTGCCATCTGCGCCAAGGGGTTAAGCATGCTTGCTATCAAACAGTCGGGTAAATTTCAGCACTAGGCTTTCATTACTTTTTTCAAACCAGCCCTCATATAATTAACAAAGCTTATGAAAACTCTCTTGTTGACATTGTCTTGCACTATGTAGCTGTGTTCATATGCCACTACCAGAAACAACCTATTATAGACCTATCACAAAAACAAACGAAATTAAATGTAATTGTCCAACAGTAGCCGAGGAGCGAGCGAAAATACATGCAGGATTCAACATGCCAGCGCAGGCAACGTAGGCTATGGTAGCCTAGCTAGCTTGGAGAAGTTACAGGTAGATGTAAGACAATTAAAAGGTATTTTGGCTTTAAAATTCAGGACAGAGCGTGAGACGCACACAAATGATCCAGATTACACGCTCTCACATCTCTTATTTATCACGCATTTATTGAAATATTTCTGGATTCGCATTTCCACAGCAACACATTCTTTTTGAATTAATAATGCAAATAACTGAAATTCCACTGAGTAAATTAACATACAACCAAAGTGTTTCAAAGGAAGGCTTTTCCTTGGCACAACTGGTTGATATTGTCACTAGACTAATGGCAAACTGCGGACTTCTGAGTTCGAATACAGGATGTAGTGGCAGTGAGTGGAGTGGAGTGCGGCTCCAACCACCAAGGAAAACAAACCACAGATGTCTAACATACATGTACATAGAGTGGGGTGCAAAAATTTGGGCACCCCCTGGTCAAAATGCAATAAATATCTCAGCTAACCTGACCTCTAAATAGTACAAAGTTAAACGTGACACATTTCTTCACATTTTAAAGCAAGATTACTTATTTAAATTTTTTACATTTTCAAAATAAAAAAAGGAAAACAGCCCTGTTCACTTAGATATTAATTGTAAAAGGCATTTTGACCAGGGGTTCCCAGATTTTTGCACCCACTGTATATATGCAGTAGATATGGATGGATCACTTTAAGGGTTGTTTCTCCTGACAAATTTTCCTATTGAACTCTATGGAAAAATAAGTCAGGAGAAGAAACCCTTCAAGTTATCCATCCATATCTACTGCATATCTGGCAGCAGAGTGATGGTTTGAGGCTCGTTTGATACCTCAGACCCTTGCTGACTTACAGCCATTTCGCCAATCATGTATTCCATATTGTTCCAGCATAATTTACAGCTGAATCTAGTCCCACCCCCCAATTCCCATAGAGATCCATTCAAATGCAGAGAGGTTATATTTTCGCTTGTAGGAGTACCAGAAAATAAGATATCAAGAGTCTTTTGATATTGTTGGGTCACAGACATCAGGACGTCATGGCAAACGATTACTTTATCCTACATTATGTTAATCTGTCCAATATTTTTTGATGCCGAAACTGAGGGGGACTATGTACAAAAGGTTCTATAATTTCTAAATGGTTCATCCGATATGGATGACAATACCCTCAAATTAAAGCTGACAGTCTGTACATCAACGTCATTGTCATTGTATCCTTTCAAGCTCAAATTGCTAGAGTACAGAACCAAAATAACAAAAAATGTGTCACTGTCCAATGAATTATGGTGCTCACTGTACCTTACGCAAATACGCAAACGTGGAAGCTTCGAGCTAGACAAACGGCTTTTCTTTTGCCATGACTTTGTGAAAGAAAGCACAGATCGAACAAGAAAGTTGTTTCCTGTCGTTGCCTGCTATTGCATCCCTCACTGCAAGGCTATAGTAAGAATTTCAGGTGACACATTTTAGAACGAAATTGACTTTGCGTAGCTCGAAGCGTCCACGTTCACGTATTTGTGTAAGGTATGTTTCGGCCCTTATCCATCTAACGTTAGTAAGCAGCTAACTCAATAGCTAGTAAATGCAAAATGGCTAGCTACCTATCGACCGATGGCTAACTAATATTTACCTGTAGTGGGGCATCAGATTCCACCAGAGTCCATGGGAAGATAGATGGAACAGCTCCTTTTCTCAGAAACTTTCTACTTAGTCCTTGAATAAAATCTTCCGGAAGAAAATGATTATCACAAAACCTAATATCACGTTTACGAAGGACATTTAAAGGTGCGTTTGCATCACGGTAAGGCAAGCCATGTCCAACTCTGTTTGTAAGGGTAGGTGGAAACAGGACCCAGTTTCCACCTTTAATAAAGGGACAAGTTTAATAAAGGGACAAGGCAGCAATCCGTAGTGCAACAGGCAGGGTCGAAAACCGGGGAGACAGGGCAACGGTACAAAAACAGAGTCCAAAGAGTAGTCACAGAACAGGCAGGGGTTGGAACCGGGAAGGCACAGCAGAGGCACAAAAACATAATCCAAAATCAGGGTCGCGAGAACACAGGCAGGAGTCAAAACCAGGGAGGCGTAAAGGGGAACAAAAAGAAAACAAAACGAAGACAGAAAACAAAATAACAGCAGGAGAAGGACAAGGGGTAACAAAAACTCGGAAACAGATACTGAGGAAACTAACAGACAACTCAAAAGGCACTCGAAAAAATTAGTATAAACAAGCCAACGGTGAGGAACTCGCGAAGAAAGACTGAGATAACAGGGTTATATACACAGAGGGAGACAGACATAATGGGAATCAGGTGTGCAAAGGCGGGGAGGGGAGATTGCTCATAGGTGAGAACAATGAGGGTTAACAAGGACCAATAATACAATAACAGGGGGAAACGTAAGACACAATGATAACAAACGGCCTGGGGTTAGCAGGTAGACACATGCACAGCTCGGAGGGGAGGAAGGCGGAAGTGGACCAACGTGCAGAGAATGAGAAATCACAGATAGATGCAGGGATAGGATAACGAGGAGGGAAATGACAGCTGCAGGTAGAAACTCAAGATGAATTAGTAATTAGTAATGTTAGTAGCGAACACTAAAACCCTAATGTTAGTGGGTTAGCTGGTTAGTATTATATACACATTAGTTTGTTAGGAGGTTAGTATTAAATCTAATCTAACAGTTTGATTAGTACAAGAGTATTATATAAAAATATTAAGAAAGCCAGAAGGAAGAAAACGAGATACGAAATACAGAGGAAACCCAAATGTTCCCAAAATCACCTGAATAGTGCAATGACAAAGACAGGGAGTGGAATCTCGGGAAACATGGAACGCGGACTGACAAGGAAACTAGAGTGATGGAACGATACTAAACACAATACACAAAGTAATAATAAATAAATAATAAACACAGAGAATAAACGGAGGAAAATAAACAGACAATCGCGAGGGTAATGCGGGGAAATAGGCAAAATAAATCAGGAAAAATAATTACACAGAATAAACAGACAGACAAAGTACAGGATCCTGACATTGTTGTGGAGTGGCAGTCGATGAAACTATATGTTTCCGTCATTAGATAATTTTAGGAAGCATATGGCACATATTGCAGGAATAGAGGAAGACGAGTAGAAATGTTTGTTAGCTAGCTGGCAACATCGTGGCGGGCTGCTTCTTGGTTTCTTATTCTATGGTGCATTACATTACATTACATTACAGTCATTTAGCAGACGGTTTTATCCAAAGCGACATACAATAAGTGCATACAGAAACGTCATCGAAATCACTACAAAACAGACAAGACGAAGCACATCCTTCCCATAATGTAGCAGCTATCCCTAGTAATGAACGTTGAATGTAGTTCACAGTAAGCTGTGGGTAAATCAGCTATACTACACTTCTATTCTAAATACTATTATAAACTATAACAAACAGACAGGAAAACACAGGGAACTAGTGCCATGAGGTCCTAGATTAGAATATCAATCAAGGTGGAATCTGAAGAGGTGTGTCTTCAGGCCACGACGGAATGCAGGCAGGGTTAGAGTAGAACGTAGGGGAATGGGAAGTTCATTCCACCACTGAGGAGCCAGGGTGGAAAAGCTCCGCAGTCGGGATGAGCGAGAACCGATCACATGGGGGGGGGGGGGGGGGGGGGGGGGAGTGCGAGTCGACCTGTTGTGGTTGAGTCGACCTGCGAAGTGGTCAAGCAGGAACATAGTTCTGGATTTAGGCGGGGCCTGTCCTACTGGCTGCAGTGTAGGCCAGGGTCAGAACTTTGAACCTGATCCTGGCTGCAACTGGCAGCCAGTGGAGTGACCTCAGCAGGGGGGTTACATGGAAAACTTTCGGGAGGTTGAACACAAGCCAGGCAGCTGCATTCTGGATCAGTTGAAGAGGCAGAATGGCACAGGCTGGTAGGCTTGCGAGCAGGGAGTTGCAGTAGTCCAGGCGTGAGGTGACCATGGTCTGGACAAGAAGCTGGGTGGAGTAGGTGGTCAGGTACGGTCGAATCCTGCTGATGTTGTGCAGGAGGAACCTGCAGGACCGTGCCGTCGCCCTGATGTGCTCTTTGAAGTCCAGCCGGTCGTCCAGGACCACCCCCAGGTTTGCAGAGCGGGGAGGCAGCCACCACAGTCCCATCAATGGTGATGGAGAGGTAATGTAGTGGGGAGGTCTTGTAGGGCATGAAGAGGAGCTCTGTCTTGTCAAGGTTGAGCTTCAGGTGATGGGTAGCCATCCACTCAGAGATGTCAGTCAGACAAGCAGATATCCTCTCCTTAACCTGTGGGGTAGAGGGAGGGAAAGAGAGGAAGAGTTGAGTATCATCAGCATAGCTATGGTACGAGAAGCCATGTGAATTAATTACTGAACCAAGAGACTTATAAAGTATAAATAGGGAACAGCAGAGGACCTAGTACAGATCCCTGCGGGACTCCTGTAGACAGGGGATGGGGTGCAGAGACGGAACCCTTCCAGGAGACTTGGTAGGATCTATCAGTGAGATACGATACAAACCAAGAGAGCGCAGTCCCAGAAATGCCCATCTCAGTGAGCGTGGAGATCAGGAGTTTGTGGTTGACCGTGTCGAACGCCGCAGACAGGTCAAGGAGAATCAGAACAGAGGAGAGGGAGGAGGCTCTAGCAGTGGCGAGTGCCTCCGTCACGGCCAGGAGAGCAGTTTCAGTGGAATGGCCGGTTCTGAAGCCAGACTGATGCGGGTCAAGCAGGTTGTTCTGGTGGAGAAAAACAGACAGTTGGTTAAGGACAGCACGTTCAAGAGTTTTGGACAGGAAGGGCAAGAGAGATACAGGACGGTAGTTCCTGACATCAGAGGGGTCCAAGCTAGGTTTTTTAAGGAGTGGGGTTACACGGGCAGTTTTAAAGGCAGCAGGAACATGGCCACAGATTAGGGAGGTGTTGATAATGGAGGACAGATATGGAAGGAGCTCAGTGGATATAGACTGGAGGACTGCTGAAGGTATGGGGTCCAGTGGACAGGTGGTTGCGCGATGGCGCGTCACCAGCTGGAGCACATCTGCATCCTCCAGAATCTTGAAGGACGACAGTGTAGCGATGGGTTCGGTATGGGGGATGTGGGGTGTCACCGGATGTGTGAAGGAGTTCCGGATCGTGGCCACCTTCCCCTCAAAGTGGGTCAGGAAGTCATCTGCAGAGAGGGAGGAGGGTGAAGGGGGTGGAGGGGGGATGAGCAGGGAGGAGAAGGTGGAAAAGAGTTTACGTGGATTAGATACACATGCATTAATTTTAGACTGGAAAAATGAAGTTTTAGCTGATGTGGTTGCAGCTGTGAAGGCTGCCAGCAGAGTGTGATAGGAGGCCAAGTCATCTGGGGATCTGGATTTCCTCCACTTTCTCTCAGCGGCTCGCAGCATGGTTCTGCTGGATCTGAGAGAATCTGTTAGCCACGGAGAGGGGGGTGATGGTCGAGCTGGTTTGGAGACAAGAGGACATAGTGAGTTGAGAGACTGAGAGAGGCATGAGTTAAACACGGAGGTGGCAGCATCTATAGGCATTTTAGCAAAGGTAGCAGGAGGAGGAAGTGCAGAGAGAGCAGAAGTAGTGAATGACGAGTGCGAGAGCGTGCAGAGATTTCTCCTGAACATAATAGTGGGTGGGTTGTTAGCGGAGTTGAGGGAGAGTGGGCAGGAGAGAGAGAATGAAATAAAGAAATGGTCCGATACGTGGAGCGGGGTCACCGTGAGTTCAGACATGGCGCAACTCCTGGTGAGCACAAGGTCCAGTTAGTTACCACCCTTGTGGGTGGCAGGCGATGGGGACTGAGTGAGGGCGAAGGACTGGAGGAGTGAGGCGATACTGGATAGCTGGGAACTGTCTGGTTGGAGGTTGAAGTCTCCCAGTAGGATTACAGGGGTGCCATCCTCAGGGAAGGAGCTCAGGAGAGTGTCCAGTTCATCCAGGAAAGCGCTTAGCGGACCTGGAGGGCGATAGAGAACAACAATGTTAAGTGCAGATGGGTGAGTTACAGTGACTGCATGAAACTCAAAGTAAGAGATATTCAGGCAGTGTACAGTGGGAATAGAGAATTTCCAGGACGTGGAAATGAGCAAAGCAGTACTCCCGCCTCGGCCAGAGGCCCTGGGGGTGTGGGAGAAGGAGTAGCCAGCAGACAGAGCAGCTGGAGTGGCTGTGTTATCGCGAGTGATCCAGGTCTCAGTGAGAGCCAGGAAGTGGAGGGACTTCACCTTGGCATAGGCAGTAATGAAGTCAGCTTTTTGGACGGTTGACCGGCAGTTCCATAGTCCACCCACCATTGTAAGATTCAATTTATGAAGTGAAACGACCCCCTCCCATCTTGCTCGAACTACCGGAGACACAGAGAGCACAGCATAGAGAGTAACGTTAGACTGCTGCACAAAGTAAGTCTACCGTTGACAAAAAATATTTTGGACTGGCAACTTTTCCATACGCTATTTCAGCATGTAAAATATATACTACGTATCATCAAACTAAAACTTTGTTTAACTATTTCACTGGATTTAGGCGGTTATTTTAAACGAAAGTTAGCTGGGTGGCAATTGAATCCAATGGCAAGATGCTAATTGTTAGCATTGTTCCGATTAAGGTTTCCCCAATTTTATCTACAATGGTGAGACCTGGACAGCGTCACTGAAGCCTTACATACTAGTTTGGGGGTAAGTAAAACAATATAAAGTTTTTCAAAATGGTTGAACTATCCCTTTAATAACCATTCACGGAATTTCCCATCTCAATTTGCAATGTTTTACATTATTTAGGCTTATTATCGTTACAGTTGCCGTAAAGCCTCGACATAGCATCAAATGATGATTGCATACCAATCAACCTAGTTATCTTTGTTGAGTAATTATACACCGAATTTTCTTTCAATATTGCTTATATTTTATAACCCATTCATATCAAGACATAGTTAATGTCCCATGACCAATAATATCAGACTTTTTAATAATCGTATTCATATTACCAGTATAGTACATTACTCCAGCAGCCTATAAAAGTTAACAGATTGCAAACATTTTGGTAAGTTCAGTATTATATTGCAAACATGGATGCTTTCTTACGAGAGCTTTCTTACAAAGTAGAGCCATGATGTTTCATGATGTTGATGGACTTGACTTTCCTGTTACGTTTATTATAATTTTCTTGGTATGAAATGAATGAATGATGACAGTGATGAAATCAAATTGATGTTTGAAACCTAAGTATTAATCAAATAATAGGATGTGCGGAGGTAAGTCTTTACTTTCTCCTCATTAGGTTCAATTTGAGGTGGGTTTTAAGGTGGAGAAGTCTCGCCCTTGGTCGGATGAAGATGAAGGAAATAATCCTTGTATTCAGTTTATCCTTTTATTGAGCACTGGCCAGTGGGAGGTCCGTAGGTTCTCCTATGCAGAGGATTCAGGACCTCTCCGAACAAAAGCAAACAATTGCTTATATACTTTGATAACCCCTCCTCTTCTTAGCTAATAAACCAATGAGTCAAGGTGACAGTCTTCCATCATAATTTCTTTAGCCAATAGATAAAAAGGCAAAATTAATCTTGTTAGATAATCAGTTCCTACCCTATGCGCTTGGGGGCACTCATGGTCCACTAAATAAAGTTATTTTGCATGCCTCTGCTAAAGTTGGATCGGACCATGTCTTGTTATTCATATTGCCCATTTTTATCTGGGTCACCATGACCTATCTTATCTTTGTTTTGGTACATCTCATCACTCAGCCTACGCAGAGGGGTTGCTCGACCTACGCATGATCTGTGTCATGTGTCACAGCCCATTGCCCAGCCTGCGTATGAGCTGTCTTATCTTTTGTTATCAAACAGCCTGGGAGACAGAAAATCTCTCTCTCCCTTCACTTTCTACTCACTCTCAGTGCCCCCCATTCATTTAAAGCGTAGACATTAACTAAAGCTTACTTTTAAACCATTTTTACTGATTATGTCTTATTGTTTTTAAACACTTTTTTCTAACGTTAGCTAGCTAGCTTGAAGGACTAAAAGCTAGAATTGCTTTATGTGGTTAACCGTAGCGCAGTTTCTGACCTTGTCGGGCGGGCTTCTCTACTTAGCAAGCTAGCCTACTCCCATCTGCCACAGTCAGACAGATGAGATGATGATATCTTATTCGTCGAGAACCACCCGTGTGTTGCACTACTGGATATGTAGTCTGTTAAAGTGGACTACAAGTCAAACTACATTCATTAATGCATTACTCTAAAAAATAAAAATTGGAACATTTGATATATGGAATATATCCTTGTACCACACAGGCTAATCCAGGAACATTTCGGCTCATTCTATAAATCAGATTTCAAGAAATAGTCGATAGTCTCTGAAGCCCATTCTATCTTCCATAGGGAATTTACTTCCGTACTCACTTCAGTACTCTATTGAATTAAACATAAACGTTGGTGATAGTTAATGGGGGAGTTTATGTGTTGATGTAGGGGGTATGAGATCAGGGAGTAAGGTGATGAGAGGAAGAGAATAAGATTTTGGTGTGGGATTGTACTATGTGTGTGTGTGTTAGTGTTGGTGGGACTAGTTAACAGGCAAGTCTAATGCTATGATAAAGGGGGCCCAAATTTTTTCCAAAGTGTGAGGTTTGGTACTGGAGTGTAATTTGTTCCATTGATATGTGTTCTTTGAGGAGGTTTAACCATTGTGTGATGTTTATTGTGTTTATAGTTTTCCAGTTTAAAAGGATAGTTTTCTTGGTGATAGTTAACTCTATGGGCTTTGGCCCCCTAGTGGTGGGACGTATCCGTCCCAATTTTTGATAGTGTTCATATTTCTCGGAAATTCTAAATTAAAACGTTAATAAAACACGGAACTTTCAAGGCAAAATTGTTAAAAACAGTCACAGCCTGCGAACACATTCGTTTATATGCTTATCAGCTCTCAGGTTACACTGCAGGGCCATAAAGCAGCAGGGTGCTAATAGCCCAACCCACTGTTTACAGCCTTCACCTCGCCGCAGTCACAGGCAATAAAATGCATATCACAAAAACTCTTGGTACAGTTTCTACACGCTAAAAAATCAAGATCCGATTTAGGAACAATTGTATGTTACTGAAAAGTTGTATAAATGAACATTATGTGTTTTTTCCCTGTGCTCACTTCACTATGCATACAACCGATGTACGTCCGGTTTTGTATAAATATATTTTATTTTCTACAAAATCTCTTGATAAACAATGTTTAATCAACTAAATTTGATACCTGGATATGCAGTTATAACTGTTTTCTGAAGAATCCTGAACGTTTTTTCGTAATCCATTTATCCATTGTCCAGCAAAATATCCATTTCCACGGTGCGTACCCATCGCATTTGCGTTTGTACTACGTTACTACCGTTGCGTAAAAACATTACTAGACTGCTTCAGGGATGATCTAACGTAAACCACGTAGATTATGTTCTACGGGGTTTCGTGCCCTTTAAAACGAAGTAACATATGCCATATTCGAGCGACTGGGAACGGCGCTGTATCCATGCGTAATGACAGCCCACAGGGCAATCGTGCTGTGCGCTTTCGACACTGCTGTTAGCATCAGATTACGCCTGTGGCCATTTTTACTGAGCGTATCCTGGAACGGATGGACTGGATTGCTGTACAAGTACGTTTTTAGCCTATCCAGATGATATTTAGCCATGTGTAGCGATTTTGTTAGCTGTATGTATGTCACAGGCTAGCTTTTCTCTTTACGCGTACATGGTTTGCTGAATGGTGTAATTGCGCTGGTCATATGTCTTTGCTGTTTCAATGATTACTCACGGTTGCTCAGGTTTTGGACGTGGTCTAAAAGCACCACAGTGATTTCGGAGGTGAAGAAGTCTGTCCTCAGGCATAGCGACTCTGTGGCATGGACCCGTGCCTGGACATGTAAATGTTTTTAAAAATATATAATACAAATTATTATTATTATTATTGTTGTTATAATCGTCATCATTATCATAATCATCAACAGTATGGAGCGCTATTATCTAGAGTATTTTTAGTTTGGTGATAAATGGATTCTCGCAGAAGTTCGCTAGTTAGCTTCTATGTTGTCACAGGCTGGAAAGGAGCTCATGGCCTGCTAAGAGGCTTTGTTTTGTAGCGTTCATTTGCAGTTTTTTTTGTGTAGCAACCAACACAAGGGCTAGTTTTTGAATTCCCGCATGAAACTTCATCCATTCTCAGTACTTTATTTCACGGTTCAGTCAAGACATTACAGTATTATAATAATGTAATTTAGTTTGTGCAAGCTGACAAACTAATTCATAAATCCTAGTTAGCTACGATTGCTAATTATGTTGGAGCTAATATCAGACGTACTGTGGATGTAAGATTTTTTAATGTATATACTGTATATACGTGTGTGTATATATATATCAGATCAAAAACGTCTCCGACGTAAAAAAAGCCAAGTTACTCACGCATAGCCTACATAGCGCTGTCCATAAGTTCTTAATTCCAACTTGCAAAAACTAGGCCTGCCTTTAAAAGTCTTGATATCAAAATGTGGCCAAGTTACAACTAACAATATTGCCTATCGTAGCTCACACTAAATAAACTAGCTCTATTCCAAAGCAATGCTATCCAAACTTTACTAAATTATTTAATGCAACTTGGCCCTGTGTTTCTTCATCTTACCATCTCAAGAAAATGTGGTCAATGAAACTGTATGTGCCACATGAAACTGCAACATGAAAATAATTTATAGTGGAAATACTCTGATTCAGATGTGTTACACTTAGAAATTAAACAGATTGTCAGCATCCACTGCTTTGGGTCTATGAAAAGCACAGAATGAATAAAATGTAATATTATTATAATTATTATTATGTATTTATTGATTGATTTATTTGGATTTCTATCAAAACCTGTGTGGTCCTACAGAGCATAGATATCCTTGTGTTCACAAAATTCTGTTTGCAAATATCATAAATACTATTATGTTAAGAAAATTGGTACTATTACTTATTTGCCACCATCTGACCCACAAACATGTCTGGATACGTTTGTAAAAATGCTATATGTACGCTATTTTCTAGGTAAAAATATTACTAATTTTTATCTGCATTTTTTTATTCATCACCCCTTTCTCTATTGTATATGATGTTTCTTCATATAAATGTCTGTTTGTGAATTGTAAAGAATGCTGTAGCAGCAGTTTTAAACCTGTACATTTTATAAAGTAAACTTGCCAACAAAGTACAACCTTATCCATTCTGGAGTGTAATTATTCATCAACTGTTAAAAACATTCATTTAAATCATATGGTGTTCCATGAGGCACAATCTCTTCACATGCAAAGATGAAGAAACACAGGGCCTTTAAATGTAAAGCAGATTGGTTGGATAACATTAAGTTTATATATAGTTTATATTAAGTAATCCTTTTTGGAGAGGTATTTGGGCACTTTTGGGCACGCTTTGTAAGAGAATACCCTCATACACATAAACACAAAACATGTGTAGGTTAATTTTCTTCACATTTTGTATTACAAAAACTGTTTTAAAAGAAAAATAAAGTTTTCTGATGATTGACATGCCTAGACAGAAAGATATGCACATGTTTTATATTTCAAGAGGTTTGGATAGCTTTTGGGACACCTGGGCCCCGTTTTGGAAAAATACCAATGGATAAGGAAAGCCTGTCGATATCTTTACCAAATTGTATACACAAGTGGACAACATATTATTGCACTAGTATAAGCATATATTAGTTTATAAAATTTGGAAATAATTTTCTTTGGGTTGGTTATTTTGTTGATTTCTTCTACTATTGGTGATGGGAGTAAATTGTTGTTTGATATATTGATTTTAGATTTTAGAACCAAATTAATTGGAGGTACTGAAGATATTGTTCTTTCCCGACATCGTACTTCTGGACCAAATGTTGAAAAGTAATGAAGTTGTTATTCTGGAAAAGGTAGAGATGTGTGATACCGCTTTGTTACCACGTATTGAAGATAAGTGGTGTTTTGTTAAGTAGAAAGTCAGGGTTGTACCATATTGGAGTGTATTTACAGGGTTTCGTTGTAGATTTAAAGATTGAAATTTCTTTACATTCTGATTGTTCTATTTCTAACTATGAGTTGTTCTGTTGGTTTGGATGAATCCAGTTGGTGATATACTGTAGTTGATTTGCCAGATTATAATTTTGGGAGTTTGGAGCTTCTAATCCTCTAATCCTTCTAATCCTCCTTTAGGGGTCAGAATCATTGTGAAAAGGTAATTAATTTTTGGTAATATGATCATTTTTACAGTTGCTATTCTGCCAATTAATGAAAGAGGTAAGTTTATCCAGCAGTTCAAGTCGTCTTCTATTGTTTGTATTAATGGAGTGAAGTTTAGGTGAAACAACTCTGACAGTCTGGCGGAAATGTTTATGCCCAGATACTTAATATTACCAGTGGAAATGGGGAGAGGTGGGTTTACTGGAGTGTCAGTATTTCAGTCATCACTACATATGGGTAGAATTTTAGATTTTGTCCAATTTATAGTGTAGTCGGAAATTTCGGAGAATTAATTAATGAGCTTGATGACCTCTTGTAGAGAGTTTGATGGTTCTTGCAAGTAAATCAATACATCATCCGCATAAAGGCTGATCTTGTGGTGAGTGTTGAGGGTTTGGATTCCCTTGATGTTGTATTTTTGACATATTGCAGCAGCGAGAGGTTCGATGAACAGGGCAAAAAGCGATGGAGAGAGTGGGCATCCTTACCTGGTTCCCCTGTGCAGTGTGAAGCTCTGTGATGATAATCCATTGGTAGTAATTGTGGCCATTGGTGAACTGTACAGTATTCTTATCCACTGAATAAACGATTCTCCGAAACCAAATTTGTGTAGTGTTGCAAACAGAAATTTCCAAATTACTCTATCAAATGCCTTTTCTGCATCTAATGATACAATTATTGCTTTCATTTTGTTTTGCTTTATTACGTTAATTAGATTAAATAATCTGCGCATGTTATTTGATGAGTGTCTTCCTTTGATGAATCCGGTTTGATCAGAATGGATTAGTGATGGATTTACTGTTTCAATTCGAGTGCTTTGCTGATGATTTTGAGATCTGTGTTGATGTGTGATAGGGGGTGGTAGCTGGAGCAGAGAGTTGGTCTTTGGGGTTCCAGTAGTACTGAGAGAAGGGCTGTGTTCATGTGTGGTGGCATTGTTGAGTTATATTTAATGCAAAGTACCGTTCTGAAAAACAGTGGTGACATTGTATTGCAAAAATGTTTAAAGAACTCGGCAGGAAAGCCATCAGGTCCTGGAGCTTTATTGTTTGGCATCTTATTTAGTACTGTATGGAGTTCATTAGGTGTTAATGGTGTGTCTAGTTCATCTGCTTGTTCCTTATTAAGTCGGGGTAATTCTATATTACTGAGGAAGGAGTTCTGTTGTGAGATCTAACACGGCGATGTCCTCCTCCAAAACTTCCAGCCAGCAGAAACACCGCAACCAAAACTTTCGCCTGGACATATTCATCACCCTTACTATTGCCAACATCGCAATACTTACCTCTTCAACCGTGGAAAACTTGGAAACCTTCATCGACGACTACTTTTACAGCCCGTGCATGATGGAAGATGAACCCAGCAAAAAGCAACTGAGACGAGACTGGTCTACCGAGACAGACGACGGAATAACCACAATCGAGGTCAGTGTACTGCAATCTATTAATAACAAACTCTCAATACTGGAATTACTACACGCAGAACTCTAGTTCATATGCTTGTTCGTTATTAAGTCAGGGTAATTCTATATTACTGAGGAAGGGTGACTGCATGGTATTTCCTGCCGAGTTCCTTATGATTGGTATAATAGATTTTTCTTTATTTCGTTTGAGTTGGTTTGCCAGATATTTTCCTGGTTTGTTGTTGTGTTCAAAATTATCACGTCTGAGTCTTTGTATCAGGAATTGGGTTTTTTTGTTTATGATATTGTTGAGCTGTAGTTTAGTTTCTGTCAATTCCTTCTGAACTTGTTCTGTGGGATTTTTAGCATATATGTCATCCAGTTCTTTGATTTTTTGTTCCAGACTTTTTTTCGAGTTCCTGTTCCTTTTTCTTCTTGTATGATGAGTATGATATACGTAATTATTCCTCCCAGTACTACTTTTGCTGTTTCCCAAAGTAGTGTGGGTTAAATTTCCAGATAATTGTTTATTTCCATGCCCACTCTTTTGTGAAAAGTGTGTTGAAATCAGGATCTTTAAGCACAGAAGTGTTAAATCTTCATCTGGTGATGGGTTGTTTGAGTTGTTTGGTGTTTAGATTGAATGATACAGTGGCATGATCACTGATTATGATGTGATGAATTTTGGAATCTGAAATATCGAATATGATTGAGTTACTGGTCAGAAAGAAGTCAATACGAGATAATTATTGATGAAAATTATGAATATTCTCTGATTGATGGGTTTTTCAGTCGCCAACTATCGCCGAGACCAAAATCGCTCATGGATTGCTTTAATGTGTCTGTGGAATGCCAGTTTCTAGAATTAACAGTGGTGGATGATCTGTCTAAATTGGGATTAAATACTGTATTGAAGTCGACTCCAGTTATGATTGTAGAATTTGAAAAGTTGGATAGTGAATCGAAAAATGTATGGAAGAAAGCATCAGTATTGGGTCCGTATATGTTTGCAGTGGTGAAGTTGTTGTTGTTAATGGTGGCATTGATGATAACATATCATCCTTCAGGGTCAGTGATGGTAGTGTTAGAGATTAATGGAATTTTTTTTGTTTATTAAAATTGACACGCCTCTTTTCTTAGAAAAGTATATGATGAGTATACTTGATTAAATTGTGGGGTTTCAAGAGGATTACTTGATAGCAATATCATCAATTATGGAAAGACATTCACCAACTAAATTCATAAAACGTTCTAAATGGCTATTTTCTAATGAAAAACCTACTATTTTACGCATTTCATGTTCAAGATTTACAATTTAAATTTACAGTGTATGATATCTTCACCATTGTGTCAGTGATATAGAATAGGAATCAGAATAGATTTATCTTCAACTGCTCAAAAGTTATAACTACTTCAGTGATGGGTAAGAAAAAGCAAAAAAAAAAAAATGCTTTAGAATGTTAGGTTCATTGAAAATATGACAAGCGTATGCAAAACTGTTTGTGGTGTGATCATATTATGTTACACCCCTAAAGATAATATACCATTTTAAACAGGATAACTCTAGCTTTCCATTTATATACAATAATATGCTTACTTTAACACAGTATCATCAATTATTAAAACAATTCACAAAATAAATAATAATTAAAAAAACCTTTCTAAATGGCTATTCTCCATGAGAAACCTAGGTTTTTTAAACATTTCATGTTCTAGATCGAGGGAGACAAACTGTGTGGTATCTTCACTATTTTGTAAGTGATATAGGGCCCTATCTTACACCCGGCGCTAAGCGGCGCTAACCCAAATGCAAGTGTCTTTGCTATCTTACACCCGGCACAGGGTTCATTATAGCCCCTAGCGCTCACGTCGGTTAAATATCAAGTGATGTTGCACCCATAGAAAGTGAACTGGGTGTGGTGGTCTTAAAATGAGGTGTGGCCAGGATTACATTTTAAGACCACCACACCCAGTTCACTTTCTATGGGTGCAACATCACTTGATATTTAACCGACGTGAGCGGTTAAATATCACCAAAAACCACCAAAAACCTGGTCTAAAGTCATGTCGCAGTTGTTTACATGTTATTTTAACGGCGCATATAAGTGCGTCTACATAGGCGTGTGCACAACGCGCGTCCACACAGGGACGTGCATAAGCATGCTAAAAATATCAAGATTACAATGTGAAATATTCACATTCAGCGTATTCCGTACTCTCAGCTTATTAAAAGCCCGCTGATTTCACCTGTTATACCATAACTAAAAAAAACGATTTTAAAGAGAACAATTAATTCACTATTTATTTTAATGCCATTCTCTGCATGTGCACATTAACTTCATACAGGAGCAGGTCTGTTTCACCTGTTTTAAATTGCACTCTTCCCGGGAAAGTGGACTTGTTTTTAAAGCAATAGTTAGTAAAAACGCGTTGGTCACATTTCCATAAGCAGGACAAGGGAAAATATGTGTGGACCTCTGGGTTGCCAACCTGACAGCTTTATTGTATTAATGTCATCATTAAGGCAACATAATGGTATTTGTGTTATTAATCAATATTGGAATGCAGGTAATGAACTTCAGATGAAGCTTGAACTTCTAGAACTGCATAAGAACAGCCTCATGGAATCGATGTTTGACAATGTTTTATTGCATAATCAAACAAAATTTGTTAAACAAGCAGGCTAATTTGGCATTTTCTAAGGTGAGACTGAAGCCATTTGTAACTTATTTGCAGCTGGTGCAGGTGCTTTTAACGAAATTTAACCGCATATATTTTGTAAAATAACAGCACTGTCGGGAATGACTGGGAACTCATAATGATTAGCCTGAATAATATTGATCATACTATTGATCCATATAGCCTATTCCTTGATCGCACTAAACACGCACGAGCATGTCTGTTTCGCCATCATATAAGCAATCCGCCAAGGTGGAAAAGCAGGCTTTTAAAGGGAATGGGATATGACATTTTGATTGGTTTATTGCATGTCACGCCCAAGACACACCTATAATTAATGAAGAGACTAGGTTCAACCATTTGCATGTTGCGCCATGCTTAGCGCTCAAAAAACACAGCAAACACAGTCAAAATAGCAAAAGTGGACTTGGACACACCCTAAATGCACTTTATGCCATGCGTTTAGACAAAGTGCTAAGATCGCCAAGATAGAGCCCATAGAGTACAAATCAGAAGAGATTTATAATTTACTGCTCTAAAGTTGTAACCTCTTAGTGATGTATGGGAAAAGGGAAAAAGAATAATATAGAATGTTCATTGACATTTCACAGTACCACTTATCCATACTCCTAATGGGCCACTTGAGAATCGGTTGATATAATGCTAAATTGAAAGACACATACACTGAAATATACAATTTATGCGTTCAATGAAACACACACTTTATTTAAAACAAAAATGTATAACATAGTGAATGGATTAACTAAGTAAATGGATAACATTGCAAAACAAATAAAAACAAGATACAACCCATGGCAAATATCAGTTTAGATGAGTCCATTTAGACCATTTCTGAATCATTAAAGGGCTGTATAGTGAGAATTACATTTTACAGAAAACACTATGCTCCAGAATAACATTAGATAAAAAGCACAACAATAACACAATGTTTGACTACTTAGCATAATGACCATCAATGTAAAAGATTGTTTTGAATGAACAGACCTAAATCATCTGTGACATTGGCTCAACTGAATGATGTCTTTTTGTCATATTTCTCTAAACAGGCTAATCTTGCTCAAGTCAAAAACGTGAGTCAGAAAATAAAACTTGAAGCTGACGTTAAATTTTTGCTGTTTAGTTCCCTTCTCCATTCATTTTCAACAGGAGTGATCAACAATAATAAGTTACCTTATAACATTATAACATTATGTTAAAACACTAGCTAGTTAGTACTTGCTATTGATAAGACTAATAGTTGAGTATAACATTTATAAAGCTAGCAAGACAGACAGCAGGGCTAACGTTACAAGTTGGGAAAACAAAAATGCTTCAGAAAATAAAATGGCTGTTCGCGCCGAGATGCTGAGATCTAGCTGTTAGACTAACGTTACTGGTTTTAGCTTTTGTTAGCTATTATTTAGTTATCAAAGTCTACACTAATTCCGTAAAATATTCACATCTAACGTTATCACTTCACTTATTCATTGTATGACAGACTTTTTCAGAATTTCATCTCGAAATGAGCTGGGGGACGAATAATGGCTTCTCGTTTGAAGCTAGAGCTTTCACGAAAGTTAGCTACCTTAGCGATGGGCCTTTAGTCAGTTGGGGCTTTATTGTGTCCCTTTGTGTTGTTCTTTTCTTCGTGTGCTGGAGTCAGTATATGTGATTATGCGGACGGGAGATTCAGCATACCCTACAAGCATATGCTGAGTCACTGTAGATATTAGCTGTTTCTCCTGCACTCCTTCTACATGCTCTCGCTATTGTTGGCCGCTTGTTCCTGGGCTTAGGGCTGATTCTTCGATCGTTTGGTATGTCCATGGCCCCTCTTGTCATACTACCACATATCTGGCTCTCCTCTTTCCTGTACGGGGATCAATGGATGATGAACCATCCAGAAAATACATGTGGTCTGGAGCCATAAGTGGTTCATGGTGCAGATCTTCTCTAGCTTTTGCTTCTTCATTCTCTCACATTCATGTGGTTGGCCTTCTTCTGGGGTCGTCATTAATTCCGCCGGGTTCACGGCTTTACATCTCACAATGGTAAATCCTGGTTGTGTGAGCAAGATCTCATATCCTGATACTCTCAGGTGAGTTAGGGACGATTTCTCTCTATTGAGTAGTGCTTCTACTGCATGTGACACATATAGGGTGACTTCATGCCTGCCGTTATTGACGTTGCTTTCTCTACTGTGAAGGCGGCTGCTGCCAGTCCTTTTTCACGTGTAGAGTCCTCTTTCTACTGAATCTAGTCTTGCACTGTAATAGACAATGGGTTTATGTCTTTCTTCCTCCTTTTTGGTTAGTACTGCTGAGGCAAATCCCTCTCTTTCTGCACAGAACAGGTGGAACGGTTTGTTGTAGTCTGGGAGTCCTAGAGTTGGTGCTGCTTGCAATGCTCGCTTAAGTCCTGTGAAAGAGGTTATTGTCCCTGGGAACAATTCAATCTGGTGTCTTCCTGCTTTATTTAGGCACAGGTTTCTTAGTGGTCGTGCCATTTCCGCATAGTCACAAATCCGTTGCCTGCAGTATCCCTTCATTCCTAGGAATCTCTGCATCTCTTTCACCGTTCTTGGTCTGAGCACCTTCGTGACTGCCTCAATTCGCTCTGCAGAAATGCTTTGACTCCCTTTTCTAAGAGTGTGACCCAGGTACTGCACTTGTTCTTGACAAAACTGTAACTTTAATTTGGATACCTTATGACATTTTAGTGCTAGTTCTTGTAACAGCTTCTTACTGTCCTCCAAGCATGCAGTCATGTTTGGGTTGCATAGCAGAAGGTCGTCAACGTACTGGATGAGGGTGCTTCCCCCCTTCGGCGCAAAGTTAACGTAACCGAAACAAATCCGTTCTTCTGTGCGTGGCCACAAATTGCCACAATTCAAAACAGTAATTATTGGTATTTTATATTTTCAGGCGGGGTGGCAAGCTCCATACCACCCTGCCTATTGTATGGTAGGGTAAACACTGACATTAATATAATGTCCGTTAGGTAATATCATACACACAAGACACTGGCGTATATCTTAGTAGCCAGATGTAATTGCTCATAGCGCTCGGCTACTGCTGCCACCCCACGGTAGGCTACATCTGAAGAGGATTAGCCTACTACTATCTACTGTCACGGTAAAAAAATTTTTTGCTGAAAGACGCTAAAATTGGCTATGGCGAGCCGGTAAAACATCAGTAGCTATTGTGACTCACCCATTAGGCTACTAGTAGAAGAAGTCCAAGGCCAGCAAAACAGCTTCAGTTTAACTGAACCGGTAGCTATCTAACTTTTTTTTTTTTAATCTTGCCGCAAGCAAGCAACTAAGAGAGCATAAGTTACCACAGAAATCTATTAGAATTATCGTTAGGAAGGCAAATTTCTTCTCAATACTGCGCTTTTTCCACGGCCTCTGATTGGCCAACATGACAACATAAATGTCACTAATTTAGCATAGCAGTGTCGCTGGCTAAGAGCAGTGGCACTGTGCAAAAAGGACAGAATGACCATGCTCACGTGACATTTCTTGGCCAATCAGAGATAAAACTACGGGCTGTCAAAAAAGCGCCGTTTTGAGAAGACAATTGCCTTTCTAGTTCTTACAGTTCTGTGGACAAAACAGCTTGTTGGAAGACTGACTGTGACGCGACGGAAAATGTGTAAACATGCCTACTCGCAGATTACTTTGATGAGAAGTAGACCCACCCACCCTCCCAGCCCCAAATATTTTTATTGCAGATCTGAACGATCCACGTGAATGACCTATTTTGAAATAAAAACGGCAATTCCGCCAAAAGGTGACAGGTTTGCACCCATGTTTTCAAACATCGTCACTAGTCTCAATCTCACACAAAAGCTGACAAAAACATCTGTCTATGTGTATGCCTACATATGTTGCCCTGTTGAGGTTTAGCAGGCAGGATTTCTTGATTCATTTGTGACAATGAGGATGTGCACTTCAGCTCTTTTCAGGTTACGGTTTTCACACATAACACAATGTCACCATAAAAATGAAGTAGGCTACTAGGAAAATGAAGTGTTTACGATAATACGCAAGCCCTTACGGGATCGGGTTTAGATACAATCAACAATGGCAAAAGCCCTGATTAGAAATAAACATTTGCTTTTTGGAACAACCCCGTCTAGAGCTGTCTCCCATTTTGCAGTCTCTGTGTTTGACAAATGCTGCTCGGTCCCCGGGAATCTTTTTAATTATTATTTTTTTATTATAGTTCAGGGGATTTCTCTGTCCTTGGTAGCCACACCTTTATCTTTAACCCTGTCAACTCCCACTTAGTGACTCGTGCAGCTCCTCCCCCCTAAATGCCACTGAACTGATTTCCCCGCTATCTCTTCAGTTCTTAATTCCCTCACTGGGGTACACTCCAGCCAAACGGCTCCGTCTGCCCACCCGTTTAAGCCCACTTCAAATGTTTCTCCTATTTCTGCAGCCTTGGGTAATAGAGTCTGAATCCCTGAATAGAACCAGAGATTTCACTCCATATCGCTGTTCTTGTGTTAATTTGCATTCCCACTTTGCATTCCCACTTTTCCCACAATATTTTTAAGTAAAATGGTATCTCTGTCATTTACATAATTTCATTCAGCATTATATACAACCTCTTGTTGCCACGTTTTCCCCACTGTCTTAAAATGCTTCGTCCCTGTTTGTTTTCCAGTTCTCTGGACAAACCTCATATGTTTCTGTGCACATTTATTTATTAATTAGGGGACCGAGCAGCGTAGCTGCTGGTACCCTATTGTATTTGTTCAGATTCTTTTTTTTTTATTATTAGGGGACCGTGAGCTGGTTTGTCACCAATCACCACACTTGGCACGCTTGTTGGGATTCCCAAACTCTTGGATCCTCTATATTATGATGCAGATTGAACACCTGGTGGCGCTGTAGTGCATGTGACAAAATTTTGACATTGACACCCCCACTGCCAACGCCCCGTTTCACCTAGAGTCACAACATTTGGTATACATGTCCATTTGCTCATTCTGAACAAATTTGCCTCAAGGACCCATGAAGTCCGCCAGATTTTTTGCTAATTAGCATTTTTTGTAAAACGCTTAAAATGCTACTACTCCTACACAATTTGACCGATTGAGATGAAACTTGGTTAAAACTCTCCTTAGACCATGTCTCATAAAAGTTATATTCAGAATTTTGATATTTTCAAAGATGGCCGAATGACAAGCCAATGAAATTTCACTGGGCGTGGCTTATCACAAAAATGCTAATAATTCCAAAACGATTTGACAGAAAGCTATGAAACTTGGTAGGTCTGTTAAGAGTACAATTAGGACTAGAAATTGACAGTTTTATCCAATCAATCCATGTGGTGGCGCTATAGAGTTCCAAATATAAAAATATAGCTGCAAGCAGCGATTCCCGGGGACCGTGCGGCATTAGCGGCATTTGTCAAACGCAGAAACCGCAAAATGGTAGACAACTCGAGACAGGGTTGACCCAAAATACAAATATTTGTTTCCAATCAGGGCTTTTGCCATTGTTGATGGTATCTTAACCCGATCCAGTAAGGGCTTGCGTATTAAGTCTTTTAAGTACAAGTGAAACAGTGAACAGTTAATACTGTTAAATTTCTTAACTTTTGCAATAAAAAGGTGTTTCTTAATGTGAAAACAACATTAAAAGAAGCCTAGCATTTGCACAATAGTTTTGCCAAACATTAAATTAGCCATTGGTACCAAGCTGGAATTGAAACGCTGACCACATACATAGAAAGCCAAGATTGTATCCACTAGGCCAAAGCAGGTTAACAGAAATGAGGAGGCCAAATAAGACTTGTGTGTTGCGGTATCAGATTGTTTTGGCTTACTGACTTCATAATTCAAACAGATAACAGGTAATATTGTGAAATGTCCTAGCCTTTGCAATAAAAAGAACATTCTTACAATGACGCGCACATTGTGTGCCTCAAAAAAAACTTGGGAACAGGTGGGGATCGAACCACCAACCTAGTACATGGCAGTCAAATGCCTTAACCACTAAGCTACAGGAACTTTCACAGTTGGTATAGTAGTTGGCGCCTTGTTAAGCAGAGATAGTGTACTTGGCAGATGGCATACCTGCCATCCCAACATTTGTATTTCTTTAGTGCCACCACGCAGATTGATTGGGTTAAAACTGCAGGGCTCAAGTCGGGATCTAACTCTCAATCAACACACCAAGTTTCAGAACTTTATATCAAGCGGTTTTAGAAGAACGAGCATTTGGGCGATAAGCCACGCCCAATGCAAAATTAATTGGCTTCTCATTCTGCCAATTTCTGACATACGCCTTAATAAAGTAAAGCATGTATGTAGGGATGCGGGTTGAGTCCCTTGAACAGGTTTGGTGCAAATTGGTCTAATTCTGTAGGAGTAGCATTTTAAGTGTTTTACAAAAAATGCTAATTAGCGGAAAATCGAAGATGGCAGACTTCATGGTTTCTTGAGGCAATTTTGTTGGGCAGGAGTAGCGGGATGTATCCACCAAATTTTGCGACTGTAGATCAAAGGGGGCGTCGGCAGTGGGCGTGTCAATGATTTTTCGTGAATTTTTTAAATTTTTCTTATATTTGGATCTCTATTGCGCCACCACGTGGCTCGATTGGGTTGAAACTGGAGACAACAGGTCCATATGTTACTCGTAATAGACCTTCCAATTTTCATAACTTTCTGTGAAATTGTTTTGGAATTATTAGCATTTATGTGATAAGCCACGCCCACTGGATATTTATTGGCTCGTCATTGGGCCATCTTTTAAAATATCAAAATTCTGTATATAGGTTTTATGATGCATGGTGTACGGAGTGTGTTTACCAGGTGACACTCAGTCTAAAACATTCATTCTCTGAAATAACTGAAGTAAATGCTGATTTTCGACACACTATTCTAATTTCTTGAAATACTGTTTTGGGGGTTTTCTGGAGCTGTAAGCCAAAATTATTAAAAAAATGAAACAAATAAAGGCTAGAAATATTTCACTTTGTGTGTAATGAATCTATAATCTATGAAAGTTTCACTTTTTGAATGGAATTATGGAAAAAAATAACTTTTCCATGATATTCTAATTTTTTGGAAAGGATCTGTATATATATAGGTATATATATATATATATATCTATATATATATATTATTAATATATATATTTTTTTTTCCGCAATTGACAGAAAATTATGAGCACTCAAAATCAAATTAAATCAAATCAAATTTATTGTCACGTCACAATTACACAAGTATAAAGATGAGTGAAATTCTTGAGTGCAGAACTCCGCAACAGTGCAGTAGCAACAGTACAATATAATCTAATATATATAAGAGCAGCATTGGATGCATAGTATATAAATAAGAAATACACAAGAATGCTAAATATACAGTGGGGCATAATGTTGAATATATACAGTCTATTGGTTGTGCAATTGTATACAGGAGATGTCACTGTTGTGACCAGTGCAGGCACATACTAGTGCAGATGCAATGGAGAAAATAAATAAAGTCTTTAACTAGAACAGGATCTGACATCAATTTAGTGTGAGAGTGTGCAGGCAACAAACTGGTGTAGTGAGCAGCTGTTTAGTTGTTCAGCAGCCTGATGGCCTGGTGATAGAAGCTGTGCCATAGTCTGTTTGTTCTAGACCTCATGCTGCGGTACCACCTGCCAGACGGTAGCAGTGAGAACAGTCCGTGGCTTGGGTGAATGGGGTCCTTGATGATCCTCCGGGTCTTTGTCAGACACCGCCTGGCGTAGATGTCCTGGGGGGAGGGAAGCTCACCTCCTGTAATCCGCTGGGCCGTCCGCACCACCCTCTGTAGTGCTTTGCGGTTGAGGGCAGTGCAGTTCCCATACCAGGCGGTGATGCAACCTGTCAAGATGCTGTTGATGGTGCAGCTGTAAAATGACCTGAGGACCCGGGGGCTCATGCCGAACTTCTTCAGTCGCCTGAGATTGAAGAGGCGCTGTTGAGCCTTTTTCACCAAGCTTCCGGTATGTACAGTCCATGTAAGGTCCTCGGTGATGTGCACGCCGAGGAACTTAAAGCTGCTGACCCTCTCTTCTGCAGCCCCGTCGATGTCAATGGGTGTGTGCGCTCCACCCTGCTTTCTGTAGTCCACGATCAGCTCATTGGTCTTTTCGACGTTGAGAGAGAGGTTGTTGTCCTGGCACCATTGTGTCAGGGCTCTAACCTCCCCCCCTGTAGGCCGTCTCGTCGCTGTTGGAGATCAGGCCTACCACCGTCGTGTCTTCTGCAAACTTGATGACAGTGTTAGAGTTCTGCGTGGCCACACGGTCTTGGGTGTACAGGGAGTACAGGAGAGGAATGAGGACGCATCCCTGGGGGGCCCCAGTGTTGAGGGTCAGTGGGGTGGAGGTGGTGGTGCCCATCCTCACCATCTGGCGCCGGCCCAACAGGAAGTCAAAGATCCAGCTGCATAGGGAGGTGTTCAGGCCCAGGGCCCTGAGCTTGGTGTCGAGTTTGGAGGGAACTATGTGTTAAATGCTGAGCTGTAGTCCACAAACAGCATCCTCACATACAGTTGTGTTCAAATAAATAGCAGTGCGTTAAAAAAAGTGAATAAAGTGCAAATATTTTTTAATAGCTTTTAGTTCCATATTTCAAATGTAGTGGAATCATTACACATTCAATTCCAAATCAAAGCATTAACAAATTTTATCAAGTCTGCGTTATTCTTTTACAGGAAGCAAAGAAAAGGAATATTAATCTGTTCAAAAAAATAGCAGTGTCGACATTTTTCTCTTCAAACTCAAACACTTACTGTATAAACTGAAGAAATTTTTCAAGATTTAACTTCACTTTAAATTACTGAACTAATATTTAGTTGCATAACCATTGTCTTTGATAACTGCTGCGCATCTGCGTTGCATCGAGTCAACCAACTTCTGGCACCTAGAAACAGTTATTTCAGCCCAGGATAAACGAACTACATTCCACAGTTCCTGTGAATTTTTGGGTTTTGCTTCAGAAACTGCATTTTTAATGTCACCCCACAAGTTTTCAATGGGGTTGAGGTCGGGGGATTGAGCTGGCCACTCCATTACCTCAATCCTTTTTGTCTGGAACCAAGATGTTGCTCACTAACTCGTGTGTTTGGGGTCATTGTCTTGTAGAAACACCCATTTCAGGGGCATTTCCTCTTCGGCATACGGCAACATAATCTCTTCAAGTATTTTGATGTATTCAAACTGATCCATGATCCCTGGTATACGATAAATAGGCCCAACACCGTAGTATGAAAAACATCCCCATACCATGATTTTTGCGCCACCATGCTTCACTGTCTTCACAGTGTACTGTGGCTTGAATTGTAATCTGACATACTGTCGACGACCACTAGACCCGAAAAGAACAATTTTACTCTCATCAGTCCACAGAATGTTACACCATTTCTCTTTGGGCCAATCGATGTGTTCCTTGGCAAATTTTAACCGATTCTGCACATGCCGTTTTTTCAACAATGGTGCTTTACGGGGGCTTCTTGCTGATAGCTTAGCTTCGATCAAACGTCTTCTGACTGTAACAGCACTTACAGGTAATTTTAGGTGATGATTGGCTGAATCTTTGCCACCCTGTCGTTGCTCGTTTTCTTCCGCGTGTTTCGGGTTTTTGTTGCCATTTTAAAGCATTTGAGATCATTTTAGCTGAGCATCCTTATAGATTCTGCACATGCCGTTTTTTCAACAATGGTGCTTTACGGGGGCTTCTTGCTGATAGCTTAGCTTCGATCAAACGTCTTCTGACTGTAACAGCACTTACAGGTAATTTTAGGTGATGATTGGCTGAATCTTTGCCACCCTGTCGTTGCTCGTTTTCTTCCGCGTGTTTCGGGTTTTTGTTGCCATTTTAAAGCATTTGAGATCATTTTAGCTGAGCATCCTATAATTTGCTGCACTTCTTTATACGTTTTCCCCTCTCCAATCAACTTTTTAATCAAATTACGTTGTTCCTCCGAACAGTGTTTGGAACGGCCCATTTTACTTAGCAATTCAGAAGGAAATATATTTTATAACAATGTGTGAAACATTTGCTTCCCTTCTTCCTTAATAAAGGACAATTAATGACACCTGTTTTTTCACAGAATGAATGAATTCTCTAATTAAACTCCACACTGCTATTATTTTGAACACGCCCCTTTCAATGAATGAGTCAATTACTCAGAACAAGCAGCGTGCATGTCATGACAGTTGGGTCTGTTGTTTTTCTATTACACTACTACATCTACAAGTAAATTATTTGCCATGCAGAAATATCACTACTACTAATAACAGTGGTTCATCAGGTTACTGATGTTGTACTGCTATTTTTTTGAACACAACTGTAGGTGTCCCTCTTATCCAGGTGAGTGAGGGCTGTGTGAAGGGCAATGGCAATTGCATCATCAGTAGATCTGTTTTGACGGTATGCAAATTTCAATGGGTCCAGGGTATCAGGTAACATGGAGCAGATTAAGTCTTTGATGAGTCTCTCAAAGCATTTGCTTATGATGGAAGTGAGGGCTACAGGGCGCCAGTCATTTAGGCAGGTTAGCTTAGATTGTTTTGGTACAGGGACTATGGTGGACATCTTGAAACATGTGGGGACAACGGACAGGAAAAGGGAAAGGGAGAGATTGAAAATGTCTGTGAACACTCCAGCTAGCTGGTCCACGCATGCTCTGAGGATGCGGCCTGGGATGTTATCTGGGCCAGCTGCCGTGTGGGTATTTACCCGTTTGAAGGACCCGCGAACGTCATCCACGGAGATCGTAAGTGTACTGACCTTATCGGCAACGGGGGCTTTCTCTGGAGGGTTGGTGTTATTTACCTCGAACCGAGCGTAAAAGGTGTTTAGCTTGTCCGGGAGAGAGGCAGTGGTGTTTGCTCCACATCCGGTTTTCCCTTTGAAGTCTTATTGTTTGTAATCCTTGTCACATTCTCCTCGCGTCTGTTTCGTTGAACTGGGATTCCACCTGGTCTCTGTGCTCACGTTTGGTTGTTTTAATGGCTTTGCGGAGTTCGCAGCTTATCTTCCTGTGCTCCTCTGCATTCCCAGAATGAAAAGCAGTGGTTTGTGCATGTAAAGCTGCGCGTACGTCTCTTTTTATCCACGGTTTTTGATTGGGGTAAATCCGAATTGTTTTATTAGGGACAACATCCCCACTTGTCAGCACTTCCTGATAAATCCAGTGACTGATTCTGTGTACTCGTTGATGTTTTCCGAGGCAACCCGGAACATCTCCCAGTCCACGTGATCAAAACAGTCTTGAAGCACAGAGTCTGATTGGTCCGACCAGCATTGAACAGTCTTTACTACAGGTGCTTCCTGTTTCAGCTTCTGCCTATAGGTGGGGAGGAGCTGAATGGATGAGTGATCTGATTTCCCGAACGGAGGGCGAAGGTTGGCTTTGTACGCATTCCGGAAGGGAGAATAGAAATGGTCTAATGTTCGATCTCCCCTTGTATTGCAAGCGATATGTTGAAAGTATTTTGGAATATTTTGAAATCCCCGGCTACAATGAAAGCGGCCTAAGGGTGCGCGGTTTCCTGCTTGTTGATGATGTCATACAGTTCTTTGAGTGCCAGGTCAGTGTCGGCTTGTGGGGGAATGTAAACAGCCGTGATGATAATCGCTGTAAACTCCCTTGGTAGCCAGAATGGTCGACACATAAGCATGAGATACTCCAGATCAGGGGAGCAGAAGGTTTTGAGGGTTTGTACACTCCTCTGATCACACCAAGATTCTCCCCCTCCCTTACTTTTCCCGGAGAGATCTTTTGTCCTGTCCGCGCGATACATGGCGAACCCAGTAGGCTCGATGGCTTAGTCCAGTACTTCTCCCGACAACCAGGTTTCCGTGAGGCAGATTATGTTAGTGTCCCTTTTTTCACGCTGGAAAGAGATCCGCGCTCTCAGCTCGCAGAGTTTGTTGTCCAGGGACTGTACATTTGCGAGTAAGATGCTATGGAGCTGAGGGCGGTTAGCTCGTCGTCTTAGCCTGACCAGGACGGCAGCTCTCCTGCCCCTTCTCCGGCGTCGTTTCCGTGGAATGGCAGCCGTGATGAATGGAGCTCCTCCGCTTTGACCAAACAAAGAGTCCACGCTGAAAAAGTCTGGATATCGGTATCGATATCGGTCGCTGATCTGATGTCCAGTAATGTTTGTAATGTCGTACATGATGATGCCGGCGAAGTTTTGAGCAAAAAGAGTAAGAAATAACACAAAAATAAACAAAGTACTGCAAAGTTGTCTCAGAGCTCGCAACACGGCAGCCTTACACTCGAAATACACATAAGAACATACTATTTCTTCTCTATTTGTCCCTATCCTTGCATAATAAAGCTGTGGCAGTATCATTCGACTGCTTCACCCTATTCCCGTCTGTGGCGGACTGTTTGCTGGGAAAGGCATCCCTTTGCACATAAACTCTACTCGGCCCACAACCCGGGTATTCTCATCTTTCAGAGATTTTGGTTAGCTAACTTGGAGCCCTATTGCTCCCCTACAGTGTTGTCAAACTGCTCCCAGAAATATAATTTTTTTAAATATATTTGAGCAGACTTTTCAGTGCTTCTCTTTTCCTTTTCTTTCACACTCTCTTCATCACAATTTTTACTATTAAAAAAATACTTACTTATTTTTTTCTCCAACTCACCCACTGGAGCCCATCAACCAGTTGAGGACTACACTTGGGGCAAACGGAGTACGGGTAATTCCTCTCTGCAGACTTTTTATGAAAAAGGTGTCTGCTTACCTTTCACTATGGTTGACCGGTCTCTAACTTGAGGATAAAACACAGCACACAGTTGGTTCTCTCCTGCGTCCTTCCTGGGATGTTGGACTCCTGGCTGGCTCGCCAAATATGCAGAGGTAAGTCTTTACTTTCTCCTCATTAGATTCAATTTGAGGTGGGTTTTAAGCTGGAGAAGTCTCGCCCTTGGTAGGATGAAGATGAAGGAAATAATCCTGAGTCTTGTATTCAGTTTATCCTTTTATTGAGCACTGACCAGTGGGAGGTCTTACACAGAGGATTCAGGAGCTCCCCGAACAAAAACAATCAGTGGCTTATATACTTTCATAACCCCTCCTCTTCCTAGCTAATAAACCAATGAGTCAAGGTGACATCCATCCATCATAATTTCTTTTAGCCAATAGATAAAAAGGCCAAATTAATCTTGTTAGATAATGAGTTTCTACCCTATGCGCTTGGGGGCACTCATGGTCCACTAAATAAAGTTACTTTGCATGCCTCTGCTAAAGTTGGATTTGACCATGTCTTGTTATTCATATTTCCCATTTTTATCTGGGTCACCATGGTCTATCTTATCTTTGTTTTGGTACATCTCATCACTCAGCTTACGCAGAGGGGTTCTGATCTGTGTCATGCGTCACAGTCCATTGCCCAGCCTGCGTATGATCTGCCTTATCTTTTGTTATCAAACAGCCTGGAAGACTGAAAATCTCTCTCTCCCTTCACTTTCTACTGACTCTCAGTGCTCCACCCCCCCCACCCCGCACTCTTATTTAATTTAGATTTTGCATATGTGGCTTTTGAGCCTGAAAACATCTTACTTCTACAGATGCTCAAAATAAAGTGTGCATTCAAGGCTGCACCTATTGCTCACACCTGTATCTACTACATGTAATATACTAGTGGTATGAATTACAAATAAAATAAAGTATACATGTGATGGGCCACCTATTCATGGCAGATGTAAAAATAAACCATTCATTCATCAATATGAAAACACAGGTCTGTGTCACAATCCTTTTAAATATGTACTTCATTAATTTCAACAGATAACAAATAACTTTTATGTTTAATTCTTGATCTATCTAGAATTCTGACCATATTCATTTGTATTTGCATACGTCAGCACCCTAGTGTAGTTACAGCAAGTGTTACATATGTTGTGTGAGTCCAATGGCCATAATGACACTGTTGAGGAACCAACAGGTTACTTGTTCCAGGGCCCAAGTCTGTCTCATGGATAGAAGCGTAGCTTACAGATCTTATCATTTTGGCATCATGATACAATGACTGTGATTGACCCCTTCTCTCTATCTGTCCACCCCCTTCTATCCTTTCCTAGTATTCCAACATGTCCCAGTGTGTGGTTGCCATGTTGAAAAGGTGGACCACGTGGAGTAAGGAGTAAATGGAATTAAGCTGTGAAAATAAAATAATATTGCAATATTTTCTTTTTTCTATGAAACATCTGGGTGTCAGTAAGCTTACATATGAAAAACAAGATGCGGCCTAACCGGCACAAATCAAGTATAGTAATCGGCAAACACTGCTCTTGTTTCAGCGTCAATGTGAGGGAAAAAAAGATTCAAATCTGCATTTTAATGAAAATATGAATTTGAACACAAATTTGTACAAAAAAGGTAAAACAAAACAAACAACAAAACAAACCTTAAACCTCCTCCTGGGAGGGTAATACTGACACCATGAGTTTTGTAACAAAGAAATGACAGCCACTTTCATAAAAACAGTAATTGGAACAGAAGCCTGTAAAGTCCATAGTTGAATAAAAAGCATAGAACACCCCCTTCTTCCCATTGTCACAGAACCCTTTGGGAATATCTTTATAGGTCGTGCACTTTTCAAATATTCAGAGATCTGGCGGTATTCATTTCTGAATTCTTCATTTCTGAACATTCCCTGTTGACACAGCCTGAAATCACATAAAAAAATACAGGTAAATGTCTGATTTAAGAGTGTTCGACAACATTTCAATTCATGGAATGCATCAAAAGTGCACACCATACAATAAATGTTAATGTACAGTTTCGTACTATATTAACCATAGTTACCATGAACCTGCCATAAAAAAACTAATTCTACTTGCATAATAAATACGATCAACATCATATAAAGTAATAACATAGAGTGATTTACAAGCTAAATAAACATATTTTTATGTAAAGCATATAACTTACTGTCCAGCCAGCCAAGTGAGCCTTTCTTCTGAACACTGATGTGCTGACAATGTCCCGGAATTATGCACAACAGAGACAGTGTGAGCAAAGTTAAACATGGACAGCATTTTTGTCACAGCAAACTGGTTAAGATATTGCACAATACATCAACATCATGGTAAAATAAATAGATAAATAGATCCGCTGCACTACTTACTTCCATGCTGCACAAACCGCTGTCTGTGTGACTCCAGGGGCCACATGTATAAACAGTGCTGAGCAGAAAAATGCCCTCAGAAAGTGAGTTTTCATGCAGAAATTCAGATGTATAATATAACTGTGCTGTGAGAATCTGCGTACCTCTGCACACAATGGACACCATACGTACGCAATGTTTGGAGTCCGTGTGATATGGCGACACCTTGACAGAAAGGCAGAGGGAGAAAATGCTAAACTTTTTTAAAGCAGATTTACGACTTTCACCCTGAGGATTCTTTTACGCATTCTTTTACTCCCGAGTTTTATACATGTGGCCCCAGGTGTGTAATCAATTTGTGCTTCTGGCTAGGCTGGTAGGCTATACACTTAATAACAGAATAGGCAACCACTAACACAGCGGTCTTCTGTCGACAGGAACTGAGCTTTACTTTGAACTGTTATGTGTCTCTATTAAGCAAAATAACGAGAGTAACATTTAATTAACAAGAACAACCTTTAATCATCTAAGTTCAATTAAAGCCCCACGGAACAAATATTTGTGATTGCCTTCTAATTAGGTTAATACAATATGCATATAATTGTATTGGAAATAATTAGTTTCTGAATTCCTGAGATACTGGATACTTTTTACCCTCGTTTTTGGATTGAAGTTGAGTGGTACTATAAGTGGGAATGGTGACGTCACTAATCCCATACCCATCACAAGGCTGATGTCGCTTGTCCCTCCCACCAGCATTTGTCAAAACCGGTCAAAACTAATGCGTTCCCGGACCCGTATTAATGCTTTATTCGAACACGGCTAGTGTGTTAGCTAGCCCTGTGGACTTAGCTACTACTTTCAGTAACGTTACACATATCTTGGCTAACGTTGGGTGTGTAGTAGTGTTGCACGGTACACCGAAACTTCGGTACTTTTTCGATACTTAAAAAAGAAAAACGGTTCGGTATTAGAATTTTCCGACGTTCGGTACTTTTAGGTCAAATGTGTGCTCTGCTGTTATGCGTCTGCATTACTGATTGAGAGGATGAAAGGTGAACGTTAGCTAACAATACTATGAGTCTGATTCTTTCACACGCGCGATATTGTTTTTGGCCGGCAGAGCTATAGGCTACTTTACGTTACCTACTAAACTAACGCCTTACTTCCACTGAGAATTTAGGTGAGCACAAAGTAAAGGATTTAACGATAGTTTGGCTTGAAAAATGATGGTATAATCACTGAAAATAACCCCGATAGACTGTCGTCATATTTTATCATGTCACGTATAGAAACAATAATATTTTTTTAAAATGTTGTACAAATGAGTATTCGCCATTTTCCCTTGCTTACTGTACTATATACAGTACCTGATGCACTTTCGGTTTAGAAGACACCTCATTTTTTTCTCCAAAATCTCTCATATAAATATGTTTAAGAAACCAAGTACTTACCAGTATATTCAGCTACAGCTGTTTTCTGATGAACGCTGAAGAGTTTATCTTGTTATATTTCGCCAAAGTCCCGTACAGTCGACATTTCCGCAGTGACCACCCCTCTCACTTAGGGCTGAAATACGTTGCTGCACTTGTGTGAATACACACGCGCTTTCGTACGTTCTTTTTTAAACGTATTTAAATACATTAGGCAACGTATGTTATGGTTATTATATATATACTGTATGTGACTATTCTAAAATAAATGTATTCTGTAGCAAATTTCTGAATGATACAGCTTCTTCTTCAGGTCGAACTTAAAACCATGGATGTGCAGGGAATATTTTTTTAGATATTGACATTTAAATAAAACTAGTAGAAACCAGGAGGAAATTGCCTCTGAAGGGCCAAAGTAAATAGGGTTAAGGTCATTTCAGTAGAGGTACCGAGTATCGAATCCGTATCGTTTCAGTTTCAAGTACCGTTTCAGTATCGAGTATCATGATACTAAACCTGGTATCGGTATCAAAGTCAAAATTTTGGTATCGTGACAACACTAGTGTGTAGCACTATCGTTAGATAATAATGTCACATATGCCTTCTCATCGCTGTGCTCACCGGTGCTGGGTACAGCGCAGTTGATTTTTTTTAACGCACAGAACTGAAGCGGAGCTTTAGTTGACAGGATAACCAACCAAACAATTCCATGGCATTCAACATGCGAGCTACCCAACATCAACTAGCTAGCTAACTAGCAGCAACACCCACATCTTTATTGGAAGAAACAAATGGTATAACAAAGCTAAGAAGTGTGGTTTATTATTACATGGAAACTTAGTATGTTGAAACCCACCATTCCGTCACCAATTGTGAAGTCAGAGAACGTGGGTTATCTGGTTGTGGAATTTCTACACTCTCAAATTCAGTGTCGGTAAGTTCGTACATATGGTTGTACAACCCCGATTCTCTCCACTATTTTGGATTTTTGTTGCGTGTGATGCACAGTGTCTTCTTGGACAGAAATCAAGCGTGCTCATTAGAATATTACGACCACACCCGAACCGTCCTAATACAGGTTTTATCAGCTAATTCAGCTGTTTTTGAGCAGTGTTTTATCATATTTATATATATGTTTTTTTATTCAAACTTTGGTGGATGCTTAATAACACACTCAAGTTTAATATCATACATACATTTTAACGATTTTAGGCTTTGTTCCCTGGGGCTTTAAGTAGCCTGTTACATTTATCTCACGCTGATGTAGCATACCAGTACTTTTTAGCTACCTACAGTTGAAGTCGGAAGTTTACATACACTTAGGTTGAAGTCATTAAAGGGATAGTTCGGAATTTTGGACATAATGTCTCAATTACGACTTACCCATGATGTAGTTGATTGATGGAAACCATTTTCAGATAATTCCATGCTGTCCCTTCTTTTGGACATACACACATTGCTAATGCTAGCGCAACTCTAAGGTAACTGCTAGCATCCACTACCAAACACACATAAACACTCCACAGTGCACCCAAAGCAAATAAAATACGACGACAGTCTATCTGGGTTATTTTCAGTGATTATACCATTTGAAGTCAAACTATCGTTGAATCCTTTACTTTGTGCTGACCTATATTCTCTGTGGAAGTACGGTGGCGGAGCTAGCTGTAGATTAGCCAGGGTATCTGCCTGTAGGCTATCTGCTGTACTCCACAGTTGCCGACACAATCCGTTTTGCCGTAAAGTCACATATTTGGTAGACAACAAGTCAGCTAAACACAAACATGCTACAGAATAACACAGCATATACAAGCAAGCACACTGGCTACCAATTTGCAGGAAAAGTTTATCCCAATCCTGGCAACTAGCTAGCTAAATTGAATACATACATCATGCATGCAATCATTTATTAGTTACCTGCTCGTCAGTTGTTTTCGGTGCATGAAGAAAAACAGGTGATGGCACAGCAGTCTCCTTCAGTAGAGGGTGTCCCGACCGTCCTTTATTGATTTTCACATAGTCATCCTCTGTGAAATGGTCACTACACACTTTTAACTTTTTTAGCGTCTCAGTTGGTGTGTTGAAATCCATGCGAGCAGCAAGAAGCCACAGCTGTTTTCTTTGTTGATCTTCCACTGGAAATCGGTGAAAACTTTGTGGTGCCATTTTTTTGCATGATTTGAACAACCTTGAAATACACACCGAAATACCATCTTACCTGAACGTTAGCTAACAATACTACTAGTCTGATTCTTTCACATGCGCAATATTGTTGTTGGCCGGCACTACATACGGCGGCAGAGCTATACTTTACTTTACCTACTAACGTAAAGTATCGCTCCGCCGCCGTACTTTCACAGAGAATTTAGGTGAGCACAAAGTAAAGGTTTCAACGATAGTTTGACTTCAAAAATGATGGTATAATCACTGAAAATAATCCAGATAGACTGTCGTCGTATTTTATTTGCTTTGGGTGCACTGTGGAGTGTTTAAGTGTGTTTGGTAGTGGATGCTACCAGTTACCTTAGAGTTGCGCTAGCATTAGCAATGTGTGTATGTCCAAAAGAAGGGACAGCATGGAATTATCTGAAAATGGTTTCCATCAATCAACTACATCATGGGTAAGTCGTAATTGAGACATTATGTCCAAAATTCCGAACTATCCCTTTAAAACTCATTTTTAACCACTCCGCAGATTTCATGTTAGCAAAATCGAGCATAGCGTCAGTTCAGGCAGGTCACGAGAGTGAAACCCGGCCATAGTTAATCAGCTGAGTAGTGACGTTTCACCCATCAGTCCATTCACATAACAAGGCGGTCTATTTAACCGCCTCGCCCTACCATGGTGGATCCCCTGTCAGCACACCCGCTGCACACAAAAACATCTTCTACGCTGCACATCCTGCATGTTCTACTACATGCCGGGGGAAAAAGAATCGGAATCCTGCAAAATTCTACGTACAAGCTAAGTGATGTCAAGCTCTGTATTCTTAAGTTTTATGGTCTGTTAGACAAAAGAAAAGGGCGATATATTCAAATAACATTCGGTTATTCGAAACCTGCTTCCCTGCATGCATGACTGCAAACTGTCAGCGAAAACAAATGGGATTCCTGAATTGTTGCTAAAGCTAAGTGACTGCAAGTATCGTTAAGCTTATGGTCCGCTATGGAAACTGGCGATATTCAAATAACATTTCCCGGACAAGGAAGGGCGATATTCACGTTGCGTAAGCTGGCTGTTTAAAGCGCGCGTCTTGTCGTGTAACCCGGACCTTATTGCTCGTATTCGAAACCTTCCAACAGGATTGCTAGCTAACATTAACAGACTATATTGGCTTCAGAGGTATAAAACGCACGGTAACCTTTATATGATCCTTGGGCTAACCTAAACGGTAAGCATACACCCTGCCCTGGAATATTGGTTGGTCATGTTTGCATACTCGCTGCCTCGTTCTGGAAGTGGGAGACCAAAGAGATCTGATACTTCGTGGACGCGGTCCACTAGGCTAATCATTGAGCTGGCTTCTGATACGAGAGGTTCGTGGCCGTTCACGGATGCTGATACGTAAGTGGGGAGAAAATGAATAAATAAACATGTGACAAATGATTAGTCTACATAGTTCTAACGCACTGCTGCTCCAACTATTATCGGAACTAGTCTGCGTGTGTAATCGGTAATGATGTGAAGACTAGGCCTACCGTTGACCGGGTATGCAATTGTACATTCTATATCTTGCACGTTATTGCGTTGGCCGATCTGTATCCTGCATGGTATTTTCATTTATCGGGACATAATTGCGCTCGTAGGCCTACTGCATCTGCGTCGCCTACTCGGATACCTAGCTAATAGTTTTCAGGTTGAATTTAAGTGTTGTAGCCTATCCATCATTATTACGGCTAAATTGTATCATTGCCAGGGATTTGTAGGCTATATTAGCCTAGCATACTACTGATTGCAGACAACCTTAATTCACATTGCAACATTACGCGTGTAGTTTTTGTGGATACTACTAGGGGAGAACCGGGACGAAAGAAACACGGGACGAAGAATAACATTGATTTACGCGAAAACTACAGAAACCCGAATACCGTAGATCAGTCAGCATGTGACACGTGTAATCATTTCACTCTGCAAAGAACCAGTGATGTGCGTCCCGTTTTTGCGGAGTGCTAGACCAAAGTTATTTTGACCGCTGAAAGTAAAATATCGAAACCGGAAGTGTTTTCGGTCGTATAAGTGTGTTTATGTTTGAATTTTCCAAACATGCATAATTTTCTTAATACAACTGTGGACTAAAGGACAGCATAGGTTCGAATGACATGCTTGCGAGACTTAGCTGTGAGCCAAGTTGAAAGCAAGCGAGACACGAGCGGGACGAAAGACACACTGTTAAAATGCCATGGTGAAAATCAATGCATAACCTTGGAATGCGTATTGACCCCATCAGAACCGAGTATTCAACAATGCCGTGGTATAAATGAATGTGATGTATAATAAGCATTAATACATGTCTAGTAGCTATTAATAAAGGTGAGTCGCTATTAAATCATCAATTCAGACCGTTTAACGTTTGCGATGCAAAATTCAATTAATTATGCAACATTGTGCTCTTGACGCATGGTTGATTTTCATGGATTTTAAACTTATAGCAAGTGGGTAGGCGGAGCAAGAGGTCCAATTTCGGGGCTGGAATATCCGCACTTGGATTAAAGCCTTGGATTAAAGTCAACGTCCCAGAGCTGGGAAAAGCTCTGAAGAAGCATTAAACTCGTTGTTGTCCATTATTATTAATTGGTCTAATTCAGGGCTTTCAGCCGGATTTCTTTCCTTCCAAAATAGTCTCAGGTTTCCCTAATTTTCAATCAGCTGTAAACGAACCCGAAATAGTGAACAAACTGCTTGCCAGAGAGGTCGAAAAGGGTTATATGATTGGCCCGTTCGATAGCTCGCCATTTCCAATATTTGCATCAATCTTATAGGAGCAGCCACACGTAAATATTCAGAAAAAAGCGCCTAATCGACTTAACCGCCCCTCATAATAACTACGCCCAACCTATTAACAGTATCATTCCCCCGCAACCATTTTCCCTGTTTGCAACCGCTCGACCACGCGATTCAATTTATCAAACATGCCGGTAAAGGAGCTTGGCTCGGTAAAGCCGACATAACTGAGGCATTTAAAAAAGCATGCCTCTCCATCCATCCCAATGGCATTTGTCGGCGTCATGTAGGTAATAAAAAAATAAAAAATAAATAAAAAAATAAATGTAGGCCTAATTTTTCGGTCAGGCTTACTTTTGGTTGTCGAGGCTAGCAGTCCCCCTATTTTCGTACATTATCGGAAAACTTGCTGGATTCTCCTTAAACTGCAATTGCCCCGTCTTACACCTGCTAGACGACTTCCTAGTGGTAGATTTTCCATACTCCCAGGCGGATCGTCGCATTACACCGCTTAAAACAAATAAATAAACACGTTTAATGAAATGGGCGTTCCTCTATCCGAGGAAACTTTTAAATGGCCTAGTGTTATCGAGTTTCTAGGCATTATTATTTTAGATAATCGTGCAGGCTCTCAGCCGTCGGATAAATTGGCCCGCATTCGGGAAGCTATCAAATATACCGAGAACGCAGAATCAATAGGCTATAATAAAATAAAAATATTAAATAAATAAATAAATAAATAAAATAAAAAATAGCCGCTCTCCCTATTGGGTCAATTCAACTTGCTATGCGAATTATCCCTCAGGGACGTTCTAAGATCAATCATGGGTCAAAATATTGCTAACTTTGGCCGATCTTCAAAAACCGGAAATGCTACTGAATGAAGAGCCGGCTCTAGTGGTGAGCCAAGCAAATGATCTGACTCACTGGAAAGAGCCGGAATGCCCATCTCTAAACTACGTCGAAACATCAGCTACTTTTAAATTCTTTACCGACGCAGCGCTTTCTATTGCTTTTGGGGGTTTTATAATACTATGGTTGCAGAAACATGGCCTAAAGAGCTGCAAACTCTGCCTCGCAATATTCAATTTATAGCTTTGCTCGAACTATACCCAATCATCGTTGCTTGCATCCTATGGGAAACAGCTGGCCAAGCAAATTTTGGCCTATTGCGACACCCAAGCCACCGTCAACATCATTAACAAAGGATGCTCATCTGTCCCTTTCATCAATAGGCTAGTAGACGCCTGGACTGGATTGCGTTATGCATAATTGGATTGGACTTGCGTTATAAAAAATTCACGCTTCGCGCTGTCCTTGCATATACTACAAATACAACTTCAGTAGTTAGAATGGCCCTAGGCATACGGGCGCCATGAAGCCAATGTTACGCACAGCATCCTCCCTGACGTCAGGGAGAAGACCAACAGGCGTTGGTATGGTATTAATTGGCATTGACCTGAGGGATGAAGAGCTTCTCCCCATAAGCATGCCGGCTTCATCTGTAGCCGAAGGTCACACATAGCTTTTATGTGGTTGGTACATATACATGTACTACAAATACAACTTCAGTAGTTAGAATGGCCCTAGGCATACGGGCGCCATGAAGCCAATGTTACGCACAGTATCCTCCCTGACGTCAGGGAGAAGACCAACAGGCGTTGGTATGGTATTAATTGGCATTGACCTGAGGGATGAAGAGCTTCTCCCCATAAGCATGCCGGCTTCATCCGTAGCCGAAGGTCACACACAGCTTTTAGGTGGTTGGTACATATACATATACTACAAATACAACTTCAGTAGTTAGAATGGCCCTAGGCATACGGGCGCCATGAAGCCAATAGTATGCACAGCATCCTCCACCACCCCTAGGGAGAAGACCAACAGGCGTTGGTATGGTATTAATTGGCATGGACCTGAAGGGATGAAGAGCTTCTCCCCATAGGCATGTCAGGCTTCATCCGTAGCCAAAAGGTCACACATAGTTCTTCATCACTACACATAGAACTCCCCTGATTAGTTTTGCTCCCATGGAAGTCCAACAGGCGTTGGTTCACATAGACACTGATCCACATTATGTCAGAAGGACCGAGAGCTGGAAGGTCACACATAGTTCATCACTACACATAGAACTCCCCTGATTAATTTTGCTTCCATGGAAGTCCAACAGGCGTTGGTTCACATAGCCACTGTTTCATGTAATGTTAAAAAGGGCCTTGAGTTGAAGGATAGGTTGGCTACATCGGTAGCTGGAAGGTCACACATAGTTCTTTATCACTACACATATAACTCCCCTGATTAGTTACTTCCCATGGAAGTCCAACAGGCGTTGGTACACATAGTACTGATCCACACATAGAATTTCCCTGGGTAAATGAATGTTCCGGCTCCCAGGGGAAACAAAAAAGTCCAACATGCGTTGGTACACATAGCCACTGACCCATGTAATGTTAGAAGGACCTTGAGCTGACAGACAGGATGGCTTCATTGGTAGCTGGAAGGTCACACATTGTTCTTCATCACTACACCTATAACTTCCTGGAGTTAGGTTACACTACATCTGGCACACAGGGGGGTCCAACAAGCGTTGGTACACATAGCCACTGATCCATGTAATGTAGAAGGACCTTGAGCTGATGGACAGGATGGCTTCCTTGGTAGTTGGAAGGTCACACATTGTTCTGGATGGCTTCATTGGTAGCCGGAAGGTCACACATTGTCTTTATCACTACACATAGAACTTCCTGGGGTTGGTTTACACTACATCTGGCACAGGGGAGTCCAACAAGCGTTGGCACACATAACCACTGATCCATGTAACGTTAGAGGGCCTTGTGCTGAAGGACAGCATGGCTTCATCGGTAGCCAGAAGGTCACACATCGTTCTTTATCACTACACGTAGAACTTCCTGGGGTTATTTTGCACTGTTCTGGCACAGGGGAGTCCAACGGGCGTTGGTGCACATAGCCACTGATCCATGTAACGTTAGAAGGACCTTGTGCTGAAGGACAGTATGGCTTCATCGGTAGCCAGAAGGTCACACATTGTTCTTCATCACAACACATGGATTTCATGGGGTTGGTCCGCACTCCGTCTGGCGCACGGGGGAGTCCAACAGGCGTTGGTGCACATGACATTGATCGTGTGGTATTGGGGGAGCCTTGAGCTGATGGACAGATCGGCTTCCTCCGAGGCGAGGGGTCGTTGCACGGTCATCACGTGTGCACATGCTGGCAGCACTTGGCGTATGGTTGTTTTTGGGGTTGTGCAGCTGCCCTCGCCGCCATACCCATGCTTGCTCGCGTGGATGGGCGGGAGGGCTTGGTGAACAGAACCATACCGCCAAACCTAAAATGTATTGTTTCATAATGTCAATAAAGTTATTTGAACAACAGTGGCCTGACTGAAATCGAGCATAGCGTCAGTTCAGGCAGGTCACGAGAGTGAAACCCGGCCATAGTTAATCAGCTGAGTAGTGACGTTTCACCCATCAGTCCATTCACATAACAAGGCGGTCTATTTAACCGCCTCGCCCTACCATGGTGGATCCCCTGTCAGCATACCCACTGCACACAAAAACCCCCCCCCTCCACCCCAGTAAATTATGCTGGAACAGTATAGAATACATGATTGGTAAAATGGCTGTAAGTCATCAAGGGTCTGAAGTATCAAACAAGCCTCAAACCATCACTCTGCTGCCAGATATGCAGTAGATATGGATGGATTACTTTAAGGGTTGTTTAATAGATTGCGAATAGCACGAATGAGAGGCGTCAAGGTTTTATCTCTATTGATTCTCCCATTCGTAGATTTTATTAATATAAGCAATAACCACAATATTATGTGACAGAGAATCCCAGGAGTCTCCTGGATTGTGAAACATTATGATTGATGTTATGACCCTCGGTTACGAATGTCAGGGATTGACACGAATGGTTGCCCGATTGCCTGGGGCAGGTAAAAAAAAAGAAAAGCATTTGGGCACGTGGGCTTTACTCGGTGGTTGTCCGATCGGCAAATGTTTTCTTTTTTCATCTGCGACCCATCTCTCTTAAATTTAGCCTAAATATGGTTATGAGATGCCATTTCATGATTACACGACTCTGCCGCAGCTGCAGATGTGTGCTTTTCTGCACTGTCTGTGCAACTACAACGTTAGGTGTGTTCACGAGATGTAGAACTATGAGCTCCACACTATCTGCATTATTTTGCATTTAAACGGTTCACCTGGCTCTATAGGACACATTGTGATAGGCTAGCACACTGATAGCTTGACTTTGCTTCAGAATTCGCCTCTTGGCTCCCCGTTCTAGCTATCAAGATGACAACATAAATTTTCTGAAACCTCCTAACGCAAGCCACCCAACTAACAAAATTACATCCTGAGGACGTCCTCTAAATGGACCACTAAGTTATTAGGACGTTGGAAATTAACGTTCTCCGGACGTTATTTTGTAGGGGTCCTTTGATGTCCTGGGGACATTTTTCTTACGTCAAAACGACGTTTTCAGGACATTCAGTCATAGGACCATAAAATGACGTCCTGTGCACATCCTCTAAATGCACCACAAAGTTATTATGATGTTGTATGACTGTTTTAAGAAAAATGTCCCCGGGACAACAGTGGAACCCTACAAAATAACGCCTGGAGAACTTCCTCACACTCAGGGCTCTATCTTGGTGATCTTAGCCCTTGGTCTAAACGCATGGTGTAATGTGCATTTAGGGCGTGTCCAAGTCCACTTTTGCTATTTAAACGGCATGTTTATTGAGCGCTAAGCACGGAACAACGTGCAAATGTGTCGGTAGGTTCTTGGGCGTGACATGCAATAAACCAATCAAAATGTCATATCCCATTCCCTTTAAAAGCCTGCTTTTCCACCTTGGAAGATTGCTTATATGATGGCTAAACAGACCTACTCCTGCATGTATTTAAATCACACATGCAGAGGATGGCATTAAAATGAATTCTGAATTAGTTGTGTAATGTTCTGCAAATTTGTTGTCATTTCTAATTAGACTCTTAGTTCTCTTTAAAATCATTTCAGCTGGGTTTTAATAAGACCAGAGTATGGAAATCTGGTCACTGTAAGGAAGGACGAAGAATAAGGTTACTTTTCAGTTAACATGGTGAAATTTAAATGAATCTCCGTTTTTTTATCGTAGGCTATCGAAAAAACGTTATGCACAGCAAATCCCGGGGACTGTAGCCTAGGCCATTTGAAAAACAATGCACTGGACAAGGTTTTGAACTTTTTTCAGTCAAAACCATTCTATTTACTTACAGGCTGTAGGCCTAGATGAATTGAGCTGTATTGTAATGACATCTGAAGCACATTTTCAGAACTCAAATGTCCGTCTATTGCAGTGCGAGAGTTTCCATTGAATAACAATTCACGCATTAGGTGTAAATGACAATTCGCGCATTAGGCTTGATATAGGTGTAACAGAAGATTGTCCCCCCAGAAGATTACATGAATTATTGGCAAATATAAGCTAAATCATAGTTTGATCCAGTATAATTGCGAATAGTCTATACCTTACACGTACCATCGCACATCGCCTGGATGTTGATGGAGTTGGCTGAAAGCAATTTAATGTGGCATTTCCCTTCGCTGAGGGACAGGTATTTGGTCTTTGACCTATGGACTCTTTTATTATTATGCATTTTTTGATATAGCCTACACGATAATAATATTTCACATTGTAATCTTGATATTTTTAGTCATACTTGTGCGCGCCCCTGTGTGTAACAGACAGGAGGGTGTACGCGCGTTATGCACACGCCTATGTAGACACACTTATATGCGCCATTAAAATAACATGTAAACAATTGCGACATGACTTTAGACCAGGTTTGTGGTGGTTTGAGCGCAAGCGCTTTCTGCTGGCTCAAGATAGTAATAGCCTACAGCAAAAATTATCCTGGCCACTCCTGATCTTAAGCCCAACCCGCCCAGTTCACTTGCAATCGGCGCAAGAATACATGGTATTTAAACAACGTGACCGCTAGGCACTATAATGAACCCTCCGCCGGGTGTAAGATAGCAAAGACACTTGCGTTTGGGTTAGCGCAGCTTAGCGCCGGGTGTAAGATAGGGCCCTCAAAGCGCTTTACGATGATGAGGGGGAAACTCGCCTGAACCACCATCACCAAGAATGCTCATCACACATCAGCTGAGGTGGAGAGGGAGAACAATTTTTAGCCAATGAAACTGGGGGAATGATTAGGTGGCAGATTGAAAGAGCCAGGTTGGGAGTTTAGCCAGGACACCAGGGAAACCCCTACTGTTTGCGATGTGTCATGGGATCTTTAACGGCCACAGTGAGTCAAGACCTCGGTTTAACGTCTCATCCGAAAGACAGCATCTCCTTCAGCACAGTGTCACCATCACTGCACTGGGACATTAGGGTTTATTTTTGACCAGAGCAGCAACTTAGTTTTTCAATGAGGTCTCCCATCCAAGTACTAACCAAGCCCACACCTGCTTAGCTTCAGCCATTCAGCAGGAGCAAATTGCATGGCGGTTTTGGCTGCTGAACATGATGGAGATTTGAGATGTAAGTATTACTGCTTATAAGTTTTTCCACTCCACCACAGTCTTGTACCATATGTTTGATATTGTTATTTTAGCATTTTGTATGCATTTCACATACTGTTGTGTAAGCATTCATAGGTGGCTCAGTTTTATGTTTGATTAGCCGTGAAGCTAGAACATTTGCCAGCATTTTCCTGATGGTAGAATATTATTTTATTGATCTTATTGTACATACTATAGACAAAGTCTACGACACCATACATAAATTGTAGTGAAATTACAATGCTGACCAACTTTAGTCCATGAACATATATTGGTAGTCTATTCTAAAAAAAAAAAATTGTAGCAAATGAATTCACAGGCTATGTCTTCATGAAAAACAAATAAAACAGACCTAATAGCAAATACAGTACATGACCCATCACATGAAAGATCAATGAGTGGGTAAGTGGTAGGTCTGTTTTGTCATCAATAACTAAAATGAATGGATTTCGGATCCAATTGTCTGCGCTTATTTTTTCTGGGAAGTAGTTCTGAAACTGTCCTATGAGCCCGGCAATGTCACTGCAGATGATGGGTTTCATATAATCTTTTGACATTTTCTTCTCATCCAAAAAGTCATCAAGCAGTGAAAATGCCTCAAAATCTCCACTGTTTACCCTGGAGTGCCTCAAACACAGTTTCTTAATCCAGCTCTCAATTTTGTCTTGTGAGACCAAAAACGTTGGTATCCTGTCATTGTAGTCCGGCATTTAATACATTCAGGTGATCAAAGATATTGGCTAAATATGCTAGCTGGGCCAGCCGCAAATTTCTTGACTAATGGGTTGTTTTAGTCCGCAAAGAAAATCTGTACTTCCTCTCAGAGTTCGAACAGGTGACTTAATACCCTGCCACGAGATAGCCACCTAATCTCTGTGTGATATAGCAACTGATTGTAATCGGAGCCTATTTCGTCACACAATACTCTGAATATGCTTGAACTAGTTGTGCTAGTCTTCACTGCATTGACAGCACTATGTTGGATTTTCAGGTTTTTATACTTATATATTTATACATTTTACAGTTATAATCTGTTATAGTCCCCACACCCGTCCTGTTTCAGTCCAGGGGTACCTTTCAAATGCAAGCTCTCCCCCAAGACTTAGGTGCCAAGAGTCATTGGGTGAATAGAAATTATAATGTGTGAAGAGTCATTGATCTAGCCAGGAAATGGAACCAGGGAAGGAATTAATTCTCACATGAAGCCTTTCCTCCCGGCTAGCCCCCATCTGTCATCACCTACATGAAATTTCCTGTTTTCTGTGTATAAACGCTGGGCCAGTTTGGAGTATATGTTATGTTGGACTAGAAGCTGACAAACATCATGCTAATAAAGAAGCTGTAGCTACCGTCTTTCATCACGGAACCGATTCAAGACCCTCTTATTCCTCAAGCATAATTGCAAGTACCGGCAACGAACAAAAGTGTAATTGAGAAATATGAAGCAATTCTTCAACTAACTGCATCGCCAAGCACCTGTTTCAGACTGGGCTTGCCTGTGAATGATGCAGTGGGTCCAGCCTGAACCCTTGATATGAGTCCACTGTTTTTACCCGTCATCGCACGGACTCCATCACTACAAATCATCACGCAGGGTTCCCAATCCAGGGAATTGTCACAACTGAATGAATCTAGTGTAGCAACCGCTGCTCCCCCGACAAAACAGTTTGACAAAACAAAAGTCTTCCTGAAGTTCTCCGTCATGCTCATAGTGAATGTATGTTAACAGCTGAGCATCAGAAGAAACGTCCGTCGTTTCGTCAAGTTGAATGGCAAAGAATGGGCTTTGCTTAACTTTGCCAGCAATTACCTGGCACATGATATCCTGAGCCATGCTATCAATTTGTCTCAAAACTTTCGTTTGAGAGCGGTATTATACTCATCTGATCTGCGGCGCTTTGTCCCAATACAACAGAAACCACTTCCTTGGCACCGGGAAGGAAAAACTGTTCTCCAATTGTGTGGGGTTTACCGGTCTTCGCGATCCAATGCACGACGTCAAGTGAAGCATGTAGCCCCTGTTCGTTTGCTGTTGTTGCAGTTTTAAGCACAGTTTTCTGTCACTTTTTGTTTCCTCTGAAAGAAATCCAGCGGCTTTGCTTGCAATGGGCTGTGTTTAGTTTGCAAGTGGCATTGCATTTCACATGGCTTAAAGCTCTCATTAGCTAGAACGTCTCCGCACACAACACATTGTGGCCTTGGGTCCTCCTCATGTCTTGTCCATGCAAAGCCATAGGCGAGGAAATTTGGGTCAGAACTTCTTTTATGTCTTTTTGTTTTGTTTGTATTTTTGTCATTTTCCAGAATTTGCCTCTCCTCCAGCACCACTTCTGACAACAAACTTGTCCATTTTCGTGACTTCTGTATTAGCGCTAAACATCCAATGGGGTAGTGCAGTAACGTTCGATGCATGCGTCTTCTCCTCTCCTCCACGAATAAAACAGGCATTTTGTTTTTCATTTAAAAAAAGTAAAGAAATGCTTACGGTTAAGAAAATATTAAAATAAAATTTTATTTGAAAACATTGGGTCGCGACTCATAGTTTGACAACCGCTGCTATAGACTATGGCGTATTAGTATCTCCCGGGGCTATACTTGTCACTTAGGGCATGGAAGATACTCATTTCAATTTACTGTGTACTGATATGTGCTACAGTGCCCTCCACAATTATTGGCACCCCTGAGTAAAAAGGGTTATAAAAAATTCACCGTTTGGTGAATTAGCTTAATCTCACACTGAAAAAATAGAAAAATCTATTCTGAGAAAAAAAATCCCTCATCAAGAAATAATTATTTTTAACAAAACCACGTGTGCCACAATTATTGGCACCCCTGCATTTAATACTTTGTACAACCTCCCTTTGCCAATAAAACAGCACACTGTAAACCCTAACAAGTTCACAGAAAAATTTTGTTGTAACAGATTACCCAAGAATATTTTAGTGATGTTTTTAAATGTTTTAAGTTTATATAAAATAAAAATTGTATTTACCTTTGCCTTAAATTATCTTAATATTAACTTAAAAAAAATAATATTCCACAACTTATAGATTGGGAGAAATGCACTCAAAATTTTCAATATTCCACAACTCATAGTCTATGGGAAATGCACTCAAAATTTTCAATATTCCACAACTCATAGTCTGTGGGAAATACACTCAAAATTCTCAGTGATTCTAAACTCAAATACTGATGGCAACCCACTACAAAAAAATTATAATCAGCTAATGTTAGAAAACATGAAAGTGACACCACTGTTACAATTCAACCATCTTTTTATTCAACACAATGTGCCTTTTAAAAAGGCATGTATCAAAGGAGCTTACTCAAAACAAAGTGCTTTTTATAAATGAAAAACAAAAGAAAAAAGTGTGTTTTAAAAGTACAGTAAGTGTTAATAGTTCCATATTAGTGTCAGTAGTGGTCATTGCTATAGGGTAGATTCAGTATTTTGGGTCTCCATCTCTTATTATTCAGTAAACATAATTTAAAAAATGAACTCACAAAGGATTCAGGATAAAATTCAATAAGATTCTAAGTATAATTTTACAAAAATGGTTGTATAAAATTGAATTGGAAATTTTTAAAATTGAAGCTGATATTATACTTAAAAAAAAAAATAATAATAATAGATTCACCCTCAATAGCAATGACAACTATTAGAATATGGAGCTTTTTAAACAGTTTAACATTTTTTTGACACTTAGTGTACCTGGAAGGCTGCAACTCACTTTTTTTTAATTTTAAATAAAACATTCAAATACTGTACTGGCTACTGTGCTGTACTTCAACTGGCAACAGAACATGGCAACATATAATGCATTAAGTGCATCAAGGTAGGCATTAGGCAACAGAACATTAAACATATATAGTGCATTAATTGTCACTTTCCATTAGTTCAGTGCATACAATTGGGCTGGGCAATACATCAATGTTGTGATATTTCTGAATTGACAATGATTCACAACACATCTATTTTTACTTTGTGTGCTTGTAGCTCTGCTGTTCTGATTAATTGTATATTTGTTTTAAATGATGAAATTTAAAGAGGTAGCCTATGTGGTCAAAAAACATTGTTATACCTTGTCCATATTGCCCAGCCCTAACAATCAGTGCAACATCTTAAATCTGAAGTAGAATAGGCAATCTGTGCAATATCTTAAATCTGAGGTAGAGTAGGCAATCAGTGCAACATCTTAAATCTGAGGTAGAATAGGCAATCAGTGCAACATCTTAACATCTTAGTAGTGTCATCCGAGACGATGGTCAGGAGAGCCACCGGAGTGTCTGTGAGGTCTGGACCATCTGCCGACTGCAAAATACAAACAATACAAGAATGAGTTTAGCCCCTCAAGGATACAAATCATGCTAATGATGTCTAGAAGTGACATTACTGTCATATCAGGTTTATGGCAGTGATGTCACTGGTGGACAATACCGGAGCTCCCTCTACAGAAATACAGTGCTCCACTGTAAATGAAACAAAGTGATTATTTTTGCTTTTATTTGAATCAATAACATACTGGAGGAGGCATTTAAGTTGGTTTCCCATATAATGTTAATATATGTGATGTTGACATTTCTTAGTGTACTTACATTACAGGTCATGAAGAAGTTGGAGGCATCTTCACGCAGGTACACAGGAAGCGCACGAAGGACGAGGGCCCGTCTCATATTTACATCACGTTGTTCCTAGATGGACAAAAAATAGTCATTACAATAATAATTACACAAATGCAGGGCAAAAAACTTGCTTTAAAAAAAAAAAATAAATAAAAATAAAAATAAAAATTTTCTTTTTTTAAATCAAAGTGTTAAATAGCTCCATATTCTGATAGTGGTCATTGCTATAGAGGGTAGATTCAGTATTTCGGGTCACCATTTCTTCAATAAAACATTTTTGAAATTAATAATTATTTATTATAAAAACATTAATAACTCACAAAGGAAACAAGATACAATGTAATTAAATTGTAAATCTAATTTGACAAAAAATAAAAATGGTATTGGACTTCTTCAAATTAAAGCGGATAAAGTGTATTTTAGGGTACTTATTTCTGATAGGATACATCTTGTCAAGACGTCTACTTCTGATGAGATGACAATGTTGTGTTCATGGCAAAGTCACTTAAATTCAGGTCACAGTCCAAAGACATGACACTTTTTTTTAACTGCATACGAGGCAATTCACACTATGGCTTAGTTACAGTTTCCACAAAACATCTGTTAAAGTTTTTGAATCATGCAAAGTTACAAATTCACCTGAAGGTCATAAATCCTCATGATCTCGCATAGCTCCTCCGCTATCTTGCCGGTCTTGGTGGCCTTCTCTCTGCACAAGGTGATGAGTTTAGGTGTGTGTCTGTCCAGCTCCTTGTAGAATTGAGTGCGCAGGTTAACGTTGTTGATTCGGTGGAACTCGGCAAACACCTGTATATGGACAGAATTACACAGAAATGTACAAAGATTAGTTAAGAGCAGAAGTGTGCAGGTATTTTAAGAAGTTTTCAGTTGGCAGGTAGCAAAACCAAGGGCAATTCTATTATGGATGAGTCAGAACCGAGGTCAAAATACAAAGTTAATTGTTATTCATTAATTTAAAAACAGGCTATATAATGATATCCAAAGGAAATTAAACTAATAAACCTCTGTATACTTTGTTTACTGTGAATGGCAAAAATAGGTCACAGTGCGATGTGTCGTGACCTTTTATATCCGCTGTTTGCTTTTTGGAAAATTTTACATTCATTTAAATATTATAAAAGTTATAACAGACATGCTCAAAGTGGGCATGCCAGGGCTAAAGACTCATGTTAATTAATTGCTCTCAACAGGGAGAACAGTAAAATAATAAAAGTGAATTTGATTCACATCCCTAAATTCTATATACATGACCATTTATGGACATGTATAGTTCTTTCCCTACCAGTGGTTACACAGGTATAAATCAACTGGTGTTATCAACCCAACAGGAAGGTAGGGGAGAGGAGACTAGTGGAGAAAAGCATGTATATAGATGACTACATGTCATGCCGTTTAAAGAGCAGAATCTGGGCTGGGCTGTTTTTTTTTTACCTGTGACTCCATAAGTAGGGCTGGCCATCTGTCCACGACATCTCTCACCCGTGGAGCTACAGGAGCTCCAACAATTTCTTGGCGACGAAGGGCATAGGTTGTGTTCATGAGCTTGCCTATGACTAATTGGTTTTTCTCAGTCTACGAAGAAAATGCACAGGCCTGGTTAGCATCATGCTAACACACTCACATTGGGCTGTTTAGCATTGTTTGTTTCACGCTAACACACACATACACACGGCGGGTAACTCGACAACGTAAAATATTGACAGTGGGACGCTAACGCTTATGAAATAAGTAACGTTATACTCACAGTATGCGCGTGCATTAACCGGCCGGCTGGCAGGAAAACAGCGGAAAACGGAAATGCTATGTTATGCTATGCTATGCGTTCCGCCTCCACCGCTACATTGGCGGGCAAACATGCATTACTTGGATTTGGGTTAGGGTTAAACTATTTTACAACAAATCTTCACTGTACACATTGTACAAATGCATTCCCAATTCCCACATAGTCTGAATTTCCACGTGTTAATACAGTTATCGAAATTCCATTCAAAACATATTTGAAAAGTTTTGGCGGTACTTACCAAATCAGGACAGATATGAAGATGACGGCAAGAAGACTTATGAAAAAAACTGCTGTGGTGGTGGTTTGAAGGTTCGGGATAAAAGTATGCATTGCAAACAAACTAAAAACAAATTAAAACTGTGCTTTTGTAACGTTACCACGACCACATGAAGACAAATTCAAGGTGGCTGACAGCTTTCCCGAAGGGAAGATAAGACCCACCCACCAGAACGTCGTAACGTTGATGACGTCATGACGCTACTGTATGGTTCCTAAACCTTTTGCTACACACAGATTAACTATAAAATACTGAGCCCTACACCATTAAAGTGGCATAAGTCTTAACAAAGCTTAACACTTTAAAGTTCGGTCAACTGCTTACCGAGGTTTGACTGTTACACCCTTATTAATTATGAGCTAGTACAACTGTTTGGGATTACAGTGCAGTCTTCTCCCGTAACATCTAATAAGGTTGGAGAATATACAGAGCAAGGAATCTGAGACCATTCCTCTTTACAGAATCTCTCCAGATCATCCAGAGTGCTAGGTCCTCTCTTGTGCACTCTCCTCTTCAGCTCAGCCCACAGGTTTCCAATGGGGTTTAGGTCAGGGAACTGAGATGGCCATGGCAGAAGCTTGATTTTGTGTTCAGTTAACCATTTTTGTGTTGATTTGGATGTATGTTTTGGATCATTGTCCTGCTGGAAGATCAACCGACGACCCAGTTTTATTTTCCTGGCAGAGGCAGCCAGATTCAGATTAAAACTTTCCTGATAATTCATGGAGTTCATGATGTCATGTACCCTAACAATGTTCCCAGGGCCTTTGGAGGAAAAACAGCTCCACAACATCACGGAACCTCCACCATACTTAACAGTGGGGATCAGGTCATCCTTCTTTTTACTCCAAACCCACCTTGAGTGTTGGTTGCCGAAAAGCTCAATTTTCATTTCATCTGATCATAGAACACGGTTCCAGTCAAAGTTCAGTAGCGTTTAGCAAACTCCAGGTGCTTACGTTTGTGGTGAAATGACAGGAAAGGCTTTTTTCTGGCATGCCTTCCAAATAATTTGTTGGCTTGGAGGTGACGTCTAATGGTAGTTTTGTAGACTTGATGACCCCAAGATGCTACTTTCCTCTGTAATTCTCCAAGTGATCCTTGGGGATTTTTTTGCCTCTCTTACCATCCTCCTCACTGCGTGGGAGCAAAATAAATTGGGTCCTCTTCCAGGCAAGTTTGTAACAGTTCCAGTTGCTTTGAACTTTTTGAAGTATTTCCCTAACAGTAGATGGGCAATACTAGGGGTGCCAATAATTGTGGCACACATGGTTTAGTTAAAAATAATTATTTCTTGATGAGGGATTTTTTTTTCTCAGAATAAATTTACTTCAATTAAAGGTTGGATTTTTCAAACCTTTTCTGTTTGAGATTAAGCTAATTCATCAAAAGGTGAATTTTTTATAACCATTTTTACTCATCTTTACCAGGGGTGGCAATAATTGTGGAGGGCACTGTATACGAATGTAAAAGTTTCCTTGGAGTGAATATGAATGGGAACATTTTTGAAAACAAAAACTACAGAAAAATGTCATCCCATGGCATGCAGAAAAAGATTATATACTGTAGAGTACAGAAAAAATTGGTGTTTTATTAAGGTACAAGAGTGAATGATTATGCTACATATTTAGGTGTGTGTACCAGTGTGATATCAATGTTTTAATCTTAAACCATCGTTAGGGGCACATGTATATGCTTTATGATAGTCAAAAATATTTTATGACAGGTTATATCCCCCTCTACTGATGAAAAGATAGTAATTCCCACTTGAAAATGGTGCAAAAGTGACTTTTATGAGCCAAAACATTTGATTTCTAGTTAAATATACAGTTGAAATCGGAGCTTTATATACACGTAGATTGAAGTCATTAAAACTCATTTTTAACCACTCCACAGATTTCATGTTAGCAAACTAGTGTTGGCAAGTCAATTAGGACATCTACTTTGTGCATGATACAAGTAATTTTTCCAACAATTGTTTACAGACAGATTATTTCACTTTTAATTCACTTCATCACAATTCCAGTAGGTCAGAAGTTTACATACTAAGTTTACTGTGCCTTTCATCAGGGGTCTGAGGTATCAACCAAGCCTCAAACCATCACGCTGCTGCCAGATATGCACTAGATATGGATGGATCACTTTAAGGGTCGTTTCTCCTGACAAATTTTCCTATTGAACTCTATGGAAAAATAAGTCAGGAGAAGAAACCCTTCAAGTTATCCATCCATATGTAGGGACAACAGGAACAACAATTCCATACAGTCCATAGGAGGCTCCTCCTCCACGTTGGAAGTGACGTAGGACGTTATACCAGCTGTGATTTCCGTCCGCACTGTAATGTGATACTGCACAGCGGGAATGTGCGACTGGCAATAAAGTTTATAGAAGGGGCAACACGGCCGCTCCTTTCCCCAGTTATTCCGGTTCAGTTGTCCGCTCAACTCGCCAGGGTCTTCACTGTCTCGTCTCACGGCCCCGTGCAGCCTGCACGCCCGGGGAAGAGCCCTCGCTCCACAAGGAAGCACGGCCGTTCATGACGCCGATCCAACTGAGCGAGGTGGGCTCATCTACCCCTGGCTATCGGCCACGGAGGACCGGAGACGAGACGCAAGGAGGCAACGCGAGCACCCGGTGGTCAAGAAGAACCATCAAGCGGACCACGCAGCCCCTGATCCTGCAGCACAGCACCGCCGGTGAGTCCCCAAAGAGGCAAATGGTCTGCAGTAGGATCACACTGCATAGTTTGGGAGAAATTATGTGACCGGTTCCATTATCCACCCCTACAAACTGCATCCCTGACGACGAAAGAAATCAGTTCCAGGGACCCAAGATGAGGTGGCCGGTTCCCCTATCTATCGCAACCCTACGAACTGCAACCACAGGATTGGGCGACCATTGTGAGTGTGCAGTCCAACGGAGGAACCTATTTAAAGGGATTTAATTCAAGTAAGGCTGTAACATGGGCAATAGTATATTAGTTAGCAACCGCAACATGTTTGTGACTGGATGTATGTACAGTTGTGTTCAAAAAAATAGCAGTACGTACAACATCAGTAATCTGATGAACCAATGTTATTAGTAGTAGTGATAATTCTGCATGGCAAATAATTTACTTGTAGATGTAGTAGTGTAATAGAAAAACAACAGACCCAACTGTCATGACATGCATGCTGCTTGTTCTGAGTAATTGACTCATTCATTGAAAGGGGCGTGTTCAAAATAATAGCAGTGTGGAGTTTAATTAGAGAATCCATTCATTCTGTGAAAAAACAGGTGTCATTAATTGTCCTTTATTAAGGAAGAAGGGAAGCAAATGTTTCACACATTGTTATAAAATATATTTCCTTCTGAATTGCTAAGTAAAATGGGCCGTTCCAAACATTGTTTGGAGGAACAACGTAATTTGATTAAAAAGTTGATTGGAGAGGGGAAAACATATAAAGAAGTGCAGCAAATTATAGGATGCTCAGCTAAAATGATCTCAAATGCTTTAAAATGGCAACAAAAACCCGAAACACACGGAAGAAAACGAGCAACTACTGTTAAAACGGATCGAAGAATAGTCAGAATGGCAAAGATTCAGCCAATCATCACCTCCAGAAAGATCAAAGATGATCTAAAATTACCTGTAAGTGCTGTTACAGTCAGAAGACGTTTGATCGAAGCTAAGCTATCAGCAAGAAGCCCCCGTAAAGCACCATTGTTGAAAAAACGGCATGTACCGAATCGGTTAAAATTTGCCAAGGAACACATCGATTGGCCCAAAGAGAAATGGCGTAACATTCTGTGGACTGATGAGAGTAAAATTGTTCTTTTCGGGTCTAGTGGTCGTCGACAGTATGTCAGATTACAATTCAAGCCACAGTACACTGTGAAGACAGTGAAGCATGGTGGCGCAAAAATCATGGTATGGGGATGTTTTTCATACTACGGTGTTGGGCCTATTTATCATATACCAGGGATCATGGATCAGTTTGAATACATCAAAATACTTGAAGAGATTATGTTGACGTATGCCGAAGAGGAAATACCCGTGAAATGGGTGTTTCAACAAGACAACGACCCCAAACACACAAGTAAGCGAGCAAAAGGATTGAGGTAATGGAGTGGCCAGCTCAATCCCCCGACCTCAACCCCATTGAAAACTTGTGGGGTGACATTAAAAATGCAGTTTCTGAAGCAAAACCCAAAAATTCACAGGAACTTGGAATTTAGTTTGTTCATCCTGGGCTGAAATACCTGTTTCTATAGGTGGCAGAAGTTGGTTGACTCGATGTAACGCAGATGCGCAGCAGTTATCAAAAACAATGGTTATGCAACTAAATATTAGTTCAGTAATTTAAAGTGAAGTTAAATCTTGAAAAATTTCTTCAGTTTATACAGTAAGTGTTTGAGTTTGAAGAGAAAAATGTCGACATTGATATTTTTCTGAACAGATTAATATTCCTTTTCTTTGCTTCCTGTAAAAGAATAACGCAGACTTGATAAAATTTGTTAATGATTTGATTTGGAATTGAATGTGTAATGTTTCCAATACATTTGAAATATGGAACTAAAAGCTATTAAAAAATATTCACTTTTTTTAACGCACTGCTATTTATTTGAACACAACTGCAACTGTACTTTTGAATGGTTAATGTGTGTTATGTAAAAGCTTTGTGTTACCATTTTATTTTGGATGGCTGTAAGCCATCCACCACGCTGCGTTAGGTTTAATGCATCACGCACAGAACGTATCTTGCATGGGATCTGTTTTTAAACACTAACCAGTCGTAATCTTAACACTGCACGCTGATCTCAACACACACACATCGATAAGCTTACGGCTATCCCTTATGTGTATGATATGGTTCATGCGCCACCATTAGCTATCTCCAGCGAAAGATAGTTTCAAACCTCCCTCCATTTTAGTTTCTTTGTTCTCTCTGAACACGTGTCCGAGGAAACCGCCCACACGCAGGAGAACATGGAAAACCCCACGTGCGCAAACACACATACATACACATACACATAGTTTGTTGTACATTATAGTAGTGAATCATGCTTTGCTGTTTGGTACTTTGTGTTCAATAAACTATTACATTTTGCAAGATTGTCTGTATTAATGTTGCTGTTGTGTTGAACTGAGTCAGCCAATGCTAATCGCAGGGATTCCCCAAATACCTTCACCTTTTAGCTGAATCATTTCTATTAATTCGGTATCAACTGAGTACATAATATTGTGATTTTGCTAAGATAATTACTAATGTGTAATTTTATTGGTAATTAACTTAATTATTAATTCAAGTTACCCATTTTTAGTTAGTATATTCTCTTTTGATTTTTGAGACTGATTTATTATACACAACTATGCCACCAGTTGTATAAGAATGGTAGTGGCATACTCCAGTACATAAGTGACGCCCCGTGTATAGGTTTAAATGAATATTCCCTACACATATCTACTGTATTTCTGGCAGCAGAGTGATGATTTAAGGCTTGTTTGATACATCAGACCCTTGTTGACTTAGAGCCATTTAGCCAACCATGTGTTTCCATACTGTTCCAGTGTAATTTACAGCTAAATCTAGTCCCACCCCCCAATTCCCATAGAGATCCATTCAAATGTAGAGACGTTATATTATTGCTTATAAAAGTACCAGAAAATAAGATATCAAGAGTCTTTTGATGTTGTTGGGTAACAACAGACATCATGAGGTCATTGCATGCAAAGGATATGCGACCAAATATAAAAAATTTGAAGGCATGGTCAATTTAGTGTATGTAAACTTCTGACCCACTGGAATTGTGATATAGTGAATTAAAAGTGAAATAATCTGTAAACAATTGTTGGAAAAATGACTTGTGTCATGCACAAAGTAGATGTCCTAACTGACTTGCCAACACTATAGTTTGCTAACATGAAATCTGTGGAGTGGTTAAAAATGAGTTTTAATGACTTCAACCTAAGTGTATGTAAACTTCCGACTTCTACTGTATATGATTATTTTATGATTTACAGCAGTGTACAATTTAGCCATTTTGGATACACTGCCTACATTTTCCATCATAGATCTTTCGTAGTTCTGCATATCACCCTCAGAGTCAATGATCCAAAAAAAGTTTTACCTGTTTTACATATCTAGCTCTCAGTATTTCATTGCAAACTAAAGAAAAACACTTAGTATTGTAAATGGTGCAACTGTCTTCCTTCATTTATGCCATTTTCCAAGTTTCTGTGATGCTCACACCTTGAATTAAGGGGTTAATTTGCCCTTAACATCGACCTACAAAGAAATGCAAGGGTTGCTTTTTTTCAATGCAAACACATTTTATCATTAATTTTGTTATTTGGTGAAGTTGTCTAACTGGCTTGCTGGAGAAAAAAACAACAGTTTGAGTTGAAAATGCTACGACAAAACAACATTTCAGATTATATGTTTGTGTTTTGGAAAACAATGCCAATAAGTGTAAATGGTTAGAGTTGGAAGCAAGCTTACATTAGGATATGACTTACGTCTCCATTTCATTCTGTGTATTATTATGCTTGTTTGTTACTTCACAGGACAGCAAATAAAATGCAGCTGAAATATCATGTTGTAATTCTTTGTATTTTAGGAATAGATTACAGAAATTCCTAAGAAAAGAATAAGAACCCCCCCCCCCCCCCCCCCCGACAAATCCCGTTCACATAAACCACTACCTAGACATCAGTACCTCTGAATCCACCTCTCTTTCCAAGTTTCAACTCTCCCAGATGTCAGTAGAGTGGGTAGGATAAACGTGCCCTGGCTGGCTCCACGTACTCCACTCAGCCAAATAGATGATCGGATGGAATCTTGCATTTTGTGATGCGAAAATCGACTCCCCCAATTAAACCCCCGTCCTGATCCCTGTGCTGCCATTAAATAGTACTTTAGTTTCGAGCGGGTCTAGCTGATCAAGAAAAATTGTGCCTCTAATAACACTGAAATGAAAGGAATTTGGAAAAAATGACTCACCGCATCACAGATTTTGTTTACTAGTGGGTAATTAATTCTCCACATATGTTGGGAGCATCTGTCGTGATGACCTGCCATGGTATCAGCGAAACGGCTGCTGCGCTGTTTCTCCTTAGGTCATTAGCAGAGCCACTCAAATTACTCTTCCTCTCCCCGCCTTGTCCAGACCCACTTCCAACTTTGTTATTTTTAAAGATGCCACGTCTCCCCACTCTCCTGTTTCTGCTTTACTCCTCATGTTTTTGCTGCCCCCCCCCCCCCAGTAGGAGGAGCATGGGTTGTGTCCTTCCTGTATTAATAATACATTTTGCTTGTGTATGTCTGTGAAAAGGATTCTGTGAGATTCACTCTATCAGAATTTTTGTTAAACTGAATCCAGGCTTTGGTGGAGCAACTGGCTTTGAGGCTCATTAGAAATTATGCATTGCTTAACCCCTTGGCACAGATGCCAAATTTGGTCAATTCTCACCTATTTAGGGGATGTTTATTGTTTATTGATGTTTAAGGATTTATAACTGCTGGGGCTCCATCTTGACAATCTAAAACACATGGTGCAAGTGCATTTAGGCCCTGTCCAACTCCACTTTTGCTTGTTAGAGGGCGCATATTTTGAGCGCAAAGTAAGGTGCAAGGTTCAAATGGACCTTTGCACATTGGCGGATTGCTAATATAATGGCGGATTTAATAAGACTGTAAAAAGCGATTTACAGTTGGCGAAACAGACCTGCTCGTGCACAAGGTTAAAGTGTGCGAGCAAGGAATATATGGATCAACATTAGGATCAATATTATTCGGACTAACCATTATGACCTGTTTTAACCCTATTAAGTTTGGCCCTCCAGTGGCAATTTCCACCTAGTTTCTACTAGTCTTATTTAAGTGTCAATATCTCAAAAATATTCACTGCACATCCATGGTTTAAAGTTTGAATTGAAGAGGCTGTACCGTTCAGAAATTTGTAACAATGCATTTATTTCAGAATAGTCACGTACAGTATAATACGCATAAAATAATTAGCCTAATGTATTTAAATACGTTTTAAAAAACGTACAAAAGCACATGTGTTTTTAAATAACAGCAGCAACGTATTTCAGCCCTAAGTGTAATAGGTGGTCGCTGTGGAAATGTCGACTGTAAGGACTTAACTGTAATGATAAACATCAGGGTTAATCAGAAAACCATTGTAGCTTCATATAGAGGTAAGATATTTGGTTTCATAAATATATTTATACGAGAGATTTTGGAGAAAAAAATTAGGTGTCTTCTAAACCGAAAGTGCATCAAATACTGTATATAGTACAGTAAGCAAGGGAAAACGCTAATGCCTATTTGTACGTTTAAAAAAAATAATTATTGTTTCTATATCTGAAGATAGAGAGATAGAGAAGACAAAAGATAGAGTCCGCACACTGCTGTAATGCTCCCATAGGGTGTTTATTTGCACCACAAAAGATCAACGTTTTGAGCAAAAAGATCTTCGTCAGGATAAGGGTGAGAAGGAAGATCCTTTCCAAAAAATTTGAATATCATGGAAAAGTTTTTTTTTTCCATAATTCCATTCAAAAAGTGAAACTTTCATAGATTATAGATTAATTACACACAAAGTGAAATATTTCTAGTCTTTATTTGTTTCATTTTTCATAATTTTGGCTTACAGCTCCAGAAAACCCCCAAAACAGTATTTCAAGAAATTAGAATAGTGTGTCGAAAATCAGCATTTACTTCAGTTATTTCAGAGAATGAGTGGAGTGGCTTCACTCGAGGAATCCGACAGTTGTAGCCCATGTCCCGGATACGTCTGTACATGGTGGTTTTTGAAGCACTGACTCCAGCCTCAGTCCACTCCCTCTGCATCTCCGCCAAATTTTGGAATCGTCTTTGCTTGACAATCCGCTGAAGCCTACGGTCATCTCTTTTGCTTGTGCACCTTCTCCTGCCACATTTTTCCCTTCCACTAAACTTTCTATTGATATGCTTGGACACTGCACTCTGTGAACAGCCAGCCTCCTTAGCGATGACCTTTTGTGGCTTACCCATCTTCTGGAGGGTGTCAATGATGGTCTTCTGGCCAATTGTCAAGTCTGCAGTCTTCCCCATACTGAACCAAACTGAGATAAACTTTGCAGGTGTTTTGAGTAAATTAGATGATAGTGTGCAGTCTAAAACATTCATTCTCTGAAATAACTGAAGTAAATGCTGATTTTCGACACACTATTCTAATTTCTTGAAATACTGTTTTGGGGGTTTTCTGGAGCTGTAAGCCAAAATTATGAAAAATGAAACAAATAAAGGCTAGACATATTTCACTTTGTGTGTAATGAATCTATAATATATGAAAGGTTCACTTTTTGAATGGAATTATGGGAAAAAAACAACTTTTCCATGATATTCTAATTTTTTGGAAAGGATCTGTATAACCTCAGTAGGTCAGGTGAGGCAGTCTCCAATGTGAAAGCAGTCAGTCATGTGATAACACACACACAAAAAAAACAGTAATATATGTAGAAAAAAACAACAGTGACATATATATATATATATATATATATATATCTGTACTGTATTTACATTATAAGTATGTAGAGTATATATAATAAAGTACATCATTATGTTGTGACATACATCCTCCTTGGGATCTAGGATAGAAGAAAGATGTAATTGTGGTTAGTGTGATCAAAGAACAAAAACTTCCAAAACAGTTAATACTGTATGAGAATCAGGTGCCACAAGGTTCTCAAAAGGTATAAATAAACAAATCATTATATTCTCAATTTCTACAAATTAAAAATGGAAAAATAAAAATGGAAGAATGATCTGCAGAACAGACTGACGACTGACTTGTATAGGAAACCCACTGACCGAAACTCCTTACTCCATGGTCACAGCTATCATCCTGTGCCACTCAAGAGGGGTCATCCTATTAGTCAGTTCAAACGTGTGCGCAGAATTTGTAGCTCTGATGAACACTACCATGCACATGCCAATGACTTTGTGAACCGTTTTCGACAGCGTGGGTATACTGAGGAATGGATTTAGACTGCATCTGAACATTTGCATGATGCCACACAATCTGACTGTCTAAACCAGAGGTTTTCAACCTATGCGCCGCGGTGGTACTGCAGGGGGGTCGTAATTTTTTTAAACTGAAAAAAAGAAATAGTCAAAAAATAGGTTATTACCCCCAAATTAAATAACAATTAAAAAATTGCGTATTTTAATTATTTTTGCAAAAAATAAGACATCAGATTTAGGGAGAACTCTCTACGGAGACTGGAGAACTGGCTCTGGGCATAGGTTTGTCTCAGCCAGCACACTCGTTTCCTGTTTAAGTGGAAGTGCATATTTATACACAGGAGAGAATGGCTGTGTCGCAAACCACATACTTCCATGCTCCGCACTACCTGCTCCCGAGTACGCACTCAAGGCTTGGGAGTGCGCACTCTGGAGCATGGAAGCACTTCGTGGCACTATCGGGGAAATTCTGACGAGTAAGTAGAGTAAACCTGAGTAGGCTAAAACGTTGTTCACTGGCATTGTACTGTATCGGCTGTTACTGAAATATAACCAGCAATATCCGCAACAGTTGAATTATCCTTTTTGCTAGCGTTCTTATTCCAGAAAAGTCAGTATTAGGCAATTATGGCTAGGATGGCTATTCATTACATCGTTGGAAACCTTTAAGTAAACAATCAACCCCATAATAAAATTGTCGTTGCATTGTAAACAATCGTGTCTGTGTTTTGATTATTTTCGCGCTGTTTACCAGAGCATGAACAACTGGGTACGCAGTTAGAAGTACAAATGGAGCCGATAATGTTTGTGGCGATGCCAATGCTTCTGGGGTGGTTTTCCATTGAAATGGAGAAAAGACGGGCTGCTGCCAGAATAAAATGGAGGATCATTGAAAACGGCATCTGATGAAGCCATCCGGACAGATGGGGTGAAGAGGAGGGCTTCTCTTCGTAGGACAATTGCGCTTGTCGGCACCGACGTAGGTTGTCTTATACAGCTGACTAGCTAGCTACACTGGTTAACATTACATATCATTAAACTTAAAAAATGTACATGAAATTTTTTTTAATTTTACATCGCATATTGTGTTGTTCATTCACATTGTAGCACTTTATTCATATACAAACTCCTAATGTACAGTTTTCCCCGTTTAAGTTTCCAATCTGAACCACTAGGTGTACACAAATAGGCAGACGCCTTGAAGTTAGGCAGAGTATATTTATTAATTTGTCTCTATGGAGAAATGATGGGGGTTTCCGGTCGGAGCAAGCATTGATGCATACTTCGAATTTTGAACAAACGTAGCGCGCATCCAGGTACTTTATCCGTGCTCTGTGCTACTGCACTTTTTGGACTCACACTCCAAGATGGATGCTTGCTCACTATGCATGCTCGGAGCATGGAAGTATGCGGTTTGGGACACAGCCATTGTGTATGAAGCATCACAACTGTCGAGAACAGCTGCGTAATATTACTAGGCTGTGCACAAATGCAGCAAAAAGCTAACTTGAGAAGGGCTTCAATTGTTTTATGGCCTCGCATCTATACAATTATGAAAGTATGTTGCTACCAACAGCTAGCGCTACTAATCTTAGCTAGCTGGGCTAAGTTAGTGACTGGGGGCAGTTAATTAACTAAGTTAGCTAGCAATGCTACCTACTATCGTCTGCAAAGAAACAGACTTCCTGCTTAATTTAAGGTGAATTCTGTTAAATAAAACATGTAGCTAATGTAACTAACTAACATAACTCCTCTGAATCTTCGTATCTGTAAAGTTAGCCTATTCTTGTTTCTCTCAAAAAGTGTCTGGAAAAAAACGGAAATGAGAACATTATCTCTTCGTGCTCACTACTACCGAAGAAACATTAGAAGCCCCATTTGACAGAGGTTTTACATTTAGCGGAGCTAACGTTAGGTAGCCATTGTGTAAAAATGCCTATGTGTGTAGCTTTAGACCATTAGCTCAGTGGTGTCATTTGGGTATGGCAGAGTATGGCTCTTGCGATAGCCTAGCCTCCGGTTTCAAAGGCAATTTGGGCGCCGCTTCTCTGCTGTCCTGAAAGCAAGGCTATTGTGCTACTACCGTTGAAATATTTAGCTCATTTGGCATTTGGTTCCTGCGAATCACTTTCGCCAGCACGTCAACCTCCTGCTAACGCTGGTTAGTTGACCAGCAGTAGCTAGCTAGGAGACCGCAAAACTTTACAGATGAGTCCTGAAAATCTTGCTTAATCATAACAAAAATAAACAAAATAACATCTCAGAAGAAAATTCTCTCTAAATTATACAAAATCCTAACACATATCAACTCTACAATACACCTCCCCATTACAAGATGGAAACTAGACTTGGCCATCTCTCCCAGCGCCGACTTCTGGCAACAAATATGCACCAACATTTTCACAATGACTAACAACACTAACTTACAATTAATTCAATTCAAGGTAATCCACAGAGCACATATTTCTCAACACAAGATGTATGAAATGGGATTACCAGACACTGACATATGCTCACACTGCACTCTAAATACCCCGGACAATTATCTCCACGCTACTTGGCTATGCCCACCCATCCAACACTTTTGGCACACAGTCACTAAGACGTTATCCCGTTTTTTGGGTCGCAGCATTCCACTATCTCCTTGCCTCTGCCTACTTGGAGACATATCCACAATCAATTTAACAACTCAGAACACCAGGTCCTTGCTCATTGCCCTAACTGTCGCCAAGAAAACTATCCTATTACATTGGAAAACAATAAATACTGCAAATACTATGCAATGGTTGAACCTTCTCTCAGGATATATATATCATTAGAAAAAATATCAGCTTCCAGCCACAATCAAATGTCACAATTCAGAGACAACTGGGAACCATACATCAATAATCTAAATTTATAATCCAACCAAAATAAACCGGTTAGCCAACCCTCCTCCCCTTTTCCGCCTTTCTCCTCATCTTTCTCTCTCTCTCTCATACACATTACACACTTACATGTTATTAATAGTTTCACCCTCTCAGTACTTTTTTCTGGCCCAATATACTCAGCTCATTTGTCCACTCTTACCTCCTCTGTCTATCCATCTGTCTGTCATCCCATTTCCCTGTCTATCTACCCGATTGGTTTGTCTGTCTCTGCCTATCCGGTCTGTCTGTCAGTCCGTCTATCTGTCTGTCTGTCTGTCCGTCTATCTGTCTGTCATGGTAGGGGTAACACATTGGGTCTTGGTGGGGGATTAAGGTAGGGGGGTGGGTGGGAGGGGGGCGACTTCACGATTTGTAATTAAAACTATTTTTTTTATTTTTTTGTTTGTTATACCCTTTCGTCTGAGAGGCTTCATTACGTAATTTTGCAAATCATAAATAAAAAATTAAGTTGACCTCTAATTAATTAACATTAGTCTAATGTGGGAATTATTTTTTATTGCTGCAAGAAGGGAATATGAACACTACGACGCTATCCAGCTAACAAGTGCACAGAGTAGAGATAATGTCTCTGAAATTAACTCTCTGAAATTTTGTTCATTTCAAGAATGTTTGTCAACCTAGCGAATAGGTTACATTGTTTAGTAGCTATGTTTTACCACATTAGATAGCTAAATGCTAATCGTGATTAGTTTACAACTAATGATAGATCATTTTTAGAATAATCTTTCTTTAGAAGTCACCAAAATCCACTATTTAAAGGGCGTTTTTAAAAAATCGCTTGAGCATTTTTGACTTGGCTAACGTTAGCTATACTAGGCCTATGTTCAACTTCAACAAAACTAACAACGCCTAGCGTTAGACAGCTAGCTAGATATCTTTTTTTGGGCTTACGTTTCTGTCAAAACCTTTCTATTCTTAGGTTAGTTTCATCAACAAATAGCTAGGACATAACTTCCTGAAATCTTCTGATCCCATCTATACAGAGCGTATGTAAAAGGGCAGTCTGTGCTTCTGGATCACTATAGAGATGTCATGGTATATAGAATATTGCATTGATGTATTAAAATTATAGTAGGCTATCTAAAACTTTTTTGTTTTTGGTAGGCCTATTCTGTTTATCTATTAATTTTCTTTTGTAATGTAATAATGGGCAACCACACAGAGGCGAGGTAGCCTACAGTGATGGGCAGTTCGGCTCTTTTTTCTGAGTCGGCTCGTTCCGTACCATTCGGTTTGAAGAGTTAGATCGGAGTCGGAGTCGCAAGTTTTTGGTACTTCCGGTTAATACAGTAGGCGACCGTTCGTTTGTTAGATTCTTTCGAGCTACCTGAGCCGCATCTTTTTCTCCCAGCAGCGCGAGCTGGAATTTGAAGCTGTTTCAGACAGCAGAGTTTGGTAGCAAATGAAGTTGGTAAACCAGCTTTGATATTTTATTCAGACGTACATCACCTGATTGATACTCATTTTCTGATAGCCTATGCTCAATGTTTTCTGTTCACTCCCTCTTACTTTTCAAGCTAGTTTGCAATCGCATCCAGTTTTACATTTGTTTAGGCTACGACTTTCCCATCTCCGTTATTCTAGCAGAAGTGTAAAATATCGCTGTCGGTCATTGACTGTAACGTTAGATATTACATGTAAGAATAGACATTGAATGGTTATATTTGCATAGGCTATAGCTATTTTATTAATATAAATCCTTTTTTTTATTATCAGATCCTACAATCCAGTAGCCTACTGAAAATGCGGTGGATGGTTGGCTGTGTAGGAGAGATAGCCAGCCAAATCCGACAAACAAGCCAGATCTTGATGTGTGTGTGTGTGTGTCTGTGTGTGTGTGTGTAGGCTACAGGAGCCTGTTTCGTTTATTACTTTTAAATAGTAGATTTGGTAAAGATTTATTTGGACACCATAAAATATGTTTATTTGAACCATTAGGCTATTTATTCTATTATACAAAATTGTATTTATCTGTTCACTGTTGTTGTTGGTCAAGAGTTCTAAAATAAAAATGCCACCACTTTAAATATATTTGCTGTCATTTTTAGTAGCCTAACCTGTCATTTTGAAGTATTTGCTGTCATTTTTAGTAGCCTAACTTAGCTGAACACAATCGCATATTAATTCTGTTTTATAGCCTACTGCAATTCGCTCGCAAACAGCCAAATGTATTAATTTAATAATAAACAGTTGGCTATTAAAGTGTCGGTGTCTCTGAATATCATTAAGCCTATTACAGAATTCCATTGTCAATAGGGTTCCTGGTTGATCCACGCTGAGTAGGCTAAACTCGATTATTAATGGTGTCATCTACAGCATTTCCTCTCTGTTAAAACTTGAAAGGACTTTGTTTGTGCCACGGCTCTGAGTCGAGGAGATTTTGTGCTGAACGGAGTTGGTTAATTGGGTAGCCAAGTAGGCTATTATAGCTATACCTATCTTTTAACCGTTAGTAGTACTTACTTACTCCTTTGCATGGAGCATAGGCCGTTGACAACAGTCCGCCAGACTCTTCTGTCCTGAGCTTTCTTTTCCAGCTGTTTCCATGTCAGCCCGCTCTATTTGATGTCAGCCACGAGGTCCCTGTGCCAGGTGTTCTTGGGCCTGCCTCTCTTCCTTGTGCCCTGTGGGTTCCATTTCAGGGCCTGCCTGGTGATGCTGGTGATCGGTTTTCGGAGTGTGTGGCCGATCCATCCCCATCGTTTTCGCTTGATCTATTCTTCTGCAGGTTTTTGGTCCATTCTCTGCCAGAGATCATTGTTGCTAATCTTGTCCGGCCAGTAGATACTCAAGATCCGCCTCAGGCAGCTGTTGATAAATGTTTGTACTTTTGTCATTGTGGTCCTGATTGATCCGTAGAGTAGTATGGGCTTGATGTTGGAATTGATGAGTCTGAGCTTTGTCCGCTGGCTGATTTCTTTGGAGCTCCAGATGTTCTTCAGTTGGATGAATGAAGCTCTTGCCTTGCCGATTCTGGCTCTGATGTCTGCATCCCTGCCCCCCTGCCTGTCAATGACACTGCCTAGGTATGTAAAGGCTTCTACCTCCTCAAGTGCTGTTCCCTCCAGGGTCACTGGGTCTTCGGATGTTGTGTTGACCTTGAGGGTTTTAGTTTTCCCTTTGTGGATGTTGAGGCCTACTTGTGATGAGGTGTTTGCCAGGACTCTTGTCTTTTCCTGCATCTGCTGTCGACTATGAGATAGCAGAGCTAGGTCGTCCGTGAAGTCTAGGTCATCTAGCTGTGTTGTGAGTGTCCTCTGGATCCCGTTTCTCCTCTGTGCCGTTGTGGTCTTCATTGTCCAATCGATAGCCAGGAGGAAGAGGAAAGGGGACAGTAAACAGCCTTGTCTGACGCCGGTCTTTACTTGGAAGCTTCGAGTGAGCTGTCCTCCGTGTATAACTCTGCAGGTCATCCCTTCGTAGGAGTTCCTGATGATGGTGACCAATTTATCTGGAATGCCATAGTGTCTGAGAAGTTTCCAGAGGGTGTCTCTGTCGACGCTGTCAAACGCCTTCTCATAATCTATGAAGTTGATATACAGTGGAGAGTTCCATTCCAGTGATTGCTCGACTATGATGCAAAGGGTTGCAATCTGGTCCACACATGATCTGTTCTGCCGGAAGCCTGCTTGCTAGTCTAGTAGATGTGGGTCCACGGCTTTCTTTATTCGTTCCAGGAGGATTCTGTTGAAAATCTTTCCTGGCACTGAGAGAAGCATGATTCCTCTGTAGTTAGGACATTTACTGAGGTCTCCTTTCTTGGGGAGCTTGATCAAGTAGCCTTCCTTCCAGTCTGCTGGTATTTCCTCTTTCTCCCAGATCTTCTCAAACAGTGGGTACAGCATCTCTACAGAGGTGTCCATGTCGGCCTTCAGCGCCTCTGCTGGAATGTTGTCTGGTCCTGCTGCCTTGTTGTTCTTCAGTTGTGCGATGGCCTTTTTAATTTCCAGCTTCATGGGCTTTCCACAGTTGATGAGTAGGTTTGTCTCCATAGGTTGAATATCTGGAGGGTTAGGTGGTGACGGTCTGTTCAGGAGTTACTCTATATAATACTCTGCCCATCTCTCCTGCTGTTGCTCTAGTCCTATGATTGTCTTCCCTTCCTCGTCCTTCACTGGTTGCTCTGGATGGCTGGTCTTGCCGGATAGCTTCTTAGTGGTGTCATACAGATCTTTCATGTTTCCTTTGGCTGCTGCCTCCTCTGCTTTTTTGGCCAGGTTGTCAATGTAGTTTCTCTTGTCCCTCTTGGCGCTTTTCTTTACCTCTCTGTTGATGTCTGTGTATTCTTGTTGAGCTTTTGCCTTGGTTGCCCTTGTGTGACAGTTGTTAATCTCTGCCTTCTTTTGTCGCCTCTCTTCTATCTTGCGTAGTGTTTCTGCTGATATCCACTCTTTCTGCTGGTGCTTCTTCAGTCCAATCAGTTCCTGGCATGTTATTGTGATGGCCTCTTTTACTTTTTCCCATTTGTCTTGCATGTCTTCTTCACTGTTCCATTCTTGCAGCACTTGGAATCTGTTCTTCAGATTCAGTGTGTATTCCTCCCTTTTCTGTGTGTCTTTCAAAAGACAGGTGTTGAACTTCTGCCTCTTTGTTGCTGCTTCCATCCAGTGCTTCTTCAGTTTCAGTTTCAGTGTGGCGACTAGCAGGTGGTGATCTGATGCCACATCTGCTCCTCTCCTCACTCGTAGGTCCCGCAGTGATCTTCTGTACTTCTTGGTTATGCAGAAGTGGTCTATCTGGTTCTCGGCCACACCGTCTGGTGATACCCAGATCGCCTTGTGGATCATCTTGTGTGGAAAGACGCTTCCTCCGATGACTAGGTTGTTCAGGGCACAGGTGTCCACAAATCTCTCTCCATTCTTACTTATCTCTCCTAAACCTTGCTTGCCCATCACTTCTTCGTAGCCTGTGTTGTCTCTTCCAATTTTTGCATTTAAGTCCCCCATAAGAATGCTGATGTCTTTTCCTTTTAGATGTTCCAGGATGCTCTGCAGTCTATTGTAAAAGTCATCCTTATTTTCGTCATCGCTGTCGTTTGTCGGTGCGTAGCACTGTACCACGTTCATTTGGATCTTCCTCTTCTTGGTTCTAAAGGAAGCTGTTATGAGTCTTGGCCCATGTGCTTCCCATCCAATCAGTGCTCTCTGTGCTGTTCTTGATAGAAGAAGGCCAACCCCCTCGGTGTGCGGGGCTTTGTCTTTTTCATGGCCGGAGTAGTCTTTGTTGTCCAGCCTGAATCCATCTTGTCTCGCTAATTCCTAACAGGTCTAGGTTGTAGCTCCTAATTTCTGCTGCTACTTGCATTGTCTTTCTGGTCTCATACATGGTCCTGACGTTCCATGTTCCAATCCGGATGTCTCTGGTTGACAGAAGGGGTTTTGGCTCTGTGGCTTCCTCGCAGCTTTCATCACACAGCATCATATTTCTTCTTAGTGAAGAACCTTCCTCTACCAGGGTTGGAGTCTGTCTTTCTGTTGTCAACGTTTCTGTAACAGGGTGGTGTTTTACGGGGTGGAGTTGTTAGCCCCACGCCCAACCCCCCAACCTGGAGGATCAGGTGCTGCTTTTCGTCTGGCCTCTATCCTGAAATCTGCCCGGCTTGGTTGAACCTGCTGGGGTATGACCCCCACCGGTATAGCCTCCAGGGTCACGGAGGTACACAAGCCTCCCCACCGCGGCAAGGTAACAACACAAGGGGAAGAACCGTTAGTAGTAGCCTAGTCAAAATGACTTTGGAATGAGCTGGGGCAATTATCTAATTCACAAAATATTGCGATATTGTTATATCAGCTTAAAATGTATTCATAAATCATTATAAAGCAGATATTCGTGTGACCTATTTTGTTGGGCGCATCAATCGCTGCTTGACCTCAATGCCACGCATTAATCACTGTTGAGTGACGCCTACCGTTCGTTCATAGATTCTTCAGTCACAGAGTCTAGCAGGTAGTAAAATAATGAATTTCGTAGCCTTGCCCATTTGAATGTTGCTCATTGCTAATTTTCTCAATGTTTACAGTTTACTTATACATTCACTTACTTTCAAGCTAGTTTGCAATCACGTTTGTGCTCAGAAATTAGCATCCTATGATGTTGCTCAACTTGCTTTTTGTAGGCCTATGTGCAAGCTTGCTTTCCCCGATTTTGCATAAGCACTAAACGTTTGATTAGGAAAATAGAACTAGCCCATAACTTAAAAGCGTGTGTGTGCACGTTCGCAAATCATATTCATAAATATTTCAGAGTCTATCGATTGGCTACCGTTCTGACAGTAGGCTACCTCCAACTCCAGTCCAATCTCCCTCCCCCCCTCCATTCATAACTTAATGTAGCTTATTTTATCCAAATTGGGCTATTTTTATTAAGATTCGGCATGTTTATAGTTTTAAAATCTGGCAACACTGTGTTCAGAGCATAGGCTGTAGACAAATGGTTCAGAACTGCAGACAGCATTTCTCAATGTGAGCAAATACATTAATGGAGATGTCAATTCCTCACATATTGAGAGAAACGACAGATAGAGAAAGCTAACTAGCTAGCACAATCTGTCAACTTGCTTTGGTCCACCCACTAATTTCGCCTAGTTCCAAGTCAATCAGGTTCCAACCCTCCATGTAGGCTATTCAGTGTTACTGACAGCATTTCTTATGAGCAAGTAGAGATGTCAATTTCTCAAATATTGAAAGAAAAGGAGGGTGGATAGCTTATATTGCTGTGAGCAATATAACGATCTTGTGTCCGGGAAAGCTAGCGACATGACCATGTTCATGTAGCCTACAATGTTTGCTGGCATCCGATGCAAATCTAAATCTAAAACAGATAACGAGCTAGCTTTCTCTATCCGTCGTTTCTCTAAATATGTGAGGAATTTCAATTAATGTATTTGCTCACATCTGCAGCTCTGAAACACTTTTCTACAGTCTAGTCCCTATGTTGGATGGGTGGGAACGTGGCGAACTTAGTGGATGGAGCGAAGCAAGTTGATTGACAGATTGTGCTCGTTGGGAAATGACAATGACAATCGGTAAATATATATGGAAATAAATAAATGAATATACTTGAAAAATAAATGTAATAACTTAAATTAATTGCGCATACATTTACATTTCTATATTCATTCCCAGATTTATTTCCAAATAATTTTATTTATTCATTTTTATATTTCCACATTTATTTATTTATGCTTTTATTTATTTTCACATTTATTTATTAATTATTGTGTATTATTGTGTTTATTATCATAGCCAGGATGCAGGCGAAGTCCTCGGTCCATGAGCCTATCAGAAACCTGATACAAACCATGTCCTCTGAAATGGGAAAAAGGTTCAACAAGATTGAACATCTTCATGTCCTTGCAGAGGCATCACTCCTGGATCCCAGGTTTAAAAGGCGTGCTTTCACTGATGACAGAGCAGCAGATGAGGCAGTGAAAAATGTCACTGGTGCAGCTGCAAGAGTGAGGCTTACCAGCCAAGGGGAACAGGAGCTACAGGCAAAGGATGCCACTCCTTCAGCACAAAGCCCTTTGGCAAGTCGTGAGCTTAGAATTAGAAGGTTCTATCTGCGTTAGACATAGTTTTGAGATATTGAGCATCAAAGTTTCACTCCCCACATCTCAAAAATGCTTCATAGTGTATTATTCTGTTATTGCTTATTTTGTCCCTCATCTTTGGTGTACTTCAAATGCAAAGTATGAAAATGTTGTGAAATTTGTAAGTGGGGTATTTTGAAGAGCCAAAATTGCAGATAGAACCTTCTAATTCTGAAGAGGTAATTTCCATTGAGAATTAGAAGGTTCTATCTGTCACTGAAGGTGCATCAAATAATATTGTTTATTGAAAACTGCAGTTATTTTAGTATTTAAAAATCTTGATGTTTATTTTACTTTGCTAATATCAAAATACATTATCAAAAACCAACATAAAGTGTCTTAGTAAGGTGTTGGGCCACCCCAAGCCACCAGAACAGCTTCACTGCACCTTGGCATAGATTCTACCTCTAGTCTAGCATATATATATAGTCTCTGGAACTCTACTGGAGGGATGGAACACCATTCTTCCAAAAGATATTCCCTCATTTAGTGTTTTGATGATGGTGGTGATGAACTCCCATAGGTGTTCAATTGGGTTGAGATTTGGTGACTGCGAAGGCCATAGCATATGATTCACATCATTTTCATACTCATCAAACCATTCAGTGACCCCCCGTTCCCTGTGGATGGGGGCATTGTGATCCTGGAAGAGACCACTCCCATCAGGATAGAAATGTTTCATCATAGGATAAAGGTGATCACTCAGAATACCATTGTATTGATTTGCAGTGACCCTTCCCTCTAAGGGGACAAGTGGACCCAAACCATGCCAGGAATAACAGAGCCACCGGACCCCCTCACTTTAGGGGTTTTTCCTTTAATTTGTCACCCATCTGTATGTATATACTGTAGGATATCTAATATTTCCCCTCTTCTCTCTATCTCTGTCGCTCTCTGTCTCTCTCTCTCTCTCAACCCCCCCAACATCAAAGATAAGCCAGTCTTTGTCATAAATGACCCCTCTCCCCCCCTCCCCCATACCTTAACCCACCTCCTGTGGAGGTATTTTTATAGTTGCACCCCAGAAAAAAGAATTTAGTCAATTGTGGAGTTTGTTTGGAGAAGTCATTCTTTTTGGTTCCTCGTGCGTTTCCTTTTGTTCCTGTTCAGCTGGAGGGTAAATAATTTGGCAATTTTTGGCTTATCTCTCTCTTTACTGGTATTTCCTAATTAATGTCTGGTTTAATGTCTTCCATTTTGTAAATTATAAGTAGTCAGCCTACATTCCTTAGTGAATGTATGATTTCAACTCATTATTCCAATTGAATGTTTTTCATTTAATAAAATTATTTAATCTCAAGACCTGATTTAGACTTTGTTTTGGCTTGTTGGTTGATCCACCAGGTTACTGTTCGACTTACCTATTAACGAATTTGGCGATTTAATTGATGATTGTAATTCTTAATAATAATAATTTAATTAAATCACGTAAAGCTTATTTTTAATGTAGGTTAAGTGAGGGGTTCTAGCACGCAATATCGCTTGTGTTCAGTATTCAGAGTGCTGAACGTTTTAACAAGGGCATTGACTGTTGGAACCGTTGGATTCAGAAAATACACATTTTACCTAGTCCTCACTTACCCGACATAATTGGAGGTTCCACGAGATAGGTTGTCCTATAGCATACTAAATTTTGCTATTGAGTAAACTGCGGTAAACTCTGAGACAAGTTCAAATCTTTTTCTAATCGACTGGTCTTAGATTTAATGATTTTATTTATTTATTTATTTAAATTTTTTAATATTATTATGGCATACCAGACAAAGAGAGAGATGCCTCATTTACCCTCCACTGCTAACCTACCAGCATTCCCTGGCCAGTCAAGGCTGGATCAGCAGTGGTATCTCATGTTATCAGAACGGCAATATTTGATAGCCCAGTGCCCAAAATTTGCAGAACAGCTCAAGGCAATGGACCAGCTGAAGGAGGAGGCCCTTTACAACCTGCGGACTGAGTATTTGGACTATCTGATTTCTCCAGATAGTGATGAAACCAAGCGCAAGATTGTCCAAGGGATAAGGTCGTACCTAGAGAAAAGACAACATTTTCTCTACCTCTGGCGGTCAAAGCAGGCATGGGAGGAGGTAAACCAGATGTGGAAACTGGCTTGGGAAAAGCACCACTCTAAGTCAGGAGTTACTGCCAAACCAGTTTCTTCTGTGGCAGTCCAGCATGCGCTGGAAGGAGCAGTGCATGGCGCCATTCCAGCCATAACCCAGGCACCACCCCCCACCGAGGACAATACAGCACTCTCCATTGACTCATCCCCACCCCCTTCAGGCTTGGACAATTCTGTGGATTTTGTCACCTCCACAGACAATGTAGCTGCCCCCCTGGTGAGCCCCCCTTCCCTGGAGGAATTTGGGGGAAACAGCTCTGTGTCTTGTATCACACCAGCCACCACAGAGGATGTGACCCCACAGGACGTGGAATCCGCTGCTGCAGTCCTCTCAGCTGAGCCAGGTGAGGAGACCGTCGAACCCCTGGAGGCAGAACCTGCTACTGCAGACACAGCAGCCCAGCCTGGTGAGGAGACCGTCAAACCCCTGGAGGCAGAACCTGCTTCTGCAGACACAGCAGCCCAGCCTGGTGAGGAGACCGTCGAACCCCTGGGGGAAGAACCTGCTACTGCAGACGCAGCAGCCCAAGCCTGGTGAGGAGACCGTTGAACCGCAGGACGCGGAACCGGCTTCTACAGGCCCATCAGCCCTGCCAGGTGGAGAGGTCTACGCACCCCAACAGGTGGAGTCAGCCCCCACAGAAAAGTCCACCCAGGCCGAGGACCCCACCCCACCCCTTGTGGACTTTTCTTCCCCTCCTGCTGCTTCCCCTCCTGCTGAATCCGGGGAACCTCTGTCTGCTGCACAGACAGAAGGGGTGTGCTCTGTGGACTCTCCCACTTCCACAGTTCCTGTGATGGAGGAGATAGGGGGACTTCTGCGAAAGTCTCGCTCCCCTATCAGAGCTGTAAAGAGACCCCGGGAGAAACGGAGCAGGAAGCCAACCCCCGGCCGTTTTACGACTCCTCTGGCCCTCAAAGTCTCCGCCACAGTGTTGTCTTGCACTCCAAAGCAAGATGAAAGCAGCCAAGTTACAACAACAGCTTTCCCCACCCTTGTCTCTCCACCCCCGAGCCACACCTGCAAACTTCGCACACACACGTCATCCAGGGAAAGTGCAAGAGCCCCTTTCCGACGTCAGAAGTGTTCGGAGAGCAGTGATGGACTGGATGCCTACGAGCGACGATCAGCCCAGCTGCCCAGAGAGGGAACCAAAGCCAAAACTGGCATAGACCCCTGGACAGAGATGAGACGGGCATGGTTAAGGGGCATCCACGTGCGGAAGAAGCAAGATGACAGGATGCCTCCTGTCATCCCGGTTTGCTGAACGCTGTGGCCCTCCGCAGCCAAAGGACTGCCAGTAACCACACTGGGGGTTCTAGGAGGTAAAACTGGCACTCTGCCTGCCCCTGCCCTCCCCCCCCCCCCCCACCCCCCCCCCCCCCCCACCACCCCCCCCACATCCCTACCACCACCTTTTAACATAAGACAATGCCCATGTTTTTAAGTCCCTTTTCTAAAGTGTAGGTGCCCCCTCCAATGCTGTTCCTGGACACTTGTGGACAAGTCTGCCCTATTCAGGTGATTGTTTGGACTGGCAATCTTGTGGATGGTAAATCCTGTCCGTAAGGTTCCCCTGAATGGACTAAGTGCTTATAACATGCAGTGTTCCCCTCTTCACATGTTGCTGTGAGTGATAAGGCCTAAACCCTCAAGTCCCACAGTCTTCTCCTGCCACTCCCCGAAGGACCCCCAGAGGCACAAGTGCAACCAGACCCATACCCTGCCGCGGGAAGCTAGCCTAAGCGACTGCCGTCAGCAGTCCACCCAACTGGACCCGAGCTCAAGGAGCCAAAACGGATTCCGACAGGGAAAGAGGCGCTTCCCCGCCCGTCAGAAGAGAGGTCCTGACTGCACTTTGCCACCTGTGGATCGTCCAGCTTCCTGTCACAGGAGACAGAGCCCCCCGCACGCCGTGCACAACTGGTAGAGACACTGTGGAGTAGGTTGCATTTCACTCACGCAATTGCAACAATAATGGAAAAAGCACTGCATGTACTGCATCTCTTGTCCCTTGCCAGTCTAGATACCCAGACACTGGAGAAGGAAGAGACTGAACCAGGGTGTCATAACCGCAGCGACACAAAAAGAGTGTCTAATAGAGATATCTCTCCGCACCACACTGGATCATCGTGGGACATACGTCAGTATGTCCATATATCTGCTGGCCAGCAGATCACAAAAGGGACTATTAAACTGGGCATGGACTAAATGTTTTAAAAATGATTGGTGAACCATTTGGACAGTTGTTTTTGTTGTTAGCAGGTAACTGCATCTTCAATGTTCAAATGTGTCATGTGATTCCTATTTGGTGATGTAAGAATAGGTTTTTAGCGGGTGCATGCACCTATTCTTACAAGAGAGGGATGTAGGATATCTAATATTTCCCCTCTTCTCTCTATCTCTGTCGCTCTCTGTCTCTCTCTCTCTCTCAACCCCCCCAACATCAAAGATAAGCCAGTCTTTGTCATAAATGACCCCTCTCCCCCCCCTCCCCCATACCTTAACCCAATCAGGACAGGGATGGTCTTCCTGTGGAGGTATTTTTATAGTTGCACCCCAGAAAAAAGAATTTAGTCAATTGTGGAGTTTGTTTGGAGAAGTCATTCTTTTTGGTTCCTCGTGCGTTTCCTTTTGTTCCGGTTCAGCTGGAGGGTAAATAATTTGGCAATTTTTGGCTTATCTCTCTCTTTACTGGTATTTCCTAATTAATGTCTGGTTTAATGTCTTCCATTTTGTAAATTATAAGTAGTCAACCTACATTCCTTACTGAATGTATGATTTCAACTCATTATTCCAATTGAATGTTTTTCATTTAATAAAATTATTTAATCTCAAGACCTGATTTAGACTTTGTTTTGGCTTGTTGGTTGATCCACTAGGTTACTGTTCGACTTACCTATTAACGAATTTGGCGATTTAATTGATGATTGTAATTCTTAATAATAATTATTAAATTAAATCACGTAAAGCTTATTTTTAATGTAGGTTAAGTGAGGGGTTCTAGCACGCAATATCGCTTGTGTTCAGTATTCAGAGTGCTGAAAGTTTTAACAAGGGCATTGACTGTTGGAACCGCTGGATTCAGAAAATACACATTTTACCTAGTCCTCACTTACCCGACAATACATACATACATATATACAGTGAGCACCATAATTCATTGGACAGTGACACATTTCTTTTGGTTTTGTACTCTAGCACTTTGAGTTTGAAAGGATACAATAACAATGAGGTTGAAGTGCAGACTGTCAGCTTTAATCAGTATTTTCATCCATATGAACCGTTTAGAAATTATAGAACCTTTTGTACATAGTCCCCCCTCATTTTGGGCATCAAAAAAATTGGACAGTTTAACATAATGTAGAATAAAGTAATAATTTAAAATATTTGGTCGCATAACCTTTGCATGCCATGATTTCCTGATGTCTGTGACCCAACAATATCAAAAGACTCTTGATATGTTGTTTTCTGGTACTCTTACAAGCGATACTATAACCACTCCGCATTTGAATGGATCTCTATGGGAATTGGGGGGTGTACAGAACCAAAATAACAAAAAATGTGCCACTGTCCAATGAATTATGGTGCTCACTGTATATATTTTTATTATTATTACTATTTTAAACAAAGTCAGTGTGCAATACAATAACAGGACAAGACAGGACAGAAGCACATGAGTTTACAAAGAAGCATATTACATTACATTATTCTAACTTAAACATAGTCCCAGTGTGTGTGTGTCTGCCAATGTCGATAAGACTATTCTAACTTAAGCATAGTTCCAATGTGTCTGTGCGTGTCAATGTTGATGGGCATATTCTAATTTAAACAGTCCCAATGTGTGTGTGTGGTCAAAGCCTTGCCCCAAAACATGCCTCAGTTGACCAGGCAGTAGCTGATTTAATCTTTGCACATTACCATGTAGTACTCCTTGGTTGCGTCCTCTCCTCCTTTCCTCCACTCCCCCACTACCACTTGTCTCCTACCCGGAAGTATGCAAAACTGCCTGAACATTCTGAGTACAAGTAGTTGCATGTACAGTATACAATGTACCTGACATTGCGGTTTGCGTCGAGACATTAATCAATTTGTAACCATTTGTAATTAATATGTAGCCTAATCAGCAACATTAGATTAAGACACAAAGATCGGTTTCCGGGGCATGGAGGAAAGGAGGGTGGATTTTTGGAGTATTGGGACATGCCCCGTCTATGGCAGGCATGTATTTTAACATGAACCTCAGATCATTTTTCTTTGCTTCTGCCAGAGTATAATTTTCTTTGTAGGCTGTGCAAGAGGGGACAGTGAAAGGCAGCACACCTTTGTTGGCCCTGGTACTACACCTACTACAGCTAGGCCTGTGTATTATACCTTATTATAAAGTCTATGTTCGGTACACCCCTCCCACACACGAGTGAGCTAAGCATTGACAATGTTATCTCAAAGTTGCTAAGGTGTGAGCAAAGCATTGACAATGTTATATCAAAGTTGCTAAATCTAGCTAGCTTGCAACACAACATACTATTTCATGTAAGACAGACAAAATAAAGGTTAAGGACAGCACTCTTCCTTGTGGGGTACATATTTAATCAAAAACTGATGCGTTTCGGATTCAAGTTCCTTCGTCAAGTTAAGTTACTCAATGAACGAACTGCGGAGCTAGATTCTAGGTGTGAACACTATCACTAGCTAACCATGTAAACAATTAGAAACTAACTAGGTAGCTACATTTTCACCCTGTGGTGAGCAACCCCAGTTGTTTTCACACTTGCATTTTCAATCCAGGATTTTTTCCATGAATAATACAGTTTTATTTAGGAGTGAAACTGACTGTGAAACTGTTGACAACTAGCTAACGTTCGCTAGCCTGCTAACTTAGCTAACGTTAGATGAAAAGATAAAGTTATTATGTAGTTCACATTAGCAATAAATGATCTCTAACCTGTTGTCTTTTAAAGTCATCCCCTCATTTCTTATAAAATATTACGTTTTTTTTCTGTTTGTCCTTACCATGCTTTGTTTATTAGTGACTTTGCTTTGCATTGCTTTGCTTATCAGTGTCAACAAATTTCGAATTACGAATAAAACGTTCTCTAATTGGCTACTTTGTTTATAATCAGAACAAATCCATCCGAAATAATTTTCTCCAAGACAGGACAGAAGTGCGGGAGCTTGTTTTTCTCAATTCAAATCTCCATTAAAGGGAGATCAGCACTTTCAAATAGTAGGCTACTTTCAAGGGTAATTACTAAAAATTACTAAAAATTGGATAGCTTATTGTGACTTTGTATATAGTTTCAAGTATAGTATGGTAATAGTAAATAAAGTAATGCATCCGTAGTATGGTAGTATTCTGCATTTATTTTTTTAATTATTAGACCTTATTTATAATTTATTGTTATTATTGTTGTTTAGTAAACATTTATTTGGACACCATATGTACATTTTTATTTGAACCATTTTTTATTTTATTAGAACATTACTAAATTTATTCTGTGTTGTTGTTGGTCAAGAGTTCTAAATAAATATGCCACCACTTTAAATAACTGTTTTCTGTCATTTTTAGTAGCTTAATCTAGCTGAATCGCATATTAGGCCTAATTGTTTCATAGTTGACTGTAATTCGGTTGCTCGCAAACAGCCAAGTTTAATAATTTCATAATAAACAGTCGGCCATTAAAGTGTTGACGGCCATTAAAGTGTAGGCTAACATAATTCCTTTGTCAATAGGGTTTCCGGTTGAATCACGCTAGTAAAGTAAACCTGATTAATAGGTTAATGGTGTACTGCATTGTGATCTTTGTTAAAACCACAGAACTCTATAAGAACAGTTCTGTGGTTAAAACTCGAAAATGACTTTGGTTTGTGTCACTGCTCAGGTTCTGTGGAATATTGCCACGGCTCATGGCTCTTAAATGGAGTCGAGTTGATTTTATGCTGATCAGTTGGGTAGTATAGCTACTGTAGCTACGTATCTTTTAACCATTAGTAGTCATAATAACTTTGGAATGAGCTGGGGCGATTATCAACTTCACAAAAGTGTGTGCAATATTGTTAGATCAAATTAAAATTTATTCTTACATAGGTTCTAATTTAGCAATCAGAAACTGCGCGCCGCACATTAACCACTGCTGAGTGTCTCGGGGGAGTGTCTCCCGGCTGTAGTAGAAAGCAGGCACTGGCAGAGCCAGAGCCATGGGTAAAAAACGATTCCCTCGAAGTGGCGATTCGACTCAGACGACTCGGCATAAAGAGTCGTTCAAACATACCGATTTGTTTGCGAACTGCACATCACTAGCCTACACTCTGCCACCAGATCGTGATAAATAGGCCTATAAATCTTCTTTCTTGACTTACACAGTTAGCCTATAGGAAATGGGTATAACGAAAGTTGTATTTAGAAATCTAATTGATCCTAGTGTTTCCTGCTCTGATGATATTTATTTGAGAAAATGCGTAGCTGAATCCAACGGAGACGCTATGTTTGTTCTTTTCTATACTGTTTTGTCCCTAAGGCACCGCATAGTATAGGCTACAAAAATCTACGTGGAAAACCGTATGTAGGATACAGATTGCAAAACTGAGGGTAGGCTCCGAAACGAGTATTTCCACGTTAACCACATTGCTAGGAACAAATTCAGTAGAGACACACCGCACAATCTATTAAAAATAATACTTTTAATGTTGCGTTGCCTTTCTTTGGTGGATTATTATAAGATATATAAGCCCAAACCATTTTATAAAAGCGATATGGCACTCACCCGTGGTATTGACACAACTGTGGGGTTTGCCAGCACCCCGCATCAAGTCCTGCCACAACATCCCCTAGCCATGCCAATATAGCCTACCAACAGGTTCTTGTTATATCGCTTTAATATTTATCCCGTTTCCTCTAGTGTGAATTGTAGCCATGATACTTTCGTGTCTGACTTTCCTGCAATTAACACTTTATTTACAAATGGATTTAACATCGCAAAAACGAAAACCCCACGTAGACCATGGATTGCAAAAACCGTAGGTTATGCCCGAATTGCAAAACTGTAGGTAACCTACAGATCGCAAAACCGAGAGTAGGCTAGGCTAGCCTACGGATTTCCACGTTGAGATTTTTTTTACCTATGCTTTGGGGGGCTCGGTAGTTTAGCCTAAATCGGAAAATAAAATAAAACAAACGCTGAACTTGTGGGGCATATGGCCAATTTATTTGAATCAAACGTTTGCATTACATGAGCTCATTCTTATTATTGAGTATTATTATCATAATTAGCCTATAGGCTATATTCAACAAGTCTACAGCCAGTAGGCCTACTTTCATTTGAAATGTGCAGACATAATCATCGAGAAATTTCCCCAATTATTGCTGCTTGAAAGAAGCATGAGGCCAGGCCTAATAAACATAGAAAGCAGCTTTTCACTCATTCAGCTGTCTTGAAAATCTTCCTGCTTATATGTTGCAGCAAATGGTCCCGCATTGACCCGCAATATTTCCATTGGGACCCAAATACATTACAAACAGAAACACAGAATGAGAGAGAGAGACGGCCATTACAGCACCACGGACAGCGACACAGTGGGCTGGGCTTACTGCTCGTCAGTAGGTTATTAATAAATAGATGCATATACCTGTCGGTAACAACGTTTCGAAATTACGTTCTCCTCTGCATTTAGACATAAGATAAATGTGTTCATATCAAGCTAAAGTAAAGCACGACCACACATGACAAATAACTTGGGCCTATTTTTTATTAGCCTAACGAGGTAGGCTACATGTAGGCCTATATCAATGGCTTTAAAACAAAACAAAAATGCCTATGAATAAAATCAAACCTAGGCCTATTTTTATACAGCTGTTAAAAATCTCTCAGCCTTTTAAAGACAACATTAGCCTACAAAAGCCAACCAAATCACATACTGCATGTGCAAATATCACAATAGTAGAAATAACTAAATTAACAGCAGCTTTAAAGTTATTAGCTGTATAGCCAGATGCCTCGAGGTATTTTCTTAATAAAATAAAAATAAATACATTCAAACGTAGCCTATGCTCAAAACACAGACATCATCACGGGCGGCAGTGTAGTATAATGGTTAAGGAACTGGCCTCGTAACCGAAAGGTTGCAGGTTCGATTCCCAGGTAGGACACTGCCGTTGTACCCTTGAGCAAGGTGCTTAACCTGAATTGCTTCAGTATATCTCCAGCTGTATAAATGGATAATATGTTTTTTTTAAAATGCTGAAAAGTTGTGTAAGTCGCTCTGGATAAGAATGTCTGCTAAATGCCTGTAATGTAATGTAATGTTTAAGTAGGCTAATTAACAAATAGCAAATAGAGACATATGGCCTAAATAAGACTAATAAATCATAAAATAAACAAATTTAACGAATTAGCCTAATGACTCATTTGGTCTACTTGAGATTGCTGTGGAGGAAGAGAATATTGCTGATCGCCTGCGGTCCCAGGCCTGTGCGTCTTTCTTCCAAGATCCGGCCACAGACACTAAATGCCCTCTCCGAGGGCGCACTAGACGCAGGGATGCTGAGGATAAATCGTGCCAGTTTTGAGAGCGCAGGAAAGCGATCTCTGTTGAACTTCCACCATGGAAGAACGCTGTCTGGGTCTGGGTTGTCCGACAGTCGGGGTGGTGAGATATTCTGCTATTTCATCATCCACAGTTTTTTGCGCTGAAATGCAGGACGTATCGTCTTCCCAGTCGGCAAATCGGTCTGTTTGCTTTTTGGCTGGTGGTGGCTCATCCTCTGTGTCCGGGACCAGGTCAAACTGCATCTTGTGGATAATTTCCTTTGCACCTTTGGATTGGATTGGAATGATTGTTTTATTAGTAGACTAATAGGCCTAGGCTTTTTCACAAATATAAATAGGGTAACACGTTCAATCAAGGCTACAAATAAGTTAATAATAATAAGTTAATAGAACATAATAATACAAATAAGTTAATAAAACATACTATTCAAAAGAATATAGGCTAGCCTATCTAAAGCATTCATATTACGTACTTTTGACCACGTCGTCTCTTGCATCTGGGCCCAGCAACCGTATCAATCGCATTTTAGGCGTCAGGAACGTTGCAATCCTGTACATCATGTGGAGAGGTTTTGCTGATGTCTCACTAGTGCCCATCAGTTCTTCCAGACGTGAGGCACACACTTTGGCGACTTCAGAGAGCAAGGGTGATGCTGCGTGCGCTTGGCAATGTTCAATGAGTCTAATGGACCACGGCAGCGCAAGCGACGCGCTGGGAGTGGAGTTGTCTGACTCGAGGTCATTAGTAGCATCCTTGAATAACTTGAGGAAGGCAACCACTGTTTTCAAAGTGTTTGCATTGATCTGCGCAATCTTTTCATATTGATTATTGGTCACCAGTAATGCGGAGATCTCCTCATGCTGTTGCAGTATGGAATCCAGCATATCATAATTTGAATTCCATCGGGTCTCGACGGATTGCTTGAGGGATTTCTTTAAGCTGTTCTGCAGACCTGAATGTTTGAAATATTTGACCAATTTGTTTTGCACTAGTCAACAGTTCAGACAGCTCAGGTGTCTTGGCCAACACAGCTGGGGCAAATGCGCTAGACAGGATGACATTTAGGATGTGTGCATTGCAGTTGAGCCTGGTGTATCCGCGCAGGGCAGCAATTATGTTGGCTCCGCGGTAAGTGACAAACACGGCACGGCGAACTAGCAGTGACGTGTCTATTCCAAACGCACAGAGTTTCTGGAACAGCAGGTTCCTGATGTTCTCTCCTGTTTTTGACACACCATCTTCAAGGGAGCCGCAAATAACACCCTCGAAACGAGACCAAAGTCGTTGTCTGTGTAATGGATGGTGCTGGATATGAATGAGGTTTTATGGTAATCCTCAGTCCATATATCGGTTGTGATGGCACATCACGTTTCGATGATGGGCTTTATCTCCCTGCCACGGACGCCTGCAGCGCCTGTGCCCTCCCCTCGACGTGTCTGGATACAGTGGTTGGATGAGCAGAAGATCTTTTACATCGAATTTGCCATATTTAGCAGCTACATTAACACAATGTTGAACTATGTCAACAAAGCAAAAAGGGGGTGATCCCAAACGCGCTACAAGCCGGCTATATAAACAAGGAACTATAGGTGCTCAACAGAAGGACCAGTGAATAGAAAGAATACCAAACCCGGACTACTTCGCTAGGACTAACCCGAGATAAGGAGGACTGGAGCACACAGAGCTCAGAGCAAAACAAAATATTTTAATGCGACTGACGTTTCGACGTCAACGACGTCTTCTTCAGAGTCAAATGGAAATACAGACAATGCACCGGGAGGTATATAAATACCCTCCCATCAATTACACAAAGTAAGGTGCGCATGTGTAGGACTAATATATCTTGTCATCAATACCACATACATAATGTTATCTTCTTTAACAGGGTAAAGAGAAGACCGACAAATGTCATAGGTAAATAAACTGAATAATTGTCTATTGTGAACATGGCATAAAACAATATACAAAGAAAATCAAAAAAGCCTGTACACAAGTTACAAAAAACATGAAAGATTCAACGACTCATTTAACCCATTGGGTTCCACACTATTGAGTGTATGTATCCAGTACGCCTCTCTGCGGAGCAGTTGCTTAATAATATCTCCGCCTCTGGATGATAAAGTGACTCTCTCAATACCCCAAAATTTTAAAGAAGAGACAGAACCATGATTGGCTTCAGCGTAATGTCGCGCAATTGCATAGTCCATATTCTTGGACCGGATCGCGGTCTTATGTTCAGCAATTCTAAGTTTGAGGGCTCTCTTGGTCTGTCCGATATAGATTTTGGAGCATATACATTTCAACATGTAGATTACATGGGTAGTGTTGCAGTTAATAAAAGTGGTTATTTTGAATTCCTTGCCCGAACGTGGATGACAGAAGACTTTGATGTCATTGGAGTTAGAGCAATGGACACAGTGTCCACAGCGATAGAACCCTCTAGGGGGCGTAGGTAGCCAGGAGGGTTTTGTCTGCGGACTACTCACCATGCTGTGAACCACCTTATCTTTTAAGTTATGTGGCCTTCTAAAGCACACTCGCGGAGGTTCGGAAGTAAATTTATTTAAAAGAGGGTCACTCTGGAGAATGGGCCAGTGTTTACGGACAATATTTTTGACTCTTCCAGCGACTGGACTGAACTCAGTGGAAAAGCAAATACGAGGAAGGGTAGCACGCTTAGGCTTTTTACAGAGGAGGGACTTCCTATCAGTGTGGCGGGCACGGTCAATGGCGGCAGTGACGTCAACAATACTGTAGCCTCTTTGAAGAAATCTGCTACGCATCTGACAGATGTTGCTCTCAAATTCTGCATCCGTGCTACAGTTGCGTCTCAAGCGCAAGAACTGTCCAATCGGTATATTGCGTATCAGTGGACGGGGGTGATTGCTGTCTGCTCTTAACAGAGTATTTCTGCTTAAGGGTTTACGGAAGATGGTAGATTCAAGTTTACCGTCATCACCTTTAAAAATAGTCAGGTCTAGAAAGTTGATGGATCTCACGTCATGTTCCTTTGTAAAAGACAAATGACGGTCTCTAGAGTTCACATACCTCAAAAAATCCTCAAATTCGAGTACAGTACCATCCCACACGAGCAGTATGTCGTCAATGTATCTACGCCACAAGGAGATTTTGGAGAGAAAGGGATTAGTGGAATTATGGATAAATTTCTCTTCCCAATGACCCATGACCAGATTGGCATAATGTCAACAAAGCCTTTCCCAGCGACTATATCATATGGCCGAATGTCTCTACAACAAAGTGCAACACATTTCTCGGTAGTATCTTTTTTAATCTCTGCAGGAAGAACTGGTTTGTCTTTGAAGTGGATCTTACTTTGACCGGGGAGAATGGAGCAGTTATGCCGCCTCAATCCAGAAGTGCCAGATTTGTGCCCGTTGTAGACCAATACTTTTGCACATTTGTTGCAACTAACAAAGTCCAGTTCGTTTCCATTTTTGTCAGTAACAACTGAGAAATTTGTCCAAATGTCAGACCTGCCTTGCTTTGCTTTTGCTTTGTAATCGCCAGCTTTGATCTTCTTTTCAACTTCGTTTGTTGAGTCCATGCTGTGCTGAGTATGCTCCTCCATGCTGCAACACTGTTGCATGCTTCAGGTGCGCTACATCCGGTTTATTGCGGGACGGTGTGGGACCCGCAGGTTTTTTTTTTTGACCGCACATTCCCGCCCGCAGCAATTTAAAAACCGCCCGCTCCCGCGAGATTTGCATTGGGTCCCGCGGGATCCCAATCCCAATGCAGGGCTCTAGTATGGAGCATGCCCCACCAAGCCTTAACTTGGCGGATGGCATACCTGCCATCCCAATTGAGCGGGTAAAAATGCCAGGCAGAAGAGGTAATATGACTCCAGTGTTACTGAAAAGGGAGGCGTTCTGGATCTCCACTTTGGACACTGTAGCGAAGGGCCTCAATTAATCTTTTGACATCAGACCTTTTCTGTAGACCATTCTTCCATTTTTATTTTTCCATTTTTTATTTGTAGAGATTGAGAATATAATGATTTGTTTATTTGCACCTTTTGAGAACCTTGTGGCACCTGATTCTCATACAGTATTAACTGTTTTGGAAATTTTTGTCCTAGATCCCAAGGAGGATGTATGTCACAACATGTACTTCTACATACTTATATATATCTGTACTGTATTTACATTATATGTCACTGTTGTTACATATATTAGTTTTTTTTTTGTGTGTGTGATCACATGACTGACTGTCTCACCTGGCCGCCACGTCACCTCACCTGACCTACTGAGGTTATATGTATAGGTACACTTCCTTCTCACCCCTTTTTGATCGAAACGTTGATCTTTTGTGGTGCAAATAAACACCCTATGGGAGCATTACAGCAGTGTGCGGACTCTATCTTTTTTTTTTGTTCATGATTGCCTATCTGTTCGGCACCTGCAAAGATAAATTGGATGTGCGTGTTTTATCTATTTTCCTATCATTGTTTCTATATCTGAACATGATTTTTTTAGTGTGTATACATGGTGCATTTTACAGTCTGTGGCTGTGGTGAGACGAGGGTAAGTGCTATCTTCCACCTGGCGCTAAGCGGCGCTAACCCAAACGCAAGTGTCTTTGCTATCTTACAGCGGGTGCAGGGGTCATTATATCGCCCAGCGCTCACGTTGTTTAACTACCAAGTGAACTTGTGTCCATGGCAAGTGAATTGGTCTTAAGATGAGGTGTGGCCAGCATAATTTTTGGCATATTGCTATCTTGAGCCAGCAGAAAGCACTTGCGCTAAAACCACCACAAACCTGGTCTAAAGTTATATAAGTGTGTCTACATAGGCATGTGCACAACGCGCGTACACCCTCCTGTCTGTATAGGGGCGCACACAAGCATGCATACAAGATATCAAGATCACATTTGAGATTAATATTTTTCCCAAAAATAAAATATTTTCTCTCCCTCAATAGACGCAAATTGTCTCTGCAATCCCGGGGAAATTGGCTTGTTTTAAAGAATTAACCAGTAAAAATGCATTGGTCATAGTTCCAGAACCAGGACATTATAAAACAAGGGAAGTACAGTATGCGTGAACCGATGGGTTCCCATCCTGACAGCTTTACTGTATTTAGTGTCATCATTAAGCCAAAATAACTCTATATTATTATGAGAATGTACATAATATGGATTTAGGATAAAATGCATTGTCTGTGATCTGACTGCTATGAGAACATGGAATTGATGTTTGACAATGCTTCATTGTATGATCGAACAAAATTTGTTAAACAAGCAGGCTAATTTGGCGTTTTCTAAGGTGAGACGGAAACCATATTCTATTAACTTATTCTCAGCGGTAGGCAGGTGCTTTTTAATGAAATTAAACCGCATATATTTTCTAAAATAACAGCACCGTCGGGAATTACCAGGAACCCGTGCCAGTGTTAAACACTAATGTTAAAGATTATTATTGTGTACATCAAAACGCGTCATAATGATCAGTCCGTATAATATTGATCATAACCTACTATTGATCCATATAGCCTATCCCTTGCTTTGCACGCTTCAACTACACAAGCATGGAAGGTGGAAAAGCAGACATTTAAAGGGAATTGGATATGATATTTTGATTGGTTTATTGCATATAAAAGAGCAGTGTTTGAATTGAGGGGGGGCTGGGGGGTCCCAGACCCCCCCATAAGAGAGAGACATTTGGACTTTGGGGGGGTCCCATGCTATTTCGTTGAATAAAATATTTTCTGTCAGAATGAATGCCTCTTATGAGCTGACTTATTTTTACGTACACGTCAAGTTGTAAAAAAAAAAAAAAGATCAAGCACTTATGGTCTGCCCTACAACAAATATGCAAATATGTCGCTACCAAAGTGTCAAAAGGAGTGGGGTGAGGCTAGTCCTGATCTTAGGTCAGTTTTATGTCAAATTAATTCTGGAAGTGTAATCGAAAACTGATCCCAGATCCGTGTTCTACAGTTTAACTTTTAAAAATGAGATGATGCCTGCGACAGTGATTAAATCACAGAAGCAATCGAACCGGAATCTCTTCCGTCGACCGAATAAACTGCCACGGGTAAGGTTAGCTACCTCTCACGAGCCCCAGATACCTGCATTAACATCCCTAGCACCTCCCTAACGTTAGCAACAACAGATGTGTCAGACATAGGCAATATCAATGCAGAATACAGATAGCTTGTTTCTGAATAATGTAAATAGAAACTGAATAATATCTAATAATAGAGCATGTGATCCAGTTACATAAGAAAAAAGGGGGGGGGGGGGGGTTTGTTTAGTAGTATTGTTAGCTTGTTTGGAGTGCTCTTATTTAACATTTTTTAACAGCAGATTAATAAATACTGTTTTGAAAAGGCATTAGAAATGAGCATTTCAGTGCTGTTTTTCAAAGTTTTTCTTCCCGGGGGAGGGGGGGGGCATGCCCCCGGACCCCCCTAGCACTGAAGTGTCCCCCAAATACTTCAGGTGCCCTTTCTACCCTCAAAAGGTCTCTGCACGGGTCTGTCTGTGTGCATACCCTGAGAATAAACTGTAGTTTATAATTTCAGACAAACATGAATACTGTAATTGGGACAGATACGTCTACCACTAGGGGTCCAACGTGGATCGGGTTAATATACACAATAATAATCTTCAACATTAGGGTTTAATACCGGCATGCGGCATGGGTTCCCGGTAATTCTGGACCAAACTCTTTCCCGTTTCCCAGAAATATAATAACAGGAGCTTACACCCGTGCTGTTATTATACAAAATATATGCGGTTTAATTTTGTTATAACACCTGCAACAGCTGAGCATATAAGCTACCAGAACTTGGCCTCCGTCTCAGCTTAGAAAAAGGCTAATTACCCTGGTTGTTCAATTAATTTCATTTGATTATTTGTAAAAGAGAATTTACAAATCACTGCTTTCTGCTTTAATGGGCATTTTACATACTGTCCCAACTTTTTTGAATTGGGGTTTGTACAATGAAGCATGTACAAGTCAAACATCAATTCCATGAGGTTGTTCTCACAGCAGACAGATCACAGACAATGTATTTTGGCTAGAATTCAAGCTTCATCAGAAGTTCATATTACTTGCATTCTAATATTGATTAATAGTATAAATAGCATTCTTTTGTCTTAATGATGACGCTAGATACACTAAAACTGACGGGTTGGGAACCCATCGGTTTATGCATATTTTCCCTTGTTTTATATTGTCCTACTTATGGAAATATGACCAACGTGTTTTTATTGGTAGCTTAATGCCTTAAAACAAGCCCCCTTTCCCGCGATTCCAGGGACAACATGTGTCTATTCCAGGAGAGAAAATGTTTCATTTTGGAGAAAAATATCATCTTAATCTCCATTTCACAATGTAATTTTGATATTTTTTTGCATGTTTGTACACGCCCCTGTGTGTGTAACGCCTATGTAGAAACAACTGTGACATGACAAGACCAGGATTGTGTTGGTTTAACGCAAGATAGCAATACGCCAAAAATTATCCTGGCTACACCTCATCTTAAAACCAATCCGCACAGTTCACTTGCTATCGGCGCAAGTTCACTTGTTATTTAAACAATGTGAGCGCTGGACCCTACAATGACACCTGCGCCAGTCTGAAACTAGCAAAGACACTTGTGTTTAGGTTACCGCTTCTTAGCGCTGGGTGGAAGATAGGGCCCGAGGTGTGAGCAGCACAGAAATTTGGAAAATGGGTTAAATGAAGACAGTTTACAGTACTAACTTAGATTTGTTTATTTTTTTATTTATGTCAAATAGGGGTGTAATGGTACACAAAAGTCACGGTTCGGTACGTACCTCGGTTTTGAAGTCACGGTTCGGTATGTTTTCAGTACAGCAAAAAAAATCAAATCAAATCAATATTTATTTATAACTAGTTGTCACAATACACTTCACAGCAAAACCCAGCCTAAACCCCCCACAAGAGCAAGCCAAAGGCAACAGTGGCAAGGAAAAACTCCCTGGTGTAACTAGGAAGAAACCTTGGGAGGAACCAGACTCAAGGGGGGAACTCATCCTCCTCTGGTCATCTCAGGGTCTAGGACTTAAAGACCAGCATGGTCAAAACAGCCAATGTCCATGATAATATAATTTGCAGCAGCTAGATGACAGTCCAGATGTGGCGGCAAAGATGGTGGGGAACCGGGCGCCGATGGTGGCGGGAGCAGCTGGCAGCGGTGGTAAGGAGGGAGGGGCAAGCGGCAATGGACAGGAAGCCGGACAGCAACTCTCGAGATGCGGGGCATAAGCCCCGCCGGCAGAATGTAGAAAAAAAGAGAGAGAGAAAACAGTTAGGGAAAGTGTAATAGAGCAGCATGGCCACCAACTGGGGGGGTGAAGGGTGGGAGGGTTGGACAAGTGCCCCGCCAGGAGTAATCTATGGCTGCATAGCTATGAAGACAGAGTTTGAGAAACCATGCAGTCATGAGAGGGAAAAAATCCTACCCACCTATCAAGAGCCAGCCCAGGAAGATGGGGTCACAGCTGTTGACAGGTGACAGTAAGGAAAGGATGCCACCCCAAATTACTCTATGGCTAAATGCTTCTCTGGTCCTGTCTCCAGACTATAGCTCGTTATAAGCCTGATCATAAAGGTGCGCTTTTAATCTAGACTTAAATATTGAGACTTTTGTGTCTGATTCCCTTAGAAATGCAAATGCAAAACATAAGATTGCTTTTCATTTATTATGAAGTGTAGGGAAAAATACATTTCCTGCTTCAGTGTTCTTGGATGGTCACCTAACACAATCAGCCTTACTCAGTGATCAAGGGTGGGGTTAGAAACAAAGCCTGGTGATGACGGCACCGCTAGGGTGTGAGACGGGAGTTAGCCAGCATACCTAGGTGACAATAACCATTTCATTCCCTCCCACACCACATACAATGTCCATTTGTTTGCCTGTCACCCAATCAGGGACAGGAACCTGCATTTTATTTCAGGTTTGGGGTATAAAGCTTGTACCCCACACAACACTATTTTGTGATTGAACTGCCTTGCTATTACCCGGTATTGGGATGGCAGGTATGCCATCCGCCAAGTTACGGCTTGGCGGGGCATGCCCCATACCTATACAGCACCGAGAGTTTGGCACTTTTCAGGGTTTCCTACAGAAGTAACCACAATTACCATAGACTCTCAGCCCTTAAAAACATTAACTTCTGTATGTTCTGACCTCATGTAACCACACAGCATTCAGATACAACTTCACACATCCACACAATAAAACACCAAACTTGGGTTATTTTGCCATTTTTCTCCTTCTTCTTCCTATTTTTCCTGCCAAACTGCCTGCCTCCGTCGCGATGTTATCCAATGGGGAGAATTATTCTTTGAGGGTATGGTCCGTATACCTGCTCATCAAGCTTATCGCCCAATAATAACGCTTCATACTAATGTTTTGTAATGTCAATATAGCTAATGGCTTCACTCTTTCCAAGAAGCTACTGCGGCCTAATGGTCAGAGTTGCTGTCTCTGACACAGAGGATTGTGGGTTTGAGCCCAGCAGGGCACATGCTTATTTTCCACAAAAACAATGTGCAACTGTTAAGTACTTTTCATTTATTAGACTGTTATTATTTTCACATTAACACATTAACATATTTTTATTGCAGAGGCAAAAGAGGTTTCCAATATTAACTGTTCAATGTTTCACTTGTATTTCACTTGCACTATATCACACCCTCCCCAAACCGGACGCTCACTCTTGTCTGGTTTTGGGAGGGTGTTACGCTCTGCTCTTGCGGTCATGACTGACTGAAGTCCGAACCTCAACGTACCCTTGCCTCGGCCAACATTTCTTTATTCACTAATTTCTTCACTTCAGCACTGTTCACTTTATCCTTTTCACACATAACACAATGTCACCATAAAATGAACTACTAGGAAAATTAAGAATTTATGATAATACATTAAGAATCGACGATAGCCTACTATAAGGGGCGGCAGTGTAGTATAATGGTAGTATAATGGTTAAGGAACTGGCCTTGTAACTGGCCTTGTAACCGAAAGGTTGCAGGTTCGATTCCCAGGTAGGACACTGCCGTTTGTACCCTTGAGCAAGGTACTTAACCTGAATTGCTTCAGTATATATCCAGCTGTATAAATGGATAATATGTAAAAAACATGATAAAAAGGTTGTGTAAGTCGCTCTGGATAAGAGCATCTGCTAAATGCCTATAATGTAATGTATAAGCTGCAATCCCTTAAGACATCGGATTTATAAACCTCCAATTCCCCAAACATATGTGATTCATGGTTAGTCACTTTTAAAAAAATTACTATAGCCTCCGAACATTGCTCTAGTCTACGCTACTCTGCAGACAATGTAGCTTACTGCAAACACTTTTAATTATAATAATAATAAGAAGAAGAAGAATAATCTCTGGTAAGCTTTCTTAGTAGTATCTATTTTTTTCTTTCTGGCTAAGATGGTTAGCATCAAGCCTTAGTATTGCGATGGTTCGTACCTCGCCTGGTTGATATTAAAGTGTAATTTCATTTTGGACTCAAACAGTGTGCACATGTTCTGGTTTTCTCATGCAAGAATGTTTTTTTATTGCAAAGGCAAAGAGACGTTTACAATATTAACTGTTCACTTGTAGCCTGTTAATTAAACAATTCAGTCACTGGACACCACGAAAGTAATGCAATGGGCTAGCTAACGTTATGGGAACAGGCATCCCATGGCCATTTGTCAAGCAAAGAAAAAAGTTTTAACGCAGAATATCATCTGGTTAACATTGTGTTCTTGCATTAATGTAAAAAATTAATTCTATAAATAACTGTGCCATTGGCTACATGTTTTAATCTCACACAAATGCCGACAAAAAAATTAGTCTGTGTGGAGCCTGCTGTCCTCTTCCGCTGCGGTCATGTCTGACTCTGTGGAAACCGAACCTTCAACGCTCGCCTCGGCCAACATTTCTTTATTATGTCTTCATTCATTTCTTCACTTCAGCTCTGTTCAGTTTATCTTACAGCAAACACTTTTAATTATAATTATAATCAGAAGAATAATCTCTGGTAGGCTACTTTCTTAGTAGTATCTATTGTTTTCTTGCTGGCTAAGATTCCTGGGAAATATGCGTTGTCCAATTAAGCTTGTTAGCCAATGTTAGTTTTGCCAGTCAGTCAGCTGCAAGTCAGGAAGCAGGTACAAGCTAGGCTACTACGAAGCGAATCAACATGCCTTACATCCACTGCACTACAGAAAACTAAACTAAACCTAGCTACATGGTCCGGTACCAAAAGATTTCCCGCAGACAACGTTAGACTACACTACCGGGAAAAAAAACAAAAAAACGCAAAGGTATTATGCTGTGCTTATGAAGTTCAGCAGCTCGTAACCCACACATGGAAGCTTGGAGTTACGCATCCGACAAGCCAGTGTTGAATAGCCTAACGTTATTTCTATAGAATACTAATACGCCTATTTTACAACTGTATTTCCATATTTTAGGCTGTATGTATTTCTTTCAGATACAATGTGTTTGCGTCTAGCCTATTGTGCATGCATGTCTCCATATAGACTTGGTTAATTAATTTATATGCTTCTTCATGATCCATAGTTCAGGTGGTGCTGTTCATTGTATTTCATTAGACATTAAATACAGCTCATCTACAAACTCTTTTAATGTAATTGTGGGCTATCGCTAATAGGAGAAATATTATCATTCTCATCAGTAGAGGGCGTTATGGTTACGCGAATGTCTGCATCCATTTATTTGGAATGCATGTACTATTCTGTATGCATGTCTCTCTCGATGTCATTATCTTCATGCATTGTTCATCATTAGTTAGCTACCAAAAATAAGTGATATCTGAACAAAAACGATATCTGAACAAAACAAAAAAAAAGGCAAGTTACTCACGCATAGCCTACAGAGCGCTGTCTATAAGTCCTTAATTCCAACTTGCAAAAACTAGGCCTGCCTTTAAAAGTATTGATATCAAAATGTGGCCAAGTTACAACTAACAATATTGCCTATCGTAGCTCACACTAAATAAACTAGCTCTATTCCAAAGCAATGCTATCCAAACTCCTAAATTATTTAATGCAACTTGGCCCTGTGTTTCTTCATCTTACCATCTCAAGAGAATGTGGTCAATGAAACTGTATGTTCCACATCAAACTGCACAATGAGAATAATTTATAGTGGAAATACTCTGATACAGATGTCTTGCACTTAGAAATTAAACAGAAAAATTACGACAATATAGGGCATGTTTGAATAATTATCTGCATCAACTGCTTTGGGTCTATGAAAAGCACAGAATTAATAAAATAATTAATGTATTAATTATTATTATTATTATTATTATTATATATTTATTGATTTATTTATTTGGAATATTTGGATTTCTATCAAAACCTGTGTGGTCCTACCCTACAGAGCCATAGATATCCTTGTGTTCACAAAATTCTGTTTGCAAATATCATAACTATTATTATGTTAAGAAAATTGGTACTATTACCATATATTAATTTTCCATCATCTGACCCACAAACATGTCTGGATACATTTGTAAAAATGCTATATGTACACTATTTAAAAAATATTACTTATTTTTATCTGCATTTATTTATTCATCCCCCCTTTCTCTATTGTACATGATGTTTCTTGATATAAATATCTGCTTGTGAATTGTAAAGAAATCTGTAGCAGCAGTTAACATTTTAAAACCTGTACATTTTCTAAAGTAAACTTGCCAACAAAGTATAACCATATCCTTTCTGGAGTGTAATTATTCATCAACTGTTAAAAACATTCATTGAAATCATATGTTGTTCCATGAGGCACAATCTCTTCATATGCTAAGATGAAGAAACACAAGTTGCATAAAATAATTTAGGAAAGTTTGGATAGCATTGCTTTGGAATAGAGCTAGTTTATTTAGTGGGCAATATTGTTAGTTGTAACTTGGCCACATTTTGATATCAATACTTTTAAAGGCAGGCCTCGTTTTTGCAAGTTGGAATTAAGGACTTATAGACAGCGCTCTGTAGGCTATGCGTGAGTAACTTGGCTTTCTTTTTTTTACGTCGGAGACGTTTTTGTTCAGATATATATACAAACACACACACACACACACACACACAGAGCGAATCTCGTTTCAAGTATTATAGCACAACATAGCAAGTTATTATTACTATAATATAAAAATTGTAAGAACAGATTACAAAACAAAATAAAAAAATAGAGTGGATCTCTTTTCAAGTACTATAGCACAACGTGCTTCAGATTTATTTAGTAAATGGATAACAACATAAAAAGAATCATAACATAGTTATTATTATTATAAAGATTGTAATAACAGAAAAAATATAAACAAAATATTATTATTTTTTTTAAAGATTTAATTACTTTTTTTTTTGTTAGAAACTTATCCAAACTAAAACACAAAACGGGTTGTCGTGGTGTTTGTGGAGAGAGGCACGAGGTCACTCGCCACAGTCTGAGGTGGGGGGGGGGGGCATTAATGAGGGCCAACCCAAAAGGAACAGAAGAGAATAAAAACCATTAATAATGAGTGGGCAAACAGTTTGGGTCCAAACAGTAAAGTAGTGGACAGCACTGCTATTGATAGCACAGTGAACTAGGAAATAGAAAATGTGTGAGTGAAGACAATATCAAGTAAGCAAATAGTAGAAAAACCTTGCCTTCTTGGAGCTTTAATATGTAGCCGACTCCTCCATGCAGGACTGTGAGCACAGCCCTGCGTATTTTGTCTTTGAGTAAAAACGCCTGGCAAATCCCCCTTCTTCCATCGCCAAAATATCCTACAAGTCAGACATAAAACAAAGAGATGCACAAAAATACTAATGTGTTAATTCTTAATTGAAGGCTTTAAACTCAACTGGGACTGGTTACAGCCCATATCTGATGATTTTAAAATAAACTGTAACTCTATTAATCTAACCCAGTGGATAAACTCGCCTACTCTTAAACATCCAGAGAGATCTACACTAATTGATTTGATTTTGACTAATGTTCCTTATAAATACTCTGCTACTGGTGTCTTCTGTAATGATTTAAGTGACCACTGTGCTGTTGTTGCTATTAGAAATACTAAGATGCCTAAGACAAAACCACGCTTTGTTCAGAAGAGAAATCTGAAGTGTTTTGTTGAGCAGGGTTTCTTACACGACTTGTTTTACTTTGAATGGAAAAGGATTGAGCTTATTCCTGATGTTGAGACTGCCTGGGCATTCTTTCATGATGGCTTTTGGCTAATTATGAATAAACATGCCCCCTTCTGTAGGTACAGAGTGAAAGGTAGGGATAACCCCTGGTTTTCCCCTGAGCTATCAGGTATATTTCATGAACAAAATTCAGTCTGGGCTAAGGCTAGGAAATCAGGGTCTGATGCTGATTGGCTTCTTTTTAGGCAGTTACGAAATAAATGCTTCTCTCTTATTAAGAAGGCCAAGTCAGAATTTTATTTATCTGTTACTACTGAAAATCTAAATGATCCTCAAAAGTTTTGGAAGGCTATTAAATCCATGTCTGGAAACTGTAAGTCTGCAGATTTACCATCATGTGTAATGAAAAACTCAGTTCCTGTAAATGACAAATCTGAAATGCTGAATTGTTTTAATGAGCACTTTGTATCTTCCGGCTCTCTATTTGACTCTGCTCCCTCTTTCTCTGTAACACCCTGTGCTGACGAATCGATGAGTGGTGGTCAGACTTTCAGCTTTACACCATTTTCAGTGCTGGAGGTACACAAAGCCCTGAAATCACTAGATGCTAGAAAACTTGCAGGTCCTGATGTTCTTGACCTCTGCTTCTTGAATTAGCAGCTGATTTTATAGCGGAACCACTCACATATATTTTCAAACTGTATTTTCAACCACTCACATATGTTTTCAATGTAATGAAATTCCTAGGATTTGGAAATCAGCACATTTTCTCCCGCTATTAAAAGGGGGAGATCCAACGCTCTTAAATAATTACAGACCTATTTTGAAGCTGTCACCTCTGGTAATTCCTTTTTTATCTACATTCCAATCAGGTTTTAGAAAAAAACATAGCACTATTACAGCAGCCATGAAGGTTTTAAATTATGTTACAGTCGCCTTAGATAAAAAGCAGCATTGTGTTTCACTTTTTATCGATCTTTCTAAAGCATTTGACACAGTCGACCATGGCATACTGAAACAGAGATTATTTAATATAGGTCTCTCTGAGCATGCAGTTGCATGGTTTGCAAACTACCTAACAGACAGAACATCGAACACGAAGTATCAAACGAAATTCTCCGCCATTAACTAACGTTAACGTTAGGCTAACGAGTTGTCTGCCATTATCTAGGCTAACAGCTAGCTAACAAGACAATGTACACGGTCAGTTAGCAAAAATCAATAATATAAAACTGACGGTTTTGTAAAACTTTTGTACACCAAGTCGCTTACCGTTTCACGCTACGCTATTTTGTCCTCTGACGTCCTCTGAGTGACGAGTTAGGCGTTCCCATAGAAGGGGCATTCCCAAAGAAGGGGCGTTCCCAAAGAAGAGGCGTTCCCTAAGAGAACTTTACACCTTCCTAAATGATAATTTAAGATTGTTGTTGTTAGTGTAGCTTCTGCAATTATGAAAAAAAACGGATATCTTTGTAAGTTAAACTTCTTACTGATATTTGTTTGATTATAAGTGAAATTTTCTTCAAAATGTACATTATTGCTAGTCTGGGCCCAGCAAGAACAACCCCCACTACGTTGTTGAGTCATGATCAAGGAAATAGCATGGAAAGCGGGGTGCAGCGGAAGATGACTAGGTAGTAAGACTTAAATATAATTTCCTCCCATGTTTAAACTCAATGTCTTTAGACTCGATATTTCTTTATTTATTGTTGACACATAGCCTTCTATGCACTCTTCCCCTTGCCTGAGCCTACTCATATGTTTTCTTTGCAAGCTTTTCCTCACTTTGATCACACATTGTATCACTACGACTATATAATAGTGGAACGTAAATGAGTGTTAAGAGTATGGAATTGTCAGCCTCCTACACCAGCTAGATCTTTCAAGCTCATATTCTTTCTCTGTGTTGAATCTGTTTTGCCAAGCCCCACTACTTTGGAACCCACTACCTCCAAAACTTGAGCATATTAGTGCAGATATGCGCTGCCATCAAATAAACGCCACAAGGGCCCTGAATTGTTCCTCCTCAACCATGTAAAGCTCCAAATATTGTCAAGCACTGACAATAGGCTACTCACTCACTCATCATTGCAGTCAATCATGTGTGATATTGTGTTCTACCATAGCCATTCGATTGAGGGGTCATAGACACTCTCCTCAATGTCTTTTCATGAACCAGCAAAGGGTTCCATGGATCTTTCTGGCCATGCACTTATTTACCAGTGCTTTTCTGTGTCTATACAATGGACTTTACAATCAGCATCTTCTGACAAAGTTGGAGGTAGTTGTCATTTTCTTACAAAAGCACCAAGCACCCACATTATGCAAAATACAGGTTGATCCAAAAGTATGTGATTTAATTTTTGCAAGGCCTTTTTGCAGCGTCCCTACACTCCTTGGTTTCAATAAAGTCTTGGCTTAAAGGTGACAGAGATAACTTTCTGCACATTTACTCCATCTTGTGTCTCATAGATACCGCGCGATACCAACGTCATAATACTATTGGCTCACGAGCCTTGTTAGAGTAAACACAACATTCATTTCGGGCCCGACAAATTTTTTTAAATAATAAATTCATAATCACTACTTTTTTGTGGGGGAAAGCAATAGTTTTATTCCGCACCTTTCTAAAAGCCCTGTGGATGTATAATTTTTTTAAATGATTCGTCTACATAATAATGTTATCTTTATCTCCTTTAACTGACAAGTGAAGTGAAGTTAACTGAAACAAGAACGCAGCAGTAATTTTCTGTTATACCATGTTAACACTTTTGTACTCATGGCTCTATTCATCTCCTAAATCACTCTCTCATTCTCTTTCAATTAAACAAACTGTCCACTTTTGTTTAGGGTATGTGTAGGTAAATACATGTGTCATAATCATTCAAATTGTATATTAATAATTTTCATCTCTGCCTAGTGTAGGACAATTATCATTCTGTTTGTCTCTCCCCAGTTCTCTTCCTGAGTAGGGAACTCTTTGTATCTACAGAAAACCCTAAAAATGCCCCTGTGTCTGTGTAACATTCCAACGCTATCTTTCACCTCCCTTCTGGAGCTCCAGGCCCCGGGGATCAAAGCATTAGGTAACAATAGGAGGGGGGTTAACAACCACCCAGCATAAGCCCAAACGATTGCACATCGCAGATCACGGGCTAATCCATTCATGCTCATGAATGGAGAAAGTAGCCTCTCATTAAATTTAATCAAAAATGTAGTTTCTGACGCCTAACGGAGCCGAATAAATAAAGCTGTGTCCAAGTCCTTATTATCGTGTAGCACCGCGTCTCCGAGGTTGCCAGCCCACGCCGCTAATGAATAATCAACCATCTCCCCCTAAACGAAGCCTAATGTAATCGTGTTTGGTATGGTTAGCTCCATAAATTTATAACGAAAATCAAGAAACCAACTATATCCGTGTATTTCGGTAGAGTTGAGAGTTATCCAACTTAATCACATTCCCGTACTAATTTCTTAAAATTAGTGTGACCCCGCCCGGGACGGGCACTGTGGCAAGGAGGTGAAGGCGGGTACTCCCAACAACCAATAGCAGCGTGGACCCTCCTCTAGCCAGTCAGGTATTTTAGGTGGGCGACCTCAGGGGCTTGCTCTTTTTTTCTTTTTTTCTTCTACGACTTCACATGGACTCCTGCGTCTTTTGGTTAATTCCCGCGACCCACGCCTCCGATAGAAAGACTGAGCATCCGTGTTTTCCGTTCGGCTCAGAAACTGCATTATCCCGCGTTGGGCATCCACTGGGCCTTGGAGATCCTTCTTCTCTTCACCTTTTTCCTGGTTCGCGCTCGACTAGTAAGTAACCCCATCATTCCTCTCAATTACCCACTACCAGTTGAGTCGTACCACTGCTTTTCCGGATAATACCGTTCCTACATTGTGTTGTACAGCATCCCTTTTGTTGAGTGTGATTGTATAGTTTTAGTAGCTTAAATATAGCCGCGATGTGTGTGAATAGTAATAACATCAGTGCCTTGGTCTTCCTGTAACCCACTACAAGGAAAAGTGATATCGCATTTCTATTTCACGCTGAGTGTATGTGTAGTTTTAATTATGGCGATATATTGTAATATTAATATCGCTATATCCCCGTGTCTGTATAATGTTATATTGTGTTGAATACTAGTAGTGTAATACTGTTAGAGTCCCGGTGGATTCCCGCATCACCCTATTAAACCTCATTGATTAACTGAATGTTTGGACCTGTTTCCTCTCTCACGCTGACGGAGTGATCCACTAATAAAGTCACATCGAGACATTTGAATCTTATAAGTGCCGAGGGTAAATTCCCTCACGGCATATCACGTGTTTAAGGTTGATAAAGGGTGATCTATAGTGACTTGGGTTCAGTATTCAGAGTACTGAGCTGCTAAACAGGGCAACTGAAGGTGATCCCTGAACAATGGTCCATAACTATTGTGTTGTAATTTAGAATAAATTGGTTAATTAAATTAATTCTAATTTAATGGATAAAATCATTCTGAATTACATACCATCAATCTGACATAAATGGAGGTCCCACGAGATGTCTCTACTAATGCTAAACCTTTGAATACTTTACGTTTAAGAGGAAAGTACTAGGACGGGTTTATGGTAAAGAACTCAGCCGTGTGAGAGGAACTATTTACCATATAACAAGTTACACATTTTTGAAATCTACACCATACCTGTGCGTCTCACCACCCTGTTTAAAGTGTATTAAACCAGTTTCTTTTGAGTTTAACTCCTCAGTGCGAGCAGCCGCTAAGCCCTGTTCTGAAATTGTGCAATTCCCCGTGAGAAGGAGACCGCAAGGGCTCCAGAACCTCATTCCAGGGTGGAGACCAAACTGGCCTGAGCCCTGCCACTGACCGGAAGGCCGACCCCTCCTGTAATCTTCAGCGATTGCCACACAGAAGACCGGATCAGCGGAGCACTGTTCCATGAATACACTGATTAATGGTTATTACCTTAGCTGATGCTGGTATAAGTGTGAATGCATATGTATAGGTAGAGACAAGAATATGTGTGTTTAGATTATGTCCACTGTTTTGTAGTTGGTATTATCTGTCCTCTAGTATACTAAATCTTCCCTACCCTTCTTTCTTGCCACCTTCCTAAATCCTCCACCCCTATCTAACGCTATCCACGACACTCCCGCTCACCCTCCTCGTGTGTGTTGTTCTGCCCTACAGAGCTACGGATAACTCTGGTGATACTACGCCCTCGATTAGAAGGCTCAGGACCCATTCGGCACAGAGGGGACCCTAGCCACGGGTCAGGGGAGGCTGTCGGAATATCTTTTCCAGAGTAGAGGTGTCTGTCTTTTGATTTACAAGAGTAGAACCCCTGCTTTGGAAATGTCTTTTATTACCGTAAGTGCACCTTTCTTATCTCTCTCTGCACCACAAATAGGCACATACACCCACTCACACTAGGGAATTATGGCTAGCCCCCTGACACCCGACAACCCTTTTTTCTCAACCACTCCCTCCCCGGATGGAGATATACCCCCAGCCCTCACGCCCAACTCCCCTGGCCCCCAAACACCCCGGACCACGATGGACCATGCAGAGTACTTAAATTGGTGCTCTGAACACCTCCTGAGAGAATTTATCAGCCGCAATCCGGGATTACACCAGGAAGCCATGCAGTGGAGTCGCGCCAACCTGGAGGAGCTGTTCCATACACAGAGGGGATTACTACAAGAGTTGAACCAACCCCCCCCCAAGACCGGGAGCCCAGCACCCTGGCCGCGATCGCAGTGACGATGCCTTACTCATGCCAAATTGTGCTGAACAGAGAACGAAATACAGAGCACAAAACCAGGCAGAACCAAGGGACACACCAGATCCAGCTCATCGAACTGGAGCAGCGGCTGCAGACCCTCTGCCAACAGCGAGACGAGAACCTCCAGGAAACACAGAGGCTACGAGGAGTGGTGGAACAGCAAAGACGTGACTGGGACCAAGAGAAACGGGAATGGTGTGATGCGCACCATGATGTCCATGCGAGGGATGCCCTGGAAGCCCAAACGAAGGAGCTCCAAGCCACTGTCGAAGCCAAAAAGGAGATGGAGGACCTCCTTCGCTGGCACACACAGACACTGGAATCCACCAGACGGGAAGCAGACATGGTGCGGGTCACAGCTCACACCCTCTGCACACGGGTACAGGCACAGGAAGAAGAGATGAAAAGATTGAACAGGCGTACAAGAGAACTGACAGTCCCCGTGGCATGAAGAGGGAAATTGGAATGCCCAGGACAGGAGCACCAGGGGACAGCATACAACCAGGCCCCCACTCATGATTCCAGTGGTCAAGACGTCCCCACACAAACCCCCCCCGAACAGTGACCTGGACGCCTAGCCCACCCAGATCGGATCCCTACCCTACCGGGACACAGCACCCCCAGCATCAGGGCACCAACCATCACACCCCTCTGCCAACCAGACCACACACAGCCCTCCACAGAGACCCAGCACCCTACCTACCGGGGACAGTGCACTGCCCCAAGTGAGAGTCTCACCTAGACACCATGTGGCGGCTAACATCCATCCAGCGCCCCCACAAGTGCAACGCCTGACACCTTCACCCATGACTCAATCAACCCGATGGGCCATTCTCCCCACAGACCCTCAGGGACCCCAGGAACCCCCACCACCGTCACCATGGCTACTGAACTACTATCAACCCACACCACACTCCCACAACTCAGAAGCAGCAACCATGAAGAACACGGTGTATACGGCAGCATGGACCATAACCCCATTTGACCCCCAAAAAGGACACGGCGACATCGAGGTCTATTTAATGGATGTACGCCAGCAGGTTAATTACCTGGGACTTTTGAATGAGGACAGCAAGATAACCCTCATAACCCAGTCTCTGGCAAAAGGCCCCAAGGACTGGGCCTTCCATTACATCAGCGAACACCACCCCACATTTGACCAGTTTTGCCACAAACTATGCCGAAAATACCAAGCCCCCACCAGCGCTTTTGCAAAAATTAAAGCACTCATGGACAAAAAACAAGGCCGACAAGAAAGCCCAAGAGATTTCTTTGATGGACTCAACCAGGCTTACACAAGAAATCTGCCCCCACAGGATTACAACCCCAACCTTCTCAGAGAAGCCTTCCTGGACAACCTACACAATGACATTAAAGGCCTTGTTATGGCAATGGCTACAAAAACAACATCCATGCCAGAGATAGTGAGCCACGCTCAACAGATTTGGCTCAGCATGGGCAAAAAGAAGCTAGAACAGCGAAGGATGACTGAAGTCCTGGCAATTAATTCCGCACAACAGGGAATTAATCTAGAGGGAACACCCCCCCCCCCCCCCCCCCCCATGGTCACCACGGCCGCCGCGGTTGCCACGCCGCGACCAGTGGGACACCGTATCCGACCAGCTGAGGCGGATATTGGACATCATGTCCTCACAAGAAGGCACAAGAACCTCCCGAACACTCGACTTAGCCCCTCACCACAGACAACCCCCCCCCAATGACGTGTTTCGGCCTCCTCTACGACCACAATGACACAGAACACCTACGACACAACTAAGGACATTGTAATCCCCCCTAAGCCTTCGAACCCAATGATCAGAATTTGCCCATTAACTCGTAGAGGCCCCACGCACAGACCTTACGCTATGCTGCAGCTCGACCAAACCTTTAATGTAGAGACTTTGCTGGACACTGGTGCTGAAATTTCCCTCACGATTCACACGCTCTTTGAAGCCATGCAGAGGACCAGGGAACGCACAGGGCACACCCTACAGCTCAAGGAAAGCGAACTGAACTTCAGGGCGTATGGCAGCAACCAGCCACAAAAGCTCAGAGGAGTGATTGAACTACCCCTAACCTTTGAAGGATTGTCCATAACCCACCCCCTTTACGTGGCATCACATGACCAACCTATGCTCTTGATAGGGATGGATCTACTCAGCCACCTAAAGCCCATTATGGACTGCGACAAGGACATTCTCTGGGGCCACAAACCGGAAGCGGACTACTACGTTCATGGGCCCACAAAAGCCATTTGTGCATGCGCACTGGGTTGGGTGTTCCCCGACAGCCATAAAGCTGGCAGCAACCCCGATGCCCTGATGATCAAGTCCCCTATGGCTCCCAATGACAAGAATTACCCTACCCTACAGGAGGCACAATACGTTTTTGGGCCGGAGACCGGGGCTCCAATCTCCACAGACACGCTGGTTGCTCAAAGACCCCGGCCCCAGAGCCTAACAACTGATGCCCCCTCGCAAACCCCCACTCCTGTTGGCCCCCATGTTAGAGCCTCAAACAATGACCCCCCATCCAACTCCAAACTGAACGGCGCCCACACACACCTCCGGGGACAGGCGGGAACAGCCAACCAAAAGCATGCGGACAAGCCACACGGAGACCGGGTTGCCTCAACCGCCGCACCATCGGATCAAGACGGCACTACCCCCACCCTTCCTCACCCCACCCCCAGCCTTCACTCCCCTAGTCACAACCACTACCCCAACCTCAAACCTAACCTGGAATCAGTCCTACTATAACTGATCCAAGCACAGGTAGACTCTGCAAATGCCTTATCCACAAGTGAAGAACGCCTCAGCCTGGGAAGCCTAATGATGGAACACGCCCACTTATACTCAAGAGGTTCATCCGACTGCGGCAAAACCACCCTGCATGAAACTGCTATTCCCACGGTGCCCGACGCTCAACCAGTGTATATCCGACAATATCGCATTCCCCTTGCCGCCCACGACTCTGTCCAAGCCACCATTACGGACCTCCTCCACACAGGCATTATTCGGAAATGCAACTCCACATACAACAGCCCCATTTGGCCAGTTCTCAAAACCTCAGGAAAGTGGCGGCTCACAGTGGACTACAGGCAACTTAATAAACAAGTCCGCCTCTCACGCTGGCCCATGGCCTACCTGGACGAATCACTGACAAAAGTCCAGAATGCTGCATACTTCACCAGCTTGGACATTTCCAATGGGTTCTGGACAATTCCAGTCCACGAAGATCAGCATAAACTGGCATTTTCATTTAACAATGTCCAGTACACCTGGACAGTCACCCCCTTCGGCTATGCAAATTCGCCAGCTGAATTCAACATCTTTCTCCACAAAGCCATACCTGACGTCAACTCTAGGAACATTGCCATCTACGTAGATGACATCCTCATGTGGAGCGACTCTTGGACAGCACACCGAGAGCTGCTCTTGTATGTCCTCACCAGACTCAGTAGCTGGCGCCAAAATATGACTGGACAAAGGACAGTGGTGTAAACGGGCAGTCAACTACCTGGGCTTCCAAGTCAGACATGAGGGCATCAGACCTCAACTAAACCGCACCCTAGCACTCCAAACATTGCCTGCACCAACAACCCTCAAGCAGCTCCGCAGCTTCCTAGGTATTTGCAACTTCTCCCGCCATTTTGTGGCGGACTATGCAAAAATCACCCAGCCACTCACTCGTCTCCTGAAAAAGGACACTCCATGGTACTGGGGCCAAGAACAGGACGCGGCGATGCAAACACTTAAAGACTCCATTTCGGCCGCCCCAGCCTTATTCTTTCCAGACAAAACCAAACCTTTCATACTGGAAACAGCCTTCACACCACTCAACATCAGCGCGGTCCTTAAGCAGCAACATACATCATACGCTAGCAAATCCCTCAGCCCTGTGGAACAAAGGTTCACAGACTGTGGGAAGGCTCTGTTTTCGGCTGTATGGGCTATCCAACAATACAGAAACCTAGTCTGTGGGGCAGAAATTATTCTGGAAACCTGCCTCAGATACTCATTTACCTCACTAGCAGAAAACTCAGAGAGGGCAAAGTCACCAATGCCCGGATAGCCAATTGGATTCTCGCCACGGAAGGGCTTTCATTGCAAGTGAAATATGCTAAAAGCAAAAACAATACTGTAGCCTATGGACTGGCCGCACTGCACCGACTGTGCATCACTGCTGCACCAACCCTCCGAGGAACCCCCACCAAGATTTACCCGGGCTCGCAAACCACCAAAGTTTCTCAGACTTACTTTGTCCGACTTTCCCAAAGGTCTACGTCAACGGGTCCGCCCACCGCAAAACTGCCACCCTGGGTGCTGACGTAGGCTTAGTCTGGGCAAACTGTGATCTGCCACCACAAAAATTCTAACTGGGCCCCAAATCCAGCCAGTATGCCGAACTGGCCGGCACACTGATAGCCCTCACACAAGCGGCAGAACACAACTATGAACACCTGGTTATTTGCACAGACTCGGATTACACAGTCCGCAGCTTCATTGATTACCTACCTCACTGGCTGGTAAATGACATGAAAAAGTCAGATCGTAAGCCAGTAGCCCACACGGAACTGTTCATAGCCATACAGCACCTCCTAGACACAACCAACCTCACGGTTTTCTGGAAGAAAATCCCAGGTCACTCCAAACTGGATGGCCCGGACAAAGCAGCAATGATCGGGCCGACGCCTTGGCAAAAAAGGGAGTATCTACGGGTCAACCATGGGAGTTCTGCAATCCAGCCTCGCAGTTCTCGCAGCCTACAGACAACTCCTCTGTGACAATCGGCACCTCCGAACTCAAGAACACACAGCGGGAAGCTAACACCCCGCTGTTCCCGCAACCCCCAGCTCAGGTGGACGTTGTGACCCGCAGCGGTGCCAAGGCGCCAGACCCTCACAATCCATCAAACTCCAACAGGATTACCCTGATCACACCAGAGGCCCATGATGACCTGGTGCAAGCACAGGAGAAGGACCGGGCCCTTAACACACCTTATTAGAATTCTCCAGGACACTACCTCGGTGGCTGACAGCGGTGACCTCATAAATGGCGCATACTTCCAGGCGCTCTGGAAACAGAAGGAAAGGCTGTCCCTTCGAGATGGCCTACTAACCTTTAAAGGGACAAATGACCAGCACTATCGCTGGGTGGTTCCCCGCCAATGGAGAATCACCATGATGCAGCACGCCCATGACGAGCCCTGTGGGGGACACAGAGGGGAACAGTCCACCATCAGCATGTTACGCCAAGTGGCATACTGGCCCAAGATGTGGACCGATGTGAAGGACTATGTGAACAGCTGCCTCACCTGCTGCAAGTTCCAACCCGTGTTGCCACAACACAGAGCCCCATTCCAGTCAGCACCAACCACACAGCCATGGTCCCACATTCAGATTGACTGGATAGGCCCCATCACCCGATCCAGTACGGGGAACCAATATGCTCTGACGGTAACAGACATGTTCACCAAATGGGTAGAGTGTCTCCCTGCACCACGGGACACCGCAGAGTCCACAGCCGTCCTCCTCATGAATCATGTCTTCACTCGTTGGGGTCTGCGACAGAGTCTGTATTCTGATCGGGGTCCGCAATTCACATCCACCATCATGGAACGAGTGTGGAAGACATTGGGAGTAAAAAGACAATTGCACGTAGCATATCGCCCCCAATCATCCGGGCAGGTAGAACGAGCCAACCAGACTGTCATCAACATGCTAAAAAAATATATCAGCGCAAACCAGAGAGACTGGGATATCAAGTTGCCACTTATCCTTATGGCCATAAGAGCGACCCCCTCAAGAGCCACTCAAGTATCCGCATTTGAAATGATGACGGGCAGACAGATGATCCTTCCGCTCCATCTCCTCTACACGCCCACCACGGGAAGTGCCCCAGAAGCGGTACAAACTACCAGTTACCTGGAGGAACTGGGCAGACACCTACAGAGCATCTTTGAATTTGTCAGGCAAAACATGAAAACGGAAGCGATCGGGGTCAAAAGCTATTATGACAGAAAGGCCTGTGACTGGGAATATGAGGTGGGGGATGAAGCCTTCTACTACCACTTTTCACGGAATCAGAAACAATCTAAAAAGCTCCTTCCAATTTGGCAAGGTCCCTATGCCATCACTGACAAACTGTCCCCAGTCGTATATCGCATGAAGGTTCCGACCCCCCGTAAGACGGCTCATAAGTGGGTCCACATCAACCAACTCAGACCCTACACCCCGTCGCAACTCCAGACAGACACCGGAGATGCGTTGAACCGTTGATGACAGATCTTCTCCCTCTATTACAGATGCCTACCATGCTTCTCCTGCTTCTCCTCACAACCCCCGGCTTTGGCCTCCAGACACCCAAAATCATCCAACCCGGCCCTAAAGCAGGAATCCTCCTCAGGGACGACCCAGGCTTCCTGGTAGCTGAAGCCCAGACCATCACATATCAAATCTATGTCTCCCTCGACCCCCTTCAAGTGATACAAAGGTACAAAAAGGAACCGCAACACGTCTACCGAGAGGAAACCAGGACCTGGTACCAAGATCACCTAGCACACACACACAGGCGGCAGTTAAAACCACCCTGAGACAGTTGGAGCAGACGGCGGTATACATAGACACACCGGACCGAGCCCTGAGGCCCAAAAGGGCAGTCTTTGGGGTCTTCCTAGCCCTCTCCGCCATTGATAGCCTTTTCTCATTTTCCATGTCTATAGCTAACACCGTCTCTTACAACACCCTGAAAAAGAGCCTGGATAGCCTACAAGGAGATCTGGAACACATCAGAGAACAGATCCAGCAGCGGCAATCTGCCCTCGAGGATGAGGACAACTCTGGAGGATACAGTCCTGCTGGTCAACCTACACAGCAGGCTCATCAACTCTACCATCACACAGGTACAGATCTTAACAAACAGTCTTAACGAGGAAAGAACATTCAGGGAGCCAGTTCGACTCCTGACAAATGACCTCCTTCGTGAAATAGGGCTAGGGATCAATTACCTAATCCAAGGGCGCATCCCCACTTATCTCGTCAACGAGACTGTCATCAGTGGCATTTTGCAAAAAGTCTCCCCAGACACTGTAATAGACTTCCTCCAGGTCAGAATCGCGTATAACATGGGAGCGGCGGTACCCCTCTTTGTCGACGTTGAAAATATGCAAGTGGCCATCATGGTCAGCCTCCCCTTTATCCGACCAGAGAACATATACCAACTCAAGGCAATCATAAACGTCAGAGCATGGAATGGCTCCTATCTCACCACAGTCATAACCCCTCCAGTGGTGGCCTATCAAGAGAAGTTCACACAGTATCTCGTACCGAACCTCAAACTGTGTAAAAAGGCCAAGGACCTCCATTAGTTATGCCCCAGTAAACCTTTTTTCAAGGACGCAAGCGAAGGAACAACCTTGGAAAAATGCCGGGTCACGGTAACAAGGGGCCCCACCAATGAAACCAGAGTAGCTATCGCTAACGGACAATGGCTGATTAACACGCCCTTATCAGAGCTGACTGTATCCTACATACAACACTATTCCATTACAAAGTTACCCATAGAACCGGGGGTCTCCTTAATCACAGTGCCTGAGAATTCTGTGATCCATGTCGGTGACACGGCCCTGTACCATTTGGATCATGGAACCTAGCAGGCCGAGGTAGAAACTTTTCCGAGGCCAGGAGCTGGAGATCACAGAGGAATTGAATGAACTATTGGCGAAGAAGGACATGCACACCCTACAGGTGACAGTAAAGAGACAAGGTATCACCTATGACCTCCCCAGGAGGGACGGAGCTGAGAACCATATGGCTGGAAACTCCCACGCCATCCTGTCCTCGGCCAGTATGGCCCTCTTGGCCCTGATCCTGGTACTCCTTCATACCCTATGGTTGCACCGGAAAATCCATGCCCTCTCCCTCCAAGTAAACCAATTACCTCCAGGGGTAGTCTATCAGGCTAACGCACCAGACCCTGTCCCCTCAAGAGTTATTTTCCAGCCGTACTAACAGAACCCCACCACTTGCTCAGATAGGAACACCCACACCTAATTATACGCACACCTGCTCACGCACCAACACCAGCAAAACAACATCCACTATGAGAGAGAGATGGGAGGACTGCCCTCTGCGCCCTGAAAGCACCCCTGAACCCTGAGTCCCCCAGATATCTGCCATGTTGCATGACCTCGCAAATCAGCTCGCCGCTAATTCGTGAGGCCATAAAGAGGGAGTGTAGGACAATTATAATTCTGTTTGTCTCTCCCCAGTTCTCTTCCTGAGTAGGGAACTCTTTGTATCTACAGAAAACCCTAAAAATGCCCCTGTGTCTGTGTAACATTCCAACGCTATCTTTCACCTCCCTTCTGGAGCTCCAGGCCCCGGGGATCAAAGCATTAAGTAACAATAGGAGGGTGGTTAACAACCACCCAGCATAAGCCCAGACAATTGCGCATTGCAGATCACGGGCGAGGTGTGAACCCCGCTATCAATATAGCCTCTGATCGCACCAGCACGGCGCCTAAAGAATCAATCACGCCCTTATATTTTGTATAGAACATTACTGACACCTAGCGAGCGTCCCCAGTATCTCCAGGGGAATCCATTCATGCAGCCTCTCATTAAATTTGATCAAAAATCCAGTTTCTGACACCTAACGGAGCCAAATAAATAAAGCTGTGTCCAAGTCCTTATTATCGTGTAGCACCGTGTCTCCGAGGTTGCCAGCCCACGCCGCTAATGAATAATCAACCATCTCCCCCCTAAACGAAGCCTAAAGTAATCGTGTTTGGTATGGTTAGCTCCATAAATTTATAATGAAAATCAAGACACCAACTATATCTGTGTATCGGTAGAGTTGAGAGTTATCTAACTTAATCACATTCGCGTACTAATTTCTTAAAATTAGTGTGACCCGCCGGGACGGGCACTGTGGCAAGGAGGTACTCCCAACAACCAATAGCTGCGTGGACCCTCCTCTAGCCAGTCAGGTATTTTAGGTGGGCGACCTCAGGGGCTGGCTCTTTTTTTTTCTTTTTTTCTTCTATGACTTCACCTGGACTCCTGCGTCTTTTGGTTAATTCCCGCGACCCACGCCTCTGACTGAGCATCCGAGTTTTCCGTTCGGCTCAGAAGCTGCATTATCCCACGTTGGGCATCCACTGGGCCTTGGAGATCCTTCTTCTCTTCACCTTTTTCCTGGTTCGCGCTCGACTAGTAAGTAACCCCATCATTCCTCTCAATTACCCACTACCAGTCAAGTCGTACCACTGCTTTTTCCGGATAATACCGTTCCTACATTGTGTTGTACCGCATCCCTTTTGTTGAGTGTGATTGTATAGTTTAGTAGCTTTAATAGGATTCCCCGCATCACCCTATTAAACCTCATTGATTAACTGAATGTTTGGACCTGTATCCTCTCTCATGCTGATGGAGTGATCCACTAATAAAGTCACATCGAAACATTTGAATCTTATAAGTGCCGAGGGTGAATTCCCTCATGGCATATCACGTGTTTAAGGTTGATAAAGGGTGATCTATAGTGACTTGGGTTCAGTATTCAGAGTACTGAGCTGCTAACAGGGCAACTGAAGGCGATCCCTGAACAATGGTCCATAACTATTGTGTTGTAATTTAAAATAAATTGGTTAATTAAATTAATTCTAATTTAATGGATAAAATCATTCCGAATTACATACCATCAATCTGACACTAGGCAATTTCCTGCTTTATTTAATAGGAGGGGAGAGCAGAGTAAGGGGAAGAGGAGGTTCACGCCGTCTCCGAGGGCATCTGTTAAATTCAACACATACAATCTGTGTGACCTCCCCGGCCCTTCATCAAATACCCCTAAGGGATCAGTGGAGCTGAAACTGAAACTTTACGTTTGTCCAACCAGTTTCTGCTTGTAGTCATAACCAGCCATCTCTAAATCCACAAACTTAAAAACCGACTCTGCATCCCATGTCATCATAGCGAGAAAGCATTTCAGTCAACTCCCTGTAGTTTCCTCTGTTATCAGAATTTTCACTCTCGTCATGCCCCCTAAATGCCAGCTCCTGACGACCCAAGAATGCAATCGCATCAATCAACCTCCTGAGAATGTCACGATTTTTACCTTTTCAAAAAGTGAGCTAGTTTTGGCTAACGTCAGCTAGCTAAATCACGTTAACAATTAGCTAGCTAGCTGAGGTAAAAAAATGTATTGAGGTCGTCTAATGATAAAAAAGATAACGCTACAACACAGATACAATTTTTTAGGATGATTATATCTTGCTGGACAACTGAACTCCTGTTCTGGATGGTTAGACATTATGTCAATCATCAGGACGAGAACGCGCACAAGAACACGCATGATTTAAATACTTTAGTGAGGCAGTGCTTCACGGGTGGGCTCAAAAACGCATCATAATCCACAATTATCCAATCATGTTTTATAAGGTCCCCCCACTGATTTCCAATGGTCAAGTGAAGCAGTCAGACACTCTGCTTCACTGAAGTTCATTCAAAAAGTCTAAGGGTGGCACTATTTTTCACGATACAAAAGGAACATTTTTGAATCGAGGCACTTTTTTTTTAGCTTCACAAGGGAAATGGTAGTTGTGGTGATAATTCAATATTAAAGGGATAGTTCGGAATTTTGGACATAATGTCTCAATTACGACTTACCCATGATGTAGTTGATTGATGGAAACCATTTTCAGATAATTCCATGCTGTCCCTTCTTTTGGACATACACACATTGCTAATGCTAGCGCAACTCTAAGGTAACTGCTAGCATCCACTACCAAACGCACTTAAACACTCCACAGTGCACCCAAAGCAAATAAAATACGACGACAGTCTATCGGGGTTATTTTCAGTGATTATACCATCATTTTTGAAGTCAAACTATCGTTGAATCCTTTACTTTGTGCTGACCTATATTCTCTGTGGAAGTACGGCGGCGGAGCGACACTTACGAATGTAGTGCCGGCACTGGTCGACTACAACAACAAAGAAGACCAACAAGTTGCAATGGCCACATTCGCTCCGTGAAAGTCAGCTGAGTACCTGAATGTACTGAATGACCAGGTTATCCCATCAATGGGCATATTCCAAGACAACAATGTCAAGATTCATCGGGCTCAAATTGTGAAAGAGTGGTTCAGGGAGCATGAGGAATCATTTTCACACATGAATTGGCCACCAGAGTCCTGACCCTTAACTCCTTTGCATAGAAGGTGGACCTTTATGCTCAACTGAGACATTCGTTGCTACTGCAGTCAAACTATTAGTGGAAATCACAAACTCTGTGTTTTAATTTTATTGGCAGACGGTTCGTGACGATTTCTGCTGAATACGGAGTTTCTAAGTGTCACTATTTCCCCGTAGCAAGTCCATTTAACAAGCAACCCCCCACCTAGTCTATACCTAACAATGTGTGACATAGTGGACAATAGCGTCTATGTTTGAGTTCATAAATATATTTATTCATCATATAAAATTAGAATAACGTCATAGCAACGAGATAAACCCAACAATAGCCTGATCGTATGCCAGAAAAGTTGTGAAAAGCCCTGCTCAATCAAATGCAAAATAAACTGTGAAAGTACTGTCTCATTCTACCATGTATTCTGCTAGCAATATATGCTACTAAATATTCAAAATTCAGTGGTCATTTATTGCCTATTACAATCGGTTTGAGAAATATACAACACCTTTATACCGCTATTACACTATCTGAAACGTCGACGCGTAATACCCCCACGCCCTGTAAGCCTGTCTCATTCATTACAGTTCATTCTGGTTTAATTGTCGGCTTTTTTATCCAATAAGAGTACATTATAACCTTAGCAACGGTATATGCCATGTCCTTTTTCGGTGCTTTGAACAATTTACTACAGCCCAGCGTAACGGCAGTTTTCGTTTTAACGGTCTAGTATTACGCACGCTCTATAGCAGGGGTGCTCAATACGTCGATCGCGATCTACCAGTCGATCGCAAAGGTAGTATTGGTAGATCGCATGACATTAAAAAAATAGACGTCAGCCTATCATCCATCCCGTCACTTGATTGATATACAGGGCAGCCAGTCAGATGACAACTGAATTTTTTGTGACATTTAGGTCACCACGCATGCGCAAACAACGGCGCTAAGTGCAGCAAAACTAACAAGCTAGTCAGCGAGTTACCTCCAATTTTAAGCCCTCGCTTTTTTCTTTTAAACTAAAGAAAGCTTATGGTCATCAAAAATGAGTGGGGGAGCTGGACCAAGTAAGAAGACAAAAAACGTATCACTTTCATACGGAATGGGAGGTGGACTTTTTTTTCACGATGTCATTTTCGAAGTGCGTTTGCCTCATCTGCCAGTCTACCATCGCAATACCAAAGAAGGGAAATGTGGAGCGGCATTTTCGGACTGTTCATGGAAAATACGACACCGACTTCCCGCCGAAAAAGCGAGCTGAGAAAGAGAAAGGTGAAGGAACTAAAATCCCAGTTGTCCGGACAGCAGTCATTTTTCACACAACATACTTCAAAAGCGAAAGCCGCCACCGAAGCATCATTCCGGGTGAGTCACGTCATCGTTAATAACAAGAAGTCCTTCCAAGACGGAGAGATGGTAAAAGAGGCATTCGTTGAAGCAGCTGACTCATTGTTCCGAGACTTTAAAAATAAGGCAGAAATATTATCTTCAATCAAAGCTCTGCAGCTGTCAAGAAGTACAGTTACACGGCGCTGTGAAGCCATGGCTGAGGATTTAACCCAGCAAATGTGGAAGGACATCGGAGATTGTGAGTGTTTCTCACTGCAGTTGGACGAATCTACGGACGTGAGTGACACAGCCCAGATGTGCATTTTCATTCGTATGGTGTTTAGTGATATCACTGCAAAAGAGGAGCTATTAACAGTACTTCCCATGAAAGAACAGACGCGAGGAGAGGACATATTTCAGTCGTTTAAAAACTTTATCGAGAAAACTCAGCTCCCAGTGTACAAATTGGTGTCTATCACCACGGATGGAGCACCCGCAATGGTTGGCCGCGTGAATGGATTTATTGCCAAGTGCAGGCAGGACGATGCTTTCCCAGACTTCTTGAATTACCATTGCATAATCCACCAACAAGCGTTATGCGCTAAAATGCTCAACATGAAAGAGATCATGGATGTGGGCAACGAAGATCGCCTGTTCTATTCGAGCCAGATCTCTTCAAAGACGGTTTATTCCGTGCACATCTGGAGGAAGGCTGACTGCGACCACTCTGAGTTTGTTGCTACATACTGATGTGAGATGGCTTAGTCGAGGGAAAATTCCTGCAAAGATTTCGAGAGCTCTGTCCGGAGATTAAGGAGTTTTTCCGTGTAGCTGGACATGCAGAATATAAGCAACTAAATGACGGTCAGTGGCTGTTAGACTTGGCATTTTTAACCGATCTGACAAACATGTTGAATGACCTTAATCTAGAGCTGCAAGGAAAAGACAAAACAGTGATCAATATGATCTTTATTTATTTTATTTATTTAACCTTTATTTAACCAGGCAAGACCATTAAGAACAGGTTCTTATTTACAACGTCGACCTGCAAAAGGCACATGCCTTTTGAGGGGGGGTAGGGGGGTAGGGGATAAAAAAATAAAAAGTTAAAACAGAATTAAAAAACAAACAATTACAGCAGCAGATTTATGAGCAGTTACAGGTATGGTTTAAAGTGTCCATGAGTGAGTTCTTAAAGGCTGACTTGGGGATGAAATTGACCAGTTTTAACCTTTTTTGAAGTTTGTTCCCAGTCTGTGGGTACGGCAGATTGAAAAGAAGTTTGACCAATTACCGAGTGTGGTTTTTGGAATTTTCAGCAGGATGAGATTTGTGGAGCGGGGGTGTTATAAACCGCGGGTGCAGTTTGCAGCAGACTACATAGGTAGGGGGGTGACAGACCAAGGAGAGTTTTGTAAATTAAAATGAACCAGTGTATTTCTCGGCGGGTGTGTAATGATGGCCAGTTAACAGAGGAGTATAAAGCACAGTGGTGAGTTCTGAATGGAGCATTTGTAGCGAAACGGATGGCGGAGTGATACAGTACATCAAGCTTTTGTAGAGAGGTTTTGCAGGCAGATCGGTAGATGGTGTCACCGTAATCTAACATGGGGAGAATTGTCATTTTTACCAGGGGTGAGTCTAGCAGGAAGAGTGAAAGAGGAGCGCATTCTGTATAGAACACCGATTTTTGTTTTAACCTTGGCTTGGAGCTTATTGATATGATGGGAAAAGGAAAGAATGTTGTCCAGCCAGATACCCAGATATTTGTATTCGGAAACCTGTTCTAGGGGTGTTCCACTGAGAGTTCTAATATGGGGGAGGTGAAATGGGCACTGATCTCTTTTTACTAAACCACATGATCTTGGTCTAGAGGTGTTCACCATGAGACGTAGGGAGGAGAAGGCCTGTTGGATGCCGTTAAAACTAGACTGCAGTAACGCATGTACTGCATCTGGGGATTTGCCAGTGGCGTACAGAATGGTGTCATCAGCATAAAAATGAATGGATGAGTCTCCAGCAAAGCATGCTAAATCATTAATATATATGGAGGAAAAGCGTTGGAGCTAATATGGAGCCCTGGGGCACGCCCTTAGTGATAGAGAGGGGCTGTGACAGGAGTTGCTCTGACTGAACATTTTGCACCCTATCAGAGAGGTAGTTTGAGAACCACGCCAGGGAGTGGTCAGAGACACCAATGCTGGTAAGTCTGTCGATAAGAATGGGATGATCAACTGTGTCAAAGGCCTTGGCTAAATCAATGAAGATGGCTGCACAGTGTTGTTTATGGTCAAGGGCAGATGAAATATCATTGATTACTTTGTGAGTTGCAGTTACACAGCCAAAGCCAGATCGGAAACCAGACTGAACACCCGACAAAATATTATGAGTTCTTAGAAATTCAGTTAGCTGCTTATTTATCAGTTTTTCAAACACTTTTGAAACACAAGGGAGTATTGAAATGGGTCTGTAACAGTTTGGGTCAGCCTGATCTCCTCCCTTAAAGAGGGCCCGCACTATAGCCTTTTTCCAGAGTGATGGAATCTCTGTTGAGAGGAGGGGACAGGTTAAAAATATCTTTTATTGGAGCCGCAATGATGGGGGCCCGCAAGCTTAAAAAAGGAAGGGTCAAGACCATCAGACCCGGCTGGTTTTTTTGGGTCCAGCCCGGAGCAGCTCTTTCAGAACCTCATCCTCTGAAACAGCCTGCAGAGAGAAGCTATGTAAGGGAGTAGGAACCCTGGGGGGGAGATTGGGGGGGTAGGAAAGGCTGGAGGCTTCCGAGCTTTGAGACTCAAAGAGTTCCCAGCTCTTGCAGTGGGTGGAATGAGGGGAGCACGAGGGATTAGCAACATCGTAAATGTGACCAGACTTAACAAAATGCTGATTAAAAATATTGACGATGCGAGCTTTGTCAGTGACTATTAAGTCACCATCTGTGAGTGACAAAGGCAGCTGAGAGGGGGGTTTGCTTTCTAGATCTCGCACCGTTCTCCAGAATTTCTTTGGATCTGAGCCATAGAGGTTAAATTGGTTTTTAAAATACCCGGCTTTAGCTTTGCGGACAGCTTGCGTGGCTTTATTTCTAATTTGTCTAAAAATAAGGAAATCAGCAGGAGATTTAGAACGCCGCGCCTTATTCCAGGCAGTATTTTTTTGTTGAAGGAGTACAGCAAGTTTATGCTCAAACCAAGGACTATGTCTATTTTTAATTCTTATTTTTTTGAGAGGGGCATGTTTGCTAATAATTGCACTGAAACGGTCATAAAAATATAACCACGCATCATCTACAGAGGGGAACAGGCTGACTCTATGCCATTCAACACTGGCAAGGTCATGTAGGAAGGCTTGAGGATTAAAATTATTCAGTATACGTTTGATACTGATCCGAACAGGCTGCTTAACAGAGCAGTATGATCAGACACAGGAGATACAACAGTGGTCACTGATATCACAGCAAAATACTCCAGACTGATACAGATGGGGGGAGTTTGTGAGAATAATGTCAATTAGTGTGGCCTTCTCGGGGTCCTTGGGGTCGTACCTAGTCGGAGAGGAAATGATTTGATGTAGATTTAGCGAATCCAGCTGCAAAAGGACTTTGTCAGGTGGTTTAAGCATGTCCCAGTTTAGATCACCCAAAATGACAAGTTCAGATTTCGTAAAAGGGGCTAAAGCACTACTTAAAGCTGTTAGGGTAGAAGCTGGAGCAGATGGGGGGCGATAGCAGCCAGCTACTGACAAAGAGAAATTGTTTGACAATTTAATGTTAAGAACCAACAGGTCAAACTGCTTGGGGATGGATTTTGCAAGGGAAATTGAACACTGAAGGTGTTCTCTGGTGTAAATTGCCACGCCTCCTCCCCTGGAGGACCTGTCTTGTCTAAACAGATTATAACCTGGCAGGTGTAGATCTTGGTAAACGATGGAATTTCTTAACCAAGTTTCTGTAATGACTAAAACATCGGGTTTAGAGCAGTGAACCCATATTTTCAGTTGGTCAATTTTGGGTAACAGGCTTCTTGCATTGATATGCAAAAAGCCCAGGCTTTTACGGGCACATAAGTCATCATAGGAAAGATTACTTTTGCTCAGATTGATATTATTTGTTGTAATATTATTATCAGCTTGGCCAGTATGTGTCTTTTCAGTAACCTGTAATGCCTGGGCGGGGCAGTAGGGGGAGCTAGGGCTAGAGACAGTGGTCCGAAAAGGAACCGACGAGGAAAACCGGGGTCGCAGGGCGAACGCCCGGGGAGCAAACAGTCAGTCCTGTTTGTATTCCGCGCCGGCCTGCACCGTACGCTGTATATTAGCCGCGAGCATTTGGCTACCCAGCCTGTTTGGGTGGACACCGTCGTATTTAAAAAAGGGTGGACGTTCCCAAAACAAATTAAAATTATTTATAAAACCGATGTTGCCAGCTCTGCAAGCTGATTCAAGCCAAGAGTGAAGGCTGAAGATCCTGCTAAATCGTCCTTCCCCACGGCCAAGAGTAGGAATAGGCCCTGAGACAAACACGGACTTACCACAACAATTTAAAAACTTTAAAAGGTCCTTAAAATCGCTCTTGGTCAGCTCAGACTGACAGTGAGAAGTGTCGTTCGTTCCCACATGAACAATAACCCGTTCGATGGAAGACGGGAGAGTGCGTAGCAGGTCAGGGAGTTTACCCAGAATGTCAAGCACCTTGGCTCCAGGAAAACAACGTGTAGCTACATTGAAAAAGTTAATGTCCCCAATTATCAATGTAGTTGGAGGGAAGAGGGGACGAGGAGACGGCTGTAGGTCTTCCAAGCAGGGCTGAGATTGGGTAGACGAATTCCGCATTGCCATGGCTATCCTCGGTAAGGGAGGGGAAATTCGCCGGCTGTCGTTCGCCAGCGAGTAGGGGCTACTGCCCCGGACGGAGGAGACAGCCCCAGGGTGAGTGCCACCATCTGCACGGGCAGCGTCGGCAGAGCGTCTTGAAACTGCCTCCTTCAGCAACCTACGCCTTGTGGATGATCGCCCTGCAGAGGGGTGAGCTGTAGCCGCTGGAGAGGGGTCCGCTTCCGTTAGGCCAGCAGCGGACAGCTGTTGCTCCGAATTCCCCAGCACATCAAACCTGTTTCCCAACTGGATCGGCCCCGGAGATGGATTGCGGGAGGGGTTCCCATCTCGCTTATTTTCGCCCCGGACGATGATCCAGGGCTCCGAGGAAGCGGGTGTGGAGCAGAACCGTACCTTGGGCTGAGCTCCGAGCTTGGGCCCGGGGTCTGCTGTCAGCTGCTCAGTGAGACGGGGAAGGCGGAGGGGAGTTGAAGCCGGTGGCGTCCACCGTCTGACAGGCCGCGACGAATGAGTCTATCAAGATCTCATCGTCTCTGATGGCATAAAGGTTTGTAATTCTTTCTTCAAGCTGTTTTATTTTGTTTTTTAGTAAGTCACAGCGACAGCACTGAGGCAATAGCGATGCCATTTTTTATTTTTTTTATTTTTTTAGTATGAGAACTGACTAAAATCCCGTAATCGGTTGAAACGGTAAAATAGATGTAAAACCAATTTAAAACTGGGTTTTTAAATAAAATAAAATGAAATAAAACCCAGAATGTTGCAATTATTTAAAAAGTCGTTAAAATTCTTGGTCAAATAGCCAAAATAGCCAAAGACCGGGAGTTTTACGAGACGCGTCCGCTCTGTGCCACGTGTCCTTTACTGCTCAACAACCTGTTGTGACTGTGACCAAAAATAAATAAATAAATGATCAGCTCAGTTAATGCTTTCAAACGAAAGATGCAACATCTCTCCTCAAAGCTGCAGCGCCATGATTTGGCAAATTTCCAGAACCTGGCGTCAGAGCTGGAGACGCAAGGGAAGGCCTGTGTGCAACTTGACAGTGCACGCTACACGGAGCAGATTGACAATTGTCTGTCAGAGTTTGACAAACGCTTTCAAGACTTTTCTTTGCTCGAGCCAGTCGCTACATTCATGTGCTATCCTTTTCGGGAAGATGCTGAGGTTGATTCACTCGCATCAAAAATTGCAACACTGTTTCACCTGAACTCTTCTGGAGTGGAAGATGAGATTTTGACTCTACAAGCCGACATTGAGCTGAAGTCAAGAGCTCATGGACAGTTCTGGAACTTACTCACAGAGGTAAAGTACCCCAACATGAGGAAATGTGCTACCTCCTTGACTGCATTATTCGGCTCCACTTATTTATGTGAGTCAGCCTTTTCCCACATGAAGATCATTAGGTCCAAGTACCGTTCCACCATGACTGATGAACATTTGGAAGTGTGCTTGAGGCTGGCTGTCAGCAGCTACTGTCCGGATTATGCATCCCTGGCTGATTCAATTCAGTGCAAGTAATCAAAGTAAACTCAGGTAATTACAAAAAATGTTCATAGTTAATTATGTTGTGTTGTGCAATATTGGCTCATGCGGTTATGCAAGGTACATCAACATACATTGTACATATAAAGAATCCTCAATATATTTGAAAATAAATATATGTTTTGCATTTTTGTAGTGGGTAGATCATTTTGACTTGGTCATTTTATAAGTAGCTCGCATTCTGAAAAAGTGTGAGCACCCCTGCTCTATAGAATACACATTAGGGAGGGGAGTTTCTCTCCGATATGTAAGTATTTTTGCGTCTAAAATACCGTTGGTCTCGGTGGCTACATATGTACGTTCGTGTTTCCACTCGAGCACTGTCTTTCCAATATGTTTGATAGCCCTATTGTTATTTTCACATTTTGAGTGCATTTCACATACTTTAGTGCAATCGTTAAATGTATTTTTGATGTAGGTTCATTGAAGATAGAACATTTGGCAGCATTTTGCAGATGGTGGAATACTATTTTATGTTCATATTATCATACATAATATAGGCTATGGCGTATATAGTTGTCTCTTAGGGCATGAAAAATGCTCATTCCAATTTACTGTGCGCTTATATGTGGTAGATTAAGGTAAACATTTCCTTGGAGTCATTATGCATAGGAAAATAAAAACAAATTTAAAAAATACAGAAAAATGCAATCCCAGGACAAAAGTATACATACTGTAGAGTACAGGGACAAGTGATGTTTTATTGAGGTACAAGAGTGAATGATTCGGCAACATATTTAGGTGTATGTAACACTGTGATATCAATGTTTTTTATCTTAAGCCATCAGAAGGAGCAAATGTAAGGACAAAATTCATTTTATGACATGTTTTGCATAGGGGTTTTGGACCCATAGATATCTACCCCGCTATGCTGATGAAAATATAGTAATTCCCACTTGAAAATTATGCAAAAAGTGAGTTTTATGAGCTAAAACTGTTGATTTGTAGTTAAATATATCATAATTTTTTTATTTAGAGCAGTGCACAATTTAGCCATTTGGATAGATTTGGAGACACTAATGGACAACAGGGTACACTGCTATATTTAGCATCATAGACCTTTAGTAGTTCTGCATATCATCCTCAGATTTAGCAAAACGTGTGGACATGGAGTTTATGATCCAGGAAAATTTAAAAATATTTTTTCCAAAGTTTCTTTGCATTTGTGGCACTTTATTTTGACTTAAATTATGAAAATAAACAAATCTATGTTTGTATTGTAAATGGTACACCTGTCTTGTTTCATTTAAGCCATTTACCAAGTTTATGTGATGCTCACACCTGGGGCCCTATCTTGGCGATCTTGGCGCTTAGTCTAAGCGCATGGCGCTAAGTCCATTTAGGGCGTGTCCAAGTCCACTTTTGCTATTTTGACGGCGTGTTTTTTTGGCGCTAAGCACGGCGCATGGCGCAACTGGGCTGAACCTAGTCGCTTCATTAACCTCTTAATGCCAAACGCCCCCTAGCGGTCACGCCGGCGTGACGGAAATTATTACATTATACATTTCATTAATTTAATAATATATAATAAACTGCTCACCTCAATATTTTGATTAAATATCCTTAAGATATATCCATTCCTTCTGGGAAAGTAGTTTTTAAGCCCAAAACGTCGGGATAAAACTTCGTAAATAACGTTGGAAACTCGGACCTAATTCTCAAACATATATTGCAGCTTGATGTCACACCATAAACAATGTGCTGGTAAACTGTTCTGCTTAATTGTATTTCACAAAACTTTGGTTTGAAAAATCATTATACCTTTAGGCTTCAAGAAAAAATACTTTAAAACTTTCATACGGCTGTACATTATTTTTTTCCAATTTTAAACCGACTTGTGCTTTTTTGCACTTGATTACGACTCGTTCGGCTGTGTTCACTTTGGCGTTGTGAAACTCAGCCAGTTTCTGGAGTACCAATCCCATGGCTTAGTATATGTTAGCCAGAGTAGTTTTGAACATGCTTGCAGAGATTTATACAAAACCGTCGTCAATTGGGTGTATTTCTTTGACTGATAGCACAATAGGCCTATCTGAAGTGGGAAAAACCGTCTTCCACCCGCCTCCACTCTGAGTATTATTTGCTTTCCATTGGGTTTTAAAACTGTCTGTCAAATATTCCAGCGAAAAGCCAAGACTCTTATCTTTCACAGGAGCCCTCAATAAACACAAAGCAGTTGTAAAAAAAGGAAATCGAGCCGTGCGTATGAGGAAGTGGCGACCCACGCGTAATTATCGAACCAAAATGGCGCAGTGTTTTTACCTTGTAGCGTAGCTCGCTACATTCCGTTTAGCAAAGCACAATTAATTAGGTAAGGCCCGCAGTTACATTTTTTACTTTAGAGTATTTTTGATACAGTTTTTGTGTAGTTATGTCGAGATTTTTGAGGCGTTTATCCGTGCACCAAGTGCTAGACGAACTGGATAAGCCAGAAGATGTTTTTGCCGAGGGAGACTCATCCTGTCTCAGTGACGCTGAATCCACTGATGACCGAGATGATTTTGCTGACATGTAAGTTGTTTTATCATACTAACAGTGTTATGCTATAAACGCATTGAATTTCGCCATGGCAGGTAACGTCGTTAGGGCTGGTGGTATTACCGATTTTTCGATATACCAGTGTGAATTCACGCAATGCCATGCGGGTTCGTAATTACATTGTCAACTGTATTTTATTGTTTTTCATACAATTAATATTACAAATTGCACATTCCAACGGTATGATAAATAATTTATGAAGTAAACTTAGGGTGTATTGTCTGTGTTGACAAACTCGCACGTGTTACGTGGCGTTGCCAACAACACAGATGTTTGGTGTAAGCATCGAAGGAAATTTAGCTGCAATGCGTGAATCCCTGTGTTTCTTCTGTGAAGCTAACTAACCTTATATACTTATGCATAAAATCGGTCCCTCTCAGCTAAATTAATATAGATAGTATTGCCTTTACAGTGGCAAGCTAGCAAGCATCCCTGTGTTTTCCTGTCTGTTTATTATAGTTTATACGAGTATTAGGAATGGAAGTGTGGTGTTGCTGATTTGCCCACAGCTTACTGTGAACTACAGTCGACGTTCATTGCTAGGGATAGCTGCTACATTATGCGAAGGATGTGCTTTGCCTTGTCTGTTCTGTAGTGATCTTGATGTCTCTGTGCGCACTTACTGTACGTTGCTTTGGATAAAAGCGTCTGCTAAATAAATGTAATGTAATGTAATGCAAGCAAAATTACAGGTAACAAGCAGCTAGCTATCTATTTGTGTCTGAGATGAGCTACTAAAACGATTTTTTTGAGTGTGAAATGGCTTCTGGAAGTGTTTAGTAAAGTCATTGTTCCACCTGAGTAAATTGTTCTGTATGCAGTACAGAAGGCTGTGCAGGTAAACAAAATGGTAATTTATGCATGGTATGAGGGAGAGAACATGATAACATGAGGGAGTACTTGTTGATTATTATTATTGTTGATTGTTGTTGTATAAGGGGGACTAATGGGTATATAACATGGTGGACAATTCCATGGACAGGGTTAGTGGGATTTGTAATGATGCAGATTGCTCTCCTGAGGGAATGTGTAGTCTAAATGGCTTCTGTATGAATGGTTAAATAATCTCTCCTCAACCTCCACCCCCATGTTTTGATCCTTTACCTTTTTTTGTTTTTAGTTCATTTTTTTTAGCTTTTTGGACCCTGCCATTTTGTACTTTCTTTGTGTAAATACGGTAACTTCAGCAATTAGAGGCAAGGATCTTTTTATTTGTTACAGCAGGGGTGTTTTTATTTTTTATCTAGGAAACTGGTGGACTTTTGATTTTTTATCCACTGCACTTTTAGTAGTACACCTTAGTGCACTTGTATATAGTTGATATATGTTTGTCATGTATAAAGTTTTGCCTCCTAAAACCCAACCCCAACGTCCCTGTCATAGGAGGTGGCAACAGAATAAAGGACATGACTGGCAAGCATTAATGTGTAGGGAAGTTTCATACTATTCCCATTATTCATTTGAAAACCTGTTTGCACATTCCTGGACTCATTTCTGGCTAATGGGGCTCTGGTGAAATACACAAGATTCACTGTGCTGCTACATGGGTTTTGACAGCTTTTTGTAACCTTGGGTAGTTAGTTGTGTAATATGCAGAACACCAAGAACACGTCTAAAAATGAACTTTTATTGCCAATATTGACAAATTATCTCATTTTATTGTAAAAACCTAAAAAATAAATCATATTGAGACCTTTCTGGAACATTGCCATTTTTGGCACATTTGGCACCATTTGGCACCATTTGGATAACGAAAAAGGTTCACCTGAAAAAAACCCTGTAAAATTTGAATGGTTTGAGATATTGACACCAGATTGTTACCAGAGGTAGGCAGCATATTGATGAATCAGATAGAGGAGTCATTTCCTTGATTGCATTTGTAGCTCCCCAGGTAAAAATTCTTAAACTTGAATGTAGGTACCCGTTTTTTAGTTTTTTTATATTTTCTGTACATAAATTGTTGTAGTTAAGTATCAAAAACTGGATTTATATGAGTTCTCACTGCTTAGTCGTAATACTGCAGGTGTCTGCTTTAATAAAAGCCATGAACCATATTTGTACCATTTATAGTTTTTGAGATAACCACCTTTGTTTGTCACTAGTGAAAACAGGCAAAATTTGGCCTATTTTGCCCTCGGTAGGAAGAGGTTAATGATTTTTAATGATCATCTAATTTTGATTCGCTATAATTATACAAAGATTATATAAAAATAATTGGATTATACTTGTAATGTCTTCTTCCTCTTCCTCTTCTTAGGAGCCCATATTCTAAGAAGCCTGAGGAGAGGTTACTAGCACTTCTTACTAGGTTACTAGTGCTGTCCTTAACTAACTGTAACTGTCTGTTTTTCTCCACCAGAACAACCTGCTTGACCCGCATCAGTCTGGCTTCAGAACCGGCCATTCCACCGAAACTGCTCTCCTGGCTGTGACTGAGGCACTCGCCACTGCTAGAGCCTCCTCCCTCTCCTCTGTTCTGATTCTCCTTGACCTGTCTGCGGCATTCGACACGGTCAACCACAAACTCCTGATCTCCACACTCGCTGAGATGGGCATTTCTGGAACTGCCCTCTCTTGGTTTGTATCGTATCTCACTGATAGATCCTACCAAGTCTCCTGGAAGGGTTCCGTCTCTGCTCCCCGTCCCCTGTCTACAGGAGTCCCGCAGGGATCTGTACTGGGTCCTCTGCTGTTCTCTATGTATACTAAGTCTCTTGGCTCAGTAATCCATTCACATGGCTTCTCATACCATAGCTATGCTGACGATACTCAACTCTTCCTCTCTTTCCCTCCCTCTACCCCACAGGTTAACGAGAGGATATCTGCTTGTCTGACTGACATCTCTGAGTGGATGGCTACCCATCACCTGAAGCTCAACCTTGACAAGACAGAGCTCCTCTTCATGCCGTACAAGACCTCCCCACTACACGACCTCTCCATCACCGTTGATGGGACCGTGGTGGCTGCCTCCCGCTCTGCAAGGAACCTGGGGGTGGTCCTGGACGACCGGCTGGACTTCAAAGAGCACATCAGGGCGACGGCACGGTCCTGCAGGTTCCTCCTGTACAACATCAGGAGGATTCGACCGTACCTGACCACCTACTCCACCCAGCTTCTTGTCCAGACCATGGTCACCTCACGCCTGGACTACTGCAACTCCCTGCTCGCAAGCCTACCGGCCTGCGCCATTCTGCCTCTTCAACTGATCCAGAATGCAGCTGCCCGGCTTGTGTTCAACCTCCCGAAATTTTCCCACGTAACCCCCCTGCTGAGGTCTCTCCACTGGCTGCCAGTTGCAGCCAGGATCAGGTTCAAAGTTCTGACCCTGGCCTACACTGCAGCCAATAGGACAGGCCCCGCCTACCTGCAGGACTTAATCCAGAACTATGTTCCTGCTCGACCACTTCGCTCTTCTACAGCAGGGCGACTGGCACTTCCCCCCCTCCGTGTCAAAGGCTCTCGCTTGTCCCGACTGCGGAGTTTTTCCACATTAGCACCTCAGTGGTGGAATGAACTTCCCATTCCCCTACGTTCTACTCCAACCCTGCCTGCATTCCGTCGAGGCCTGAAGACACACCTCTTCAGACTCCACCTTGACTGATATCCTCACCTAGGAATATCAGTTCCCTGTTCCCTGTGTTTTCCTGTCTGTTTATTATAGTTTATAATAGTATTTGGAATGGTTTATAATAGCATAGTTTATAATAGTATTTGGAATGGTTTATAACCGTATAGTTTATAATAGTATTTGGAATGAAGTGTGGTGTTGCTGATTTGCCCACAGCTTACTGTGAACTACAGTCAACGTTCATTGCTAGGGATAGCTGCTACATTATGCAAAGGATGTGCTTTGCCTTGTCTGTTCTGTAATGATGATGATGTCTCTGTACGCACTTACTGTACGTCGCTTTGGATAAAAGCGTCTGCTAAATAAATGTAATGTAAATGTAATGTAACTTCACTCAGGCGTCTCTTAACTTCTTCGCCCTTTTACTTAATCTATTTATGTGTCTGTTTTATCTATCCTAAGGGCCTTTAGTCAGTTGGGGCTTTATTATGTCCCCTTTGAGTTGTTCTTTTCTTCATGTAGTCAGTGTATGTAATATGTGTGATCATGGGGTGTCAAATGGATAAATCTATTCTGACTATTTTATTTTATTTTGAAAAAATGTTTTTATTTAAAACTAGTTTTTAGAACCATTGTCGCTGCTCAGGGTCTGACAGACCCCGAATCTGGGGAAAATTTCTCTTGCCAAGGCTTTAGCTACAGTTTTAGAATCTGCATGCGCAGTGGGGAATGCTTCTACCCATCTTGATATCATGCTAGTATAAACCAATGTTTCTGTATTTCTCTCATCATCTCCCCCCTTGCAGAGTGGCTAACACCATGGGCAGCTCTGCAAATGACCTCTATTACTGCGCTTGGTGCAATTGCTTTCCCTGCTTTCCCTGTACATTGCCGCCATATTCCTGTAGATTTATCTAATCGTTTCCTGCTGACACAAGGTCTATTCCGCCTGTATGTGCTCCGCACTTTATAATTATAATTTTTACGGGTTGTTTCATGACCTCCAACAGTTCTTTTACCTCAAAAATGTTTTTTATACGGTTTCCCCCTGCAGTGAGAAACCCTCGTCTTGCACATATTCCCCAAAATGTGTACTATATAACCCACAAGCATACGCTGAGTCACAGTAGATATTAACGGTGTGTCCTGTACCCCTTCTACAGACTCTTGCTAGGGCTACCAGTTCTGCTTGTTAGGCACTTGTCCCTGGGCTTAGAGCTGATTCTTCTATCGTTTGATATGTCCATGGCCCTTCTTGTCGTACTACAGCATATCCGGCTCTCCTTTTTCCTGTGCGGGGATGAATGGATGACGAACCGTCCACAAAAAGCACGTGGTCCGGAGCCATCAGTGGTTCTTGTTGTAAGTCTTCTCTTGCCCTTGCTTCCGCTTCCACCACTCTTTCACATTCATGTGGTTGGCCTTCTTCTGGGGTCATCATTAATTCCACTGGGTTCGCAGCTTTGCATCTGATAATGGTCAATCCTGGCTGTGTGAGTAGGATCTCGTATCCTGATACTCTCCGATAAGTTAGGGACGATTTCCCTCTACTGAGTAGTGCTTCTACTGCATGTGACACATACAGGTAACTTCATGCCCTGCCGTTATTGGCGTTGCTTGCCTTCTCTACTGCAAAGGCGGCTGCTGCCAGCCCTTTCTCTGGAGTCCTCTTTTTGCAGTACCCCATCATTCCTAAGAATCTCTGCATTTCTTTCACCGTTCTCGGTCTGGGCACCTTCGTAATTGCTTCAATTCGTTCTGCTGAAATACTTTTGCTCCCTTCCTTAAGAGTATGACCCAGATATTGCACTTGTTCTTGACAAAACTGTAACTTTGACTTGGATACTTTGTGGCCTTTTAGTGTCAGTTCTTGTAACAGTTTCTTACTGTCCTCTTTGCATGCGGTCATACTTGGGCTGCATAGGAGAAGGTCATCCACGTACTGGATGAGAGTGCTTCCCCCCTTTGGCGCAAAGTCCGCTAGGTCATTTCTGACCATTTGATTGAATAGGCTAGGGGATTCTACATATCCTTGAGGCAGTCTCTGATAAGTGTACTCTTACCCCCTGTATCTATTAAAAAGTTGCATGTTTTTCCTCTTATGAGAATATCAATTTGTGGTTAATTTGTGGCATAGCTGGATGTTATAGATAGCATTTCCTTTGCTTCACACTCTCCCTCTGCTCCTAGGGGTGTAGGATTCTCAAGGCATCCCTATTGAAGGGGATTCTGTTAGGGACTCATTCCCCATTGTTGTTGTGGTTGCTGTGGCTGCTGTAGCTGCTGTGGCTGCTGTCCATACATGTTTTGCTGTGGGATCATCGCTATCTGGTTCTCGGGTCCTTGATATGATGGCATTGGCGGGTACGATGGCCACCCAGGGTTTGCTCCTTGGTTCATGCGGCCTCTTGATTGGAATCCTCTTCCTCTTCCTCTGTGACAGTTCCTGGCCCAGTGTCCCATCTTTCCGCATCTCCAGCAGTCTTTCTGCTGCCACTGGCCCTGGTTCGTCCATGGGAACACTGGCCTTTGGAAATTTGGTCCAGCCCATTCGATGGGCCCTGTCCTCCTTGGACTTGTTGTGAGGGTGGGGGTGCCTGTATCTGCTGGGTTATCACTGCTGCTTGAATTCCCTGATCTTCTCTCTCCCTGTCGGCTATCTGGAGAAGTAACAGTTTCTTCTTTAGAGATTTATTCTGCCCTTCTGAGGTCTTCATAGTTTCTCTGTGCAGCTTCATGTAGTGGACAAGATGGGCTCTTTGTTTATCCCAATTCTCCTGGGAAAGCCCCACAACCTTGCTTAGGGCCTTTATCACTGGTTCGGGCAATGCTTTACACAACATGTGAAAGAACATTGTCGATGTTCCTTGTGATGCATCAAATGTCTGTCCCATGTTTGTTTTCCATGTCTCCTGCATTCTGTTGATAAAATCATGGATCACACATCTTACTAGTAGCTGCTTAACACCTCCCATGCACAGGGGCTGGTGAGTCGTCCTCATCTCTACCCTCGCTTATCCATGGCCCTGCTCCATCTGTTATTCTTGGTAAATCCTTAACCATGTTCTCTGGGTCCATTGATGACCATGGGGTGTACTTAGTGAGTGGCTGTTGTCTCCCTGGTTGGGGTAGGACTTGCAATGGGGCCAGGAAGGTTTCTTCATCCTCTTCGTCTCCTTCTTCCCCTGGATTGTATCGATCAGGTGCTCTCCTTCTTCTGCCGCTCTTCCTGAGGATTTTGCTGGCACTGTTCTGGATATCACTACTGATATCCTAGACCTGCTTCAATTCTTGAACTCGTTGCTGCGTGTACCCTCCTTCTCGCAGGAATGCTTGTTCTGCTTTTTTCACCTCCTTTAGGGTTTGTTTTCAGCATTTCCTTCGTCACTTTCTTTTTCTTCCTTGTTGTACTGTCATCTGTTTCTTCACTATCAGAGGAGCTTGATTCATCTTTGGGAATGGCGGTTGACCTTAGTTTCACTTTTCCTTTGATGTCATATTCTCCTCTCCTTGGGTCTCTTCCAGCTCTTCTTGCTTCTCCTTTCGGTTTCGTTCCTTCTTCTCACATTTCTTCTTTATTTCTTCTTCTCACATCTCACATTCTCACACCTTCTTCTCACTTCTCACATTCTCACACCTTCTTCTCACTTCTCATATTCTCACATCTTCTCACTTCTCACCTCCCTCTGCTTCTTCCATTGCCTGTTGATATCTGGTGGCACATCCTAGCTTGCTGCTCCTTTCAGATTCACGTGCCCCCGACGACTTGACTGTTTCTTTCTTGCAACTTGTCATTCCCTGATCCTCTGGCCCGTCATGAGGTGTGTGGAGGCATGGGAATGGTGTGCTATTTGCAGGATTTCCCTCGTTTCCTCGGCTGTCACTCTGGGCTGTCTCTGATTCTCCTTCCTCTGGGCCTGCTGCTGTAACTTTTGATCTTATTTCCAAATTACCTTGTACATCCAGGGTCCCTTTCACTTTCACCAACTCTGGTCTCATCCTCACAGTAGTCTCAGGCCCCTGGCTCAAAGCTTCTTGTTCCCCAGTACTAGTGCTATTCACCAGGGGATACAGGCCTGCCGGTCGCCATCCTTCTGGTGGTCTCTCTGATGCTGCTGGCTGGGGTTCACTTTCGGCTGGTGCCCCTCCTTCTTCTCCACAGTCGCTCTCCGTCTGAAAGACTCATTTTTCCATTGATTTAGCTGCTCTGTAAGTTCGCAACTTTCCTTTCCGGTTCTTACTCTCTTTACTACACAAAATTGCTTCCACTGATTGCAGGTATTGAAGTCCAAAAGTACCTTCCCTAGGCCATACCAAGGGACCACCTCCTGTCCACTTTTCCCATTTTTTCATAGTCTCGCCCTTCCGTGTTTTCAAATCCTTATTTTTCTTTAGCCCATGCAAATTTATTCTAGTTAACTGAAAGTGAAACTAAAACTGAAACTAAAATAAAAAATAAAAATAAAAACATTTTAGTTAACTGAAATAAAAATAAAAATTAAAGTTACTTTTAAAACACTACTAACTGTAGTGGTGCAAAATAAACTGAAATAAAAATGAATCATGAATTCTTTTTAGTTTCAGTTTCTGATCCTCTTCCTGATCTGCGATCTGAAATCTGGATTGCATATAGAGTAATTTAAAACATTCAAAACCAATATTTAATTTCTCTCCCTCTAAATTAGAAAGTGAAATTAAAAACTAATAAATAAAAATAAAAACTAAATGAAAAACTTACAACTATAATAACTTTGCCTCCATGTTTTCTTTTTAAAATAAAAAATAAAAATAAAATTAAATAATAAACAATCAAAACAAACAAAAAAAAAATTCTTAATTGATTTTTTCTTAATTGATGTTTCTTAATTGATTTATAATTCATTAATTTATAATTCATTAATTTATTCTTAATTGATTTATTATTATTATTATAATTCAGGGGATCACTCTGTTCTTGGTAGCCACGCCTTTACCTTTAATCCTGTTAGTTCCCACTTAGTAACTGCGACTCGTGTGGCTCCTCCCCCTGAATGCCCCTGCTCAACTTCCCCTTCTTCCTCTTCAGTTCTCAATTCCCTCACTGGGGTACACTCCAGCCAAACGGCTCCGTCTGCCCACCAGTCTAAACATATTTCAAATGTTTCTCCTGTTTCTATGGCCTTGGGTAGGAATTTATCAATCCCTGAATGGCAGCACAGAGATTTTACTCCATATAACTGTTCTCATGTTAATTATTCTCCCACTGTATCTTTTCCCACAATAACATACACAATAACAGACACATAATATTTCCACTTTTCTAGTGGAGTACTATCTATCTAAGTAAAACCCTGTTATTTACATAATTTCCTTCAGCATTATATACAGCATATCCAAAATACAACAAATTCTCATATAATGTTAGCACACCTTATCTTTTTTCTATTGTTCTCCTGTTACAGTATTGTTTAATCGATTATGTTCAGTTTGATTGTACAACCCGTGCAATGGATCTATTTGTTCTAATTTGATTAATTGAGATATATGTATATACATATAGTACTATTTACAAAAAATTATAACAAAAACTATAGTATTATTAACAACAGTAAATTATTTGGCCACACAACATAACTTTTTAAAAAATAGTTTTTTTTTTAAAAATTGTAATTTTCTCACAACACTGTTTCCCTAATTGTCCCTACCGTAATATAGCAGTGGCAGTATCTTTCAACTGCTTCACTCTATTCACCATTTGTGGCGGACTTTGAAGGGAAAGGCGTCCCTTTACACACAACCTCTATGCCAGGGGTTCTCAATCCTGGTCCTGGGGGACCCCTGTGTATGCTGGTTTTCGTTGCAACCGCAGTTGCAATCCCAGAATTTTAACAAGCTGTTAATTTTTCTTAATTAGGTGCTTTTCATGTTTGGAGGAATTATTCGCCCACTTAAGACACATTATGTCAGAAATAGCTATGCATGCCATGTAGAACAAACTCCCCATGTTCACATTGTGCTTATTGTGCTATATTGCAACAATTACATAAGAAAAGGTTACAAAATAATGTATTTTCACTCAAATGAAAGAGTGAAGTGAATCAATAGGCTCCTAATTAGGTTGTTGAACACATGTGTTTAACTCAATTTTTTCTTTAAGCTTAAGACAATGCAGGTTTGGCTCGTTATCATTTGCTTTGTGTTTGAATTCTTCATTATCTACGAAATGGTTAATTTTAGTGGCCATGTGTCCACACTTTCACCAATTAGGAGCCTATTGATTCAAATCAGTCTTTAAATGGATCTGTTAAATAATTTTCTTATCTTTTTTAAATAATATAGCACAATGTGAACATGGGGTGTTTATTCTACATGGCATCCATAGCTATTTCTGATATAATGTGGCTTAAGAGGGTGAATAATTCCTCCAAACATGACAAGCACCTAATTAAGAAAAATTAACAGCTTGTTAAAATTCTGGGATTGCAACTGCGGTTGCAACGAAAGCCAGCATACACAGGGGTCCCCCAGGACCAGGATTGAGAACCCCTGCTCTACGCAACCCACAATCTGGAATTGCTCTATATTTCAGAGTTTTTGGTTAGCTAACTTGGAGCTCATTACTCCCCCACAGTGTTGTCATATTCAGCTTTTTCTCAGCTCACAAAATATCACACTCAGCGCTCAAATCACAAAATATATCACACTCAGAGCTCAAAAATCACAAAATATCACACAACAACACTTCTGCTTATTTCACTTCATCACAATAATATTTCTACCTATTTATCCTCTCTATTTACTTATTAATTTAAATGATAAAAATGAACTTATGTATAATCAACATCAATTAATCCACTCACCCACTGGAGCTCCGTCACCGGTGTAGGACCACACTTGGGGCCAACGGAGTGCGGGTAATTCCTCTCTGCAGACTTTTTATGAAAAAGGTGTCTGCTTACCTCTCACTATTGACCGGTCTCTAACTTGAAGATAAAACACCGCACGCCGTTGGTTCCCTCCTGTATCCTTCCCGGGATCTTGGAGTCCTGGCTGGCTTGCCAAATGTGGAGGGAAGTCCTTTGACTCCCTCCTCATTTAAGTTCAATTTGAGATGGGTTTTTCGAGTGGAAGAATTCTCAAGATAAAGATGAAGGAAATAGCAGAAATTTAATCTTTTATTAAATGGTCAAACGTTGATTCAACATGGGAAAACCACAAACCTACGCAGAGGATTCAGTATTCCCCGAACAATAACAAACATTAGTTTTTACAATATCATAACTCCTCCTTTACGTTGCTAATACACCAATGATATGTGGTAACACCTTTTCATAATATCTTATTTTATCCAATAACAAATTAGGCAAAACATTAATATGTTATATGACCTGTTCTTACCCTATGCGCTTGGGGGCACTCTTGATCTATCAAATAAAATTGTTTGTGACCTTTCCTCCTTTTAATCAGCTTAGTTATGGAACACAGGAGGAAAACATTCCTGTTTTGACTGGTGTGCTAGATTCCCTGTCCTTGCTGACAGAGAGCTATCCTGCACTCTCTCACACCCCCCCATCTCAGTACTTTTCCACTAGATCTTGACTGTATTATTTAATTATTTATATAAGTTTGCATATGAGGCTTTCTTGGGCCTACGGAACAGTTTCACAAAACAGCTTACTTCCACAATGACCGTGTTTTATCTCTCTTGCCTGCATTGTAACGTTAGCCTAATAGTATTAAGCAACACCCAGGTTAAAACCGACATCTAGGTTTTTTCACATGATATTTTGTTTACTGTAGCCTTATTCCAGAATCGCGATGTGCCCGATGTGTGCACAGAGCTACGTAACCTCAATATAGGCAACTGTAGCTGTAGCCTGTACTGCTATAATGTGAAAGCATTCATGCCAGCATCGGACGTAGGCTAATTCAGAAACATTTCCCTAGATGCGTGAAACGAATTGTCGCGTCATATTAACGGACATATTCCATTGTTCATAATATCGCAGTGTAACAACTGAAATCAAATGTAGCCAAAATACCTAATTTGGAAATGATTGGTTGTATAAATCCATGAATGCATATTCAATATACTGAAATGGTAGCTGGCATACTTATTTAGGCCTATGTTTAATCATGTTCGTTTAAGCAACGTTTGCAAGGAAATAGCCTAAATAACGCTGCTTCTTCCCCGTCTCTAAATTGAGATCTCCACCATGGGACACGAGAGACTGAGAAATCTAACTCGACCACCAGAGGGCACCAAATACAAGGGAATGGACGGGAGTATAGAAGAAGCACTCAAGAATCCACTCTCAATACATAGACGTTAACAGACGTGTGCAGACATGACCTGAAGTTGTAGCTACTAAAGTAATTGCACCTTTTCTAGTTATATAATATTATCAATGATCAATAACTTGTTAGGTTATGGACGAGGGAAAAAGTTTACTCTGACGAAGTGTAGTTACTCTAGCTTGTGCCAACGTTAGCTATAGCCAACAGTTCAACGCGAGTTGGAAGCTACCGTTGCTAAGTTACCGTTGTCTTCTCAGCCTCAACCCAGCAGCTGAGTCGAGGTAAACCAGCAACTGAGCTGACGACGGGGTAAACATACTAACAACTAACGTTATTTACGTTAAAACAACATAGTTTTAACGTAGAATAACATCATTTATTTTAATACACGTGTGTTATGATAATGGTCATAGAAGAATGTTGTATAATAATCTCTCTCGCCGCAGTCAGGAAGAACCAGCCAAGGCCACAGATGGGGAGATCGAAAAACTGATAAAACAGTGGCTCCAACTAACGAGACTGAGAGGGAGGACCAAGGCAGAGACCCAACAAACACATAACATTGTCACAACGTTTTCTGCATTCCAACAACATTGTGACAATGTTGCCAGAAGGTTGAACTTCATATCCATCCATTATCTAACCCACTTATTCCTGGTCAGGGTCGTGGGGGGTGCTGGATGCCTGGAGCATTGGGCGAGAGGCAGGAATACAACCTGGACAGGCCGCCAATCCATCGCAGGGCACACACACCATTCACTCACACACTCATACCTATGGGCAATTTAGAGTCTCCAATTAGCCTAACCTGCATGTCTTTGGACTGTGGAAGGAAACCGGAGTAGACACGGGGAGAACATGCAAACTCCGCACAGAAAGGTCCTCGGCCGGGATTTGAACTCGGTACCTTCTTGCTGTGAGGCGACAGTGCTAACCACTGCACCACCGTGCCGCCCTGAACTTCATATCATACATCAATAATTTTAAACCTGAAGGAAACACATTGACAAGAAGAAACATCTCAGCAGTCTGCTTTTTCCCGTATCCCTTTTCGGCAGGTACTGTGTTTGTTCAGGGCATATTACAGAAATTGTGATGAAGTGTGACTATATGCGTGCCGAAATAAATAAATAAAAATAAATCTCATAATCCACTGAGGCACATTGTTTTTCTACACTACAAATAATACATTTTAAGGCTTGCAGGTAAGATGTAGCAATGACTTTATCATGTATTTTTGGATAACCATGAATTAGGCTATATACAAACCCCAATTCCAAAAAAGTTGGGACAGTATGTAAAAGGCACATAAAAGCAGAAAACTGAGTTTTGTAAATTCTCTTTTACATATATTTAATTGAAAACAGTACAAAGAAAATATATTTAATGCGTTACCTTATCAGCTTTATTTATTTTTGTAAATATACGCTAATTGCGAATTTGATGCATGCAACTATAGGCATTTGTAATTTTTCCAACAATTGTTTACAGACAGATTATTTCACTTTTAATTCACTATATCACAATTCCAGTGGGCCAAAAGTTTACATACACTAAGTTGACTGTGCCTCTAAATTTTTAATATTTGGTCGCATATCCTTTGCATGCCATGATTTCCTGATGTCTCTGACCCAACAACATCAAAAGACTCTTGATATCTTATTTTCTGGTACTCTTACAAGCGATACTACGTCTCTGCATTTGAATGGATCTCTATGGGAATTGGGGAGTGGGACTAGATTTAGCTGTTAATTTTGCTGGAACAGTATGGAATACATGGTTGGTAAAATGGCTGTAAGTCATCAAGGCTGTGAGGTCCATTGAAATGCAGAGAGGTTATAGTATCTCTTGTAGGAGTACCAGAAAATAAGATATCAAGAGTCTTTTGATGTTGTTGGGTCACATACATCAGGAAGTCATGGCATGCAAAGGATATGCGACCAAATATTAAAAATGATTAGTTTATTTTACATTATGTTAAACTGTCCAATGCCCGACAATGGGGGGGGGCTATGTACAAAAGGTTCCATAATTTCTAAACGGTAAATCGGATATGAAAACACCCTTAAATTAAAGCTAACAGTCGGCACTGCATTGTCATTGTATCCTTTCAAACTCAAAAGTGCTAGAGTATAGAACCAAAATAACAACGAGATAATCAATGTTATTCACTTCACCTGTCAGTGGCTGATAATGTTATAGCTGATCGGTGTATGTAGGATCAATAGAACTATAATTCCATACAGTCCACAGGAAACTCCTCCTTCACATTGCAAGTGACATAGGACATTGTCCCAGTTGTGATTTCCGCACTGTACATAGATGTCAAACTCTGGAGAGAGCTGCCCTTATTTTTATGCCTGCAAAACTGTATAAATTCACCAAAAACCATATAGAACATTATCTATTATCTATTAAAATCACTAGCCACCAGTTATTTGTCTGATTCAAGTTTATTTAATATATTCCTGTATTTTGCTTTTCATGTAATAAGGTGCTCATTTTAAAACAGTTAAATAGTCACTGAGACACCCCACACACTTATAACCCAGTACAGGTAAGTGTTTAAACAAACATTTACTAAGGACTATGGTAACAAACAAATGTGTATTCCATTGCCACTTGTGTGTGTGTGTGTGTGTGTGTGTGTGTGTAGCAAGACTATTTCCAAAAGCCTTGTGATGCCTGCATCACAGGAATCTTCTTTTTGCCCACTCCCAAAATTAGGGATGCACCAATATGACAATCTCAGTACAATACAGTGGGGTGCTAAAATTTGGGCACCCCACTGTATATACACTGCCTGGTCAAAAAAAAGTCTTACACTCTAATATTTCGTTGGACCACCTTTAGCTTTGATTACGGCGCGCATTCGTGGCATTGTTTCGACAATCTTATGCAACGTCACAACATTTATTTCCGTCCAGAGTTGCATAGATTTTTGGCCGAGATCTTGTATGGAAGACGGGAGAGTCGAACCACTTCATAAAGTGTTCATAAAGCCTTTTAATGGGGTTAACCCCTTGGCGCAGATGTCAAATTTCACCTATTTAGGGGGTGCTCTGTTTAAGGCTTTATAACTCCTGGGGCCCTATCTTACACCCGGCGCAAAGCGGCGCTAACGCAAACGCAAGTGTCTTTGCTATCTTACACCCGGCGCTAGGTCCATAATAACGCCTAACGCTTACACCGTCAAACTAGCATGTTTGACGGCGTAACTCTTGCGCCATCATTAGTGAACTGGGCGTGTTGGTCTTAAGATGAGGAGTGGCCAGGATTCTTTTTGGCGTATTGCTATCTTGAGCCAGCAGAAAGCGCTTGCGCTAGAACCACCACAAACCTGGTCTAAAGTCATGTCGCAGTTGTTTACATGCTATTTTAACGGCGCATATAAGTGCGTCTACATAGGCGTGTGCACAACGCGCATACCCTCCTGTCTGTTACACACAGGGGCGTGCACAGGCATGACTAAAATATCTAGATCACAATGTGAAATATTATTATTGTGTAGGCTATATCAAAAATGCATAATAATAAAAGGTTCCATAGGTCCACATACCTTTCCCTCAGCGAAGGGAAACAATGCCACATTACATTGCTCTCAGCCCACTCCATCAACATCCAGGCGATGTGCGATGGTACGGGACAATGGCTATCCATTAAAAAGGAGCTGATAACACCTATAGCTATCAAGCCTAATGCGCGAATTGTCTTTGCACCTAATGCGTGAATTGTCATTCAATGGAAAACTCGCGCACAGGCAATAGACGGACATTTAAGTTCTGAAAATGCGCTTCAGATGTCATTACAATACAGCTCTGTTTATCTATGAATACAGCCTGTAAGTAAATAGAATGGTTTGTGACTGAAAAAAGTTCAAAACCTTGTCCAGTGAATATTGCATTTATTGTTTTTCAAATAGCCTAGGCTACAGCGAATTCGTTGTGCATAAGGTTTTTTTCGATAGCCTATGGTTAAAAAACGGAGATGTCACCATGTTAACTAAATTGTAACCTTAGCTATTCTTCGTCCTTCATATTTTTTTAAATTACAGTGACCAGGTTTCCATACTCTCATCGTTTAAAACCCAGCTGATTTCACCCGTTATTCATTAACTGAACAAAACGATTTTAAAGAGAACTAAGCGTCTAATTAGAAACTAAAACAAATTTGCAGCACGTTACACAATTAATTCACAATTAATTTTAATGCCATTCTCTGCACGTGAGCTGCATGTTCTGTTTCCCCTGCTGTAAGCCGCACGTTTAACGGTCTTCCTGGGAAAGTGGATTGTTTTAAAGGATTACGCTACGAGTAAAACAGGTTGGTCACATTTACATAAACAGGACATTATTAAACAAGGGGAATATGCGTGAACTTATGGGTTGCGAACCTGACAGCTTTATTGTATGGCTATTTAGTGTCATCATTAAGGCAAAATAACGGTATGTATGTTATTAATCAATATTAGCCTACTATGCAGGTAGCCTAATGAACTTTGGATGAAGCTTGAACTTCGAGAACTCCATGAGAACAGCCTCTTGGAATTGATGTTTGACACTTTCATTGCATAATCAAACGAAATTCACTGAACAAGCAGGCTAATTTGGCGTTTTCTAAGGTGAGACTGAAGCCATTGATAGCTTATTCTCAGCTGTTGCAGGTCCTTTTAACGAAATTTAACCGCACATATTTTGTAAAATAACAGCCCTGTCTGGAATTACCGGGAACTCATAGGCTAATGGTTAGTCCGAATAATATTGATCATACTCCATTTAGCCTATTCCTTGATCACACTAAACACGCACGAGCATGTCTATTTCGCCATCATAAGCAATCCGCCAAGGTGGAAAAGCAGGCTTTTAAAGGGAATGGGATATAACATTTTGATTGGTTTATTGAATGTCACGCCCAAGACACACCTATAATTAACCTCTTCCTACCGAGGGCAAAATAGGCCAAATTTTGCCTGTTTTCACTAGTGACAAACAAAGGTGGTTATCTCAAAAACTATAAATGGTACAAATATGGTTCATGGCTTTTATTAAAGCAGACACCTGCAGTATTACGACTAAGCAGTGAGAACTCATAGAAATCCAGTTTTTGATACTTAACTACAACAATTTATGTACAGAAAATATAAAAAAACTAAAAAACGGGTACCTACATTCAAGTTTAAGAATTTTTACCTGGGGAGCTACAAATGCAATCAAGGAAATGACTCCTCTATCTGATTCATCAATATGCTGCCTACCTCTGGTAACAATCTGGTGTCAATATCTCAAACCATTCAAATTTTACAGGGTTTTTTTCAGGTGAAGCTTTTTCGTTATCCAAATGGTGCCAAATGTGCCAAAAATGGCAATGTTCCAGAAAGGTCTCAATATGATTTATTTTTTAGGTTTTTACAATAAAATGAGATAATTTGTCAATATTGGCAATAAAAGTTCATTTTTAGACGTGTTCTTGGTGTTCTGCATATTACACAACTAACTACCCAAGGTTACAAAAAGCTGTCAAAACCCATGTAGCAGCACAGTGAATCTTGTGTATTTCACCAGAGCCCCATTAGCCAGAAATGAGTCCAGGAATGTGCAAACAGGTTTTCAAATGAATAATGGGAATAGTATGAAACTTCCCTACACATTAATGCTTGCCAGTCCTGTCCTTTATTCTGTTGCCACCTCCTATGACAGGGACGTTGGGGTTGGGTTTTAGGAGGCAAAACTTTATACATGACAAACATATATCAACTATATACAAGTGCACTAAGGTGTACTACTAAAAGTGCAGTGGATAAAAAATCAAAAGTCCACCAGTTTCCTAGATAAAAAATAAAAACACCCCTGCTGTAACAAATAAAAAGATCCTTGCCTCTAATTGCTGAAGTTACCGTATTTACACAAAGAAAGTACAAAATGGCAGGGTCCAAAAAGCTAAAAAAAAATGAACTAAAAACAAAAAAAGGTAAAGGATCAAAACATGGGGGTGGAGGTTGAGGAGAGATTATTTAACCATTCATACAGAAGCCATTTAGACTACACATTCCCTCAGGAGAGCAATCTGCATCATTACAAATCCCACTAACCCTGTCCATGGAATTGTCCACCATGTTGATATACCCATTAGTCCCCCTTATACAACAACAATCAACAATAATAATAATCAACAAGTACTCCCTCATGTTATCATGTTCTCTCCCTCATACCATGCATAAATTACCATTTTGTTTACCTGCACAGCCTTCTGTACTGCATACAGAACAATTTACTCAGGTGGAACAATGACTTTACTAAACACTTCCAGAAGCCATTTCACACTCAAAAAAATCGTTTTAGTAGCTCATCTCAGACACAAATAGATAGCTAGCTGCTTGTTACCTGTAATTTTGCTTGCATTACATTACATTACATTTATTTAGCAGACGCTTTTATCCAAAGCGACGTACAGTAAGTGCGCACAGAGACATCAAGATCACTACAGAACAGACAAGGCAAAGCACATCCTTCGCATAATGTAGCAGCTATCCCTAGCAATGAACGTCGACTGTAGTTCACAGTAAGCTGTGGGCAAATCAGCAACACCACACTTCCATTCCTAATACTCGTATAAACTATAATAAACAGACAGGAAAACACAGGGATGCTTGCTAGCTTGCCACTGTAAAGGCAATACTATCTATATTAATTTAGCTGAGAGGGACCGATTTTATGCATAAGTATATAAGGTTAGTTAGCTTCACAGAAGAAACACAGGGATTCACGCATTGCAGCTAAATTTCCTTCGATGCTTACACCAAACATCTGTGTTGTTGGCAACGCCACGTAACACGTGCGAGTTTGTCAACACAGACAATACACCCTAAGTTTACTTCATAAATTATTTATCATACCGTTGGAATGTGCAATTTGTAATATTAATTGTATGAAAAACAATAAAATACAGTTGACAATGTAATTACGAACCCGCATGGCATTGCGTGAATTCACACTGGTATATCGAAAAATCGGTAATACCACCAGCCCTAACGACGTTACCTGCCATGGCGAAATTCAATGCGTTTATAGCATAACACTGTTACTATGATAAAACAACTTACATGTCAGCAACATCATCTCGGTCATCAGTGGATTCAGCGTCACTGAGACAGGATGAGTCTCCCTCGGCAAAAACATCTTCTGGCTTATCCAGTTCGTCTAGCACTTGGTGCACGGATAAACGCCTCAAAAATCTCGACATAACTACACAAAAACTGTATCAAAAATACTCTAAAGTAAAAAATGTAACTGCGGGCCTTACCTAATTAATTGTGCTTTGCTAAACGGAATGTAGCGAGCTACGCTACAAGGTAAAAACACTGCGCCATTTTGGTTCGATAATTACGCGTGGGTCGCCACTTCCTCATACGCACGGCTCGATTTCCTTTTTTTACGACTGCTTTGTGTTTATTGAGGGCTCCTGTGAAAGATAAGAGTCTTGGCTTTTCGCTGGAATATTTGACGGACAGTTTTAAAACCCAATGGAAAGCAAATAATACTCAGAGTGGAGGCGGGTGGAAGACGGTTTTTCCCACTTCAGATAGGCCTATTGTGCTATCAGTCAAAGAAATACACCCAATTGACGACGGTTTTGCATAAATCTCTGCAAGCATGTTCAAAACTACTCTGGCTAACATATACTAAGCCATGGGATTGGTACTCCAGAAACTGGCTGAGTTTCACAACGCCAAAGTGAACACAGCCGAACGAGTCGTAATCAAGTGCAAAAAAGCACAAGTCGGTTTAAAATTGGAAAAAAATAATGTACAGCCGTATGAAAGTTTTAAAGTATTTTTTCTTGAAGCCTAAAGGTATAATGATTTTTCAAACCAAAGTTTTGTGAAATACAATTAAGCAGAACAGTTTACCAGCACATTGTTTATGGTGTGACATCAAGCTGCAATATATGTTTGAGAATTAGGTCCGAGTTTCCAACGTTATTTACGAAGTTTTATCCCGATGTTTTGGGCTTAAAAACCACTTTCCCAGAAGGAATGGATATATCTTAAGGATATTTAATCAAAATATTGAGGTGAGCAGTTTATTATATATTATTAAATTAATGAAATGTATAATGTAATAATTTCCGTCACGCCGGCGTGACCGCTAGGGGGCGTTTGGCATTAAGAGGTTAAATACAGTAGCTTTTTGATTAAATTTTTGATATTTTTGATTAAATTTTTGATATTTTTGATTAACTTTTTGATATTCTTGATATTTACTGTTTGATAGATCATCTGTTAATTGTTAATTAGAGGAAATATTAACTTAGGTAAATTATGCATGAAACTAATCAACTACAAATGTTTATTTTTATCATACAATACTAATGTCATAACATAACCCTACCACCAGGCGAAGTATCAACAAGAGAGTGTGAGACCGAATGGTCTTAAAGGGGGGAATGTGGAAGTAAGCTGTTTTGTGAAACTGTTCCGTAGGCCCAAGAAAGCCTCATATGCAAACTTATATAAATAATTAAATAATACAGTCAAGATCTAGTGGAAAAGTACTGAGATGGGGGGTGTGAGAGAGTGCAGGATAGCTCTCTGTCAGCAAGGACAGGGCATCTAGCACACCAGTCAAAACAGGAATGTTTTCCTCCTGTGTTCCATAACTAAGCTGATTAAAAGGAGGAAAGGTCACAAACAATTTTATTTGATAGATCAAGAGTGCCCCCAAGCGCATAGTGTAAGAACAGGTCATATAACATATTAATGTTTTGCCGAATTTGTTATTGGATAAAATAAGATATTATGAAAAGGTGTTACCACATATCATTAGTGTATTAGCAACGTAAAGGAGGAGTTATGATATTGTAAAAACTAATGTTTGTTATTGTTCGGGGAATTCTGAATCCTCTGCGTAGGTTTGTGGTTTTCCCATGTTGAATCAACGTTTGACCATTTAATAAAAGATTAAATTTCTGCTATTTCCTTCATCTTTATCTTGAGAATTCTTCCACTCGAAAAACCCATCTCAAATTGAACTTAAATGAGGAGGGAGTCAAAGGACTTCCCTCTGCATCATATAGCCGAGTGTTTTTAAAAAAAAACAGACTAGGCTGTGATATAAATACCAACATTCAGTGCATCACTTGAGCTCACGAGCGTTTGGAATCAAAACGGACTGGCTTCCCAGAGATGCGCTTTAACTATTACATGATTAATAGGCAAATACGCCACGTAGACTACTCGACTTGATAATAAACCGCCTTACAGTAATTACAGGAATGTTAACAAACAGTACAGCGCATGTTTTCAGAACAATGTTCAAACTGCAATTCGGACAGGAGGTAACCTATAGGCTACGTTTTAAGGTTACCTTACAAGTATCGCTACGTTTAGCCAAATATTATTTTCTAAAATATGACGCAGTCTTATTTTGTTTTAAATGTGCATCGACCTACCATACGTGTATTATCCACATACAGCGTAGCATTTCTCGCTCGGTAAGACATTCAATAGTCGCCATTACAGAGCGCAAAAGGCAGAGAATGAAAACGTTCACGTGACATGTCACATTGGCCAATCAGGGAAAAACCCTAGTGGCCAGGACATGAAATTACAATTCCCATGTTGAGTATATGGACATTTTCACGTTTTAAAACTATTATATCTTGAAAACTATAAATGTTATGCATCCATAAAGTCATAGCAACATGCTGTGAGTAGTACGCTACTATGTACAGTTGGAATGGTTGTTCTATGTGGAAGCATGTAGGAGGAGATGCGTTCAAAAAACCTATAATAATAATAATAATAACTAGAAAAGGTGCAATTACTAAAGTAATTGCAAGTTGGGCTGTAGCTACAACTTCAGGTCATGTGTGCACATGTCTGTTAACATCAATGTATTGAGAGTGGATTCTTGCGTGCTTCTTTTATGCACCCGTCCATTCCCTTGTATTTGGTGCCCTCTGGTGGTCCAGTTAGATTTTGTAGTCTCTCGTGTCCCATGGTGGAGATCTCATTTTAGAGACGGGGAAGATGCAGCATTAATTAGGCTTTTTCCTTGCACACGTTGCTTAAAAGAACACGATTAAACATAGGTCTAAATAAGTATGGCCGCTACCATTTCAGTATATGAATGTGCATTCGTGGATTTATACAACCATACGTTTCCAAATGACGCATTTTGGCTACATTTGATTTCAGATGTTACACTGCGATATTATGAACAATGGGATATGTCCGTTAATATGACGCAGCAATTCGTTTCACGCATCTAGAGAAATGGTTGTGAATTAGCCTACGTCTGATGCTGGCATGAATTCTTTCACAACCACATTATAGCAGTACAGGCTACAGCTACAGTTGCCTATATTGAGGTTACGTAGCTCTATGTGGAGACATCGGGCACATCGCGATTCTAGAATAAGGCTACAGTAAACAAAATATCATGTGAAAAAACTTCTAAATGTCGGTTTTAACCTGGGTGTTGCTTAATACTATTAGGCTAACGTTACAATGCAGGCAAGACAGATAAAACACCGTCATATAGCCGAGTGGTTTTTCTTTTTAAAACAGACTAGGCTGTGACATAAATACCAACATTCACTGCATCACTCGCGAGCGTTTGGAATCAAACCGGACTGGCTTCCCAGAGATGCGCTTTAACTATTACATGATTAATAGGCTAATACACTCAACTTGATAATAAACCGCCTTACAGTAAATATAGGAATGTTAACAAACAGAACAGCGCATTTTTTCAGAGCGATGTGAACACTGCAAATGCGAACAGCATGTAGCCTGTAGGCTACGTTTTAAGGTTATCTTACAAGTTCGCTACGGTTAGCCAAATATTATTTTCTACAGAATAACGCAGTCTTATTTTGTTTTAAATGTGCATCTACCTACCACTCGTGTATTATCCACATATAGCGTAGCATTTCTCATACAGTTGGCTATATTGAGGTTACGTACCTCTATGTGGAGACATCGCGATTCTAGAATAAGGCTACAGTAAACAAAATATCATGTGAAAAAACTTCTAGATGTCGGTTTTAACCTGGGTGTTGCTTAATACTACTAGGCTAACGTTACAATGCAGGCAAGACAGATAAAACACCGTCATATAGCCGAGTGTTTTTTCTTTTTAAAACAGACTAGGCTGTGACATAAATACCAACATTCACTGCATCACTCGCGAGCGTTTGGAATCAAACCGGACTGGCTTCCCTGAGATGTGCTTTAAGTATTACATGGTTAATAGGCTAATACACCACATAGACTACTCGACTTGATAATAAACCGCCTTACAGTAAATACAGGAATGTTAACAAACAGAACAGCGCATTTTTTCAGAGCCATGTGAACACTGCAAATGCGAACAGCAGGTAGCCTTGTAGGCTACGTTTTAAGGTTACCTTACAAGTTCGCTACGGTTAGCCAAATACTATTTTCTACAGTATGACGCAGTCTTATTTTGTTTTAAATGTGCATCTACCTACCACTTGTGTATTATCCACATATAGTCTAGCATTTCTCGCTCGGGAAGGTCGTGTAGGCTATTATCCACATATTTCTCGGTCTGCAAGACATTCCATGGCCGCCATTACACAGCGAAAATAGGCAGAATCTGGAAACGGTCACGTGATATGTCACATTGGCCAATCAGGGAATAGACCTAGTGGCCAGAAAAGGAAATTACTGACATTTTTACGCTTTAAAGCTATTATATCTCAAAAAGTATAAATGTTATGCATCCATAAAGTCATAGCAACATGCTGTGAGTAGTACGCTAATATGTACAGTTGGAATGGTTGTTCTATGTGGAAGCATGTGGGAGGAGATGCGTTCTCAAAATACCTATAATAATAATAATAATAACTAGAGAAGGTGCAATTACTAAAGTAATTGCAAGTTGGGCTGTAGCTACAATTTCAGGTCATGTGTGCACATGTCTGTTAACGTCAATGTATTGAGAGTGGATTCTTGCGTGCTTCTTTTATGCTCCCGTCCATTCCCTTGTATTTGGTGCCCTCTGGTGGTCCAGTTAGATTGTTACCGTGTCCCATGGTAGAGATCTCATTTTAGAGACGGGGAAGAAGCAGCAGCGTTCATTAGACTTTTTCCTCGCACACGTTGCTTAAAAGAACACGATTAAACATAGGCCTAAATAAGTATGGCAGCTACCATTTCAGTATATGAATGTGCATTGATGTATTTATACAACCATACGTTTCCAAATGACGCATTTTGGCTACATTTGATTTCAGATGTTACACTGCGATATTATGAACAATGGGATATGTCCGTTAATATGACGCAGCAATTCGTTTCACGCATCTAGAGAAATGGTTCTGAATTAGCCTAGGTCAGATGCTTAAACCGCCTTACAGTAAATACAGGAATGTTAACAAACATTAACATTAACAGCGCATTTTTTCAGACCGCTGTTCAAACTGCAATTCGGACAGGAGGTAGTAGCCTGTAGGCTACGTTTTAAGGTTACATTTACATTACAATCATTTGGCAGACGCTTTTATCCAAAGCGACGTAGCCTACAATAAGTACATATTGAAGGTCATTGACGCGACTACAAAGCAAATCCGACAAAGCACAGCTTTCTCACAGCGTAGGAGCTATCGCTAGTAATAAACATGAGAAGTACACAGTCAGCTATACATTCTGAACTATAGAATAACCAAAGGTTACCTTACAAGTTTGCTACGGTTAGCCAAATATTATTTTCTACAGTATGACGCAGTCTTATTTATTTTTTAAATGTGCATCTACCTACCAGTCGTGTATTATCCACATATAAGGTAGCATTTCTCGGTCGGTAAGACATTCCATAGCCGCTATTACAAAGCGAAAAAAGGAGTATGACGCAGTCTTATTTTGTTTTAAATGTGCATCTACCTACCACTCGTGTATTATCCACATATAGCGTAGCATTTCTCATACAGTTGCCTATATTGAGGTTAAGTACCTCTGGAGACATCGGGCACATCGCGATTCTGGAATGAGGCTACAGTAAACAAAATATCATGTGAAAAAACATCTAGATGTCGGTTTTAACCTGGGTGTTGCTTAATACTATTAGGCTAACGTTACAATGCAAAAACACGGTCATATAGCCGAGTGTTTTTTGTATTTTTACAGACTACGCTGTGATTTCAATAACAACATTCAGTGCGTCACTGGAACGAGCGTTTGGAATAAATGGACCGCCTTCCCAGAGATGCGCTTTAAGTATTACATGATTAATAGGCTAATACACCACATAGACTACTCGACTTGATAATAAACCACCTTACAGTAAATACAGGAATGTTAACAAACAGAACAGCACGTTTTCAGACCGGTGTTCAAACTGCAATTCGGACAGGAGGTAGCCTGTAGGCTACGTTCGAAGGTTACCTTACAAGTTCACTACGGTTACCCAAATATTATTTTCTACAGTATGACGCAGTCTTAATTTGTTTTAAATGTGCATCTACCTACCAGTCGTGTATTATCCACATATAGTGTAGCATTTCTCGCTCGGTAAGGTCGTGTATTATCCACATATCGCGCAGCATTTCTCGGTCGGTAAGACCTTCCATGGCCGCCATTACAAAGCGAAAAAAGGCAGAATGTGGAAACGGTCACGTGACATGTCACATTGGCCAATCAGGGAATAGACCTAGTGGCCAGGACATGCAATTACTGCCATTGTTACGCTTTAAAAGTATTATATCTCGACAACCATAAATGTTATGCATCCATAAAGTCATAGCAACATACTGCGAGTAGTACGCTAAAATGTACAGTTGGAATGGTTGTTCTATGTGGAAGCATGTAGGAGGAGATGCGTTCTCAAAATACCTATAGTAATAATAACTAGAAAAGGTGCAATTACTAAAGTAATTGCAAGTTGGGCTGTAGCTACAACTTCAGGTCATGTGTGCACATGTCTGTTAACGTCAATGTATTGAGAGTGGATTCTTGCGTGCTTCTTTTATGCTCCCGTCCATTCCCTTGTATTTGGTGCCCTCTGGTGGTCCAGTTAGATTTACAAAGCGCAAAAAGGCAGAATCTGGAAACGGTCACGTGACATGTCACATTGGCCAATCAGGGAATAGACCTAGTGGCCAGAAAATGAAATTACTGACATTTTTACGCTTTAAAACTATTATATCTCAAAAAGTATAAATGTTATGCATCCATAAAGTCATAGCAACATACTGTGAGTAGTACGCTACAATGTACAGTTGGAATAGTTGTTCTATGTGGAAGCATGTAGGAGGAGATGTGTTCTCAAAATACCTATAATAATAATAACTAGAGAAGGTGCAATTACTAAAGTAATTGCAAGTTGGGCTGTAGCTACAACTTCAGGTCATGTGTGCACATGTCTGTTAACGTCAATGTATTGAGAGTGGATCCTTGCGTGCTTCTTTTATGCTCCCGTCCATTCCCTTGTATTTGGTGCCCTCTGGTGGTCCAGTTAGATTTTGCAGTCTCGTGTCCCATGGTGGAGATCTCATTTTAGAGACGGGGAAGAAGCAGCGTTAATTAGGCTTTTTCCTCGCACACGTTGTTTAAAAGAACACGATTAAACATAGGCCTAAATAAGTATGGCAGCTACCATTTCAGTATATAAATGTGCATTCATGGATTTATACAAGCATACGTTTCCAAATGACGCATTTTGGCTACATTTGATTTCAGATGTTACACTGCGATATTATGAACAATGGGATATGTCCGTTAATACGACACAGCAATTCGTTTCACGCATCTAGAGAAATGGTTGTGAAATAGCCTACGTCAGATGCTGCCATTAATTCTTTCAGATTATAACAGTATAGGCTATAGCTACAGTAGCCTATATTGAGGTTACGTAGCTCTGTGCAGACATCGGGCACATCGCGATTCTGGAACAAACCTACAGTAAACAAAATATCACGTGAAAAAACATCTAGATGTCGGTTTTAGCCTGGGTGTTGCTTAATACTATTACACTAACGTTACAATGCAGGCAAGACAGAGAAAACACGGTCATATAGCCGAGTGTTTTTTCTTTTTAAAACAGACTAGGCTGTGATATAAATACCAACATTCACTGCATGACTCGCGAGCGTTTGGAATCAAACCGGACTGGCTTCCCAGAGATGCGCTTTAAGTATTACCTGATTAATAGGCTAATACACTGGACTTGATAATAAACCGCCTTACAGTAAATACAGGAATGTTAACAAACATTAACGTTAACAGTGCATTTTTTTCAGACTCCAAAGCGAAGTAGCCTACAATAAGTGCATATTGAAGGTCATTGACGCGACTACAAAGCAAATCCGACAAAGCACAACTTTCTCACAGCGTAGCTATCGCTAGTAGGCGAATAAACATGAGAAGTACACAGTCAGCTATAAATTCTGAACTATAGAATAACCAAAGGTTACCTTACACGTTCGCTACGGTTAGCCAAATATTATTTTCTACAGTATGACGCAGTCTTATTTATTTTTTAAATGTGCATCTACCTACCACTCGTGTATCACCCACATATCGCGTAGCATTTCTCGGTCGGTAAGACATTCCATAGCCGCTATTACAAAGCGAAAAAAGGAGTATGACGCAGTCTTATTTTGTTTTAAATGTGCATCTACCTACCACTCGTGTATTATCTACATACAGCGTAGCATACATATAGCGTAGCATTTCTCATACAGTTGCCTATATTGAGGTTACGTACCTCTATGTGGAGACATCGCGATTCTGGAATGAGGCTACAGTAAACAAAATATCATGTGAAAAAACATCTAGATGTCTGTTTTAACCTGGGTGTTGCTTAATACTATTAGCCTAACGTTACAATGCAGGCAAGACAGATAAAAAACAGGCATTTGGCGGGTGTTTTTTCTATTTTTAGACTACGCTGTGATTTCAATAACAACATTCAGTGCGTCACTGGAACTTGCGAGAGCGTTTGGAATAAACGGACTGCCTTCCCAGAGATGCGCTTTAAGTATTACATGGTTAATAGGCTAATACACTCAACTTGATAATAAACCGACTTTCAGTAAAGTTAACAGTACAGCGCATGTTTTCAGTTCAAACTGCAATTCGGACAGGAGGTCGCCTGTAGGCTACGTTTTAAGGTTACCTTACAAGTTCGCTACGGTTAGCCAAATACTATTTTCTACAGTATGACGCAGTCTTATTTTGTTTTAAATGTGCATCTACCTACCACTCGTGTATTATCCACATATAGTGTAGCATTTCACGCTCGGTAAGGTCGTGTAGTATCCACATATCGCGTAGCATTTCTCGGTCGGCAAGACATTCCATGGCCGCCATTACACAGCGAAAATAGGCAGAATCTGGAAACGGTCACGTGATATGTCACATTGGCCAATCAGGGAATAGACCTAGTGGCCAGAAAATGAAATTACTGCCATTTTTACACTTTAAAACTATTATATCTCAAAAAGTATAAATGTTATGCATCCATAAAGTCATAGCAACATACTGTGAGTAGTACGCTACAATGTACAGTTGGAATGGTTGTTCTATGTGGAAGCATGTAGGAGGAGATGCGTTCTCAAAATACCTATAATAATAATAATAACTAATAATAATATTAAGTATGAGTAGGAACAATACTTGGGCTGCCTACAGCAGCCCAACTAATAATAATATGAAGTATGAGTAGGAACAATACTTGGGCTGCCTACAGCAGCCCAACTAATAATATGAAGTATGAGTAGGAACAATAATAATTACTAAAGTAATTGCAAGTTGGGCTGTAGCTACAACTTCAGGTCACGTGTGCACGTCTGTTGTCAATGTATTGAGAGTGGATTCTTGCATGCTTCTTTTATGCTCCCGTCAATTCCCTTGTATTTGGTGCCCTCTGGTGGTCCAGTTAGATTAGGTATTTTGGCTACATTTCATTTCAGATGTTACACTGCGATATTATGAACAATGGAATATGTCCGTTAATATGACGCGACAATTCGTTTCACGCATCTAGGGAAATGTTTCTGAATTAGCCTCCGTATAAAACCACCTTACAGTAAATACAGGAATGTTAACAAACAAAACAGCGCATTTTTTCAGAACGATGTTCAAACTGCAATTCGGACAGGAGGAAGCCTATAGGCTACGTTTAAATGTTGCTCTACAAGTTCGCTACGGTTAGGTAAATATTATTTTCTAAAGTATGACGCAGTCTTATTTTGTTGTAAATGTGCAGCGAATGTACCACTCGTGTCATGGTTTTAACCCTTTTTGCCTATGCGGTCGTTCTCCTTGGTGGCCACGCGAGGGCGCTGCTCTTTGGGTGGATGCTTGCTCCGCCCTGCTTAGATTACGGGGCTGCTGTTAGTGCCCACACCTGTGCGTAGTCACCTGGAGAGATATATAAGCCTACCGTTTCCTTCGTTCGGGGCTTCGACATTAATTGTTCATTGTTTGTTCATTGTTTTGTACTGTGGTGTTTTTGTTGGTTGTGAGCTACTCGTACCATTTGGGCTACTCGCCTATTTTAACGCCTCTTTGTTGAGGCAGGGCTTATTTCTTGCTGGCTTGGTAGTTACTTATCTCGTAGAAGTTTGGGACTGTAAATCTCTGCTCTATTTCGCCTTTTTGTGCTTTTTCTCCGTGTATGGAGATTTGGGCGATTCTGTTCGGAACTGTAGTTCTGTTCGCCCTTTGGTGCATGTCTTCCCATAGGGAGATTGGGCGTTTCGCTTCTACTTAGTTCTTAGCTCGTAGAAGTATAGAGTAGCTGTTCTTTGTTCCATTCTCGCCTGTTAAGGGTTCTTACAGAGAGTCCTGGCGTTTGCTTCTACTCATTTCCGTGTTATGGTGAGCCAGTGAGTAGCTTTGGTACTTTGGCCGAGTGTTTTTTTTTTTAAACAGACTAGGCTGTGATATAAATACCAACATTCAGTGCATCACTCGCGCTCGCGAGCATTTGGAATCAAACCGGACTGGCTTCCCAGAGATGCGCTTTAACTATTACATGATTAATAGGCAAATACGCCATGTAGACTACTCGACTTGATAATAAACCGCCTTACAGTAAATACAGGAATGTTAAACAGTACAGCGCATGTTTTCAGAATGACGTGCAAACAGGAGGTGGCCTGTAGGCTACGTTTTAAGGTTGCCTTACAAGTTCGCTACGGTTAGCCAAATATTATTTTCTACAGTATGACACAGTCATACTTTGTTTTAGATGTGCATAGACCTACCACTCGTGTATTATCCACATATAGCGTAGCATTTCTCACTCGGTAAGAGACTCCATGGCCGCCATTACAAAGCGAAAAAAGGCAGAATCTGAAAACGTTCACGTGACATGTCACATTGGCCAATCAGGGAATAGACCTAGTGGCCAGGACATGAAATTACTGACATTTTTACGCTTTAAAACTATTATATCTCGAAAACTATAAATGTCATGCATCCAAAAAGTCTTAGCAACATACTGTGAGTAGTACGCTACAATGTACAGTTGGAATGGTTGTTCGATGTGGAAGCATGTAGGAGGAGATGCGTTGCCTACAGCAGCCCAATAATACTATGAAGTATGAGTAAGAACAATACTTGGGCTGCCTACAGCAGCCCAACTAATAAAAGAAACTTGGCCAGTACTTACCCAACTGTGTGCAATTCATTCTGTCAGTCTCACAGGGAAAAGACTGTTTCACGTGCAGTTTATTAGTTTCAGTTATCCTCACATCACTGATCTGGCTCAGAAGACACTGGCTGTATCCGAAACCACATACTTCCATGCTCCGAGCGCGCATAGCGAGCACGCATCCATCTTAGAGTGTGAGTCCAAAAGCTGCGCTAGTACGGAGCATGGATAAAGTACCCGGATGCGTGCTCCATTTGTTCAAAATTCAAAGTATGCTTGCTCCGACCAGAAAAAAATCCCATCATTCCTTTCAAGAAAAAAGTCAAGACCAAAAATGTACTATCGTAATGGCGGATGACAGCACGGAAGGCGCTGCCTCTCCCGATGCCTTCTACAAATGTAAGTAATTTCAACATTGTTATGTGAACATTTTCACAAGTTTGAAAACATCTGGCACAGCACTATTTCTGTTAGTGTTTTAATACTGAGCTAGCTCAATAATTAAGATAACTTCTAGCTCCAGTTAGTTAGCTTTCGTTATGTAAATGTAATTTGCTCGGTAACAGCTAGTTAGCTAGGTAACGTTCGCTAACATTAAATGACAGTACTAACGTAATATCTATATTAGCCAGATAATGGCGTTAGTCGTAGATATAGCTATTCCGAAGCACGAAGCATTATTTAATATTCGTATTCAAATTTATTCCCATATGCTATAACTGACTTATATCAACCCACTTACTAGCTAGCATCGCACTAGTTATCGTTAGTTAATAACGTTAGTTAATTAGCTATAACACTAACGTCACTTGTGTTTAATGCTAGCTTGTGTTAATATTTGGTATTGATGCATTATATTTTCTGGTTTTCCATTTGTGACACTAGGGACATAACGTTACATGTGTAGCCCCAGCCATGGTCCCTCTTGTTGGGGAGCATCCCAACGAGTGCACGGATTGCCCGTCTGGATAATTGGAAGTCTGGCTGGAGATCCTGGGTGTCATCAAAATATTTGGCAAGGATGGGGACAGAGACCCTCCCCCAGGGGGAGACAACAATCATTGGTCTAAAAAGCGTAACGCCTCAGTGAGACCGACAGTGAGACCAAAGGCTGTTTCGGACAGTATTTTTTGAATGGAAGTCAATGGAGAAGATCCCTTAGCACCCTGAATTGTTTAATAATAAAATATAAATCAGTGTTAGGTTGTGTGTCTGTTTGTTAGCGAGTCAGTTTTTGAACGGATGTTTAACGGTAACTTATACCATCGCTAGCTGGCTAATTAGCTACATAGCTAAACATCCAAATTGGCGCTCTTTTTTCTACTCTTGGAATTGTATTCCACAAACATTCTACCAAAATATCAGTGTATAGATCACATCGCCATGCCACGTCTATGTGCAGCAGTAATGTTAAATTGCAATAATAGGTCGAGACAAGCACTTTAAATTATTTTTTTATTTCCTTCCGATGATTTGCAGTTGGCCCACATTACATAGGCTAGCTAGGTAGCACCTGTAAAAACGGTTTCCCTTCCCACATTCTACCAAAACATCAGTATATAGAACACATCGCCATGCCACGTCTATGTGCAGCGATAAGGTTAAATTGTAATAATTGGTCGAGACAAGGACTTTTTAAATTTCCTTCCGATGATTTGTAGTAGGCCCACGTTACATAGGCTAGCTAGGTAGCACCTGTAAAAACGGTTTCCCTTCCTAATGCAATTAAAGTGTGGCCATGTGTCTTTGGTAAACACTGATATTTCAGTGTAACAGTGGTGATAAGTCAGCAAATCAATCTTTATAGGTGCATGGAGTGGTAATATCATAAATGGTTGTTTTTCTGTCTTTCAAAATATTAACGGGTGCGTGCAATACTATATTGCCAAATGCCGTAGATAACCGTTGAAAAACTCTGAAGAGTCTCACTGACGTCAATAGTTTGAAACGATTGGCTAGCAACGGTGCACGTGATCCAAGCTAAGCTACTACTAGCCGTTAAACTTTTCACAATGCAAAAGACGTCTCCCATCTCCCCCTTTAAGAAAATCTCTGATGGGGACATTGACAATGATCCTGCCATAGGTTGCAAGGCTCTCTGCCTAGAGAAAAATTTCCCAAGTTAATCTATATATTCTGCCTAACTTCAGTGCGTCTGTCTATTTGTGTAGTATTGACACCTAGTGGTTCAGATTGGAAACTTAAATGGGGAAAAGTACATTAGGGGTTTGTAAATGAATAAAGTGTTACAATGTGAATGAACAGCACAATATGCGATGTAAAATATTTTTTTTCATATACATTTAAGTTTAATGATATGTAATGTTAACCAGTGTAGCTAGTCGGCTGTATAAGACAACCTACGTCGGTGCTGACAAGCGCAATTGTTCTATGAAGAGAAGCCCTCCTCTTCACCCCAGCTCTCCGGATGGCTTGCTTTCATCGGATGCATCGGATTTTCATCATCTTTTCTCCAATTCAATGGAAAACCACCCCTGAAGCAAGAGCATCGCCACAAACATGGCTCCATTTCTACTAACTGCGTACCCAGTTGTTCACGCTCTGGTAAACAGCGCGAAAATAATCAAAACACAGACGATTGCTTACAATGCAAAGACAATTTTATTATGGGGTTGATTGTTTACTTAAAGGTATCCAATGATGTAATGAATAGGCTGTCTTCCTAGCCATCGTTGCCTTCCACTGACTTTTCTGGAATAAGAACGCTAGCAAAAAGGATAATTCAACTGTTGCGGATATTGCTGGTTATATCAGAATATTTCATTAACAGCCGATACAGTAGCCTACAATGCCAGCGAACGTTATGCCCCTCAGGTTTAGCCTACTTACTCGTCGGCATTTCCCCGATAGTTACGGGAAAGGTTATAGGTCAGATGTCGCCACAAAGTGCGTCCCACGACTGAGCAAAACTTTCCGTGCTACCGTACTTTCATGCTCCAGAGTGCAAGCTCCCAAGCCTTGAGTTAACTAAGTTAATACTTCCTCGAATTAACAGAGGATCTATCAAAAAGTAAATATCAAAATATCAAAAAGTTAATCAAAAGGCTAATGTATTTAATGATTATCTAATTTCGATTTGCTATAATTATACAAAGATTATATAAAAAGAATTGGATTGTACTTGTAATGTCTTCTTCCTCTTCTTAGGAGCCCATGACCTGAGAAGCCTGAGGAGAGGTTACTAGCACTTCACTCAGGTGTCTCCTACCTTCTTCGCCCTTTTCCTTAATCTATTTATGTGTCTGGTTTATCTATCCTAAGGGCTTTTAGTCAGTTGGGGCTTTATTATGTCCCCTTTCAGTTGTTCTTTTCTTTGTGTACTGTAGTCGGTATATGTGATATGTGTGATCATGGGATGTCAAATGGATAAATCTATTCTGACTATTTCTCATGGCCATGAGTGCTAATGGTAGACCTTGTACCCATCTCATCCCTGTTTGCCTACATATTTTCTGTAATTTCATTTTTAGTGTTCCATTGCATCTCTCTACTATACCCGCTGCCTGGGGATGGTACACACATGAAAATATCTGCTGTATACCTGTCATTTTACAAACGTCTGCTATCATGTCAGATGTAAAATGTTAACCATTGTCGCTGCTCAGGGTCTGACAGACCCCGAATCTGGGGAAAATCTTTCTTGCCAAGGCTTTAGCTACAGTTTTAGAATCTGCATGCGCAGTGGGGAATGCTTCTACCCATCTTGAAAATCTATCAATGATTACTAATATGATTACCATCAATCAAGACAATATATTTTGCCTTCCGCACGATCGATCATATCTACATAGTCCATTGTCAAATGGGTAAATGGACCGACCGGTGGTGGCATAGAGCCTGGTGTAGTCGGTATCCCTTTCTTTATGTTTATTTCCAGACAAATTTTGCATCTTGATATAATGCTAGTAACATGTTCTGTTAGTTTTGGGATAAACCAATGTTTTTGTATTGCTGTCATCATCTCCAACACTATGGGCCGCTCTGCAAATGACTTCTATTAGTGCGCTTGGTGCGATTGCTTTCCCTGTACATAATTGCCACCATATCCCTGTAGACTTATCTAACCCACATCCTCTATTTTCCCATTCCACCTTTTCTGACACTGTAGAAGCCTCTTGTGCCTCTACATTTATTTTTCCTTTATTTATGCAGGGGGACCCCACTGAGACCGAAATCTCTTTTTCAGGGGGGCCCTGCGACCATACAATGATAAAACAGAAAAATGAACATTCTAGTAAGTTATACAGAGAAAATATGTACAGAGATGATTTGCAAGTAAAAGATAATAAGAATAAATGGTAGTATATACATATATACATACACATACACATACTTACACAAATGCATACATACTCATGTAAGTATACACATGAGCACAAACATATACAGGCCCACAATCATCACAATCATAGGATGCATCCTGTGCAAAGAAAACATGGATGATTAGGCCATGCAGGTACATGTACCTTCCTTCTCTAACAAATTAAAAACCAGTTGCTTAAAATGTTCTACAGATACCAGTGACGTTAAGTGAAGTGATTCCTGGGTTTCATTCCACAATTTGGGTGCAGAAACACTGAAAGCAGTTTTACCCAGTTCAGTTCTAAATCGAGGTATATCTAAAGTAATCCAGTCCTGAGCTCTAGTATTATATTTTGAAACCTTAAAAAATATATGTTTTGTTAGATAATGAGGGAGTTTCGCAAGCAACGCTTTATAAACAAATACAATACCGTGTTGCTTCCTCCGTAGCTTTAAGGAGGACCAGCCTACTGATTTATACAAATCACAGTGATGAGTTCTAAAGCCGTCACCTGTGATAAAGCGCAATACACTATGGTATATGGCATCCAAGGGTTTTAAAACACAAGTGGGGGCATGCATATATAAAACATCCCCATAATCAAGTACTGGTAAAATTGTGGCCTGAACAATCTTTGTCCTGCTAACCAAGGAGAGGCAAGACTTGTTTCTAAAAAGAAAGCCAAGTTTAGGTTTAAGTTTTTTTGTTAGATTAGCCACATGTGACCTGTATGAAAAATCATGATCTAACCAGATACCCAGATACTTATAATTATGGACGCATTCGATTTCAATATTATTACATTCAGAAGCACCTGTTGATCTGCTGTAGGCCAGTACTCCAACTCCTCTGCTGCTAGTTTAGCAGCTTTATCTGCATAATTGTTTCCTGCTGACACAGGATCTGTTCCGCCTGTATGTGCTACGCACTGCATAATTGCAATTTTTGCTGGTTGTTTCATGGCCTCCAACAGTTCTTTTACCTCAGAAATGTTTTTTATAGGGTTTCCCCCTGTAGTGAGAAACCCTCGTCTTGCCCATATTCCCCCAAAGCTGTGTACTACCCCACAATCATACGCTGAGTCACAGTAGATATTAACGGTTTGTCCTGTACCCCTTCTGCAGGCTCTTGCTAGGGCTACCAGTTCTGCTTGGGCACGTGTCCCTGGGCTTAGAGCCGATTCTTCGATCGTTTGATATGTCCATGGCCCTTCTTGTCGTACTACTACACTCTCCTTTTTCCTGTGCGGGGATCAATGGATGATGAACCGTCCACAAAGAACACGTGGTCCGGAGCCATCAGTGGTTCATGGTGCAGGTCTTGTCTTGCTCTTGCTCTTTCTGCTTCCACCATTCTTTCACATTCACGGTGGTGCAGTGGATAGCACTGTTGTCTCACAGCAAGAAGGTCCTGGGTTCAAATCCCAGATGGGACCTTTCTGTGTGGAGTCTCCGGTGAGTTAGGGACGATTTCCCTCTACTGAGTAGTGCTTCTACTGCATGTGACACATACAGGATAACTTCATGCCCTGCCGTTATTGGCGTTGCCTTCTCTACTGCAAAGGCGGCTGCTGCCAGTTCTTTCTCACATGTGTGGAGTCCTCTTTCTACTGCATCTAGTCTCGTACTGTAATAGGCAATGGGTTTGTATCTTTCTTGCTTTTTTTGGGTCAGTACTGCTGTGGCAAACCCCCCTTTTTCTCCACAGAACAGGTGGAACCCTTTGTTGTAGTCTGGGAGTCCCAGAGTTGGAGCTGTTTGTAATGCTTGCTTAAGTCCAGTGAAAGCTGATTCTGTCCCTGGGAACCACTCAATTTGGTGTCTTCCTGCTTCATTTAGGCACAAATCTCTTAGTGGCCGTGCCATTTCCGCATAGTCACAAATCCACTGCCTGCAGTACCCCGTCATTCCTAGGAATCTCTGCATTTCTTTCACCGTTCTCGGTCTGGGCACCTTCGTGATTGCTTCAATTCGTTCTGCAGAAATACTTTTTCTCCCTTTCTTAAGAGTATGACCCAGGTACTGCACTTGTTCTTGGCAAAACTGTAACTTTGACTTGGATACTTTGTGGCCTTTTATTGCCAGTTCTTGTAACAGCCTCTTACTGTCCTCTTTGCATGCAGTCATCCTTGGGCTGCATAGGAGAAGGTTGTCCACGTACAGGATGAGAGTGCTTCCCCCCTTTGGCGCAAAGTCCGCTAGGTCATTCCTGACCATTCGATTGAACAGGCTAGAGGATTCTACATATCCCTGAAGCAGTCTTTGATAAGTGTACTGTTGCCCTCTGTATGTGAATGCAAACAAATACTGGGACTCGGGGTGCACTGGAATTGAGAAAAACACTGAACATAGGTCTATAACTGTGTAGTGGGTTGTATCACTTGGGATGTTAGTCAATATGGTTATATTGGTGTGTTGCATGAGCTGGTTGTAGGGTATACCTGTATTACCCCAGCTTTCAGAAGGTCTTGTATAGTGGTGCTAATTCCTTCCTCTGAATCCTTGTTCAGGGGGTATTGACGGACTCGGGGTCCCATCATGCCTCGTTTCAGTTGTATCTTCACCTGTCCAGCTGGCCGCATGAGGCCGATGTCGTGCCCCCCTTCTGCCCAGAGTTCTTTTGGGACATCCTGTAGGTACTCTTCTTGTTTTTCTGTGAGCGGCATTATTGCTTCCACTTCCAGTGTGTGTTTCTCCATGAATACTGGAGTCTTTAGGCCCAATGATAAGAACCAATCTGTGGGGCAGATTGGTGGACAAGATGGGCTCGTTGTTTATCCCAATTCTCCTGGGGAAGCCCCACAACCTTGTTTAGGGCCTTTTTCACTGGATCGGGCAATGCTTTACATAACATGTGAAAGAACATTGTCAACGTTCCTGGCGATGCATCAAATGGCTCTCCCATATTTGTGTTCCATGCCTCTTGCATTCTGTTGATGAAATCATGGATGTCCTCTCCTTTTTTAGTTCTGCACTCGTTATTTCTGCAAGGTTTGCTTTATGTGGAAACAACTCCCTCAAAGCAGCCCACACACCTGGTCTGTGTCTGTTGAATGATTCTCCGTCTATCTTGGTGTCCATAACTCCTTTCAGGCCTACCAGGTCCATTATTTCAGTGACCTGGTGTCCCACACATCTTGCTCTTGCTAGTAGCTGCTTAACATCTCCCATGCACAGGGGCAGGTGAGTTGTCCTCATCTACCTTCGCTATCCATGGCCCTGCTCCCTCTGTTATTATTGATAAATCCTTAACCATGTTCTCCAGGTCCATTGACGACCATGGGGTGTACTTGGTGAGTGGCTGTTGTCTCTCTGGTTGGGGTAGGACTTGCAATGGGGCCAGGAAGGTTTCTTCATCCTCTTCGTCTCCTTCTTCCCCTGGGATGTATCGATCAGGTGCTCTTCTTCTTCTGCCGCTCCTCCTGAGGATTTTGCTGGCACTGTTCTGGATATCACTACTGATATCGTAGACCTGCTTTAATTCTTGAACTCGTTGCTGCGAGTACCCTCCTTCACACAGGAATGCTTGTTTCACTTTTTTCACTTCCCTTCGGGTTTGCTTCAGCATTTCCTTTGTCCTACTTCACTTTCTTCTTCCTTTTTGTACTGTCATCTGAGCCTTCACTATCAGAGGAGCTTGTTTCATCTCTGGGAAGGGCAGTTAACCTTAGTTTCACTTTCCATTTGATGTCATATTCTCCTCTCCTTGGGTCTCTTCCAGCTCTTCTTGATTCTCCTTTCGGTTTCCTTTCTTCTTCTCACATCTCACACCTCCCTCTGCTTCTTCCATTGCCTGTTGATATCCGGTGGCACATCCTAGCTTTCTTCCTCTCCACAGACGTTCTCCATCTGAGAGACTCATTCTTCCATTGATTTAGATGTACTCTGTGAGTTCTCAACTTTCCCTTCTGGCCCAACTTGCCCTTACTCTCCTTTCTACACAAAATAGTTTCCACTGATTGCAGGTATTGAAGCCCAAAAGTGCCTTCCTCGGGCCATACCAAGGGACCACCTTTTGTCCACCTTTTCAATTTTTTCATGTTATGCCCATAGTCTGTTTGAAATAACTCACTCATGCAGGAGAGAGCTGTCTTGGGTTTTGGGTTTAGAGGTTCACCCTTCCGGGTTTTCATATCCTTATTTTTCTTTCCGCTCATGCAAGCTTATTCTAGTTAACTGAAACTGAAACTAAAACTGAAACTAAAATTTAAAAAAACATTTTAGTTAACTGAAATAAAAATAAAAACTAAAGTTACTTGTACACTATTAAATACGCACGCCCATGCACGGTGCTCTCGTCAATAGTGACACTAATACGAGAGTCCTGCCCTTTGATGTGTGACACAAATTTCTTTTTCATTTCTGTTGATATGTGCTCTATGATTTCAGCACATGAATGGTCAGAGCGGTGAACAGACCCCATCTTTGTGCCATTCAGTTCTTGGAGTTTAGTCAGGGGAGTCATCTTTTTGAAGGACAATCTTTCCTTTGCGACGGTGTATGCGGTTCTAAACGAGTTAGCGGTTTCATGCAGCAAGGTGGCGTTTAACTCGACAACCTTATTAGGTAGCACTTCCTTTTGTTTCATATTAGCAATTTCGACAGCCCTTTTATGTGCCATACTGTCCTTGTGCTTGTAAATTTTCTTTCTCAGTTTTTTTCCGAAGGAGCTACTTACTGTGCCATTACTCCATTCGTCAGACAGGTGCACCCCTGGTACTTTTTCTGTCAGCAACAATGTCTTTGCTTCCTTGCAAGCGCTGCAGCCCAAGTTACCACCCTTGGTGTAAAGAGCCAGGTGTGCCGGACTTTCCATGCTCCCCACTGCTTGCTGGTCCAAATGTCAGGCAGGTCCGATGTCCTCGGGACTTCATCTCCAACCGCTTGCTGGCTTTTGGGTAAATTCGCAGTATGCTCTGCGGCACTCTGCTGTTGTGATGCTAGACTCGTGCTAATGTTAGCTGATGGAACGTGGCTAGCAACAGAGCCCGCTGCATTGCTTGCATCCAGTAATTCCAGTTCATTTGTTTTGATTTTCTTTTTAAAACCAAATGTTTCAAGTTTAGGCGTTATTTGTTTTCTCTTTGACATTTTCTTCGTTCAAAACCAGTGAATAGTTAATGAAATAATTACATGTTAAAGTATTTTTCTTTGTGTGACAAGGAAAACGATTTTTACCAGACGAGGAAAAAACATGCACGCGCTTGCTCTGTACATAGCGCCTCCCTAGGTTTGGGTGACAACTACAGTACTCGAGGAAAAAATGGAATAATCCACCATGGGGGTGCTAACATTTGTAATACACATTTTATATACAATATTCTGCCACAGAACAACATCTGAATATTTAAAATCTAATTTAAACAGATTTTGTTTTGTAAAGACCCCCCCAAGAGTTCCCCTGGTGTATCTCCAGTGGGGCTCTCGTCACATCCGGGGGGGTTTAGCCCCCCCTGACCCCCCCGTAATTCGCACCCTGGGCGTTAACCGCTACCTGTTTTCATCAATGATGCACAAAGTCAAGAATGGGTTCCAACTGGATTTAGGTTTGTATCAAAGCATTGCTTCTAATTCAAGTCGGACTCAAACATGCTTTTGCTTTCTATGCTTTTTATCCAAAATGCAAAAAAGTGAGTGCACAAACTTAAAAGAGAACAGTCACGCTTGTTTCAGATTTCAGGATATCTAAAACTCATGGCCTCGATAATTTACATTACAATTTACTCTACCCAGGTACCACAATGGTGACCAGACTGTTTGATAGTCAGAAGGATCACCTTGTCCCTTCAGCATCGTCAGTGCTTGTTGAGAGTGATTTGTTCTTAATGGCCGGTAGAATGATTAGCCATTCATTCATTCATGGCGGTCCCACTCTGTCAGCACTTAGCCAAGCGGTTGTCAACATTCTGGGTGGTGGGACACCAGAGACTGCTGCCTCTGCTCTATCGCTGCTGGACTGTCCTGACATGGACCTCAGGGAGCCAGTCAGCCTTGTGAGTACAGAAAATGCGTCTTTGTAATTTGTATTGAGGAGTTTCATTCAATGACATGATCGGCTGGATATGAATGATCACTATATACTAGCCAGTAACGGAGCAAAGCTCACACAAGCAATTTAACCTTACTTCAGTGCTAGGAATTATAGGGGTGCAATGATTGGGTCAGCCAAGTCACAGAGTATTTTGTAATTTGTGCTGAGGAATTTCCAACCCGTATGAAGGTAATTTTGAGCAAATGTATTTTGCTTCATGCTTATGTTATTGGTGGCAGTTATGCATTTAATTTGTGATATTGTCTTACAGCTGCAAAATTAAGAGGGTTTAACAGAGGAAGAAACATCACGTCTCACCAACCTCTGCTTAGCCTGGGACCTACCTGTGCCAAACTCCAAAAACAAGGACTGGCTCTTCCAAAAGCTACTAATCCATGCAGTAATGCACAGTCATAACATCTTTTATCCACACAATTCTTAAGTTGGCACTTCATGTGCACTTAAGAATGGTTTCGCTATGCTACGTGTTGAACCAATGTTTGATTAACAGATATTTGACTTGAGTTGTATTATTTATTTTAAAATCTGAAATAAATTTGAAGTATAGGTCATTGGACGAGTAAGCCGTGAAATCAAGCAGCTGTGCAAGGGCCTGAAGTACACTGGTTGTGGCCACTCCTTTCCACCAGAGCGGATGTTCTTCCCATCCTTTTCCAGAGGGAGCAGTTAACCTCAGAGGTTTTGTTTTTTTTGGCCAACATTATGACACAATATGCTATTCTTTCTATAAATTATAGAGCAGCATTTTCCGTAGTTGTTACAAAATAGTTTCTTCATACACACATTACAGATAGTCCTTCAGAGTATCAGATGGCCACAGGGAAATGACGATGACGATGTCGACAGCGACGACGGAGAATAACCGCCCCTCTGACTCTCTTGAGTCTGATCAGCCGACTGCTGTGTGACGTTAGCTAGCTGGCTAGGCTAGCTAAGTTAACCACCAGGTTTACTGAAAACGCTGGGTACTTGCCCAGTTTCTCAGTTACACTGAAAATGCCCGAATAATGTACTTTGTTGCAGTGATATAAACTCCTCAAAAAAAGTTTGGAAACGTTATTTCGGTCGATTATTCCTCCCCTTTAATAATACCAATTGGTATTGTATTTTATATAGTTGGAAAGCCTGATTAGTCACCTTTACAACGAGGTACAACTTGTAAGGATCATGCAATCGTGGAATGAGCAACACAGCTAAACGTGTGGGTAGCGGCCCAAAAAAATGTGCCAAAATCCCCTGCAATATTCTTCTGTTGGTATTCACTCTCGTTTTGAGCTTCAAGTGCTGGCAGGTGTATGCCAGTCACAGGTGTAACCGTAGGCTTTCTTCCAGAGATTTACAGGCAAGATTTGCACAACAGTACCACAGACAGATCTCTGATCAGACGGTGAGGAACAGACTGCACATGGCCGGTCTTCGTGCTTATAAGGCTGCCAGGAAGCCTGCAATGACTGCCCTTCACCGTCAGGTCCGTTTGCGCTGGTGTCGACAGCACCGACAGTGGAACCTAAGAATGTGGGGCAACGTTATGTTCAGTGATGAATCAAGGTTCTGTCTGCGGAAGCTGGATGGCAGGATCATGGTGTGGGGCGGTATCTCTCTCACAGGCAAAACAGAACTTGTCATCATTGAAGGCAATCTCAATGCAGTGAGATATCGGAATGAGATTCTGGAGCCAGTGGCGATCCCATATCTCCAGAATCTGGGACCTAACTCCGTCCTTCAGGATGACAACGCTCGCCCCCACAGAGCCAGGATCATCACAGAGTACCTCCAGAATTTGGGAGTGGAGAGGATGGAATGGCCTGCCGTGAGTCCAGACCTCAACCCAATTGAACACCTGTGGGATCAGCTTGGGTGTGCTGTACGTGCCAGAGTGACCAACGCAACCATGTTGGCTGACTTGCAGCAAATCCTGGTTGAGGAATGGGATGCCATCCCACAGCAGTGTGTGACCAGGCTGGTGACCAGCATGAGGAGGAGGTGCCAAGCTGTTGTGACTGCGTATGGATCTTCCACACGCTACTGAGGTCCCTGACAATGTAAAATGAATAAAGTGTAAAAATGGCCAATATGTGTTGTTTTTTCCTTATTACTGTGGGAGAGTGCAATCATCCAATCCACCAAGCAACTCAAAACGAGAGTGAATACCAACAGAAGAATATTGCAGGGGATTTTGGCACATTTTTTTGGGCCGCTACCCACACGGTTAGCTGTGTTGCTCATTCCACGAATGCATGATCCTTACAAGTTGTACCTCGTTGTAAAGGTGACTAATCAGGCTTTCCAGAGATATAAAATACAATACCAATTGGTATTATTAAAGGGGAGGAATAATCGACCGAAATAACGTTTCCGAACTTTTTTTGAGGAGTTTAGTTAACTATAACGAGATAGGCTAATAGAGAGAGTAGATGATGGAGACACAGCAACAGAAACAAAAGCCCACTCCACTTAAACATTCAACACTGTACATGCTGACGACATGCATATAGGTGGGGGACACATGTTCACTGTTTTCTTGTTGAAAGAAGCATGTGTTGACTGGAACATTGCTGATAAAGAACCAGCCCTGGTAACTGAAACATGCCAGAAACATGATTGTAGCTGGAGTGGAAGTTTTATAGAATTGGCTTATTTTAATTTATAATGAAAAATGAATGTCTACATTAAACAAATGTTAAGAACTGTATCAGACTGCATCGAATCGCATCGAATCGTACTGAATCTTTCCTTATTAAAATGTATCATCCCTGAATCGTATCGTAGCCCATGTATCTAGATATGTATCGGATGGTCTTATAAGGGAGAGATGCACACCCTTATCTGTCACCAATCGACACATTGAACATGTCATATCAATGGCCTAGATTAGCATGATTTCTTTCTTCCCCACAGCAACTGTTAAGGCAACACATCTTGTAGCGTCTGCATTCACGCCTAACGTGTGTCTTAGAACAAAGACCACTGGACATGGACTACCTAGATTTCATCTGCACCCAAGAAATGATTTTCATTAGCGCCCTATCCAGACAGATTGAAATGCCCCAGGAGGTAATGGATGTGTTGACGGAGCTTAGCAACTTGATGGGGATGCATCGACAAGATCATCAACAGCCACCTACAGTGGTACAGGTGGTAAGGGGACCTTTTGTTAGCCGTCCAAGACTCATTTCATCAGAAGAGTTCCTCACTCTATGATAGAAATTGGATTGACCATTCCGTGCATCGCCAAGCTAGCTGGGGTGTCCCGTAGCACGGTGTGCAGAAGGATGCGAGAAAACACTCTATCTGTCACAGGACTGTACAGTACATTGCTCGACGAGGAGCTGGATGGAATGGTGTCAGAAGTTAAATTAAGGATGCCCCATGCCGGTTAACGCATCGTCAAAGGGACTTTGTTAGCACAGGGACATCGGGTGCAATGGAACCGCGTGAGGGCGTCTCGGATGACGCATTTGGGGTGTGTTGTCAGACGGACCTACTCTGTGCCCTGTCCGAAGTATCTGGTCCACATAGACACAAACCACAAGCTTATCCGGTAAGTCTTATTTTACTACTGTTCGTTCTTAGAATAAATGTGTATACATAACGGTTATCGTAACGTTGTAAGTTCAAGGGCTCTATTTTAATAAACCAAACGCAATGGTGAACGCAAGAGTAATCGCTTGGCGGTATCGCTCTGAGGGCGTGTCGGCGAGAAATTTGGTAATTTCATGACGGCAATCTTGGCGCACCTTATGGCGGTATTGCTAAAAGGCTGGGTTTAAATGTCCAAGGTGTGTCTCTATGGTAGCCAATCAAATTGTTGTTCTCATGCTTTAAAAAAATCCAGTTGGAACGCAATCACTCCATGCAATTTCATAATGAGCAACCCAAACGCACTGGACCGTCAACGACGAGCGATTTTCCGCACAGGAATCAGACATACTTGCAACAGAAGTACAGGCTAGGACTGTAGTAATTTATGGATCACAATCCACACCACCTCGTCTCCCAGAAGTTCGGAAGGCACGGGAGGAGGTGGCGAATGCATTAATTAGCCTACATTTGGTGATGTAGGCATAATTATGATTCAAATGGTAGGCTTATGATTCAACTGTGTCAATGTGTAATTTATATATTATAGGCTATTGGCCTACATGATCGCAAGTTTCTTGTAAGCTGTCCTGTTTTATTCTAGTAGTTTAAATTAAAATTGATTAATTAATAATAATTATAGGCTATTTGTTCATTAAATGGAAGTGTAATGTTGGCATCACCTATAGACACTACATAGAACTACATGACTAAGAAGTTGCCAAATTGCCAGAGTCTATTGCGTTTCCGCTAAGAGGTGGTTCCAGCTGATCATAACGCAATGGGTTTTCGTTGGTTCAAATTGTCACTGAGCCGAAAGTATTTTAGAACACGCCCCAGACAGCGCCACCCATCCCACTGCAGCGCAAGCGAAAGGATGTTATGTTGAGAATTTTTTGATCCTAGCGGTATTGCTGAGAAACGCCATAGCGCCAGTTTTAAGACGTTGATGCTGTCAACAAGCTTGCGTTTGACTATACCGTCCCCTTGCGCTGGTTTGAAAATAGAGCCCCAAGTGTGTACGAGACCTAAAAATGCAGTGGACCTATTCCCATTGATTAGAAATCTAATAAAAAACTGTTTTATCGGCAGGTACAACATTGTTGTCTTTGGAGGGATCGATGGCTTTTCTAGAAAGGTAGACAACCAATATATATCACTATTTGCACTTGCCTATAACCATTTATACATAGCTTCCATGTTGATCTGTTTCTGGGCATCCTTGCCTGATGATAAATGTATGTACCTATGTGACCGACACAGCGCTATCTGGTGACCAGAACACAGATCTAATAGTGTGACATAAAACAATTCAAATTCCACTATAATGTTGGGAAAAGAAAAAGGCCTACACAAACCCTGTCAGGAAAATAATTTATTGTTTTTGTATATATTGAAATATAATTTATGGGTTTAGGGGAGTCTTCTCCGGAAAGCAGCCTATTTAAATTCCATTGTTGGTACGGTATAAAGAACAATGTACATTGAAGTGTTAAACCCATGTCAGGTAATATCCCTTGGTTTGAATGTTGTATTCATTTATTTAGTTTGATGTAGATAATGTACCTGGGAGCTGCATCAAATAACCTGTCAGCCACCACATTGGCCTTTTTCTCAGAATCTGTGGAGTGCTTTGGATTCCCACTCAGGTGATATTTCATTCCACCACAAACATTTTCAACACAATAGTTTCTTGATTGTCTGCCCTAAAATCACTGTGTATCAGGACAACAGTCTGTGCAAATAATAATTTAATTATGACAAATCATTGTTCTTCTCTGTGCGTGTTTCTCTTCAAACTCAAACACTTACTGTATAAACTGAAGAAATTTTTCAAGATTTAACTTCACTTTAAATTACTGAACTAATATTTAGTTGCATAACCATTGTTTTTGATAACTGCTGCGCATCTGCGTTGCATCGAGTCAACCAACTTCTGGCACCTAGAAACAGGTATTTCAGCCCAGGATGAACGAACTACATTCCACAGTTCCTGTGAATTTTTGGGTTTTGCTTCAGAAACTGCATTTTTAATGTCACCCCACAAGTTTTCAATGGGGTTGAGGTCGGGGGATTGAGCTGGCCACTCCATTACCTCAATCCTTTTTGTCTGGAACCAAGATGTTGCTCGCTTACTCGTGTGTTTGGGGTCGTTGTCTTGTTGAAACACCCATTTCAGGGGCATTTCCTCTTCAGCATACAGCAACATAATCTCTTCAAGTATTTTGATGTATTCAAACTGATCCATGATCCCTGGTATACGATAAATAGGCCCAACACCGTAGTATGAAAATCATCCCCATACCATGATTTTTGTGCCACCATCACTGTCTTCACAGTGTACTGTGGCCTGAATTAAGTACCCTGACGTACTGTCGACGACCACTAGACCCGAAAAGAACAATTTTACTCTCATCAGTCCACAGAATGTTACGCCATTTCTCTTTGGGCCAATCGATGTGTTCCTTGGCAAATTTTAACCGATTCTGCACATGCCATTTTTTCAACAATGGTGCTTTACGGGGGCTTCTTGCTGATAGCTTAGCTTCGATCAAACGTCTTCTGACTGTAACAGCACTTACAGGTAATTTTAGATCATCTTTGATCTTTCTGGAGGTGATGATTGGCTGAATCTTTGCCATTCTGATTATTCTTCGATCCGTTTTAACAGTAGTTGCTCGTTTTCTTCCGTGTGTTTCGGGTTTTTGTTGCCATTTTAAAGCATTTGAGATCATTTTAGCTGAGCATCCTATAATTTGCTGCACTTCTATATACGTTTTCCCCTGTCCAATCAACTTTTTCATCAAATTTCGTTGTTCCTCCAAACAATGTTTGGAACAGCCCATTTTACTTAGCAATTCAGAAGGAAATATATTTTATAACAATGTGTGAAATATTTGCTTCCCTTCTTCCTTAATAAAGGACAATTAATGACACCTGTTTTTTCACAGAATGAATGAATTCTCTAATTAAACTCCACACTGCTATTATTTTGAACACGCCCCTTTCAATGAATGAGTCAATTACTCAGAACAAGCAGCGTGCATGTCATGACAGTTGGGTCTGTTGTTTTTCTATTACACTACTACATCTACAAGTAAATTATTTGTCATGCAGTAATATCACTACTACTAATAACAGTGGTTCATCAAGTTACTGATGTTGTACTGCAATTTTTTTTAACACAACTGTACCTCAACACGGTGCAATTTGTGGAATCACTGCTTGAATGGGTTGATGGGTAATGGATGGTGGAGGGAAGCTTTTATCATTTTATGGACTCAGCTTTCTTTTTTCTTTTCTTCAAACTTTCCTTTTTCCCTCCCCAAAAATATCCGCGATGGGGCACCAGATCCTCAGAAAACCCCCCCAAAACCCTAAGAACAGCCCCTCAACCTCACCTGCCTGAGGAAGGAGCAGCTCCAGGGTGGCAGCACCATCTACGTCACCCCGCAGACGGCAAGTCCCGTCAACATTGTGGCCACCCAGCAGCCCACCCTGGTGGCCATCACTAGCCAGGGCACCACAGTGCCGTGCCTGCGTGCCATCTCCACCACCACCAAACGGACTATCCTCATCCTCCAGCTCACCTAAACCTACACCACTACCACCAGTGGCAACGCTGGGTCCAACACTGTCATACTCAACAGTTGCCAGGTTTGTAGCGTTGCAGAAATGCGTGAGACATCACAGCTCTGTAGTGATGAAAAGATAAACGTTGTGTGTAAATTTTATGGACATGAAGGTTGAGTTGAGCTACTGTATCAAAAGCAATGTAATCTAAAATGTGCTTCGTATTAGATTCATAACCAAATTCAAAAGATAACAATATATTTGCCCGTATTGGTGTTATTTGTGCAAACCCTCTTGTCCAGTGTAGTGCAGATAACTTCATCTTCACAGGCAAGCAATTTATTTTCCATGTTCCCATGTTCTCTCTAAACACCCACACACACACACACACAATCCAAATCCATGTGATTTATTATAATACATGATCCAAATTACCTGTATAAATCAAGGTTTTCTGATTAAATAAACATTAAAATAGTCTCTTCTCGTGCAGGAGAATAAGAAGGACAGCGGCTCTGAGGGTGTGTCCGGGGTGGAGGAGCAGAATGACTCAGAGTCAGCCCCTCCTCAGAAGAAGCTGAAGCGGCTGGAGAGCGGCATGTACTTCTGTGACCTGTGTGACAAGATCTTCCAGAAGAGCAGCTCACTGCTCTGCCATAAATACGAACACACAGGTACTAACAAGATGGCCGACTAACAAGATGGCAGCCTTGGGTTGGGAATCTTTTGTGTGAAGTTGGCTCTAGGTTTTCTGGTTGCCAGTGCTTTGATGAGGCATGACATCATATCATATCCTGCCATGTGTGCTATGATACGTGAAGATTTGCAGGCAAATACTACCAGTCTTTAACCCTTATTATGTTTTAAAATGCCATTGCAGCTCCTCTGAAAGCGCACACACACATACGGACACACAAATTCTTTCCTATGATATGCCAATGGCTGTAACCTCTGATTGGATTTGGATGTGGTGTCATGTCATGTCAAGATTCTGTCAGTAATTAGCTAGGCGAGTTACCTATTCTGAAAAGGCAGGTAGCCATGACTACACTCAGCCCGTACACACACACACTCAGCCCTGTGGCACTGAGAACCTGGCATGGGACAACCATGCACAGGCCAAATGACTTCAGGGTTAGGGTTGGTTTAACAGCACTGTTAAAATCAATCAAATCAATCAAACTTTATTTATATAGCACCTTTCATACAAGTAAATGCAGTTCAAAGTGCTTTCCATGGAAATGATTGTCAGGCAAATGGGCCCGGTTGGTCTCTCCCTTCACAACCCCCTTGGAAAAGCCCAGTTGGTCTCTCCCATCTGGGTTTTTAAAAAGCACATGTCCAGCAGCACATTTCAGCCATAAACACTAGATATCAATCCTCTCTCTGTTTGAATTTGTTTTGTTTGAGTTTTCCCATGCATTTTTCTCCCTTTGTAATGTAAGCAAACAGTGCACATATAGGCATACAGACACACACAGGAAGTCAAGCCATTAGTTACAGATTGATATCTCACAACAAAACATCAACAGTCTCAGACAAACACATGCCTTGTAACAGTGGCACCATTCAAGCCTGAAATACTGAACCCACTCTCTCACCGTCTCTCTCTCTCTCTCTGTCTGTCTGTCTCTCTCTCTATTTCTCTATCTCTCTCTCTTTCCGTCCGCAGGCAAGCGGCCCCATGGGTGTAACATCTGGAGGAAAGCCTTCAAACGCAAGCACCACCTGAGCACTCGCGCCTGCACTCTGGGGAGAAGCCCTACCAGTGTGACAAGTGTGGGAAGAGCTACTCCCACTCCGTGTCCTATTCCCAGCACATGAATCACCGCCACTCCTACTGTAAGAAGGACAGACCGAGGGCTCGCGCCAGGGGCCCGGGGCGCCAGGACGGCCTTTAGGCTGGGGAACGGGAGGAGACCGACAGCCCCCTCCTCCTCCTGGGACAGCAGTCAGATAGCAGGCCCACCTCCACCTCCCCACCCTCCCAACTGGACTCTGATAAGAGGGAGAGCGAGGAGGACGAGGAAGAGGAGGAGGACGAGGATGAGGGGATGGAGGCCATAAGTACGGATGACATTCGGGTGGTGCAGGTGGGCGATGACGGGGAGTGTGAGATATATGAGGGGGAGTTTGAGGAGGAAGACACGAGAAGAGAGAGGAGGAGGAGGGTGAGGAAGAAGGGAGGAGAGAGGAGGTGGAGGAGGGTGAGAGGGGAGAAGAGGGGGAGGAGCAGAGAGATGAAAAGGAGGTTGAGGAAGAAGGGAGGAGGAGAATAAGAGGGGAGAAGAGGGGGAGGAGAGTAGCAATGAGAAACAGGAGGGAGGAGAAGAGGAAGAGAAGGAAACCATGGTAACTGAGGACGCTATGGAAACAGGACAAAGAACCGCATGTGGACAAGACCGTGAAGGAGGGGTTGGAGAATGGTCCCACAACAGAGAAAGTCGTAGTGAATGGTGAATGAAGGAAGAAAAGAACATTGAAGTACATTAGTGAAGTACGTTCTACAAGGATTGTAGAACAATGGAATTAAACGGTGTCAAATAAGAAGACAAACCTCATATTGTCCAAAAAAAAAGAAGAGTAACAACCATGGTTGCTAGATGCTGTGTCTCGGTCCACTACTGTGTACAAATCCCTGTGTGCCTCAACCAGAAAAAGTGTTTTTCTTTCTTGTAAAAAGAATATCAGTGTTAGAAATTGTTTATAGAAGATTTTAAAAGGAAAAAAAAACTCACCCAAGGACTTGTTAGAGTTGACCCGTTTTAAAACACTGTTGTCAGTGTTACTAATTTTGGCGCTCATGTTTTAACCATTTGAACCTGTACAGATGATAGATTTCTATACCTTTTTATTGCCAATGAAGTTTGCTAAATCAGTATTTTATTGAGTTTTAAGAACAAAAAAACCCTCTGCACTAGCATTTGATTTGTTTTTTTTTTAGTTTGATTGTTAGCCTTAAAGAAGAAAAATGAAGTATTCTTGGGGGGGGGGGGGTGTTATTGGGTGCCAATAATGTTGACATGTTAATTTAGTTAATTCCATTGACCCCTAAATAAAGTACAATGTATTTCACATAGTGTACAATTACTTTGTGGCCTCCACCAAGAGGGGAAACAATTAAAAGCAAGGTTAGGTTTGGGATCATTCATTGTTATTACTAAATAGATAACGTGATAGCCCTGGAACCCAGCTCTGGACGTCTGATCACAGCGCTTATGATGCAGATAAGAATGATGTCACACAAACATCATATTTTGAGTTGGATGGCTGTTTTGGTTTATTGCCTGAACCCCTGAAAGGTAGGTCGGTAGATAGGTACTTATAATACAAAGGCTAAGCACAGCACAAACTTTCTAGTTGGTGGCTTGTCTACTCTATCCCTGAAGAGCAGAGGCATTGCGCTGGTGCCGTTTTATTCGCACAAAGTACGCGCCACCTGCTGGACAAATGCACTACACTTAGAGGACTATAAATAAATATATATATATATATATATATCAGTGGCGGCTCCTGAGCTGAAAATTGGGGAGGCAGAAAACTTCCCTTTAAACTGATTATTGGTCTTAATCATTTTTCAATCAGTTTCCTTGATTAACAATAGGCTACATCAGCGTTTAATTCACCAATTACTCAATGCCATCAAATGTAGCCAGTTCTTCTCAATGAGGCTATTAGGCAAGTAATAAAATTATTTTCACTTGCATCGCATAATTGTGCACATTTTAATCAACATTATAATTGTGGATACATGTGCTCTTCGTTCTCCGCACTCTTAATTACGAAAATATTCATGGAAATTAAACGATCTGAAAGCTCAGCTTTTGTTAGATTCTTTTTTATTGCAGGTTTAGCACAACCTCATCTTTTGTTAGATTATTTTTTTTAAATAATTAAAAAAATTATCTAACAAAAGCTGAGCTTTAAGATCGTTTAATTTCCATGGATATTTTCGGAATTAAGAGTGCGGAGAACGAAGAGCACATGTATCCACAATTATAATGTTGATTAAAATGTGCACAATTTTGCGATGCAAGTTAAAATAATTTTATTACTTGCCTAATAGCCTAATTGAGGAGAACTGGCTACATTTGATGGCATTGAGTAATTGGTGAATTAAACGCTGATGTAGCCTATTGTTAATCAAGGAAACTGATTGAAAAATGATTAAGACCAATAATCAGTTTAAAGGGAAGTTTTCTGCCTCCCCAATTTTCAGCTCAGGAGCCGCCACTGATATATATATATTATAGATATATATAAATATATGGATAAAGAAGTGTGTATACTCCGTATACCCTCCACTACACCACTGCAAAAAGCACATACATATGAAACACATAAGGGTATACCGGGTCAGCTGCCAGTGTGTGGTGAATATGCGGCGGCTGGTGACAGAGCAAAATAATGGACAAAATAATAAATTAAATATAAAATAGGACAAAATAATGGGCAGAAAAGCAGTGATAGCTGAGGGCAAAGACAATTTGCCTGTACTACCTTACATAACTTAATTTAACATGAGATCAGCTTCATTAAAGTGTGGTGATAAAAGCTTGGCATGTTTATCCTTGATTGTGTTGCGGGCTCTTCTGATGCGGCTTAAATGTCCTGGATGGGAGCAAAGCTTCTGTGGCGGGGCTTGAGCTGTTCTCATCACTCACTGGATATTGTCCTGAGCAGGAACCGTATTGTACATCAGTGTGTTAGAGAGAGTCCATAACATAACCACCTAAACGAAGCTAGATGCAGGGCTTAGACGTAGATATCAGTGCTTGATGCTAACATAAGAAGACCTGAGCCTGGACCCAACTAGCTAGAACATTTCCATATGAACAGAATGATCCCACGCCATGAAATAAATTAATCTGTAATGAATACAGAATATTATCACACCGTTTCCCCATTACCACTGTGTTTCTCTCGCTAATAATAGGCTACTAACCGCGAGAACCGCTTAAATCCGAACCAGAACTTTAGTAGATGTCCACATTCTCACACGTTTCAGCTCATGCTCTTATTTTGAAAGGCTTATTGAGGAGGCGTGACATCACATAGAAAGCAATACCCCTGATTGGCTGACTACATTTGTGGATCGTACAGTTGAAGTTGGATGTTTACATACACTTAGGTTGAAGTCATTAAAACTCATTTTTAACCACTCCACAGATTTCATATTACTGTAACTATAGTGTTGGCAAGTAATTTAGGACATCTACTTTGTGCATGACACAAGTAATTTTTTCAACAGTTGTTTACAGACAGGTTATTTCACTTTTAATTCACTATATCACAATTCCAGTGGGTCAGAAGTTTACATACACTAAGTTGACTGTGCCTTTAAATTTTAATATTTGGTCGCATATCCTTTGCATGCCATGACTTCCTGATGTCTGTGACCCAACAACATCAAAAGACTCTTGATATCTTATTTTCTGGTACGCTTACAAGTGATAATATAACGTCTCTGCATTTGAATGAGTCTCTATGGGAATTGGGGGTGGGACTAGATTTAGCTGTAAATTATGCTGGAACCGTATGGAATACATGATTGGTAAAATGGCTGTAAGTCATCAAGGGTCTGAGGTATCAAACGAGCCGCAAACCATCACTCTGCTGCCAGATATGCAGTAGATATGAATGGATCACTTTAAGGATAGTTTCTCCTGACAAATTTTCCTATTGAACTCTATGGAAAAATAAGTCAGGAGAAGAAACCCTTCAAGTTATCCATCCATATCTACTGTATTTCTGGCAGCAGGGTGATGATTTAAGGCTTGTTTGACACGTCAGACCCTTGAGGACTTAGAGCCATTTATATGGGGGTAAATCGATGTCAAAATTATTGTAAATGCACAGACTATGAGTCACAAATATATATTACAATTTGTAAACACAAAACACGGTCGAAAAAACGACTAAGTAGCTTAAATATAGTAGCGATGGGTGTAAATAGTAGTAACATCAGTGCCTTGGTCTTCCTGTAACCCACTACAAGGAAAAGTGATATCGCACTTTTATTTCACGCTTCATGTATGTGTAATTTTAATTACGGTGATATATTATAATATTAATATCGTCATATCCCCATGTCTGTATTTTGTTATATTGTGTTGAATACTAGTAGTGTAATACTGTCAGAGTCCCGGCAGATTCCCGCATTGCCCTATTAAACCTCATTGATTAAACTGAATGTTTCGGCCTGTTTCCTCTCTCACGCTGACGGAATGATCCAATCTTATAAGTGCCGAGGGTGAATTCCCTCACGGCATATCACGTGTTTAACCTCTTCCTACCAAGGGCAAAATATACCAATTTTCGCCTGTTTTCACTAGTGACCAACAAAGCTGTTTATCTCAAAAACTGTAAAGGCTACAAATATTGTTCATAGCTTTTATTAAAACAGAGAACTGCACTATTATGACTAAGTAGTCATAATTCATATACATACACTTCTTGCTACTTAACTACAACAATTTATGTACAGAAATTGTGAAAAAACTAAAAAACGGGTACCTACATTCACATTTCTGATTTTTTACCTGATGAGCTACAAGAGCAATGGAGGAAATAACTCCTCTTTGTGATTCCTCAATATGCTGCCTATCTCTGCTAAAAACATGGTGTCAATATCTCAAACCATTCAAATTCTACAGAGCTTTTTTTCAGGTGAACCATTTCGGTTACCAAAGTTGGCACAAATTGTGCAAAATGGCAAGGTTCCAGAAAAGGCTCAATATGATTTATTTTTTACGTTTTACAATAAAATCTGATAATTGGTAATGAAAGTAAATTTTTAGATGTGTTTTTGGTGTGTTTCATATTACACAACTAACTAGCCTACCCGTGGTCCCCAAAAAGGTCTCCAAACCCATGTAGCAGCACAGTAAATCTTGTATTCCACCAGAGCCTCATTAGCCAGAAATGAGTCCAGGTATAAAATCAAATGTCCACCCTAGATAAAATAAACTCCTGCATAATAATCAACAACAACAAACTCATCCTAATGTTATCTCTCCCTCATGTTACGTCACGCATAAATTGCTCATTCGTTTACCTGCACAGCCTGCTGCACTGCATACAGAACAATTTACTCAAGTGGAACAAAACAAACCCTTCAGATGCCATTTCATTCAAAAGAAACTCGGAACAGCTTGTCTCAGACACAAATAGATAGCTAGCTGCTATGTGTAATTTTGCTGACTAGCTTGCCATTGTTACAATATAATAATGTTAGCTATATTCATTTAATTCAGAGGGATTCGTTTTATACATAACAGTGAATTCGCACTGGTATACCGGCAAAATAATCTGTTACCTTACATCACTGCGTCACTGAGACCGCAAAACCATATGTGGGCTAGGACCTGCTGCACGGAGAAATTCCTGAATAACCTAGACATAACTAACCAAAAACTTATGAAAGAGACTGTAAAGTAAAAAGATAAACAGCGCATTTACCTTATGAATTGTGCTTTGCTAAACAGAATGTAGCGAGCTATGCTACAAGGTAAAAACACTGCGCCATCTTGGTTTGATAATTACGCTTGGTTGCCTTCTCCTCTTACACAGGGTTGCATTTACTTGTCTCAGACACAAATAGATAGCTAGCTGCTATGTGTAATTTTGCTGGCTAGCTTGCCATTGTTACAATATAGTAATGTTAGCTATATTCATTTAATTCAGAGGGATTAGTTTTATACATAACAGTGAATTCGCACTGGTATACCGGCAAAATAATCTGTTACCTTACATCACTGCGTCACTGAGACCGCAAAACCATATGTGGGCTAGGACCTGCTGCACAGAGAAACTCCTGAATAACCTAAAAATAACTAACCAAAAACTGTATGAAAGAGACTGTAAAGGAAAAAGTTAAACAGCGCAGTTACCTTATGAGATGTGCTTTGCTAAACGGAATGTAGCGAGCTACGCTACAAGGTAAAAACACTGCGCCATCTTGGTTTGATAATTACGCTTGGTTGCCTTCTCCTCTTACGCAGGGCTGCATTTACTTGATTTACAACTGCATTGTGTTGAATGAGGGCTTGTCTGAAAGATAAGAGTCTTGGCTATTGGCTGGAATATTTGACAGACAGTTTTAAAACCCAATGGAAAGCAAATAATACTCGGAGTGGAGGCGGGTCGATGCTAGTTTTTCCCACTTTAGATAGGCTTATTGTGCTATCAGTCAAAGAAATACACCCAATTGATGACGGTTTTGCATAAATCTCTGCAATCAAGTACAAAACCACTGTGGCTAAGATATACTAAGCCACGGGATTGGTACTCCAGAAACTGGCTGAGTTTCACAACGCCAAACTGAACACAGCCGAACAAGTCGTAATCAAGTGCAGAAAAGCACAAGTCGGTTTAAAATTGGAAAAAAATCATGTACAGCCGTATGAAAGTTTTAAAGTATTTTTTCTTGAAGCCTAAAGGTATAATGATTTTTCAAACCAAAGCTTTGTGAAATACAATTAAGCAGAACAGTTTACCAGCACATTGTTTATGGTGTGACATCAAGCTGCAATACATGTTTGAGAATTAGGTCCAACGTTATTTACGAAGTTTTATCTCGACGTTTTGGGCTTAAAAACCACTTTCCCAGAAGGAATGGATATATCTTAAGGATATTAATTTCTGCCACGCCCGCGTTACCGCTAGGGGGCGTTTGGCAGCAAGAGGTTAAGGTTGATAAAGGGTGACCTATAGTGACTTGGGTTCAGTATTCAAAGTACTGAGCCGCTAACAGGGCAACTGGAGGTGATCCCTGAACAATGGTCCATAACTATTGTGTTGTAATTGAGAATAAATTGGTTAATTAAATTAATTCTAATTTAATGGATAAAATCATTCTGAATTACATACCATCAATCTGACATAAATGGAGGTCCCACCGAGATGTCTCTACTAATGCTAGACTTTTGAATGCTTTACATTTAAGAGGAAAGTATTAGGACGGGTTTATGGTAATGAACTCAGCAGTGTGAGAGGAACTATTCACCTTAAAACAAGTTACCCATTTTTTAAAATCTATGCCATACCTGTGTGCCTCACCACCCTGTTTAAAGTGTGTTAAACCAGTTTATTTTGAGTTGAACCGCTCAGTGTGGAGCAGCCGCTAAGCCCTGTCCTGAAACTGTGCAATCCCCCATGAGAAGGAGACAGTAAAGGCCCCAGAACCTCATTCCAGGGTGGAGACCAAACTGGCCTGAGCCCTGCCACTGACCGGAAGGCCGACCTCTCCTGAAATCTGCGGCGATTGCCGCACAGAAGACTGGATCAGCGGAGCACGGTTATAAGAATACACTGATTAATGGTTATTACCTTGGCTGATGCTGGTATAAGTGTGAATTCATATGTATAGGTAGAGATAAGAGTATGTGTATGTAGATTATGTCCACTGTTTTGTAGTTGGTATTATTTCTCCACTAGTATACTAAATCTTCTCTATCTTTCTCCCTTGCCACCCTTCTAAATCCTTCACCCCTATCTAACACTATCTGTGACACTCCCACTCACCCTCTTGGTGTGTGCTGTTCTGCCTACACTCCTATAGATAACTCCCCAGTGACACTGCACCCTCATTTAGAAGGCAGAGGACTCATTCCGCACAGAGGGGACCCTAGCCACGGGTCATAGGAGGCTGTCGGAATATCCTTTCCAGAGCAGAGGTGTCCATCTTTTGATTTACAAGAGTAGAACCCCTGCTTTGGAAATGTCTTTGGTTACCGTAAGTGCACCTTCCCTTATCTCTCTCTGCACCTCAAATAGCACATACACAACCACATTAGGGAACTATGGCTAGCCCCCTGGCACGTGACAACCCCTTTTTCTCAACCAGTCCCTCTCCTGAGGGAGAGGAATCCCCAGCACTCATGCCGAACTCCCCCGGCCCCCAATCACTACGGACCACTATGAATGCGGAGTACTTAAATTGGTGCTCCGAACACCTCCTGAGAGAATTTGTCAGCCGCGAACTGGAATTAAACCAGGCCGCTATGCAGTGGAGCCGCACCGACCTTGAGGAGCTGTTCCGGACCCAGAGGGGATTATTACAAATGCTGAACCAACCCCATCGGTAAGAACTGGAGCCCAGCGCCTGGCCGGGATCGCTGTGACTATGGTTTTCTCGTGCCAAGTTGTGCTGAGTAGAGAAAGAGCGACAGAGCACGGAACCAGGGAGGACCAAGGGGCACACCAGCTCCAGCTCATCGAACTAGAGCAGCAGCTGCATGTTCTCTGCCAACAGCGGGATGAGAACCTCCAGGAAACAATGAGACTGCAAGGGGTTGTGGAACAGCAAAGACATGACTGGGAGCAGGAGAAACGAGAATGGTGGGATGCACACTGTGACATCAGACACATGAGAGATGCCCTGGAAGCCCAAACCAAGGAGCTCCAAGCTAGCGCCGAAGCCCAGAAAGAGATGGAGGACCTCCTTCGCTGGGGCACCCAAACACTAGAGTCCACCAGACGGGAAGCGGACATAGCACGCGCCACAGCACACACTCTCCGCACACGAGTGCAAGCACAGGAAGAGATGGAAAGGTTGAACAGCCGTATGAGAGAAATGTCAAAGGAAAAGTCCCCTCAACGATCTATCACTGCCAACTCACCGCTGCGGTCTCCATTGCGCAAAGAGGGAAATTGGACTGCACAGGAAAGGAGCTCCAGGGGGCAGCATATGACCAGGCCACCACTCCTGAGCCCAGCTGTTAAGACACCCCCACACAAACTCCCCCAAACAGTGGCCTGGATGCTCAGCCCACCCAGATCGGATCCCTACCGTGCCTGGAACCCAGCGCCCCCAGCACAGAAGCACCAGCCACCACACACTATTGCCACCCAGACCAGCCACAGCCTCCCAGAAAGACCCACCCCTGCACCTACCGGAGACAATGCAATGCCCCAAGGGGGAGTCTCACCTAGGTACTACGTGGTGCCCAGCACCCATCCAACGCCCCCACAGGTGCATCGCCTGACACCCTCACCTACGATCCAATCTACCCGCTGGGCCATTCCACCCACAGACCATCAGGGACCCCAGGAACCCCCAGCATCTTCGTCATGGCTGCCACACCGTCAACACACCACATCACATCACATTCCCACAACTTGGAAGCAGCAACCCTTTGATCCCCAGCTGGGCCACTCTGATGTGGAGGCATATTTGATGGAGGTGCGCCAGCAGGTTAATTACCTAGGATTGGTAAATGAGGACAGCAAAATAACCCTCATAACCCAATCCCTCACAAAAGGCCCTAAAGACTGGGCCTTCCACTATATCAATGAACACAACCCCACATTTGAACAATTTTGTCATGAACTCTGCAAGAAATACCAAGCCCCCATGAGCGCTTTCTCCAAGATTAAAGCGCTAATGGACAAGAAACAAGGCCGTGAAGAAAGTCCAAGGGATTTCTTTGATGTACTGAACCAGGCCTATACAAGAAACCTGGCCTCACAGGATTACAACCCCAATCTTCTCAGAGAAGCTTTCCTGGACAATCTGCATGAAGACATAAAAGGGCTAGTCATAGCAGTGGCCACGAGAGCAACCTCTATGCAGGACATAGTGAGTCATGCCCAACATAACTGGCTCAGCATGAGCAAAAAGAAGCCAGACCAGCGGGAGGTAACAGAAGTCCTGGCGATCCAGTCTGCACAACAGAGATTGGATTTAGGACTATCCCCTCCCAGGTCCCCTCCAACTCACTGGCCACACAAGTCCAGATCTTCCCCGCATTCCAGGAGAGATCGCTTCCACTCTGGCCAGACAAACTCGCCTCCACGGTCACCCCGCCATAACTGACTGGACACCTTAAATGACAAGCTGGACCAGTTACTGGACATCCTGACTGCACAAGAAGGATCTAAAGCCTCCCAACAACAGCACAATCCGGCCCCCCCCCCCCCACAGGCATCCCCCACCCAATGACGTGTTTCGGCCTCTGCGAGCACAACTATGCATGACAGCTCCGACATGACAATGGACATGGTCATCCCCCTTACCGAGCCAATTATGAAACTATGCTCGTTAACTCGCAGAGGCCCTGCACATAGACCTTATGCTATACTACAGTTCGACTAAGCCTTCACGGTAGAAGCCCTCCTGGACACTGGTGCTGGAATTTCCCTCATGACGCACTTGCTCTTTGAAGCCATACAGAGAAGAAGGGAACACACAGGCCGCCCCCTACAGCTCAGTGAAAGCAACCTGAACTTCACAGCATATGGCAGCGAACAGCCACAAAATCTTAGGGGTGTGATTGAGCTTGAACTAACCTTTGAAGGATTATCCATAATACACCCCATCTATGTCGCATCACATGACCGTCCCATACTATTGATAGGGATGGACTTACTCAGCCGACTCAGGCCCACTATTGACTGTGGCAGAAACGTTCTCTGGGGCCACAAGCCACAAGCTGACCACTATGTCCCTGGGCCCCTTACGGCCATCTGTGCCTGAACACTGGGTTGGGTGTCCCCTGACGGCCATGGAAGGACTGCTGAGAAGGACGAAGAATAGCTAAGCTTACAATTCAGTTAACATGGTGACATTTATCTCCGTTTTTTAACCATAGGCTATCGAAAAAACCTTATGCACAGTGAATCCGCTGTAGCCTAGGCTATTTGAAAAACAATAAAAGCAATATTCACTGGACAAGGTTTTGAACTTTTTTCAGTCATAAACCATTCTATTTACTTACAGGCTGTATTCCTAGATAAACAGAGCTGTATTGTAATGACATCTGAAGCGCATTTTCAAAACTCAAATGTCCGTCTATTGCAGTGCGCAAGTTTTCCATTGAATGACAATTCACGCATTAGGTGTAAATGACAATTCACCCATAAGGCTTGATATAGGTGTTATCAGCTCCTTTTTAATGGATAGCCATTGTCCCGTACCATCGCACATCGCCTGGATGTTGATGGAGTGGGCTGAGAGCAATGTAATGTGGCATCGTTTCCCTTCGCTGAGGGAAAGGTATGTGGACCTATGGAACCTTTTATTATTATGCATTTTTGATATAGCCTACACAATAATAATATTTCACATTGTAATCTTGATATTTTAGTCATGCTTGTGCGAGCCCCTGTGTGTAACAGACAGGAGGGTATGCGCGTTGTACACACGCCTATGTAGACGCACTTATATGCGCCGTTAAAATAACGTAAACAACTGCGACGTGACTTTAGACCAGGTTTGTGGTGGTTCTATCGCAAGCGCTTTCTGCTGGCTAAAGATAGCAATACGCCAAAAATAATCCTGGCCACTCCTCAATTTAAGACCAACACACCCAGTTCACTTGCAACGGGCAAGAATACATGGTAGTTAAAGAGGACGTAAGCGCTAGGCGTTATAATGAACCTAGCGCCGGGAGTAAGATAGCAAAGACACTTGCATTTGGGTTAGCGCCACTTTGCGCCGGGTGTAAGATAGGGCCCCTGGAGTTATAAAGCCTTAACCCTATTTACTTTGGCCTATCTGGTCCAATTTTTGTCTAGTTTTTACTAGTGTCAATTAAGTGCCAATATCTCAAAAACTATTCACTACACATCCATGGTTGAAAGTTTGAATGAAAGAAGAGGCTTGTCCCATTCAGAAATTTGCAACAGAATAAATTTATGTCAAAGTGGTCACATACAGTTACAAAATACACATAAGAATACAAAAAAAGTACAAAAGGCCTTGTGTTTTTATAGTTTATCACTGAATATCTCAACTTCAAAGTACTGGAGCAAGCCAGAATTGCTTATACTAGTGCAATAATATGTTGTCCACTTGTGTATACAATTTGGTAAAGATATCTACAGGCTTTCCTTATCCATTGGTATTTTTTCCCAAAACGGGGCCCAGGTGTCCCAAAAGCTATCCAAACCTCTCCAAATAAAAAACATGTGCATATCTTTCTGTATAGGCATGTCAATCTTCAGAAAACTTTATTTTTCTTTGAAAGCAGTTTTTGAAATACAAAATGTGAAGAAAATTAACCTATATATGTTTTGTGTTTATGTGTATGAGGGTATTCTCTTACAAAGCGTGCCCAAAAGTGCCCAAATACCTCTCCGAAAAGGATTACTTAACATAATGTTATCCAACCAATCTGCTTTACATTTAGAATAACAGGTTTATCTATAACAAGCCTTCAACATGACTTTTTACAGCAAAAGTAATGAATCATACGTCACTTTATTTGGCAACCCTGTCTGTTACCACCTCCTATGACAGAGGTGTCAGGTGGGGGAGGGGTGTCTTCACTGTCCTCCCTGAAAAAGACAGATTCAAGTGCATTACTAAGTAGAATCACTGAAAAATTAGAACACTAATTATCTCAAAAGGACATATGGTAAGTATTACAATTAAAGAGATACTGCAGAGCCTTTTCTAAGGCCTTTTTTACCACTTCAATTTGAACTAGATCTCGTGAGTAGGTGTGGTCATATGATGATTGTGCCACGTAGTCATATTATGAATATTCATACGGTTAAGGAGTGAAAGGGTGTGTCTTGGTAAACTGACTCAGGCCCACTGAACTCAGCCCCCTTCCTGCTCTCTCCTCACAACTCAACAAACAACAAAATGGCGAGCGACAAGAGTGACAGCAGTACTGCAGGGAGTTTTGAGGTGGAGGAGTTTGAAAGGATTCCTTCATGGTAGAAGACTCTTCCTCGCGAAGATGTTGCTTAGGCAATACAGCCGTTTTAATTAGAGTCACTGGCAGCAGCAGCCACCGCCCCGGCTATATTGGTTGAGCGACATCTTCGTGATCGAGGAGAGGCCCGGGGATGTAACCGAATGGTAGAGCTAACGTTACCTAGCTAAGTTAGCTTGTTTGTGTGCCTAAAGTAACGTTACTATTAAATACATTCAAATACACAGCAAAACCCAGTCACACAGTAACGTTAGTATATTGAACATGGCTGGTTGTAGCGCCCAGCTCCACTTAGTCCGGAGACAATTGTTATCATTTATCAGCTAACATTATTCATAAATGATAGCGATAACTAGCTAGCTATCTAAGTTACCAGTTCTCTGGACCAAACGGGGCTAAACTCACACACAATAGACTGCTTTGCATTACCTAAATTATGGATACATTCCATCTCTCGGCAGATTATGAAAGCTAACAGAGCCGGTGGCGTTACACCGAGGAACGATACATCTCTGACTCCTTGGCATAATGCAGGCAAGTTAGCTAAAGATACCAAAGTAAGACGTTGTAGATGAATAACTCTCTATGGCTACGTTCACACTGCAGGTAAAAAGTGGCCCAGATCCGATTTTTTCCTCAAATGTGACACAGATCTGATTTTTTTATGGAAGTGTGAACAGCGAAAGAGAGTTCTCATTTCGGCCACTTTTGAATGTGGTATTAGATGCCGATACATAACCGATTGTGTCAAAGCGACCGCAGTCTGTCAGACCGGAATTAATGTGACTTTTTACGTCATTTTTGATGTAGCTAGCAGGGTTTTCTCATGTAGCTGCTTACCGAACATTATGGTTGTCGGTCCAATGTGTCAATAGTTTAATCTAAGGGTGCGCAGTGATGTTAGGCTACACGTTACACATGAAGTTGAACAGATGTGTCGTGTGATAGCTTTTTTATATTGTGTATTTTAACACGGCTGGAACGCTGTATTGACCAATCTGCATCCCGGAACTATCCGTTTTCTAAATGTTATATCAACTGGTCTCACTAGCCAAACGGCCGAGCGCTCCATTTTCTTAACTCGCCCTTCCTCATAATCACTCGTCCAGGCAAGTGGGTGAGGTTAATTTCATGCCTTGCTTGAGTTTCACTGAAACCGCCGATGTCACGGCCCCCCCCCATTCATGGCTCCGATCTTGCATTCACGAGTCACTCTGCACAGAAGTACAGCCATGGCAGGACAAAAAGCTAGTAAAAACCTTCGCTTTTTTCCCGTCTCCTCACCCTTATCATTAGCTCCACTGCACATCAACTTTAAAATGAACGCAGTAGCTGTGACTTTGATGACTTCCTTTTTGTTGTTGTTTATTTCTGCAGGCTGTGTAACAGGCGCTATGTCTTTTGTTTTTGTTAATTTGCACGGGTCATTTGAGGAGAGCAATCAGTTCACACTGGAATCAGATATGGGCCACATTAAAACATTTATGTGAACAGCCAAACAAAAAAAATCGGATCTACTGGCTACTGTCTATCGTGTTTATATCTGATCTATAGTGTGTACATCGTATTCTTATCATACCTCGAGCTGTTACTCTGCATTTCCTAGCGTTTACATTTCATACTGTCCATACTAGTGTTCACACTGTATATTATCTTAGTGTATTCATACCACTGTGTTCATACTGTTCATTCTGTTAATACTGTATATATCTTAGCACATTCATACCTACCCTTACTGTTTATTCTATTTATATTATACATATGTACATTACACTGCACTTTACTGCTTCTTTGGCACTTCTGGTTAGATGCTAAAGTGTATTTCATTGTCTCAGTACTTGTACTATGTGCAATGACAATAAAGTTGAATCTAATCTAATCTAAATATCAGTCATGCCAGCAACTGCTCAATTTAAGCCAAGAAAGAAGTTTGGTCAATAGTACAGAATATACAAGGCAACCAATTGCATTGAACATTTTCTTATATAATATGTCCAGGGAGAGGGTAAAGGTCCAGTCTGTTCCCCCACCCATGGTCTTCCACTCCTGTTGTTGGTAGTGCTAGATCCGGGCCTTGCTGTCATGACTGCCGCTCACAAACCTCAGACTGGACACACACACGTCATTATAGTGGTTGTGTTACTGATCTTATCACCTGTCATTGATGCACTGCCTAACAAACAATGTGTGTAATGACTGAATTAACCAAGGAACAACCTTGCTAGATACAAACTAGCCATGTTATCTAGTTGAGCTAGCTACCATTCATTGTAATCAGATGTACTGATACGGTCAAAACTAAGTGTTGCTAACTTTAACAATAAATCTAATAACCAAAGATAAACTTTGTATACCAATGAACACCAATAACTGCAAGTAGTTTGAGGTAAATGTAGGCCAACGGACATGGTTATGGTAGCTAGCAAAGTGTTGCTTACGTAAGCTAACTGCATTTGGAATCTAACAAGCTATTATCTTACGATAAACACTAACTAAAGCTGGCTACATAAAATACCACTATTGACTAAATTGATGAGAGGTCCGCTAATGCGTTAAAATGTCAGGAAATGCAGTCATTTCATCAACTTACCAGTGAGCGTGCCTCGGAAACACTGAAAATGAATGGGGTTCAATGTTGGAACTATACAGTGTTTGTAACTATTGGTCGCCACATGACACGCGTTACTTCCGCATTCGATTACAACAGAAGTCTATGGGAGTGTCGCAACTCTCTTTCTATATGGCTCTGGCCATGTGGTATTCTCTGGCCACGCTAGGCCCTGGATTCTGTGAATATTTTTGTGTTCTGGTGTTTCTCCTCAAAAAGAGACAAGACACCCTGACCACTTTAAGATTTATATCATAGATAAGCCAGCGCCTCAGTGTGACTGAATTGCCTTCTTGCCTGTGGACTAGGGGGCAGAGAGAAACGCAGATCCTTGGTCAGGTCAGCAGAGCAGGCCTCTTGATAACCGAGTACTATTGAATGGACTATGAGCAAGTTTGCCATATTACATTATACATTCTCTATCGGAGTTTGTAATCTCAAAGCTATATACCCGACAATTGTTAGCGGAGTGCTCTACCAACTGCACCATACAACTATATTTTGATAGCTAAAATGTAATATATGATCCAGAGTTTCAGTTGAAAATTAGATCCATATCCTTAAAGAGATAGTTCACCCATTTAAAAAAAATGTATATTGTTTTACTTACCCCCAAAATTTTATGTTAAGCTGTCCTGGTCTCGCCGCTGTAGCTAAATTATTGTAAATCCTGAATTGGAGCAATGCTAACAATTAGCATCTTGTCATTGTATATAATTGCCCCCAGGCTAACTTGCTGTAAATTAAACGCCGAAATCCACTCAACAGCTTTACAAGTGTCGTTGTTGGAAACGAAAATGCACATATGATTACCGAGTGCATAAGGATGATATTTTCGCTCAAATTACAGTATATGATGTTGTTTCAGATTTCAGATGTCGTTGTTTACATTTAAATAAGACCATCCGGCAAAAGGAACTTTTATCCAGTAACTTTTATTGTCCCTCCGCACTAGCACTAACTTCCAGTCTACTTCCGTACTTTTGTGGTGATTCTGACATAAATTTATTCTGTTGCAAATGTCTGAATGGTACAGCCTCTTCTTCAATTCGAACTTTAAACCATGGATGTGCAGTGAATAGCTTTTCAGATATTGACAATTAAATACTAGAAACTAGGTGAAAATTGCCTCTGGTGGGCCACAATTAATAGGGTTAATGGATTTAGGAATAATTAGACATTTTATGTATCTCTTCTTGTGTTGTTTACAGCCTATTGCTAGCCATGTGATTTAAAAAACAAGCATAATGGACATTTCACATCCATGAAACTATTTTGTGTCTTCACATGAAACATCTCCAGAACAAGGTCAACTCCATTTGTTTTCCTTTACAAATAAAGCCTTTGTTTAAATCTACCATGGCTTACAACAGTGCATGCAGTTACTTAAAGCACAACTGAACTTTGGTAGAACTTTGGGTTGTGTAGTTACCTGGCCATGATTTGAGTCCAAATAGTGGTGAAATATGTTTGTTAGTTGCTCTGTGCTCCCCTGGGGTGATAATCCAGAATAGGGCATTTGTCACTCTCCATTCACTTCTATGGGGTAGCTGAAACGGTCTCAAAATGACACTTCTAGCACGTATATATGACCGGGAAAGAAGCGGATTCTGTCAATACAAAAAATAACTCGTCCTCGTACGTTTTTTTTTTTGTGTAATTAAAATTATTTATGAAGTACTATTTTCTTCAATGTTGTTAGCAAGCTACCAGAAAAGACTACCAAAATGTTGGCAGGTCAGACCATAGATATATACTAGTACTAGGAACGTTTGCTTCTGTGGTTTCTGACGCATCGGCGCATTAACGCTGTTTCTGGCACAAGAACATTACCTACCTACTGGATCTACGTTCCAAATAAAATACGAAAAAGCAAGAAAAGGGCCATTGAATTAAAAAATAAAATATGCAGATGGACTGGTTATTGTTTGTATTGACAGAATCCACTTCTTTCGCGGTTGTATACGTGCTAGAAGTGTCATTTTGAGACCGTTTTAGCTGCCCTATAGAAATTAATGGAGAGCGACAAATACCCTATTATGGATTATCACCCCAGGGGAGCACAGAGCAACTAACAAACATATTTTGCCACTATTTGGACTCATATCATGGCCAGTGTTACGACCCCGGAAATGGACTGGACTCAAATGCACAACTCGAACACAGGAATGCCAATACTCAATTGTTTTATTGCTTCGACCAGGGTTCACTCCTGAAGCATGGGGAGAAAGGCAAAGGCAGTTATTGTTCCAAGCCGGAACTGGGCTTTAAAGACAGACAGACAGAGCGCGTAGCTCTAATAAATTATGCTTCGACCAGATCTCCTGAAGCATAGGGAGAACATATAAGACGGACAGTCCAGGTAATGGGATCAGCAGGGGAGCAGCGGGAAAAGGAGAGCAGGGCAGAGTGGAGTGGCAGGAGTAGTGCAGGACAGTGGAGCGGAGTCCGGGCAGGACGTGGGCGCAGCAGCAGCAGCAGCAACAGCAGCAGCAGCAGCACAGGCAGGAGGCGGGCACCGCCGCAGAGTGGTGGAGCTGGAGCCCCGGCTGCATGCACACACGTCAGATGGATGGCAGGAAACCGCAACACAGGCAGGGATAGCAAACAACTCCAGGTTGGCAGACTCAAGCAGACAACATTAGTACAGGGAGGCAGGGAATAATTGAACAGTAGGAAGCGCCGTTCCAGACGGGAGCTAGACGGAGACTTAGACGGAGTAGAGAGGCGAATTAACGCCGGTACAAGACAAGACTTAAATAGCAAGACTAGACTGGATACTAGGTATTCCCAAGACAAGACCAGAGGTTTCAGACAAGAGAGTTAACGAACTGGCACAGGACAGAGAACACCGGGTGGCTAAATACAACATTAATTGATATCAATTAAGTGCCGCGTGCGAATGTATGCGAGGGTGATTAACAGAGCGGAGAGTGTGTGGAATGCATGTAAAACGGAGGAATGGGATAGGCGGAGAGAAGAGTGGTGAGACAGAGTGACACGAAGGGAAAAACCACGCCCAACCTGCAGCACGGGGAAACAAACTAGGGAGAGACAAACATGAAACAGGGGGAGAAGGAAAACACGGGAAACAAGAGGACGGGAGTGAGAACATCACAGCCAGGTAACTACACAACCCAAAGTTCTAGCAAAGCTCAGTTGTGCTTTAAGAAGTTTCATTTTGGGAAACTTCTTAAGTAACTGCAACCAGACATTGTTAATTACAGACCTGCATGTGGGCCAAACCCATGCACAATGTTAATTTGGAGGTTTATAATATCAAACTACAGATATAAACAGACCCCAAACACACTATGTAAATTGTACATACGTTTTCTTATAGGTTTCTGTTTTGACCCTGTAAATCTAACTTGGCAGGGAAAAAAAAGCTTCTTTTGAGGGTGTCCCATCATTGCAGTATTATTTGGAAACTAATGTTAATGATTAATTATAAATTATAATATATCATATTATACATTGGAATATATTTTTTATTAAAAAAATTTTTAAATCTTTTTTGTATAATTGAACCATAAAGGGGAAATTCGGTTAGCTGTCTTTAAAATATTCTTTACAAAGTTTTTTTTGGGACTGACACTACAACCTAAATAAGGACATAAATTGACTTCATCTCATTGTTATTGTGCCATTCTTTTCCCCATATATTAAAACATTGTATATACCATATTTCCTTTGTACTGTATCTGGTATGGTGTCATATAGAATAACACATGAATGAATATGTTTTGAACATACATTTTAATGTACATTTGTTCAATTTTATTTACTTAAACACTCACAGGTGCCCCAAAGTCAATGAACTGCCTCATATGAGGGTTTTTTTCCTGCCAGGATGCTCAGCCTTACTGACGTTTGAGACTGACACTGAGGAATAATCATGCAAATCACCACTGCATGAATCTTTGACACAGTGGGTTCCCACATTGAATGGCACAGGCACTGGGGTCAACCCATCACTCAAGGCTGGCCCTTTAAGCAAAGAAGGGTCTGGGCACGCAGGAATCACGATCAGGCTTGGAGGAGTCGTGCCCTGAATAAGGACGTGGCGACCTCCGTCTACTACCGGCTGACGGGGCTGTGCAGTGGTGATTCTCTGGTGGTTGCTACACGGGGGGAATTTAATTAGAATAGGGGTTCAATTGGCTACCAAATTGGGAGAAAAACGGGAAAAAAATCTGAAACAAATTTATATAAAATTACTAAAAGTTACACACTGGAATCATACTTTTACAGACAATCAATTATTGAGTTGCTTGAAGCTTTTATCTACTTACATCACTATTATCGGGGCTGGACCACCCATAGACCTACCGACTGCCACACAACAGTTGATGAACATAGAAAGAAAAGAAAACTCAATAAATTATCGCTGATGATCTGGTAAGAGACAATATGAAAAAAACATTTTTATGACCAAAAACAACATTTTAAGTGAGATGTTTGTTTTGGTTAAAAGCCGCAAAAGTCAAATGAGCACCACCAAAACAATCATGTCTCTCGGTACAAACTGCTATACAGATCTGTAGCTATTTTGGTCTAATGTATTCCAAACAACATGTAGGCCTACTTATCACTGGACAGATTGCTTCAAACCTCTCAAACAGACTAATTAATACTCTTAGGCCGCATTTACACTGCAGGTCTTGATGCCCAGTTCCGATTTTTAGCCTATATCCAATTTTTTTGACCGCCTGTTTACATCTACTTTTGAAAGTGACCCATATCCGATACCTGTGTTTACACTTGCTTAACACTTGAAACAACCCGCATGCGTACAAGAGGGTTTGGTTACCAAAACGAAAAAACAAAAGTAAACAACCAGCCGGCACTTTCTCGCAATGGACGCAAACGAGACAGAAATAATAATTCAAGCAATTGCTTTCCGAAGCATCTTTAGAGGTCCGCAAAATATTGGTCAGATTTTAAGGCGGAGAAGAAAGAGGAGAGCCCTTATTGCAGCCTGGGCGTATAAAATACGTGAAAGTAACGTTATACGTCATTAAAATGCAAAAAAGTACAAGATCGTCGCATTTTCAATGACGTGCGAATCACAATGACAGGGAATATCCGATCTGTCCGTTTAGATGGCAGTCGCATTGGCAGATATCCGATTAATATCAGATTTATTTCCACATATGATTGAGGCCTGAAACGGATCTGAGAATATCCGATTCCATGTGCTTTTTTCCTGTTTACACGTTCATAATACATATCCGATCTGTGCCACATGTGAGCAAAAAATCGGAATTGGGTCACTTTTACCAGGTAGTGTAAAGGCAGCCTTAGAGTAGGTGCTCCCACACATGATAGTGTCCTGCATGAAATAAATTTGTAGCCTACTTTGCTCTATTCCTCTCATGGTCAAATCAAATCATATTAAAACTATACTAATATACTGTAAGCTTATGTTTATTGCATTCATTAGGCTATAGAATATACTTAACCAGTTCTTTATACCCATTGAATTCTTCTATTGATGCTCAAGCCATCCTTAGTGTGAGTGAATACTTATAGGCAACTTTATATTTCTGATTTATTGGGTTAGTGATCGTAGAGAGCGATATATACAACCATGGGTTCAATACTATTTCTGTGTTATTTACAGCTTAATCTAGTCACACCCCCCCCCCCCCCCCCCAATTCCCATAGAGATCCATTAAAATGCAGAGAGGTTATAGTATCGCTTGTAAGAGTCCCTGAAAATAAGATATCAAGAGTCTTTTGATAACCTTTTATACCCAGTCATGATAGCATCACCTGTTTACCTGTGGAATGTTCCAAACAGGTGTTTTTTTAACTTCATAGTCTTTTTTTGCCCCTGTCCCAACTTTTTGGGAACGTACGGAACCCCCCTAGACCCCCTAGGGAAAAAATATATATGATGTGAGAAAACCGTGCGCACGGTTTAGTAATCCGTACCCTCAGTTTTGCAATCCGTGCGCACAGTTTAGTAATCCGTACCCTCAGTTTTGCAATCCGTGCGCACGGTTTTGCAATCGGTACCCTCAGTTTAGCAATCAGTACCCTCAGTTTTGTAATCCGTGCTCATAAATTACCTCTTTCCTGCAGCGAACGAACCAGTCTTGCATTTGCATCGACCAAGTAAGTCCCAATCTAGATTTAAGTATAACATTGGATGCTATATATTTGTGCATTTGACGTTTAACTGCTTTTATTGTGCTTTTCATTCGAAAACTAACCTTTATTCCGTTTCTATGTAAACGCTCTCGTGTAGAGGGTGGGGGTTAAAGCTAGTCAAAATTAATGGGTTTTGCTATTAATTGATTTCACAGTCACTACAACTTTAAGGGTTGTTTCTCCTGACTTTTTCCCCCATAGAGTTCTATAGGAAAATGAGTCCGGAGAAATAACCCTTGCAGTGATCCATCCACATCTACTCCATATCTGGCAACAGAGTGATGGTTTGGGGCTCGTTTGATAGCTCAGACCCTTGATAACTTACAGCCATTTAGCCAGCCATGTGTTCCATACTGTACCAGTGTAATTTACAGCTGAATCTAGTCTCACCCCCCAATTTCCATAGAGATCCATTCAAATGCAGAGAGGTTATAGTATCGCTTGTAACAGTACCTGAAAATAAGATATCGACAGTTTTTTGATGTTGATGGTCACAGACTTCAGGAAGTAAAGCATGTAAAGGACATGCGACCAAATATGAAATATGATACTTTAAAAATACGTTAAAGCAAAGGGTATGAATACTTATGTAAATGAGAAATTTTATTATTTTATTTTTAATAAATTTGCAAAAATCTCAAAAAAACTTTTTTCACATTGTCATTATGGGGTGTTGTGTGTAGAATTTTGAGGGAAAAAATGAATTTAATCAATTTTGGAATAAGGCTGTAACAGAACAAAATGTGGAAAAAGTGAAGCGCTGTGAATACTTTCCGGATGCACTGTATGTCGTAATAACAAATTTGACAATAAACCCATGTATTTTTTTACACTTATGACGGCTCATAGCCATCACTGCAGTTTTCATTTTGGTCTTATTTCTTATAGGCTCCAAATGTATGGCTTAATGTATAACAATAGGTTAATATTTGTTAAAAGGGAGATGGGACACAAATGCATCAAAGACTAGGCTCCAACAACAGTGTGATAAAAAGCTTTTACTAAATTTGAAAAAGCAATCCATGTCACCATAAAAAAGGTACAACATTTTCTCAGTTGATTTTGCACATTTCTGCTAGGATGAGTGATCTCTAAAACAGTCTACACAGTTGTTACAAATCTTTTATCATTTTTGCTAAATATACTGGAAATGGAGAAGGGGATGGCATGTGAGAAGCCTATGAAATGATTGTAGAGCAACTTAACTGTCCATTCAAATGTGAGTAGATCAACAGTACCTTCAGTCATTCATACTTTCAAGAAGGAAAACATAATGGCTAATACAATCCCTAAATTATCAATTAATCACTATGGTAGGTAACTACAAGGCTACTATAGGTTAGGTTAGGTTACTATAGGCTTTCCCCTCTACCTGTCTCAAGGTGTAAAAGTATGGTCAGTTCTTCTCTCAAGGAAAGGTAGAGGTCAATGGCCATGTACCCATCCACAGGAACATGGAGGTTGTTTTGTGCCATTATGTAGTTGCACAGGGTGAACACATCTTCATCACAGGCTATGTCACGGCGGTGGATACAGTAACCTTCGCAGCTGGTACAGTCTTCCTCTGGCACATGACACAAATAGTCCTCTGTGTCATACAATTCAGGAATAGTATACATGACATCAGGCCGACCATGGGGAACACGTTCATTACTTGATGGACGAATCAGGTGGCTGTTCCAGCACTCCTTGGTGTAATCCAATTCATCCTGCAGAGGTAGAAACCATAGAAATTACCAAACAGTAGTAGTATATTCCTGTTATATCCCCCTCCATCCATCCCTCTCCCTCTCTTGCTCTCCATCGCTCCCTCCATCCCTTTTGCTCTATCTCCCTCCCTTTCCCTCTCTCCCTCCCTCACCATATCCCTCTTTCTCTCCCTCTCTCCTCTCTCTCTCCCTCACCCCCTCCCTCTCCGTTTTTCCTCTTCCCCCTCCCTGTCTCGCATCCCTCTCTCCCTCCTGTGAACTACCGACCAGTAATTATTTTTAGCCTTAAAATTTGAAAGACGTTTTTTTGACACGCAAATTCAATTTTGATTTCAAACTCCGTTATATTTCTGCTGCAAATATTGAACAGGTGTTTTTGTTAAAGTGACAGCCCTAGCATAATGTTTATTGATGCCACTTACCTGTATCAACCCCAGGAAGCAGAATAAGATGAGGTTCTTGTCCAAGAACTCCCCATCAAATTCACCTTCATCTTTAAGTCTGTGAAGGTGTTCGAGCCAAAAGTTCACACACTGTTTACGGAGATGGCCCCACCAGCTCTCTATTCTCTGATTGCTTGTGCTTCATCCATAAATGAAACTCTTGTCACCTCCATGTGCATCATCATCATGGCGATGTAGGTACTGTTGCATATCCCGGATAGAGCTATTTTCTGTCCCCATATCTGCCCTCAGGATACAGGGACATCCACCTAGTTCCCTAACTGTCTTGAGGGAATAACCTCCAATAACTTTGGGGTCACTGCTGGTACAGTATGCATTCAGCCATAGCACTCTTCTTGAGTACCCGTCAATGGCTCCATTGATACAGATACTGAATGGCTTTAATTTGTCATAAGAATCAACATGCCATACAAAATTTGGACCCTTAGTGAAGTATGCTCGTCTATTCAAACTTCTACTTCTTCGGATTTCTGTGCCTTCTGGGTCAAGAGAGGACAGAATTAGGTGGACGTCTTCTTTCCTTACATGTAAACCCTGTTCTTTGCATTTACTGTACATCCACCTGTAGCCATGCAAAGCCCCCGAGCTTTGGAGCTCCTGCCTTATGAACTGGATAGTTTGTGGTAAACTGTCAAAAAATTTTCGACGAAACAGCCAATTCTTCTTCAGGATTCATTTTAGGGCTTTCAGGCTAAGAACAATCCTGTGTTTTACACTCAAAATATGGAGGATGTCCTTATATTTGAGACCCAAGTTAAAGTATAGTTATACTAACTCCAATTTATCCATGGTAGGATGCAAGATGACAGTTGATGAGAGGGCAGGGTGGATGGAAGCCAGGAGGGAGAAGATTACTTCATGCTACTTCTCGCTGACACATTGCCTGGAGAGAAACAGAGAGAAAGATTAATGGTGACGTCAATAAACACAACATCTCAGTTACATATCTGTGTCCCAGTACTGTCCTCCTAGCATTGTGTGTGTGTGTGTGTGTGTGTGTGTGCGCGCGCGCTTATGTGTGTATGCCTCACTACCTTTGAAGGAGCTTAAGAGCAGTTGCAGGCCTCTGAATGCTGCTGGTGCAGGGTGGCTGATATTGGGGTGTGTGAGGCGCTGGCTACAACTGGCTGGGTGGACAGGCTCTGGGCCTAAGGTCTGGGAAGAGGAGGAGGAGGAGAGGAAGAAGAAGGAAGGGGAAGGAGAGGAGGAGGAGCGATAAGAGGAGAGGAAGACAATTAGCAATTTTACACAAGTTAAATGGAATTTATCTTTTTAAAACTCATATCAACAAAGTGACTAAAACTACATTCTTCCACCTGAGAAATATTGCTAAAGTAAGACCATTCATAACACAGCAGGATGCAGAAAAGTTGGTACATGCTTTCATATCTAGCCGTCTGGACTATTGCAATGCACTTTATACTGGCCTTCCAAAGAAATATATTGATAAGCTTCAAATAATTCAGAATGCTGCTGCATGTATGAATTGTGCTATATAAATAAATATGATTGCTATATAAATAAATATTGTTATTGTTATTATTATTCTGAGGTCATTGTGTAATCTAACTTTATTAAATCACTGATCACGTTTATATGCACACAAGTAGACAGTAGTTCGATTAAGCCGTTTCCATGTCTGCAATAAGAGGTGTTTACCCTAATACTCCCGTTTACATGGAATACTGGAAATTCGATTAAACACTGCTGTTAATTGGAGGAAAAAGCAGATTGAAGTGTTTTTCACGAATGCACGGTAACAGACACGAGCAACACTGTGAAAAAACAGTGTTGACTTTAGCCTACTTAAAAAATTAGGCAGCAGATTCCATGGGCCCTTTTAAATTGATTTAACTCGTGTTTTTGAGTAAGTTAAAGTGAACACATCGTTTTTTTTAACAGTGAAACCGAGAAATGCGTTCTAGCTATTGACTGCATCCCATCATTATATCAGTCCTACCAAGCAGTTGCTATTGCAAACATTCATTTCGACATTGAGTATAATAGCCTGCTAAGATATTAACAAGATAATTTATTGAAGATTAACATCATTTCAGTTGTAGTGACTGTGAAATCAATTAATAGCAAAACCCATTAATTTTGACTAGCTTTAACCCCAACCCCCTACACGAGAGCGTTTACATAGAAACGGAATAAAGGTTAGTTTTCGAATGAAAAGCACAATAAAAGCAGTTAAACGTCAAATGCACAAAGATATAGCATCCAATGTTATACTTAAATTTAGATTGGGACTTACTTGGTCGATGCAAATGCAAGACTGGTTCATTCGCTGCAGGAAAGAGGTAATTTGAGAGCACGGATTACAAAACTGAGGGTACTGATTGCTAAACTGAGGGTACCGATTGCAAAACTGAGGGTACGGATTACTAAACCGTGCGCACGGATTGCAAAACTGAGGGTACAGATTACTAAACCGTGCGCACGGTTTTCTCAAATCATATATATTTTTTCCCTAGGGGGTCTAGGGGGGTTCCGTAGGAACGTGTTGTAGGCATCAAATTCGGAATTAGCGTATATTTACAAAAATCAATAAAGTTGATAAGGTAAAACATGAAATATCCTTTCTTTGTACTGTTTTCAATTAAATATATGTAAAAAGAAATTACACATCACTGCTTTCTGCTTGTATGTGCATTTTACACACTGCCCCAACTTCTTTTGAATTGGAGTTTGTAAAAAATCCAAAAAAAACTGAGTATTGGAAATATCTGATTGTACCGAGAGATGTTTGTTTTGGTGGTGCTCATTTGAATTGACTTTTGTGGCTTTTAACCAAAACAAACATCTCACTTAAAACTTTTTAAGTTTTTTGTCATAAGGTGTACATTTTCCCATGTAATTATGTTTATTTTTGAAGAAGATATCTGTGTCTTTAGGTAGGGTGGGGGGTCCAATATGAGTCAACTTTGAGGGCCCCTGTCTCATGAATGGTTGGTCATTCTGGTTAAAGGTATACTATGTAGTTTCATTGTAAACAACTCGTTCTTTGTTTACATTCAAATTTTTTCCCCAAAAAACATTGTATGTGTCCTTGTGGTCTAATAAACATGTTGAATGTATTTCCTACCTCATAAGTCGTTCGCAAAGTGTTTTTTTGTTGATGTTTTGAATGTTACACTGTTGACATCCCGCCGCCATTTTTAAAGCCAGAAACAGCTAAAATGGTGTAAGTGTCATGATTAGGCGTTCCCTGCTCATTTGATTAACATGGCCAGGCCATGTGGGCAGGCTTCCAGGTAAACACTTATTTTAGCTTAGGACCGAAACATGCCTCACGCAAATAAGCAAACGTGGACACTGCGCAAAGTTTTTTTTTTTGCCATGACATTTGTGAAAGACAAGTCAGAGCGTTGCAGCAAGGGACGCTACAGCAGCAACAACAGCAAACAACTTTCTTGTTCGATCTGTGCTTTCCTTTGGTTTGTCTTTCACAAATGTCATGGCAAAAGGAAAAACTGTTCGCAAAGTGTCCACGTTCGCGTAGCTATTTGCGTGAGGTATGTTTCTGCCCTTACTCATTAGCAAGATGTTTTCAGCCGAGGAGGTAACAATATCATTATAAAAATAGCGCTCATTACATTACATTATAGTCATTTAGCAGACGCTTTTATCCAAAGCGACATACAATAAGTGCATACAGAAACGTCATCAAAGTAACTACAGAACAGATAAGACAAAGAACATCCTTCCCATAACGTAGCAGCTAGTGTTGTAGTCGAGACCACCTAAACCGAGACTGAGTCAAGACCAAGACCAGAGCGTATCGAGTCAGAGTCAAGACCAAGACTTTGAGGTGGCGAGACCAAGACCAAGACCGAGACCGAGACCAGACCAAATGTCATTTCATTCCAATACTGTTAAATGTTCATTTTGTTAAATTATCTTATAACAATCTCTTGACTGTTAAAATTACATTGCAGACTACTAATAAAACCAATTACAATATGAATATCACACACTGATTGATGGATAGAGGATAGAGAGACACTACATACAGAGTGATAGGTGACATATAGAGAGTATATAGAGGACAGAGGTTTGAGAGAGGATAGAGGTCAGGATAAACATAAGTTAGACAGAGGGTAACTGATAGAGGAAATACAGGAGAGAGAAAAAATATAGGATTCAGAGGGGAAATGAAGCAGAGATACAGAGGGAGAGGAAGGGACAAATACAGGGAGAAAGAGATAGGGGAGATGGAGGGAGAAATAGAGGGAGGGAGATAGAGGGAGGGAAAAATATAGAGACGGACAGACTGATCATATTGCAATCACACTAAATAAAATATGTATATTGCAGGACCCCCTCCACAATCTCCCTACGGCTCTCAAATAATTGTCAAACTTCAGTTGCAGTCATTTAGCAGGTGCACTAAACCTGTATGTAGTGTCATTTAGCAGGTGCAGTCATTTAGCAGAGCAGTAAATGCAGTCTAGTTACAGGAAGTGGGTTTCTTTGCCTCACAAATTTTTTTCAAGACCAGTCCAGACCAGGGGCGTGTCCGTAAAAAAATTTGTGACAAGACCAAGTCAAAATGCAGTCGATTCCGAGACAAGACCGAGACCTTCAAAATGTGGTCTCGAGACCAAGACCAGACTCGAGTACTACAACTCTAGTAGCAGCTATCGATACCTAAGGCTATCTATTGTCATGATGTTTGTTTATTGTTGACAATAGTCTATGTATCATGTTTGACCAAACCTTGATCATGTAAATGGAGACTACATTACATGCTCAAAGCATATAAGGTAGTAATCTTAGCTATTGCTCTGTAAATTTGACCACTGTTCATTTTCATAAAATAATTCAGAATCATAATTTTGTAATTCTGCTCAGTTCATTCTGTAGCCATCAACATCCAGTGGTCGCGACCCCAGAGTAAGGGTGAGGGGCAGTCATTACATAAACATTACATTACAGTCATTTAGCAGACACTTTTATCCAAAGCGACAATCGTGTTTGTGGTGGGCGAGGCAGGGCCAGGGGAAGAGGACAGCTTGATCAGAGTGACCGTGATAGTCAGCAGACTCCGGGAGGAAAAACATTGCCATCTCAACAAAGTTGAGACGGAGCGGCACTTTATCACAAAATGCGAAAAATACAATCAAATCAGAAATAAATATTTTCCCAAAATAAATCAGAGATACCCTCAATTAAAAAATTTAACAGACATCCAAAAACTCCCCATCCTCTTAGGAGAGGAGAGGACGTGCTGTGACCTTGCAGCACAATATATAGCTGCCTGCCATCATCTTAGGGACAGTGAGTGACAGAGATAATTATAAACCAATTAAATTTTTTTATATTTATTATATTCACTTTATAAGATCATATGTGTCATTCTCATCATCATTATCATTTCTATTGATAATAATAATTATTTTTAATTGTACTTTATTTTACATTATTGTTATTTCTAAATCCATAATAAAATAAAAGTTCTTGTTTTCATGTATGGTTACTGTTCATTCGTTTCTAGTCTTTGCTTTTGTATTGTTCAGAGTTAGATGTATGTTTTCGACTGTTTTAATGCAGTATGCTTTGACAATACAGATTCAATGTTTTGTCATGCCAATAAAGCGAATTGAATTGAGTCCACGGTCAGAGAAAATATGTGTGAAACGTCACCACAATGCTCGTGCGTCGTCTGAGAAGAACACATCATAAGCAATTTTCTTGGAGCTTGAAGGGTTTCTTCTCCTGACATATTTTTCCATAGAGGTCAATAAGAAGATTTGTCAGGAGAAACAACCCTTAAAGTGATCCATCCATATCTACTGCATATCTTGTTGGGTCACAGACATTGTAGAAGTAAGCTGTTTTGTGAAACTGTTCTGTGGGCCCAAGAAAGCCTTATAAGCAAACTTTTATAAATAATTAAATAATACAGTCAAGATCTAGTGGAAAAGTACTGAGATGGGGGGTTGTGAGAGGGTGCAGGATAGCTCTCTGTCAGCAAGGACGAGGGCATCTAGCACACCAGTCAAAACAGGAATGTTTTCCTCCTGTGTTCCATAACTAAGCAGGAGTTGTACTTATAACAATGGATAAGATAGATCGTGCTGACCGAACAGGTGGGAGAAGAATAAAAATAAGGGGAATTAAGGAGAATTTAATGGTAACGTAAAGGAGGAGTTATGATATTGTATAAACTAATGTTTGTTTTTGTTCGGGGAATTCCGAATCCTCTGCGTAGGTTTGTGGTTTTCCCATGTTGAAGCAACGTTTGACCGTTTAATAAAAGATTAAATTTAATAGAAGATTCTGCTATTTCCGTCATCTTTATCTTGAGAATTCTTCCACTCTAAAACCCATCTCAAATTGAACTTAATGAGGAGAGAGTAAAGGACTTCCCTCCACATATTTGGCGAGCCAGCCAGGAGTCCAAGATCCCGGGAAGGATGCAGGAGGGAACCAACGGTGTGCGGTGTTTTATCTTCAAGTTAGAGACCGGTCAATAGTGAGAGGTAAGCAGACACCTTTTTCATAAAAAGTCTGCAGAGAGGAATTACCCGCACTCCGTTGGCCCCAAGTGTGGTCCTACACCGGTGACGGGTGAGTGGAAAGAAAAAAAAAATAATTATAATAATAATAATTTAATAATTAAATAAGTAAATAGATAGGATAAATAGGTAGAAAAATTATTGTGATGAAGTGAAATAAGCAGAAGTGTTTGTGATTTTTGAGCGCTGAGTGTGATATTTTGTGGTTTTTGAGCTGTGAGAAAAAGGAAAAAGTTTGAGCTCTGAGTATGACAACACTGTGGGGGAGCAATGGGCTCCAAGTTAGCTAACCAAAAACTCTGAAATACCGAGCAATTCCGGGTTGTGGGTCGCTTAGAGGTTGTGTGTAAAGGGACGCCTTTCCCTTCAAAGTCCGCCACAAACGGTGAATAGAGTGAAGCAGTTGAAAGATACTGCCACTGCTATATTACAGTAGGGACAATTAGGGAAGCAGTGTTGTGAGAAAATAAAATAAAAAAATAAAAAACTTTATTTTAAAAAAAAGTTATGTTGTGTGGCCAAATAATTTACTATTGTTAATAATACTATATTTTTTGTTATAATTTTTTGTAAATAGTACTATATGTATATACATATATCTCAATTAATCAAATTAGAACAAATAGATCCATTGCACGGGTTGTACAATCAAACTGAACATAATCGATTAAACAATACTGTAACAGGAGAACAATAGAAAAAAGATAAGGTGTGCTAACATTATATGAGAATTTGTTGTATTTTGGATATGCTGTATATAATGCTGAAGGAAATTATGTAAATAACAGGGTTTTACTTAGATAGATAGTACTCCACTAGAAAAGTGGAAATATTATGTGTCTGTTATTGTGTATGTTATTGTGGGAAAAGATACAGTGGGAGAATAATTAACATGAGAACAGTTATATGGAGTAAAATCTCTGTGCTGCCATTCAGGGATTGATAAATTCCTACCCAAGGCCATAGAAACAGGAGAAACATTTGAAATATGTTTAGACTGGTGGGCAGACGGAGCCGTTTGGCTGGAGTGTACCCCAGTGAGGGAATTGAGAACTGAAGAGGTAGAAGGGGAAGTTGAGCAGGGGCATTCAGGGGGAGGAGCCACATGAGTCACAGTCACTAAGTGGGAACTAACATGATTAAAGGTAAAGGCGTGGCTACCAAGAACAGAGTGGTCCCCTGAATTATAAAAATAATAAGAATAAATCAATTAAGAATAAATCAATTAAGAATGAATTAATGATTTTTATTTTTTTAATGTAATGTTTTTTAATTTTATTTTTAAAAAAATTTTTTGTAAGTTTTTCATTTAGTTTTTATTTTTTATTAGTTTTTAATTTCACTTTCTAATTTAGAGGGAGAGAAATTAAATATTGGTTTTGAATGTTTTAAATTACTCAGATTTCAGATCACAGATCAGGAAGAGGATCAGAAACTAAAACTAAAAAGAATTCATGATTAATTTTTATTTTTATTTCAGTTAGTTTTGCACCACTACAGTACAGTTTTAGTTTTGTTTTAAAAGTAACTTTAATTTTTATTTTTATTGCAGTTAACTAAAATGTTTTTTTATTTTTAGTTTCAGTTTTAGTTTTACTTTCAGTTAACTAGAATAAGCTTGCATGGGCTAAAGAAAAATAAGGATTTGAAAACGCGGAAGGGCGAGACTTTAAAGACACCTCTCTCCTGCATGAGTGAATTATTTCAAACAGACTATGAGAAGACTATGAAAAAATTGGAAACATGGACAAGAGGTGGTCCCTTGGTATGGCCTAAGGAAGGCACTTTTGGACTTCAATACCTGCAATCAGTGGAAGCAATTTTGTGTAGTAAAGAGAGTAAGAGCCGGAAAGGAAAGTTGCGAACTTACAGAGCAAGTGCTAAATCAATGGAAAAATGAGTCTTTCAGACGGAGAGAGACTGTGGAGAAGAAGGAGGGGCACCAGCCGAAAGTGAACCCCCAGCCAGCAGCATCAGAGAGACCACCAGAAGGATGGCGACCGGCGAATGGAGCTACAGGCCTGTATCCCCTATTGAACAGCACTAGCACTGGGGAACAAGAAGATTTGAGCCAGGGGCCTGAGACTACTGTGAGGATGAGGCCAGAGTTGGTGAAAGTGAAAGGGACCCTGGATGTACAAGGGAATTTGGAAACCATTTTAATAAGATCAAAAGGTACAGCAGCATGCCCAGAAGAAGGAGAATCAGAGACAGCCCAGAGTGACAGCCGAGGAAACGAGGGAAATTCTGAAAATAGCACACCATGCCCACACCTCCACACACCTCCTGGCAGGCCATGGCAGGCCAGGTCAGGGAATGACAAGATGCAAGAAGGAAACAGTCAAATCGCCGAGGGCACATCGTGAATCTGAAGAGAGCAGCAAGCTAGGATGTGCCACTGGATATCAACAGGCAATGGAAGAAGTAGAGGATGAGATGTGGGAGGAAGAAACGAAACCGAAAGGAGGAGCAAGAAGAGCTGGAAGAGACCCAAGGAGAGGAGAATATGACATCAAAGGGAAAGTGAAACTAAGGTCAACTGCCATTCCCAAAGATGAATCAAGCTCCTCTAATAGTGAAGACTCAGATGAAAGTGCAATAAGGAAGAAAAAGAAAGTGACAAAGGAAATGCTGAAACAAACCCTAAAGGAGGTGAAAAAAGCAGAACAAGCATTCCTGCGCGAAGGAGGGTACTCGCAGCAACGAGTTCAAGAATTGAAGCAGGTCTACGATATCAGTAGTGATATCCAGAACAGTGCCAGCAAAATCCTCAGGAAGAGCGGCAGAAGAAGGAGAGCACCTGCTCGATACAATCCAGGGGAAGAAGGAGACGAAGAGGATGAAGAAACCTTCCTGGCCCCATTGCAAGTCCTACCCCAACCAGGGAGACAACAGCCACTCACTAAGTACACCCCATAGTCATCAATGGACCTGGAGAACATGGTCAAGGATTTACCAAAAATAACAGAGGGAGCTGGACCATGGATAGCGAAGGTAGAGATGAAGACGACTCACCTGCCCCTGTGCATGGGAGATGTTAAGCAGCTACTAGTAAGATATGTGGGGCACCAGGTCACTGAAATAATGGACCTAGCAGGCCTGAAAGGAATTATGGACACTCACAAGATGGACGGGGAAGCATTCAGCAGGCACATACCATGTGTGTGGGCCGCGTTGAGGGGAGTGTTTCCACATAAATCAAGCCTTGCAGATATAACGAGTGGAGAACTAAAAGAAGGAGAGGACATCCATGATTTTATCAACAGGATGCAGGAGCCATGGAAAACAAACATGGGACAGCCATTTGATCACAAGGAACATCGACAATGTTCTTTCACATGTTGTGTAAAGCATTGCCCGAACCAGTGATAAAGGCCCTAAGCAAGGTTGTGGGGCATTCCCAGGAGAATTGGGATAAACAAAGAGCCCATCTTGTCCACCACATGAAGCTGCACAGAGAAAGTATGAAGACCTCAGAAGGGCAGAATAAATCCCTAAAGAAGAAACTGTTACTTCTCCAGATAGCCGAAAGGGAGAAAGAAGATCAGGGAATTCAAGCAGCAGTGATAACCCAGCAGATACAGGCACCCCCACCCTCACAACAAGTCCAAGGAGGACAGGGCCCATCCATCGAATGGGCTGGACCAAATTTCCAAAGGCCAGTGTTCCCATGGACGAACCAGGGCCAGTGGCATCAGAAAGACTGCTGGAAATGCGGAAAGATGGGACACTGGGCCAGGAACTGTCAGAGAGGAAGAGGAAGAGGAGGATTCCAATCAAGAGGCCGCATGAACCAAGGAGCAAACCCTGGGTGGTGGCCATCATACCCGCCAATGCCATCATATCAAGGACCCGAGAACCAGATAGCAATGACCCCACAGCAAAACATGTATGGGCAGCAGCAGGAGGGATGGCAGCCACAGCAGCCACAACAACAATGGGGAATGAGTCCCTAACAGAATCCCCTTCAATAGGGATGCCTTGAGAATCCTACACCCCTAGGAGCAGAGGGAGAGTGTGAAGCAAAGGAAATGCTATCTATAACATCCAGCTGTGCCACAAATTAACCACAAATTGATATTCTCATAAGAGGGAAAACATGCAACTTTTTAATAGATACAGGGGGCAACAGTACACTTATCAGAGACTGTCTCAAGGATATGTAGAATCCCCTAGCCTATTCAATCAAATGGTCAGAAATGACCTAGTGGACTTTGCGCCAAAGGGAGGAAGCACTCTCATCCAGTACGTGGATGACCTTCTCCTATGCAGCCCAAGTATGACCGCATGCAAAGAGGACAGTAAGAAACTGTTACAAAACTGACACTAAAAGGCCACAAAGTATCCAAGTCAAAGTTACAGTTTTGTAAAGAACAAGTGCAATACCTGGGTCATACTCTTAAGGAAGGGAGCAAAAGTATTTCAGCAGAACGAATTGAAGCAATCACGAAGGTGCCCAGACCGAGAACGGTGAAAGAAATGCAGAGATTCCTAGGAATGACAGGGTACTGCAGGCAGTGGATTTGTGACTATGCGGAAATGGCACGACCACTAAGAGATTTGTGCCTAAATAAAGCAGGAAGACACCAAATTGAATGGCTCCCAGGGACAGAATCAGCTTTCACTGGACTTAAGCAAGCATTACAAAGAACTCCAACTCTGGGACTCCCAGACTACAACAAACAGTTCCACCTGTTCTGTGCAGAAAAAGGGGGGTTTGCCACAGCAGTACTGACCCAAAAAGAGCAAGAAAGATAGAAACCCATTGCCTATTACAGTACGAGACTAGATGCCGTAAAAAGAGGACTCCAGAGAAAGGGCTGGCAGCAGCCGCCTTTGCAGTAGAGATGGCAAGCAACGCCAATAACGGCAGGGCATGAATGGCTCCCCGTCGGGGAAACAAACCCCGGTCTCCCGCGTGACAGGCGGGGATACTCACCACTATACTAGGCCACTCTGCAAGGGGGGAGATGATGAGAGAAATACAGAAACATTGGTTTATACTAGCATGATATCAAGATGCAACATTTGTCAGGAAGTAAGGTAAAGTTGGTAATGGACTATGTAGATATGATCGATCATTGATATATTCATTGATATATTTTCAAGATGGGTAGAAGCATTCCCCACTGCGCATGCGGATTCTAAAACTGTAGCTAAAGCCTTGGCAAGATAAATTTTCCCCAGATTCGGGGTCTGTCAGACCCTGAGCAGCGACAATGGTTCTAAAAACTAAATTACAGAAAATATGTAGGCAAACAGGGATGAGATGAGTACAAGGTCTACCATTAGCACTCATGGCCATGATAAATAGTCAGAATAGATTTATCCATTTGACACCCCATGATCACACATATTACATACACTGACTACATGAATAAAAGAACAACTCAAAGGGGACATAATAAAGCCCCAACTGACTAAAGGCCCTTAGGATAGATAAAACAGACACATAAATAGATTAAGGAAAAGGGTGAAGAAGTTAAGAGACGCCTGAGTGAAGTGCTAGTAACCTCTCCTCAGGCTTCTTAGAATATGGGCTCCTAAGAAGAGGAAGAAGACATTACAAGTATAATCCAATTCTTTTCATATAATCTTTGAATTTGAAAATACCCTCAAATTAAAGCTGACAGTCTGCACTTGAACCTCATTGTCATTGCATCCTTTCAAACTCAAAGTGCAAGAGTAGAGAACCAAAATAACAAAAAATGTGTCACTGTCCAATTACGGTGCTCACTGTATATGCGTCTTCCACAAACCATTAGCGCATTCACCTGTGAAAATGTATTGTTGAGTATTATGAGCTCATGTTTGGAAGATCTAGCTGGCTAGCACATCAAATAACTGAAATTATTGGGGACTTGGCCAGATTTAGCATTTGGTAAGTACCTAGCTAGGTAGCTAGTGTTATAGCTAGCTACTTGCTGAACCCAAAATCTGGCCAATTTCCGGATATGGTTCGTGGCATGCATCTTGTTCACAAGAAGTGGTCTTGGCAGTCTCCTGGAACACTGACAGGAACTAGTTTTTATTTGATCTGTTTTGCTATTTTTCCCCTAATCCCACCCCACTTTGGGGGACTACTTATATTTATTTATTTATTTTTCCATTCCTTTTTTTCTCTTTGATTTCCTCCTCTCTCCCTCCTCCTGTCTGCCCCCCCCCCCCCCAGTTATACTCATTCCATCTCACTCATCTACCTCTCCCATCCTATCCCCCTCGTAACTTATTAGCTATTATTTTCATTTGAAGACTGTTGCACATATGTACATGCATAAATAGTATACATACATGTAGTCAAAGCATATCTAAGGGAGTGAGAAATATTAACAAAATACAACCAAGGATACTAAAAAAAATTATAATTGCATGACATAAGGGTTAGTAATGTAGAGCCAGTTTCCCAGTACAAACAATCATTATTTTGCAATGTAGGATAGAAACGGCTTCCAGACATAAATATAGCCGCGAGCGGCAATTAACGGGGTCCAAGCAGAATTGCGCAAATATCCCACAAATTCAGTCTCATGTGTTTGTCAGGCTGTAATGAATTACACAAAACACCTGACTGATGAATGTTGGAATGTAAAGATTATGAATATACTGTATATAAATTTTTATTGATTAATTATTCATCCATCTTTTAAAATATTTAAATTCTATACAATTTCTCGATTGGGCTCTGTATCTAAGGAGTGTGTAAGACTAATTTAGTCAAATCTGCCAAAAATTGTCAGAGATGAAGCATTTTAAGTGTTTGTCACACATATTGTGATAGAAAATGACAGTAGTTCAAACAGAATGAGAAATTTGCTTTTTGCAAAACTCACAGGTTTGTTGAATTACTGTACTCACCCCTGTTGGCTGATCCTCAATGTCTTTCAATGTAAAATGTTCATGGATGGCCCGTCGGTACCATCGACAAAGACAAAGCTTCCAAAGCATACAAAATTTAAACTTATTTGGTATTGTTTTAGGGGGCGGCACGGTGGTGCAGTGGTTAGCACTGTCACCTCACAGCAAGAAGGTACCGAGTTCAAATCCCGGCCGAGGGCCTTTCTGTGTGGAGTTTGTATGTTCTCCCTGTGTCCACGTGGGTTTCCTCCGGGTACTCCGGTTTCCTCCCACAGTCCAAAGACATGCAGGTTAGGCTAATTGGAGACTCTAAATTATGTGAGTGAATGGTGTGTGTGCAAATAACCTTGCATGCTTTTGTGTACCCCTGTGTATAACAGACAGGAGGATGTACGCGCGTTGTGCGCATGCCTATGTAGACACACTTATATTGCGCTGCTAAAATAACATAGAAATAACTGCGACATGATGTTACACCAGGTTTGTGGTGGTTTTAGCACAAGCGCTTTCTGCTGGCTCAAAATAGCAATACGCCAAAATTTATCCTGGCCACAGGAGCTCTATAGCACCACAAGGTTTGATTCAGATGATATTACAGTGCTGAGCTCACCAAGTTGCATATGATTATGTCAAATCATTTGGGATTTATTAGCATTTTTGTCATGAGCCACAACTACATTGTTTTTTTATTGGCATGCTGTGGGCATATTTTTTCTCAATAACATTGGTTTATATAACCATTAAAGACTTTTGTTAGTACATTCTACAAACCAAGTTTCATGTAATTTGGTCAAACTGTCTAGGAGGACATATATTTCAAATCCGGGTGTAAGATAGGGCCCCTTGTCTTCATATTGCATATGACCCTTGAGCAACCAATATTTCCCAAATACTTTTGGAGCTCTATCGCATCAGCAGGTTTTATTCAGTAAATGTTACACTGCTGAGCTCACCAAGTTGGATATGATTATGTCAAATCATTTGGGATTTATTAGCATTTTTGTCATAAACCACAACAACATTGTTTTTTTTGGCATGCTGTGGGCATATTCTTTCTCAATAAGATTGGTTTATATAACCATTAAAGACTTTCATTAGTGCATGCTAAAAATCAAGTTTCATGCAATTTGGTCAAACTGTCTAGGAGGACATATATTCCGAAGGTTTTTCACAAAATTCTAAATGGCAGAAATCCAAATGTTACAACTTAGTACATCCTTATTAGTAGTACATATCTACCAAGTTTCAAGTTAATTGGCCCTCATTAAGTCTGTGTAATGAGTGCTAAAATTTGATTGGCTGATGGTGGCCATATTTTTTGAAGGCTCATCAATGGCCTGTCTGTAACTTTGACCGGGCCTGTGAGTACAACATTGCAAGTTATTTGGTCATTTGGTTCAGGAATTAAGGGCATTTTCACATTTTACCCTGCAATAGCGCCACCTATGGACCAAACCAAACGATATTTTACACACATTCTTTTGTTGATAAACGGAAAACACCAAACAAGTGTCGTGATAATCGGACATTACTTTCAAAAGTTATTAGCATTTTTGAGATAAGCCACACCCACATTGTTTTTTATTTGCTTGCTACGGCCATAGTTTTTTATGTAGAAACTTTGTTTATATAACTTTTCAAGGTTTTCATTCATAGAGGCTGCATACCGTATTTCATGCAATTTGGTCAAACTGCTGAGGAGGAGATAGATTTTAAAGGTCTTAAACATTATTCAAAATGGCGGAAATTCAATATGTTGCACATCATGTTTGATTGAGGCAAATTTTTTGCTCAAGTAGAGGCATGCAATAACATATAAAGGTTATGACAGTAGTTCAAACAGAATGAGAAATAGCCTTGTTGAAATACTTAAATGTTTGATTAATTACTGTAGCGCCCCCTATTGACAGATTCTCACCAAATGTTATACCCTAGTACATGCTTACTCGTCGTACATGTCTACCAAGTTTCAAGTGGATTGGCCTTCAAGAAGTCTGTGTAATGAGTGCTAAACTTTGATTAGCTGATGGCGGCGATATTCTTTGAACTTTCATCAATGGCTTGTCTGTATCTTTGACCAAGACCGTGGCACCGAAATTGCAAGTTATTTGGTCATGTGGTTCATGAGTTATGGCCATTTTCACATTTTACCCTGCAACAGCGCCACCTATCGAACAAACCAAACTATATTGTACACACATCCTTTGAGTGCTATAGAGAAAACAGTATTAAAGTCTTGTGCTGATCAGACATTGCGTTCAAAAGTTATTAGCAATTTTGTGATAAGCCACGCCCACATTGGTATTTATTGGCTTGCTGCGGCCAGAGTTTGTGATGTAGAAACTTAGTTTATATAACTTTTAAAGATATTCTTTAGTAGATGCTTCTTGCCAAGTGTCATGCAATTTCGTCAAACCGTCTAGGAGGAGATAGATTATGAAGGTTTTTCACAAAATGTAAATTAGAAAAAAATCCAATATGGCGGACTTTAATGGTCCTTGAGGCAAATTTGTTTGGGAGGACGTAGGGAATCTTGTAAAAAAAAGAATTTTGAGGATAGGCCAAAGGGTTCAAATGTTATAGCCCAAAAACATAAATTTCTTCCTATAGCGCCACCATCTGGCGAATCTGGGTAAGTTTTATTATCTGAGGTTCTCTTCGGATTGGGTACGTATCTACCGAATCTAGTTGTTCTACTATGTACAGTTTTTGCTGGGCAAACACTTTTAGGGCAGAAAAATAATAATAAATATACAGTAGATGCAAGCAGCGATTTCCGGGGACCGTGCGGCATTAGCGGCATTTGTCAAATGCAGAAACTGCAAAATGGTAGACAACTCTAGACAGGGTTGACCCAAAATACAAATATTTGTTTCTAATCAGGGCTTTTGCCATTGCTGATGGTATCTTAACCCAATCCAGTAAGGGCTTGCGTATTAAGTCTTTTAAGTACAAGTGAAACAGTGAACAGTTAATAATGTTAAATTTCTTAACTTTTGCAATAAAAAGGTGTTTCTTAATGTGAAAACAACATTAAAAGAAGCATAGCATTTGCACAATAGTTTTGCCAAACATTAACCTAGCCATTGGTACCAAGCCGGAATTGAACCGCTGACCACATACATGGAAAGCCAATACTGTATCCACTAGGCCAAAGCAGGTTAACAGAAATGAGGAGGCCAAATAAGACTTGTGTGTTGCGGTATCAGATTGTTTTGGCTTACTGACTTCATAATTCAAACAGATAACAGGTAATATTGTGAAATTTCCTAGCCTTTGCAATAAAAAGAACATTTTTACAATAACGTGCACATTGTGTGCCTCAAAAAAGACTTGGGAGCAGGTGGGGATCGAACCACCAACCCACTACACGGCAGTCAAATGCCTTAACCACTAAGCTACTGGAACTTTGTATGTATGGAAGCGGGTTGAGTCCCTTTAACAGGTTTGGTGCAAATTGGTCAAATTCTGTAGGAGGAGTAGCATTTTAAGTGTTTTACAAAAAATGCTAATTAGCGGAAAATCGAAGATGGCAGACTTCATGGTTTCTTGAGGCAAATTTGTTGGGCAGGAGTAGCGGGATGTATCCACCAAATTTTGTGACTGTAGATCAAACGGGGCGTCGGCAGTGGGCGTGTCAATGATTTTTAGTGAATTTATAAATATTTTCATATATTTGGATCTCTATAGCGCCACCACGTGGCTCGATTGGGTTGAAACTGGACAGGTCAGATCCAGATGTTACTCTTAAAAGACCTTCCAAGTTTCATAACTTTCTGTGGAATGGTTTTGGAATTATTAGCATTTTTGTGATAAGCCACGCCCACTGGATATTTATTGGCTCGTCATTCAGCCATCTTTTAAAATATCAAAATTCTGTATATATGTTTTATGACGCATGGTGTAAGGAGTTTGTGTACCTCGTTTCATGTAAATTGGCCAAATTTTCTAGGAGGAGTAGCATTTTAATTGTTTTACAAAAAATGCTAATTAGCGGAAAATCCAATAGGGCTAACTTGATGGTTCCTTGAGGCAAATTTGTTCAATATGAGCAGAGGGACCTGTACACCACATTTTGTGACTCTAGGTCAAATGGGGCGTCGGCAGTGGGCGTGTCAATGTCACAATATTTACACATGCACTACAGCGCCACCAACTGGCCTATCGCCACGACATTCGGTGTGAGCTTGTATGATGACAACTTCTAACTATTTGCCAAGTTTCATTATAATCAGCCAAGCGATTAAGGAAAAACTCAAAGAAGTAATAAATGAGTACATTTAAGCCAAAATGTTGGCAAATTCAAGATGGCGCCCACCAAATTAGTACATTTCTATGATCCAAATCCAGCTCTTTGTCACTGTAGCAAGTTATACATCTCTGCAAAGGAACTGTGATTTTTTGTGAATTTTTTTATATTTCTTTATATTTGGAACTCTATAGCGCCACCACATGGATCGATTGGGATAAAACTGTAGATGTCTAGTCCTAATGGTACTCTTAACAGACCTATCAAGTTTCATAGCTTTCTGTCAAATCGTTTTGTAATTATAAGCATTTTTGTGATAAACCACGCACAGTGAAATTTCATTGGCTCGTCATTCGGCCATCTTTGTAAATATCAAAATTCTGAATATAATTTTTATGAAGCATGGTCTAAGGAGTGTGTATACCTCAATTGTTTCATCTCAATTGGTCAAATTTTGTAGGAGGAGTAGCATTTTAAGCATTTTACAAAAAATGCTACGCTGCATGGTCCCCTAATAATAATAAATATAGCCACGAGCGGCAATTAACGGGGTCCAAGCAGCACCGCGCAAATGTTCCACAAATGCAGAGTCTCATGTGTTTGCCAGGCTGTAATGAATGACACAAAACACCTGACTGATGAATGTTGGAATGTAAAGATTATGAATCTATATACATTTTTATTGATTAATTATTCATCCATCTTTTAAAATATTAAAATTCTAATAATTTTACACACGTTCTTTGATTGAAAAACACCAAGCAAGTTTTGTGATGATCGGCAGGCCCGGCGTCTGGGGGGGACAACCGGGGAAGTTGTCCCAGGCCCAGCCCAGGGGGGCGGCCCAGGAAAGAGAGTGACCCTCACTCATAAATGTTTGCCATTAATTGGTGGAATATTTAGACAAATTTATATCTTTTCAGAAAGTGTTTGCATTATTTGCTTTGAATACATGATGCTTGCCGTCAAATCATTTATCTTCATTCTATAATATGTAGCCTAAATATGCCCCCCCAATATATTGCAAAATGGTTTGGTCTTAAGGGTAGTCATACGTTAATTAGTCCACAGCGCCTTTACTAAATCAAGCTGTCAAAATGGCTACTCATAAATCTGGTGCTCAAAAGCGAAAATAAAAGAGAAAAAAAGAAGATGACATTACACAGGCAAGGGAGCAAATGGCTAAATTTCTTAAACAAGACAGACATGCTGAGGCATCAAAGGAGCAAGGTGGGACATTAGTGTTGCTACGTTCGTCAATTTAGTTAGGCTCTCTCATCATGTGGTCCTTGTCATGTACAGTAGGCTACTGCTGTAGGCCACACTACTATTATACAGGCTATTTACTTTAAGTGGTTAGCTACATTTTTAAAAAAGCTAGATAATTTTAAAAAATCACACCCAGGTGGTGAAGTAAGCGGTGCAGGTTTAGGAGCAATCATATTAAAAAATGCAATAGAAAATGTGTGTGTTGTTTACATGTACAAAAACAATGGCCTCTGGTTTGGTGATATTGGAGATAAAAGGACAGCCATTGGTATTTCAGAAGAAACAGGAAATATGACAGTTAGTACTCTGATAACAAACAGGAAAGATTACAGTTATTACTTGAACAATAACAATGGAATTCCAAACTCAACAAGAGGGTGCATGGATTGTTGGGCCGTTCCATAACTGACTGGGTCCAGCAGAACACTGGTGGTAGATTTTGTATTGATTTTGCTTTGGGGGGTTGCTACGGCGACTCACCTTGCTAACAGGTGGAATGTTCAAAACTCCACTCTAGCGGCAGTTGGCCATTTCAATTTCAAACCCATTTTCTAACTTGTGACCACGACTACAGTTTTTAAGCTACACAAGACATATTATATACATATGTGCATCTGGTTCCCGGGATTCCTACGGTGTGAATATCTAAGCTGTGACATCTATATTTTTTGAGATATAGCTGTCTGAAGCTGGGCATGCTTTTCTCAAGCTACTATTGTATTGCCGGGCATGTGACGCATAGGCGACTCCTGATTGGTTTAAATCTCATGCTACGAACGGACGGACGGACGGACACACATGTCACGTATAGAAGCGGCTGCACCGCTTAAAAATTTAAACCTTGGAAATTCAGGTTCAATTAGCTAACGTAAACTTAAGGTCATTGACCACATGAATTATAACGTTAAGTACGTTAGTTACCCCCCTTGTCCAACTAACTGCAGATGGAGGCGAGAGCTGCTGCGACATCAGTGGCCCAAGTGAGGAAATGCAGGGAGGCGGAGGAGAGGGTCAGATAGCTGAGGACGAGGGGGAGGGAGGCTCAGGCGAGAGTCAGGAGACAGACACTGAACAAGACCCCGAAGATTCCGGTGGTGGTGTCCCGGACAGTTTTGAGGATCCTGGACTTTGGCCCGAAAAAATTACCGATTCTGATAGGTCACATATAGTTCGCATCATGGCAAGTAGGCCTTCATTCAGTGACACAGCAAAGGAATTCCCTAAAGACATGGAGGGGAGGGCATTCCCCAGCTACCTGCTGTACAGTAAATCCGCAAATGGACGGGAAAAAACTGAGAGGGACTGGGTGGTGTACAGCAGGAGCAAAGAGGCTCTATTTTGCCTCGAAACTATAATAGAGAGAAACAAGGCTTTACTGGAGAGGTTACTCAGTGTGACTTTATTTTTAGCCTCCAGAAATTTGAGTTTCAGAGGAAACTCTGATCGACTATACGAGCCAGATAATGGTAATTTTTTAGGCTTAGTTCAGCTGTTAACGAAATACGACCCAATTCTTCATGATCATTTGTTAAATGTGACAAAGAGCCAGCAACAGGGAAAGAAACATATAGCACATGTAGGGAACATGCCTCTAAATTCCTACATGAGTATTACTCATACAAGGTGTTTATATACAGTCAAGCCGGAAAGTCTCCCCACCCCTTTCACCTTCTCCATGTTTTATTACGTTACAGACTTATACTACAATAGATTGAGTTCATTTTTTGCCTCAAACATCTACACACAATAGCCAATAATGACGAAGTGAAAACAGGTTTTTAGAAAATATGCAATTTTACTGACAAAAATAGGTTATTTACGGGTTACATATCTGTACACACCCTTAGCCTAATACTTGGTTGCTGCACCTTTGGCAGCGATTACAGCTTCAAGGCGTCTTGGAAAAGAAACTACGAGCTTGGCACACTTGTTTCTGGACATTTTTGCCCATTCCTCTTGGCATATCCTTGCAAGCTCCGTCAGGTTGGATGGGGAGCGTCGGTACACAGCCATTTTCAGCTCTTTCCTCAGATGTTCAATTGGATTCAGGTCTGGGCTCTGGCTGGGCCACTCAAGGACATACACAGACTTTCTCCGAGGCCACTCCTTTGTTCTCTTGGCTGTGTGCTTCGGGTCGTTGTCATGTTGGAAGGTAAACCTTCGCCCCAGTCTGAGGTCCAGAGCGCTCTGGAGCAGGTTTTCTTCAAGGATCTCAGTGTACTTAGCTGCATTCATCTTTCCCTCTATCAGGACTAGTCGCCCCGTTCCCGCTGCTGAAAAACATCCCCACATCATGATGCTGCCACCGCCATGCTTCACTGTTGGGATGGTATTAGCCAGGTGATGAGCGGTGCCTGGTTTCCTCCAGACGTGACGCTTGGTATTCAGGCCAAAAAGTTAAATTTGGTTTCATCAGACCAGAGAATCTTGATTCTCATAGTTTGAGAGTCCTCTAGGTGCCTTTTGGCAAACTCCAAGCGGGCTGTGATGTGCCTTTTACTAAGGAGGGGCTTCCGTCTGGCCACTACCATAAAGGCCTGATTGGTGGAGTGCTGCCTGGATGGTTGATCTTCTGAAAGGTTCTCCCATCTCCACAAGGATACGCTGGAGCTCTGTCAGAGTGACCCTCGGGTTCCTGCTCACCTCCCTGGCCAAGGCCCGTCTTCCCCAATTGCTCAGTTTGGCCGGGCGGCCAGGTCTAGGCAGATTCTTGGTGGTTCCAAACTTCTTCCATTTGCGAATGATGGTGGCCACTGTGCTCTTTGGGACCTGTAAAGCTGCAGAGATTTTTCCATACCCTTCTCCAGATCTATGCTTTGACACAATCCTGTTTCTGAGGTCTGCAGATAATTCCTTTGAGCCCATGGCTTGGAGTTTGCTCTGACATGCACTGTCAACTGTGGGACCTTATACAGGCAGGTGTTGGCACTCCCCAATCATGTCCAATCAATTGGATTTATCACAGGTGGACTCCAATTAAGTTGTAGAAACATCTCAAGCAGTATCAGTGGAAACAAAATGCACCTCAGCTCACTTTTGGGTGTCATATCAAAGGGTGTGCACACTTGTGTACATATGATATTTTACATTTAGATTTTTTATAAATTAGCACAAATGTCTAAAAACCTGTTTTCACTTTGTCATTATGGGCTATTTTGTGTAGAAGTTTGAGACAGAAAATTAACTCAATCTATTGTAGAATATGTCTGTAACGTAATAAAACGTGGAGAAGGTGAAAGAGGTGGGGAGACTTTCCGGCTTGACTGTATATTTAGCAGTAATGGTGATAGACATAGAAAACATGTTCGTCTTACCAGTCTTCACCCGGGCACCATAAATGTAGAGAATATCCTCGACGGGGCGCCATAGATGTAAGGAATATGCCTCTGTACATAATCATAAACTCTTACATGGGATGCCAGAAATATAGGCAATAACTACGGAATAATGAGGTTTACCCTTATTATTCTTAAGTTAGGTTAAAATTAAATCAGTCTCATTTGATTATTATAGATTATAATTACTACTACTTCAATTTACCATCAAAGCACTAATAACTAATAATTCATAAGGGTTGAAGGTATTACGTTCTAATGATTAGGTTTGACTCAGCTCTCGTGTTCATACGACATCAAAACACACCAGGTTTAACAAAAATAGATTTATTAAACAAGGGAAAAAAATGAATATTACATTCTACTAAATAGACATATTGTGTGGTGTGCGTATTGTAGCATTTATATGTGTGTATGCACATATGGGTGCGTGTGCGTGTGTAGGCCTATGCCACATGTGCGTTCAGGGAACAAAGGAATCACGTGGAGTAAGCTAACTGTGTCGCAGCACGATGGTGATTATTGATCTCAAATCTGACGTTACTATAAATAAGTTCACGCACTTCTTTCACGAAATAACGTATTTATCTATAGTAAGTTGAATTGAGACCATATCATGCAAATGTTAGTACGTGTTAAAGAAAAGAGGAGCAAACCATGAGGCCTGCTTTGGTAAGTGAACAGTACTACCACTTTAGGTAGGCCAGCCGGCTAGCTTGCTAACCAGCGCAACACATTTATACAGCTATTATCGCACAAAGTCGAGATGCAATCAAATTACAGATAAACAGTTCAGACTAAAATCCTAAACTAATGCCTGGGATGTTTGATCAGTCTTACTGAAGTCCGCGGTGAGTTGATTATAGCTGGCTTTGTTCGTGAGGTGGATGGTGAGGGTGTCTCCTGCTTTGGCCTTTCTTATCCTGGTTGCGATGGGGGTCGTCTGGTTATCGCCTGCGTCTTTGTCCGTGGCTGGAAAACACCTCTGTCGGAGTTGCGTTAATTCAGTTCTATGGTTACATGCCGTAGGCAAGCTAACCCGTTTGCGTCTCTCTCCATGGCCTTTGATGCTGCTGCCACGGTGTTGCTGGTGCAATGGGGATCCACCTTTGTAGCTGTGTAGCTAGCAAAAGGGGGAAGACAAAAAATGCTGTCTAAAGACACAATCCTCATAATCTAAAGACCTCTTGTGCAGCACTATCGAGAGGAGATGGAAGAGAAGTGAATAGGGGGAGAGAGACTGGAATTCTTCAGCCTTCTCTGCTTTATGGTTTTATGACCCTTACTCGTATTTCCGAGCTACAGGATTGGCTACGGAAGTCACGCTGGGGTCCATTCTGAACATGTGACTTGTGTTACCTGTGGAATGAATGGAAACGTAGCTAAGCTGGAAAAATCACATTACATTTATATCAAACAAAATTGCAAAAAACATTGGTGTCATAAGAAGAATACGTTATCTCTCATCTCGAAAAATACTCCTCAATCTGTATTATACCAATGATTTACCCATACATCTCCTACTGCAACATAATCTGGGCAAGCACTTTCAAGACCAATCTCAACTGCATTTTTATTTTACAAAAACGTTTTATCAAAATGATAACCTATTCAAACAGATTTGCCAGTTCCATGCATTTGTTCCACTCACTCAGAATTCTCAACATTTTTTACATAAACCGTTTACAGATATGTTTATTTGTTTTCAATTTCAACCTGAACTTGCTCCTGGACTGTTTTCACACCTCTCAAATCCATCAATACTCCATAAGATCAGTCAACAACCTACATCCCGCCTTTTTCAGGACTACTTTTTGCCAATTTTCCATTCGCTTCAGGGGCCCACGTTTTTGGAACTGTTTGCCAGATCACATCATAAACTGCACGAGTCACTACTCCTTCAAAAAAACTAATCACCCAACATTTCTTTGGAACAATCACTCAATTCAATCTTATAATTTACTTTTGTTTATACAATATTTCTCTCTGTTTGACCGCTTATTTTGTTTGACTTGTATGTTTGTTTGTTATTTATTATTATTACTATTTTTTTATCATTATAATTTTTTCCATTGCTGTTTTAGTTTCTTCCTATTTCCTTAAGTTAACCATGTCATTATGATTTTATGTTCCTAGGTGGAGCCACCTGACAAGCCCTCAGGGGTTTCTTGGCTCCCCCTGCACGTTATTTATTTTATTTTCCCCCACAATAATTTTACTGTTGTCTTTTTTCTCTTTTGTTCTTGTTTATTTTATCCTGCTTGTTCACTTATATGTGCGAAATAAACTAAACTAAACTAAACATAGTCTGTTGTCCCTACAATAATAATAATAATAATAATAAAGAATAATACCTTTCATGGCTTAATACTAATTACAACTTCAATAAGTTGGCTAATGCTGTGCAAATAAAGCATATTCTCCTAACATTAGGCATTTAATGTCTGGGAAAGTGTCCTCAATATGAAATCATTATTGAATCACATACAATATGACTCACTGGAATAATGTTAACACTGACTATTAATAAAAACTGTTAAAAAGCTGTTAACTATTGTTTTTGAAGTCACCGTTATCATAAGGCCTTTAATTGCTGTTTTAGTCAACGTTTTTCTAATTTAGTAAATAACACTCTTAACTTGGCAGATGTTCATGTTCGTGACAATGCCCAGAAAGATATAAAACGTCCATTCAATGACGATTAACTAACGTTAGCTCTCTGTATGTAACATTTAAATCTCCAGTAAGTTATCAAGTTAAATTAACTTAATTTGGCTGTTAACTTTTTCCTCACGGTTGAAGGGTGACATTATACGTCAAATAAATAAAAAGTTAATAACGTTAGCTAACAAAACCAACAAGAACCGACAGCAAGATACAGCAAGGATGCTAGGTTAGCCAACGTTAGCTAAGTTTGCTACATCTAAAACAGTGTTACTTAATAATTTACTTATTATTATTATTATTATAGTACCTTTCATGGCCTAATAATAATAATAATAATAAACAAGAATAATAATTTCCAACACAATTACCCCCCCCCCCCCCCCCTCGCTAAAAAAAATAATAATCCTGGCTGATCAGAGACTATATAGCAAAATGCCTTTCACAATTAGATGATCCCATAAACCATTTTGCATTTATCAAAGCAGTTATTCGTACATACGCCAGTCATGCTTTAAAATTCCTTGACAATAAACTTTAATTGTGGTTTGCATGCAATGATATTGTGCTTTACATGCCTATGACATCTTAACACTATACGCTACCCTTTCTCATCATCAGCTGTGTTTTGCGTTTTTGTTCGAGATATGTCGGTTAATTTGGCACATTTGCCGCTTCTTCCAGTGCCTTTCATTTTTTATCCTAGGCTTTTCTGCTCCTCCTTTTCTTGTTTTATTCTCAATTTTAGACATCTTCGTCTGGCACAAACTCGTAAACTAAACTAATTACATCAGGTGATCAATCATAATCTAAAACAAACTTGGGTTCAACCAATTATGGAATTTGGGAGGGCCACTCTCATCCCCCCCTATCACCATCCAAGTTTCTGGTGTGGGGCCATGGTTGCTTTTCGTGCAAGAGAGAGGGGGCCCGAGTGAGAACTCATGCGGCCCACACTGCAGCCAGTAGCCTATATAATCTAAATACAATTATTGTGTTTACCGATCCTCGCAACCAGCCCAAAAACCAGCGGCCCCACCGGGATTCTTCCCGATTCTCCCGATTCGCCACTCCTGGCATTGCCGATGGTAGATAATTGACAACGCTGGTCTGATTGCACTCAGGGCCAGGTCTGGCCCTCCAGTCATTTTCAATCAAATTAACTTATAGAAACGATAGTGTGGGATAGGCGGACAGAAACATGATAGTGACGTTATTTAACTAAAGGTTGAATTTGTCAATTAGATGTAACGACACTTTGATTAATCGCACATAACATCAGCATTGGTTTTGTATGCATTTGATTTGGCTTGTGAATTAACTGTGTCCATTCTCAATTAACAGCAGTGATTGCGTTGCTACTGGTTAAACATGTAGTAATGTGCATTTCAATTATATAGTAGCGCCCTACTTAGCCCGGGATCCTTGAATGCCAATTCATTAGCCCAGCCCCCCCCCGCTGGGGTCCTGTTGTGGGCCGTGGAAGCTTTTCTGGTTGGTCGTGTGGGCGGCGAGTTGTAAAAGGTTGGGAACACTCTGTCCTAGGAAATGTGACCAACCTGTTTTACTGGTAGCGTAAATTCATGCTTTAAAACAATCCACTTTCCCAGGAAGACTGTGAAAAGTGTGATTTACAGCAGGAGAAACAGACCTGCTCCTGCATGAAGCTAAAGTGAACATGCAGAGAATGGCATTGAAATTAATTGTGATTTCATTGTGTAAGTGCTGCAAATTTGTTTTCATTTCTAATTAGATGCTTAATTCTCTTTAAAATCATTTTGTTCAGTTATGGAATAACAGGTGAAGGTTTTAACCTTTTTGCGTAGATGCATAGTGATAATGGCGCACGGCGTCACCATTTTGCTCAACTGAGACATTCATTGCTATGGCAGCCAAACTATTAGTGGAAATCACAAACTCTGTGTTTTTAACTTTATTGGTAGACGATTCGTGATGATTTCTGCCGAATATGGAGTTTCTAAGTGTCACTATTTCCCCGTAGCAAGTCCCATTTAACAAGAAACCCCCACCTAGTCTATACCCTACCCATGCATGACATAGTGGACAATAGCATCTATGTTTGAGTTCATAAATACATTTATTCATCATATAAAATTAGAATTCCGTCATAGCAATCCTATGTAATGGCGGCGTGTCGTGTGAGGTAGAGAGGAGCCAAACGCAGCAAGGGGATTCATTAAGCCCTAAGGCCACTAAGGCGGGAAACCCCACAGTTAAAAGGGAAGAGACAAGACAGGGAACACACGTACCAAAGCCACTAACCGGCTCACTGTCACGCGCCAATGAGTAGAAGCGCAAACGCCAGGTTTCTCGGTAAGAAAACCAAGCAAGGCGAATGGAAAAAAGCACTGGGCTCCCATACTTCTACGAGCTAAGTGACTAAATGGAAGAGCCAGAATTAATAAACGCCCTGCCCTCGGTAACGAGATGCATAATAACAGGCGAGTAGCATAATGGCACAAATTAAACACACATCAATCGTACCGAAGCTACTAACCGGCTCACTTTCACACGCCAATGAGTAGAAGCGCAAATGTCAGGTTTTCTCAGTAAGAAAACCAAACAAGACGAATGGCACAAAGCACTGGGCTCCCATACTTCTACGAGCTAAGTGACTAAAGAAAGAGCCAGATATAACAAACGCCCTGTCTCGATAATGAGATGCATAAGAAACAGGCGAGTAGCACAATGGCAACAAACTAAACACACAGCCAACTAACACTGCAAACTAATACGAATTAGTATACCAGGAGGCGAAAGGAACGGAGAACTAACATTCCGAGGCTACTCTCAGAGAGTCGCAGTCAAACGCAAAACATGTCAACAAAAACGCCATATGAGGAGAAACATACCTGGAGACCGAACAGAACTTCAGTTCTGAACAAAATCCTCCTGCAGGTAAAAAGGACAAAACAGGACAGCTGCACCGGAAATTTACCGGCTAAAAAGACTAACACGAGATTAGTAGAAAATAACACGCACTGCCGCTCAATATAATAAAAAACCCTGACTCACAACAAAGGGGAAACGTAGTCCACAAGAAGGAGACAAAACAGGGAACAAACGTACCGAAGCTACTAACCGGCTAACTGTCACACGCAAATGAGTAGAAGCACAAACTAAGAAAACCAAACAAGGTGAATGGCACAAAGAACTGCTGCCCTATACTTCTACGAGATAAGTAACTAAGTAAAAGCGTGAACGCCCAGTCTCTCAATAAGGAGAAACCATAGAAAGGCGAAATAGAGCAGAGAAACTCCCATACTTCTACGAGCTAAGTGACTAAAGAAGAGCCAGCAATAATAAACGCCCTTCCTCGATAACGAGAAGAGTAAGAAACAGGCGAGTAGCATAATGGCACAACAACACACACACCCAACAGTGCGAAATAAAGCAAAATACAAAATAATATCGAAGCCCCGAACGAAGGAAACGGGAGGCTTATATAGCTCTAGGGTGACCACGCACAGATGTGGATGCAGACAGAAGCCTCCGCAATCAAAGCAGGGCGGAGCAAGCATCCACCAAAAGGGCAGCACCCTCACGTGGCCACCGAGGAAAACGACCGCATGGGGAAACAGGGTAGAAACCCATGACATCCTACCATTAGGTAGGGTGTTAGGGACCAATTTTAAAAATGGCTTCTGCTGGTACTATTGTCAGATTCTCAGAAGCACAAAGCACTTGGTTTCATGAAGATAGGACCTACCATTGCTGAGATACAGCACATTTTGGGAACCCAGATGGGGTCAAAAAGGTCGCGCACCCTCACTGCAGATGTCAATGGGACACCAGTGTTCCGGAATGTCACCAATGGCACTTTTTTTAACCACTACTTTTTACATACTTTCCTTCATAGCATAAGATAGGTTGGTCACATTTTAATTAAATGTTCAGGGATGGAGGAGGCTATTATGCTTGACATTAAGACAATTCTGAAAATATTATGCTAATTAAATGAATACTCTGTAAATATGTGTGTTAACTTGTTATAAGTAACATTGCTAACTTTGTGCTGAACATAATTTGTAGTAAATATGTGATGAGTTCATAAGTATTTGTGATTTTAATCCATACAAATTATGAAGTATATTTATATAATAATAGGCAAAACATAGTATTATTAACTAAGCTGAGTTATGAGACATTTATTGTCATGTAGCCTTTTCAAATCTTAAAAAAAAAAAAAAAGTTATAATAAAAGATGAGAAGTTAAAAAAAAACAGCTAAGGGCTAAGCCTATTCATTAACCATTTAGTTGTATGCCTACTGTCATTAGGCTATAATAGAAGGTACGACGACTCAATGAATAGTCTTAGTCCTTAGCTGTAGCCTACTAAAGACATTTTTAAATGTTATGACTAAAATAAGATTCCTGACATTGTAAAGTTAAAAATAATCAAAAGCCGTTTACTGTTTGTAATAATTATGATTAGGCCTACAAATGGACAAGTAGGGCCTAGGCTAGAATGCATTTCATATTATTAAAACTTTGAAATAATGAGCTCAAAACTCAATGTTCGTCTCATCTCTCTCATCATGTCTTCAATTTGTAAGTCTGCTGAGAGAATTCCCATTCATGACCAACATCGTATTTTATTTTGTATAGTCTGTTCAGGGGGTTTGCTCTTTTTTAGGACATATGGAGCATAGTGCCAGCGTAGCCTACCACACTAGGAATAATTTTCTTCGCAGACGTGAGCTAGCTAATTGCAAAATCCCAATTCAATGTGGCTAACGATGACCGAAACGGTGACTATTACATGTAACTTTAGCTAAGGTTATCTATCAACGTTCAATTAGTTATTGGCTAACTTATCTAGCTAGCTAACACCAACAGTGATTGGTTTCGCTAATAATAATTAGCTAAAAGTCAGACCGAAGCATGCGAACGTTTACGGTACCTACACTCCGTCGCAAACTGTTGCTTGCGCTGTGGCTTCGCTTCTCTGACAGCTCGCTTCTATCACTCAGGGTGTTTGCTATCGCTTCCTATCACCACAAAATCCCCGAGCGCATTACGGATTTGGATCAACCACCAACAACCTACAGTCAAGCCGGAAAGTCTGCACACTCCTTTCACCTTCTCCACGTTTTATTACGTTACAGACATATTCTACAATAGATTGAGTTCATTTTTTGTCTCAAAATTCTACACGTAATAGCCACATAATGACAAAGTGAAAACAGGTTTTTAGACATTTGTGCTAATTTATTAAAAATCAAAATGTAAAATATCATATGTACACAAGTGTGATATGACATCCAAAAGTAAGCTGAGGTGCATTTTGTTTCCCACTGATACTGCTTGAGATGTTTCTACAAACTTAATTCAAGTCCACCTGTGATAAATTCAATTGATTGGACATGATTGGGGATTGCCAACACCTGCCTATATAAGGTCCCCACAGTTGACAGTGCATGTCAGAGCAAACTCCAAGCCATGGGGTCAAAGGAATTATCTGCAGACCTCAGAAACAGGATTGTGTCAAGGCAGATCTGGAGAAGGGTACGGAAAAAATTTCTGCAGCTTTACAGGTCCCAAAGAGCACAGTGGCCACCATCATTCGTAAATGGAAGAAGTTTGGAACCACCAAGAATCTTCCTAGACCTGGCCGCCCGGCCAAAACTGAGCAATCGGGGAAGACGGGCCTTAGCCAGGGAGGTGAGCAGGAACCCGAAGGTCACTCTGACAGAGCTCCAGCGTATCCTTGTGGAGATGGGAGAACCTTTCAGAAGATCAACCATCCAGGCAGCACTCCACCAATCAGGCCTTTATGGTAGAGTGGCCAGACGGAAGCCCCTCCTTAGTAAAAGGCACATCACAGCCCGCTTGGAGTTTGCCAAAAGGCACCTAGAGGACTCTCAAACCATGAGAATCAAGATTCTCTGGTCTGATGAAACCAAAATTGAATGTTTTTGCCTGAATACCAAGCGTCACGTCTGGAGGAAACAACCAGGCCACCGCTCATCACCTGGCTAATACCATCCCTACAGTGAAGCATGGTGGTGGCAGCATCATGATGTGGGGATGTTTTTCAGCAGCGGGAACAGGGCAACTAGTCCTGATAGAGGGAAAGATGAATGCAGCTAAGTACACCGAGATCCTTGAAGAAAACTTGCTCCAGAGCTCTCTGGACCTCAGACTGGGGCGAAGGTTTACCTTCCAACATGACAATGACCCGAAGCACACAGCCAAGAGAACAAAGGAGTGGCTTCGGAGAAAGTCTGTGTATGTCCTTGAGTGGCCCAGCCAGAGCCCAGACCTGAATCCAATTGAACATCTGTGGAAAGAGCTGAAAATGGCTGTGTACCGAAGCTCCCCATCCAACCTGACAGAGCTTGCAAGGATATGCCAAGAGGAATGGGCAAAAATGTCCAGAAACAAGTGTGCCAAGCTCGTAGCTTCTTTCCCAAGATGCCTTGAAGCTGTAATCGCTGCCAAAGGTGCAGCAACCAAGTATTAGGCTAAGGGTGTGTACAGATATGTAACCCCTAAATAACCTATTTTTGTCAGTAAAATAAAATTGCATATTTTCTAAAAACCTGTTTTCACTTCGTCATTATTGGCTATTGTGTGTAGATGTTTGAGGGAAAAAATGAACTCAATCTATTGTAGTATAAGTCTGTAACGTAATAAAATGTGGAGAAGGTGAAAGGAGTGTGCAGACTTTCCGGCTTGACTTATATCAAAATTTAGCTTAGAACTTGTAGTTTTTAACTAGTATGTTGGGAATACATATCTGAAAAAAATCTTGTCATAACATTTAAGTGAAATGGTTATTCGCGTGTGTTTCAGTCGATATTCATTTTCTTCTTTCTCAACACACTTGTTGAGGTAGGGCCTGGGTCTTGGCTAGGAGAAATCACTTTAATCCAGTCCAGGTTTTTTTGCGACTAGTGGTAAAAAGTGAAAACCCACGGGACCGAACGTTCTTCCGGGCTGTCGCTATGATCTACAACATTATGATTATTAAAACGGACATTCATAAAAACAATATATATATATATATATATATATATATATATATATATATATATATGTAACAACTTTACTGTCATATATTTGGTACAGAGTTCATTTTATATTTGTACTAATGTGTTATTTTGTAGAATTTTCCCTAGCGTCCACATTGTGTCACGTGACCTAAGACCCTACCATTGGTTTTACACATCGAGATGTTCCTTCAAAATTCAGTTGTCATTTATTGTCTGGTACAATCCGTTTGAGAAATATACAACACTTTATACCGCTATTACACTATCTGAAACGTAGACTCATAATACCCCCATGCCAAGCAAGCCTGTCTCATTCATTACAGTTCATTCTGGTTTAATTGTCGGCTTTTTTATCCAATAGAGTACACTAACGGTATATGCCATGTCTTTTTGGGTGCTTTGAACAATTTCTACAGCCCAGCATCACGGCAGTTTTCCTTTTAATGGTCTGGTATTATGCAAGCTCTATAGAAAATGCATTAGGGAGGGGAGTTTCCCTTTCCCGATATGTAAGTATTTTTGCGTCAAAAATGCCGTTGGTCTTGCTGGCTACATAGTATGTTCGTGTTTCCACTCGAGCACTGTCTTTCCAATATGTTTGATAGCCCTATTGTTATTTTCGCATTATTTTCGCATTTCACATACTGTAGTGCAATATTTAAATTTATTTTTGATGTAGGCTACCGTTGTTCATTGAAGATGGAAAATTTGGTAGCATTTTGCAGATGGTGGAATACTATTTTACATTCATGTTATCGTTCATAGTACAGGCTATGGCGTATATACTTGTCACTTAGGGCATGACAAATGCTCATTCCAATTTACTGTGTGCTGATATGTGGTAGATTAAGGTAAAAGTAAACATACTGTAGAGTACAGGGAAAAGTGACGTTTTACTGAGGTACGAGTGAATGATTAGGCAACATATCTAGGTGTATATAACACTGTGATGTCAATGTTTTTATCTTAAGCCATCAGAAGGAGCAAATGTATATGCTTTATAATGGACAAAACTAATTTTATTCATTTTATGACATGTTTTGCATAGGGGTTTTGGACCTATAGATATCTACCCCCCCTATACTGATGAAAATATAGTAATTCCACTTGAAAATTATGCAAAAGTGAATTTTATGAGCCAAAACTGTTGATTTGAATTTTTTAATTTTTTAATTTTTTTTAGAGCAGTGCACAATTTAGCCATTTGGATAGATTTGGAGACACAAACAGGGTACACTGCCTATATTTTGCATCATAGACCTTTAGTAGTTCTGCATATAATCCTCAGATTTAGAAAAATTTGTGGACATGCAGTTTATGATCCAGGAAATATATATATATTTCATGTAGCTTTTGTATAGTATTTTGTTGCAAACTAAAGAAAAAAAAGAAAGAAAAGTTTTTCCAAAGTTTCTTTGCATTTGTGGCGCTTTATTTCGACTTAAATTATGAAAATAAACAAATCTAAGTTTGTATTGTAATTGATACTGTTATGCCCAGCCGGGAAAACAGGACATAAACAAAATGGAGACCACACAGGACATACGTTTAACAATAGTTTATTTATAAATACGTGTAAAGTGGATGTAGAAAGAAGGGTCAGCATAAGCTCCCCGTCTCGCAACTCCTTGCGAGCGGGGCCTTTGCCGTAGGCTGTGTGTGAGAGGGAAGCAGCCCCAATGGTGTGTGGGAGAAGCTTCTTTATCCAAGCTTCACAGGTGGCGTCGGTTTCCCAATCAGGTAATTGTACACTCACCTGACAGAGAACCGACGCCCCTCCCTACATCATAGAGAGAAGCAAGAGGGAGAGAGAAAAACACAGACACAAACACCCTGGGGGACAGGGAATAAGGGGGCGGGCGCAACAATACACCTGTCTTGTTTCATTTAAGCCATTTACCAAGTTTATGTGCTCACACCTGGAGTTATAAAGCCTTAAATAGAGCACCCCCTAAATCGGTGAGAATTGACCAAATTTGCCATCTGCACCAAGGGGTTAATAAGCTGAGAGTATGGAAACCTTGTCACTGTAATTTTAAAAATATGAAGGACGAAGGTTCAAATTCAGTTAACGTGACATTTATCTCCGTTTCTTAACTGTGGGCTATCGAAAATAACCTTATGCACAGCGAATCCACTGTAGCCTAGGCCAGGGGTTCTCAATCCTGGTCCTGGGGGACCCCTGTGTATGCTGGCTTTCGTTGCAACCGCAGTTGCAATCCCAGAATTTTAACAAGCTGTTAATTTTTCTTAATTAGGTGCTTGTCATGTTTGGAGGAATTATTCACCCTCTTAAGCCACATTATATCAGAAATAGCTATGGATGCCATGTAGAATAAACACCCCATGTTCACATTGTGCTATATTATTTAAAAAAGATAAGAAAATTATTTAACAGATCCATTTAAAGACTGATTTGAATCAATAGGCTCCTAATTGGTGAAAGTGTGGACACATGGCCACTAAAATTAACCATTTCGTAGATAATGAAGAATTCAAACACAAAGCAAATGATAACGAGCCAAACCTGCATTGTCTTAAGCTTAAAGAAAAAATTGAGTTAAACACATGTGTTCAACAACCTAATTAGGAGCCTATTGATTCACTTCACTCTTTCATTTGAGTGAAAATACATTATTTTGTAACCTTTTCTTATGTAATTGTTGCAATATAGCACAATAAGCACAATGTGAACATGGGGAGTTTGTTCTACATGGCATGCATAGCTATTTCTGACATAATGTGTCTTAAGTGGGCGAATAATTCCTCCAAACATGAAAAGCACCTAATTAAGAAAAATTAACAGCTTGTTAAAATTCTGGGATTGCAACTGCGGTTGCAACGAAAACCAGCATACACAGGGGTCCCCCAGGACCAGGATTGAGAACCCCTGGCCTAGGCTATTTGCAAAACAATAAATGCAATATTCCCTGGACAAGGTTTTGAACTTTTTTTTCAGTCAAAACCATTCTATTTACTTACAGGCTGTAGGCCTAGAGAGCAGTATTGTAATGACATCTGAAGCACATTTTCAGAACTCAAATGTCCGTCTATTGCAGTGCGCAAGTTTTCGATTGTATGACAATTCACGCATTAGGTATAAATGACAATTCACACATTAGGATTGATATAGGTGTTATCAACAAAGTTTCTAATGGATATCCATTGTCCCTTAACAGAAGATTGTCCCCCCAGAAGATTACAGGAACTACTGGCAAATATAGGCTAAGTCATAGCTTGATCCAGGACAATTGTGAATAGTCTGTTACCTTACACATACCATCGCACATCGCCTGGATGTTGATGGAGTGGGCTGAAAGCAATTTAATGACAATTATTTTCGCATTGTACCGAAAATAAATCCGTAATGTTATATGTTAAGTAAATTAGCTAGGCTATTAACTGAGCTAACATTAATGTTATACTGGCTAAAAATGTCATCTTAAAGGGGTAATAAACACCGGCTTTTGTTCTGTCTCCGCCCATTTAACAATTTCAAAAGACGCGAATTGGGCTCGAGTGAGAGAACACAGACGGGAGGGGGGAGGGGGGAGGAGGGAGGAGTTACAGTTGGGGGGTTGGGCGATAGATCCATTCGGTAATGCGTCATGAAAACTGTTCAAACGGAAGCCCATTTGATATTAAACCGTTTGAACGTTAATTTGTGCAGTTTGAATACCCATCAATCAAGAAATTGACTTGGTTGCGTAGAAAAAAGGTTTTTTACCTTTTTTTACCATCATGAATGGGGTGTGGCTCAAACAAAACGTTTCAGTTTGGATTTCAGCGAATGCCTCTTTTTTGACACAAAATGCGTTGGTACGCCTTTATTACATTTTAGTTTTTTTAAGCAATAGGATATATGTGATTTATGAAATGGAGGCAAGATACTCTGCTTTATAACTCAAAATATTTGATTTAGTGTTTATTACCCATTTAAACTATCACTCTTCAACTGTGTTGTGTTGGTAGTATTTTATTTAGTCTAACTTTACATTCAGCCAAAACTATTCAGCGAAATATCTGGCTATTTTAAAGACGAACTAATGTAACGTTAATATTAATTGTCCTAACGTTACATTGCTTGACACTGTTAGGTTCCATGTGGAGCTTGTAATGCTACCTAGCTAACGTTAGTTGACGGCTCACATGGTGTGGCGCTTGTAGTTTCCTTAACGTTACAGATAATATTGTGGACATGTCTCAAAGGAGTAACGTTAGTAGCTAAGTTAACATACATTTGTTTTAATCTCGCTAGCGAAGTTAGATAGTAGCTTTATTATTTCTAGCTTTGTCACTCAGTAATGGTAGCTAGCCTGGCTAAGTTAACGTTACAGTTGTTGTTGATGTTCGGTCACAGTTGATCACTGTGATCACTGACCTGGCAAAATAATGTTATCCACCTTGCTCTCTCGAGTTGATTTGCCCACACGTCTTGTGATTCAGAAAAATGTTAAACCATATGGAAAACTGAAAACTCACTTTGGACTTTTAGTTTAAAAATAGGTAACAGTTAATGTTAGTAGCCTACGGCTGGTTCATATCTATGGGCTGGTTTCTGTGCGCTGTGGAAGCTTCAGAGAGAGGAAATCTCGCAGTGCACGAGACTGTGGTAACGGTAGTTCGAACTTTCAATTAGCCTTCAGTGCTAGGAAATTTATGCCCCAATGTTAAGTCAATGGACAATTAATTTCCGGTATCGTAGAATTATAAAGGTTCATTTAAAAACTGTACAATAAACAAAAATATAACCCACCAAAAGCATTAGTTCATGTCACGCCCGACATATCGCTATGTCAACTTTAGCGATTAGAGTTATAGAATTTGAACTAGGTCGTTGGAAAAAAAGTCTTAATCTAAATGCTACTTTTCTTTATGTACTTAATTGTATGAAAACTTTGGTTGATCTACGAAGTGGCTTGGTAATTGGTGCTAAAACGGCTGAGCAACCAAACCCAAACTTATATTATTATTAAAATATTATTAAACCTGTGTCTGTTTTGATGTTGCGTAAACATGAGAATCTGAGCCAAGATAGTCTATCCAAGAACTCCATCCTTCAGATTATCTATTAAACTACAAATATGCTTTAATTACATTTGTCCATTAATATTGGTTATTTTGGTTATTAATTGAAGTTCCAAATTTATGGTTAAATATCTTAGATAATAGCAATTTTATGAGACTGATTACTAATTGCGGTTATACTGCTACACCTACATAAGTGGTGCTTTGTATAAGGATCTAGAGGTATGTCCCCTACACAGATCTCAGCTCGCATGTCTCAACGTTTGTGAAACAAGCCCGTGGACCACAGTCACATCTACACTGTTAACTGTCCTGGGCACCAGTATCCCACTGTCCCCTACATTATGTATGTTAGGTGAAATGGTAGCCTTGACCTTCCACCCCATGGATCTAAATTTCATCATACTATGTAAATTTGGATCATATGATCAATAACCTAGCTTTTTTGATGCTGTTGTTCTTGCCGTATAATGTTATTAAAGGAATAGTTCGGAATTTTGGACATAATGTCTCAATTACGACTTACCCATGATGTAGTTGATTGATGGAAACCATTTTCAGATAATTCCATGCTGTCCCTTCTTTTGGACATACACACATTGCTAATGCTAGCGCAACTCAAAGGTAACTGGTAGCATCCACTACCAAACGCACTTAAACACTCCACAGTGCACCCAAAGCAAATAAAATACGACGACAGTCTATCTGGGTTATTTTCAGTGATTATACCATCATTTTTTAAGTCAAACTATCGTTGAATCCTTTACTTTTTGCTCACCTAAATTCTCTGTGGAAGTACGGCGGCAGAGCGATACTTTACGTTAGTAGGTAACGTAAAATATAGCTCTGCCGCCATATGTAGTGCCGGCCAACAACAATATCGCGCGTGTGAAAGAATCAGACTAGTAGTATTGTTAGCTAACGTTCAGGTAAGATGGTATTTTGGTGTGTATTTCAAGGTTGTTCAAATCATGCAAAAAAAAATGGGCACCACAAAGTTTTCACCGATTTCCAGTGGAAGATCAACAAAGAAAACAGCTGTGGCTTCTTGCTGCTCGCATGGATGTCAACACACCAACCAGAGACTCAAAGTTAAAAGTGTGTAGTGACCATTTCACAGAGGATGACTATGTGAAAATCAAAAAAGGACGGTCGGGACACCCTCTACTGAAGGAGACTGCTGTGCCATCACCTGTTTTTCTTCATGCACCGAAAACAAATGACGAGCAGGTAACTAATAAATGATTGCAAGCGTGATCCATCTATTCAATTTAGCTAGCTAGTTGCCATGATTGGGAAGTCATGGAAGCGGTCAAACTTTTCCTGCAAATTGGTAGCCAGTGTGCTTGCTTGTATATGCTGTGTTATTCTGTAGCATGTTTGTGTTTAGCTGACTTGTTGTCTACCAAATATGTAACTTTACGGCAAAACAGATTGTGTCGGCAACTGTGGAGTACAGCAGATAGCCTACAGGCAGATACCCTGGCTAATCTACAGCTAGCTCCGCCCCCGTACTTCCACAGAGAATATAGGTCAGCACAAAGTAAAGGATTCTTAAAAAATGATGGTATAATCACTGAAAATAACCCCGATAGACTGTCGTCGTATTTTATTTGCTTTGGGTGCACTGTGGAGTGTTTAAGTGCGTTTGGTAGTGGATGCTACCAGTTACCTTAGAGTTGCGCTAGCATTAGCAATGTGTGTATGTCCAAAAGAAGGGACAGCATGGAATTATCTGAAAATGGTTTCCATCAATCAACTACATCATGGGTAAGTCGTAATTGAGACATTATGTCCAAAATTCCAAACTATCCCTTTAATGTGTTTTTATTAATTATGTCCTAATTAAGCAACCACAGTCTAACCCCAGAATCGAACCTGCGGCAGCTAGCTAGTAGACCAAGTTCAGGAATCTGTAGTAGCCTGCTAACTAGTTCCAGCCTACAAAGCTTTATCCAACAAACATATTCTGTGCTATTCATAGTATCAGGCCAACATCATCAATATAGCTGGCTCTAGACTATGAGAAAATGAAAGGGGTAGTAAGCTACTTGCATTTAGTATTATTTTAAAGGGGAATATGCAGCACAGGCTTATTCACTCCTCGTAATTTTGCTTGCAAACTTGTTTGTTGTAAAATTCTCCCATAACCAGACTCAGGAAAGCTACATTTAAATGCTATAAACCTAAATAAAGTGTATGGTAAAGATGATTCCTGCAGTTTATTAGGCTTTATAGGTTAACTTTAGCATACAGTTCTCATGAATACCTCGCAAAGCAACTTGAAGTCCTGCATATTAAAGATGCGCACATGTACACACACACAACATGTGCGCGTGCACAACTTTTAGACCCCCCCCCCCCCCCCAGTTTTCTTCACAGTTCTCACACTGGGTGTAGAGACAACATGGAATTAAGTTGTCAGATCTGCATTGATTATTGTATTGATATACAGTATATTGATTGTCTTGTTCTGTATCAATCCTTTGAAGTGTTTTAAAAGGTGTGTGGGGGGGGGGGGTTATTTGGGGTATTTAAAAAAAAGTGCTGACTAGCATTTCCTCCACCACCTCAAATGTTTATTTTTATATCAGTGGCTATCATCGTCAGGTTTCAATAAGTGAGATGTCTTTTGTCTGTGAAAGCGGTTTGGGAAAATACCAGCAAGGAAGCGTGCAGGAGATAATTATCAGTGCTTGATAATTTACATGCCCTTCTCATGGGCATCCTGTCAGGATCGGCTGCTAAGGCAGGGAAACCGCAGCACTGGTACTGTGGTTCATTATGCTGACACCTATTCAAAATAATGTCACTCAAATGAAACACTACCTGATATATTAAGTATTTTGCAAACCTTACTATTCCCTTGGTCAGTCTGAGATTTTGGTCGGCATATTGTATGTAAAGAAAAGAAAAGCACAAGAATTTTGGTGCCAGTTGTGATGGAATTTACCTTTCATGTTGGCAAGTTAATTCTATATATTTTTTGTTATTTCAGTGGCTAAAGAAAACCAGTGCCTGCAAATAGTAGTAGCTGTTTAAATCTCATGTTACTGCTATCTTGTTAAGATAATTGCTCCATTGATAAAATCATTTTTAAGAAATGTTGTACCCTTTTCCTTTGATTTACAAAGGCTGCATAGAAATGGTAAAAAAAAAAAACATGCAAAAAACAAAAGCGTAATGCCAATCACATGTAAGCCCAAAGGTAAAGGACATTTTGCATTTTATTAATCCATTGGGACCATATAGGAATCCGTAACATACAGTTTTTCCCCATCTATGTGTTTTAAATAAATTTTTATATATTTTTCAGCCTTTTGTCCCCTGAGTAGTCAAAACACTTTAAACAGGCATTAAATGCTTTGTAATATTCTCCTAATGTGCTTGTAGGAGTTACATTGGGATCGGAAACCATGGAGAGCAATGAAATGAGGTATCTACCAGATGCTAACCCAGATGTGTTGTACAACGCACTTGGGTGGTTGTATAATTACAGTTCAGATGTGAGACATTGCCCACTAGGCTGTTGAGAATGCACAATATTCTGACATTTTGAGCCAAGGAATGGGATTCACTAATCATTTATTTGCACACCTCAAACACAGACTGTGAGGCACCAGCTGTTTATGCCTCAAAGTGCAGGTAAACTCCCATTCGTGCTTAATTAAATACATTCCTTTCAGTGACAGTGTGATATTTTATTATTATTTCCAAACGGTTAAGAGCCATATTGATCCAGCAGCATGTTCTCTCATTGAAAGTCCATAAATCAGGGCTGCTTTACTCCAGCTTTCTCAAATATTCAGTGATATCAGCTCGCTAGTCACGTTTCCGGATTTGAAGGCTCTTTCTGCTCTGTTCAGTGTATTTTGTGCACCATCATTATGAATCTGGCCATTACAGAGACAAATCAGACACCTCTCCCTGTGCCACTGCTATAAGTCATTTTAAAAGGTTAGGCCATCGCTGAATGTATGCATATACCACATGTATTCTTTTCTTCTTTTTTTTACTCATGACATGAAATGAAAAAATGTACTTTAAAAACATGTTAGGTTGACCTCCATGTGGAGTTGACTCTAAAGATTTAATCTAACTAGAATGTTAAGTTTATGAATAAACTTTAGTGTGGTTGCTTAAGCAGTTGTAAAGCTGTAGTGAGATTAAAAGTTAGAGAGCTTGTAGCATTCTAAAACTTTACCACTGTAACCTTATGACCCATTACAACCGAACAGGATTTTTTAGACTATTAACCCTTTCATGCATGGAGTCCACGACAGTGGACAGGCTTTTCAAAGTCTATTTTAACATAGTCAAAAACATTTGTGATCTCCAAAAAATACCAGAGCAGATTCCTTGCACCTTTGCTTAAATTTTGATATGCTCCATCTTGTTACATTTTATTGGCTTTTCTAGTTTTGATACAGTGAACGTCAAAATGTCAGGTGGAGGTGGAAACATACAAACTCCCTCTGGTGTAGCTGTGAAAACCTTCTATTCCTAGAGAACAGAGCATGTTAAAAAATATGTTCTTATTAGGGAAGATGCAAGGAGCAGAATTAGTTATATTGTACTTGATTGCAGAGATTTATGCAAAACCGTCGTCAATTGGGTGTATTTCTTTGACTGATAGCACAATAGGCCTATCTGAAGTGGGAAAAACTCGCATCAACCCGCCTCTACTCCGAGTATGATTTGCTTTCCATTGGGTTTTAAAACTGTCTGTCAAATATTCCAGCCAATAGCCAAGACTCTTATATTTCAGACAAGCCCTCATTCAACACAAAGCCCTTGTAAGTCAAGTAAATACAGCCCCGTGTAAGAGGAGGAGGCAACCAAGCGTAATTATCAAACCAAGATGGCGCAGTGTTTTTACCTTGTAGCGTAGCTCGCTACATTCCGTTTAGCAAAGCACAATTCATAAGGTAACTGCTTTTTACTTTACAGTCTCTTTCATACAGTTTTTGGTTAGTTATGTCTAGGTTATTCAGGAGTTTCTCTGTGCAGCAGGTCCTAGCCCAAATATGGTTTTGCGATCTCAGTGACGCTGAGTGGTGTAAGGTAACAAGTTTTTTTTTTTGCCGGTATGCCAGTGCGAATTCACTGTTATGTATAAAACAAATCCCTCTGAATTAAATGAATATAACTAACATTACTATATTGTAACAATGGCAAGCTAGCCAGCAAAATTACACATAGCAGCTCGCTATCTATTTGTGTCTGAGACAAGCTGTTCCGAGTTTCTTTTGAATGAAATGGCGTCTGAAGGGTTTGTTTTGTTCCATATGAGTAAATTGTTCTGTATGCAGTACAGCAGGCTGTGCAGGTAAACGAATGAGCAATTTATGCATGACATAAGATGAGGGAGAGATAACATGAGGATGAGTTTGTTGTTGTTGATTATTATGCAGGGGTTTATTTTATCTAGGGTGGACATTTGATTTTATATCCCGTTTGCATATACCTGGACTCATTTCTGGCTAATGGGGCTCTGGTGGAATACAAGATTCACTGTGCTGCTACATAGGTTTGGAGAGGACCACGGGTAGGCTAGTTAGTTGTGTAATATGAAACACACCAAAAACACATCTAAAAATGAACTTTTATTGCCAATTATCAAATTTTATTGAGACTTTTCTGGAACCTTGCCATTTTGCACAATTTGGCACAATTTGTGCCAACTTTGGTAACCGAAATGGTTCACCTGAAAAAAAGCCCTGTAGAATTTGAATGGTTTGAGATATTGACACCATATTTTTAGCAGGGATAGGTAGCATATTGAGGAATCACAAAGATTAGTCATTTCCTCCATAGCTCTTGTAGCTCATCAGGTAAAAAATCAGACATTTTAATGTAGGTACCTGTTTTTTTTGTTTTTTCACAATTTCTGTACATAAATTGTTGTAGTTAAGGAGCAAAAAGTGTATGTATATGAATTATGACTACTTAGTCATAATAGTGCAGTTCTCTGTTTAAATAAAAACTATGAACCATATTTGTAGCCTTTACAGTTTTTGAGATAAACAGCTTTGTTGGTCACTAGTGAAAACAGGCGAAAATTGGTATATTTTGCCCTTGGTAGGAAGAGGTTAAAGACTCGCGGCACAATGTTAATAAAAGGCCAATTTTTGTCAGCATTTTGTGATATTCCTTTGCGGGACTACTTTTCTTCTATATTTTTGTGATATTCCTACCTAACGTTCACAAAGCATGAGCGCTGCATTAGGCTACTTCGCATTGTTTAAAGTGTAGCCATGGTACGCATGTGTGTGCAGTCACAGAACTGTTCTGTTAAAGATTCTCTGGTTCTGTGGTGTCCGGCTATGATCATTATGAGCGCCATGTCTACAAGCGATGCACAACGCGTGATTGCGTTTATAAAGACGAGGCTACCAAACTACAACGAAAAAAAGAACGGCCGTATGCAAAACGTGTAGAACAAAGATCTCCGATGGAGGATGCAGAATTTCTAATTTTATTAGGTGTTTGAAACCTCACCAAGCGAGGTTAGTAAATCAGATTCCCCATTCAGAGTGATCACTGATCAGACTTGACTAGCTAGATAGGCCTACGTCTCAGTACCGACAAGTGTAATGGGGGACATGCAGCAACCAATGCAATTATGTCGTTTTGTGTGTGTCGCCGTGTAGGCTACTGAACTGGCCAATTCGGCAAAGCACAACGTCCATTCACTGTCAGGGTGTTAAGTTGACGTTGCTGCTCACTACCGTATCTGAATCGGAAGTGATAGGCTATAGACAAGAGGAGAGTAGCTGTTCAGCACTGCGCGTCTTTTAATGCCGCGGTTCATCCGACTACTGCTCATTATTAGCGCAGGGCAAATCATATGTCTGTTTGTAAAATTATGGTTTGAATATAATTGTTAAAGTTTTATTTTTGGTTTGGCGTCCGAATGCGATATTACATACAGGTAACAAGGCAGCCCTTGTTTTGCCACAGTTTCAGAATGAAGCCAAACTGTTTCTTTTTACTCTCATAATAAACATAAGATAGCCATCCGCTTTGCACCGTCGCTTCAGCTAAGCCAGCAGTCCAGAACGCATTTTGAGGAGACAAGATCGTTTGCAGTAATTATCTATTCGCTAGCTACATTGATGTTAATGTGTTTACAATGGTATAAAACATTATTTCCAGCATCATGTTAGCAAAGCTGTACCTGACTGTGAAGCTGAATGAGATCTCTAAATCTGACGTAGCATTCGGTGCCATATTTTTACTACAACATTGGACTGTGATTACAAACTTTAAATAAAACAGTGCAACACACGTGACAGCTTTACTTCATTTCTTTGATGGCTCAAGTGTGGGATCAAGCGTCTTACAAGTTGATACAACTGCATGGGTTTATGATTGATTGTTTACAGAAGCACACAATTCTTCATGGATCTAGGCTCTTAATTTTCCTCTGAAAGTGCACCATATTGATGCATTTAACTTGATGTTAAAATTTACAAAATGTAATGTCATGGACCCCCCTAGAGTACCACCACATCCTCACAGTATACCCACCTTCTCAGACACCACTATAAATAGCTATGGGCTATGCCAGTGTCTTGCGTGTAGGATATTAGCTAGGTTATTTGGCCAGCTGATTGAGCTTGGTCTCTAAATTGAATTTATTGGATTGCCGTGCCTAGCTTTGCATACGCATGTATTAACTACAAATCCCAGAGCAACACGACTGAATAATGAAGCCCCCTCCCCCCCAATAGCACCAGCAAGAGATATATGGCGCTGCCCCTGGCTCATACTGTAAAAGTAACCATTTTCCATACTTTTCATTAAATGTTATCAATTCTCACAATGATGCGATTACTTTATCTTTTACTCTCATGACCAGTGGTGACAAAGATTAAATAATTGTAATTAAGTGTACCAAATTACACAATTCTGTTTCATTGCCTTGTAAGTAGTCAGTAGGCCTGTAGTGTTTGAAAACGGCCTTTTGACTTATTTGCTGCAGCTAATGTTAACTTCAAAATTGAATTTCTGGGTCCCACCCTATGTCTACCATTACAAAGTTAACATTGGCTGCAGCAGGCATGGGACAGTTCGTGAATACGACTGGCCTATTGACGACTTAGTCACAAGGTAAGATAACTATAACAGAATTTGACTTAACTATGTCTTTAAATGTTTATAAACTGGGAATGTACCTCACTGATCTGATTTAAAGCCCCATTATCTTCTACTGTGCAATAATCACAATTACTCTACCCTTAATCTTTAAAATCTAATAATTAATGGCATTTTTTAAATTGTGACCTTAAATGATAAAAAAAATACTTCAGACTTGACTTGAGACTTGTCCTCTAAGACTTGCGACTTGACTTGCACTTGCTCAAAATGACTTGGGCTCAACTCTGGTCTACAGAAATGGGAGACCACTCAAAATAAAGCTGTGAATTTCTGCTTTACAATGTCTAAAATATCCCCTACATTATTATGCTAAATACGTACAGTGCAGTCCATAACTATTTGGACAGTGAGATAATTTTTGTTAAAGTGCAGACTGCTTCAATTTAAGCGTATTTACGTCCATATCCAGTGACCCATGTAGGAATTACAGCCTTTTTTTCATATAGTTCCCCCATTTTAGGGGACCACAAGTAAGTAAACAAATTAACAATCTTAAATAAAGTCATCATAAATAGTACTTGGTTGCAAATCGTATGGGTTACGGATGTAACCCCGTTTCTATGAATATGGTCAATACGCCACGGTATGGGTCATCCTCGCCGAGAGAGTGAGCTGTTAGGAAACTGAATAGCAAATTAACCACCACCACAGGGCGGAACCACGTCACGCCATAAATATGGCACGTGCATGCCGCCCGTCCTCTTTTGGAAACTGAAGGGCGTAAAAGTTCCCTCGCATGACCAGCAGATTGGCTGCCACATTGGTTGTGCTTGGCATGTGTAATGGGGCGTGACGTGTGAGGAAGGAGGAGCCAAACGCAGCAAGGGGATTCATTAAGCCCTAAGGCCACTAAGGCGGGATACCCGCAGATAAGGGAAGGAGACAAGACAAGGAACAACAAACACCACTACAGACGCTAACCAACCACCAAGCCAGCAAAAAATAAGCCCTGCCTCAACTAAGAGACGTTAAAAATAGGCGAGTAGCCAAAATGGTACGAGAACTCACAGCCAACAAAAACACCACAGTACAAAACAATGAACAAACGATGAACAATTAATGTTGAAGCCCCGAACGAAGGAAGCGGTAGGCTTATATATCTCTCCGGCCACTACGCACAGGTGAAAATGCTTAACAGAAGCTCCGCCAACTCAGCAGGGCGGAGCAAGCATCTACCAAAAGGACAGCGCCCTCGCGTGGCCACAGAGGAAAACGACCGCATAGCAAAACAGGGTTCAAAACCATGACAGGACCCCCCCTCTAAGGGGCGACCCAGGCGACCCCAGAAATAAAACATACGGAAGTTCCAAGAGAGAAATACCCAAGAAAATACATACAAATTTTTTTTTTATTATTATTTTTATTTTTTTTTGGAAGGGAAGGGAAGGTGGGACCAAGGGTGAGGGGGGTGTGGAACAAACTTGTGCCCGGCTAAAAGCACCCTGGGAAAAATCCTAAGCACCCTGGTTCCTGACTACCTAACCAAAACCTTACTACGCCTAACTCTCTTCTTGAGGCGTGCCGGGCAAGAGGCGACTTTAAACGCTTAACTCAAGGGCAATGGCCTACAAACCGAGACCAAAGCCCTTGAATGCGTACCCCTGACAGGGATAAAATCCCCACCCAGGATTACCTCAAAAATAAAAAAGGCAAAATAACAAAGTAGTGGGCCGCAGGGAAACCAAACAAGGTAAACTGGCCCACTCGGCGCCTACCTACCAGGGTAGCTGGAAAACAAAAAACACCCAGGTTCTAACAAAAACCAAGACACAAACCACAAACAGTAGCCACCAAAACCCATCTTAAAAAAAAAAAAAAAATTCCCCTAAAAAGCCGCTGGCCCCGGTAATGGCTTCGACATTCTGTAATGGGGCGTGACGTGTGAGGAAGGAGGAGCCAAACGCAGCAAGGGGATTCATTAAGCCCTAAGGCCACTAAGGCGGGATACCCGCAGATAAGGGAAGGAGACAAGACAAGGAACAACAAACACCACTACAGACGCTACTAACCGGCTAACTGTCAAAGGCCAAGTAGAGCGCAAGGACAGGGATCTAAACAGCCAGACATAATATGCGCCCTGTCTCGGTAACGAGACGCATAATAACGGGCGAGTAGCGCAAAGGCACAGATAAACACTGAAACGATACGATTGTTTCAGAGGAGGCGAAAGAACAGATATAATGTTCCGTGGCTACTTCCATAAGCCAACAGTCACATGCAGAACATAAAGGAGGTAAACGCCCGATCTCCCCAGGGGGGAAGAAACATTTTACAGGCGAGCCAACGGAGCACCGCAGTCCCATAGCTTTACCAGCACAATGACAAGCCCAACAGAAAACAACGCCTCAGCCTCCCAGTAAGGGGAAATGTAACAAGGCGAACAGGAACAGATATTTAACGTTCCATGGCTAGTTTAAGGCTCGCAGTCAAACGCAAACATGTCCAAAACATCGCCCGGTCTCCCTAACAGACGAATTGCACCGAAGGGCGAACAGAACTACAGTTCCGAACAGAATAGCCCAAATCTCCATACACAGAGAGAGAGAGCACAAAAGACGATGGGACAGCTGCACCAAAACTATCGGCTAACTGACTTACACAAGCACAAACACAAATACAAGCCCTGCCTCTCAGTAAGGGGAAATGTAACAAAAAACCCCGACTCACAACAAAGGGGGACGTAGTCCATGAGAAGGAGACAAAACAAGAAATAAACATACCAAAGCTACTCACTGGCTCACAGTAATCCGGAAATGACTGGAAACAAAACGCCAGGTCTCTCAGTAAGAAAACCAAATAACAGGCGAAAATGGACCAGAGAAACTACTACTCTATACTTCTACGAGCTAAGAATTAAGTAGAAGCGAAACGCCCGATCTCCCTATGGGAAGACATGTGCCGAAGGGCGAACAGAACTACTGTTCCGAACAGAATCGCCCAAAACTCCATACACGGAGAAAAAGCACAAAAAAAGGCAAAATAGAGCAGAGATTTACGGTCCCAAACTTCTACGAGATAACCAACCACCAAGCCAGCAAGAAATAAGCCCTGCCTCAACTAAGAGACGTTAAAAATAGGCGAGTAGCCAAAATGGTACGAGAACTCACAGCCAACAAAAACACCACAGTACAAAACAATGAACAAACGATGAACAATTAATGTCGAAGCCCCGAACGAAGGAACCGGTAGGCTTATATATCTCTCCGACCACTACGCACAGGTGAAAATGCTTAACAGAAGCTCCGCCAACTCAGCAGGGCGGAGCAAGCATCTACCAAAAGGACAGCGCCCTCGCGTGGCCACAGAGGAAAATGACCGCATAGCAAAACAGGGTTCAAAACCATGACAGCATGTGGACCGCCCTCCTGGACTTGCCTTGGGCATCAGCTTCAGGCACCTCCAGGTAATAGGGAGGAGTGGCTGCCTGTCCTTGTGCGGCCTCACTCCTTGTGCCACCGCCCATTAGGCCGAGCAACCTCCAGCAATGCTTCACTGTCACCTGCTGCTCTGCAACAAGGTACGACAGACTCTCCCTCAAAACATGCTGCCTCTCTGAGGTCAGAGAGGCCCGCATGGACACCCAGTCCATAACCAGGTCCTGAAAGACCCTCTCTCTGGAGGGGGTGAGGTGGCTCTTTGTCCTGTTCAGGATCAGGCCCAAGCTGACTAAATAGGTCAGCACCGACCTTGCATCCCTTCTGGTTTGCTCCTCTGTTGGAGCACAGATCAGCCAGTCATCCAGGTAATTCGCAATGAGAATCCCTTGGCAATGGAGCGGGATCAGCGTGGGGCCAGGGCTAGGCCAAAGGGAAGGACCGAGTACTCGTACCCTGTGCCTTGGAAGGAAAAGCGGAGATACTTCCAGTAATCCCGGTGTATGGGGATGTAGAAGTACGCATCCCGCAGGTCCAATGAGGTGAACCAGTTGCCATCTCTCACCAGTAGGAAGAGACTGGAAAGACAGAGCATGCGGAAAGGCAGGCACTTTAGGAAGCGGTTGAGCCCTCTCAGGTATAGGATGGGATGGAAGCCTCTATCTGGAGAGGGGAGAAGTGCGGTGCCGGAGGCTGCCAACCGTCAGCGACGGGACCAGCTTCGAGGTGCTGGCTTACAGAGAGGTTTTCGGAACCGATTCTCTTCCTCAAAGGAATGCTGGGGTTTGGGCCCGAGGAGCTGGATGAAGGCCCCAAAAAGACCTGGGCTGCATTCCGATTGTCCAAAATACCTTTTTCCTTTCCTTGCAACTTTTCCTTGACCTCGCCAGAAAATGTCACGGGGGTCAAGGTGAGATTTATAAGGAATCTAGTAGCGTCTACTGTGGAATTCGAATGACCTTCTCTACCTTGCATCATGGTGCGACGTCCAGTCATATTCAACATAGCAAACTACAACTTCACAAAAAATGACTACAAAAGGCGCATCATTGTCGTCTGTATTTCACTTGAACCGTCTGTTTTATTTTGGCGAAATTTAGCCTCTTAATAAATTTGGTGTATTGTCTGATTGTGTCATTGTTTACTTTCTATTATAAGCTGATACTAACCAACAATAGGCTACTGGCTTCACATTTAGATTTCTGGCTTTCTCAGAAGATGTTCGACCTTGTTTTTTTAATTCGGTAATTCAGTAGGTCCCGGAAAACTCCGGTGCTTATGTAAACATTGGCGGCATTGCATTGTGGGGCGCGAATACTACCTTCCTTCTGAAAAGGATAGTCCAGAGCATCCTTTGTGAAAGGATGGATAAAAGGAATCGTGAAGCTCCTTCTCAATATAAGAAATTTGAACGGTCCTTAGCATGGCTGCCGGTGAAATATTTCTGGTTTATGCAATCTAAAGGATCCTTCCTTGCTCGAATTTGACTATTGGAATGCAGCCCTGGTGTACACCACAGGGGCCATAAGATGGAGGTGTGCCGCGACCAGCGTGATTTGACCGCCCTGCATGCTGGGGGTCTTGGGGCCTCACAGAGTGTGTCCGCTCCATCATCCTGCAATACTGCTCCAGCGCAGAATCTGCCGGTTGCCTAGCATCTGTCTTCAGATGGAGTCTGCATGTATTCTGTATGCATGTCTCTCTCTATGTCATTATCTTCAAGTTTTACTTTGTATTTTTTACGTTTTAGTTTCTCTTAAAGGTTTTAAGTTCTTAAAGATGTTCTTTTAAACTTTTATTTATTTTAAAGTCGCCATTTCGTCCGCCCCTGAGACTGTAGCTGAGCCTTGGCAATCACAATCGGCAGCTCGGAGGCAGTGCCTGGCCCACCCTCGGTGTCCCGGGTCCGCGAGTTTGCGGCTCGCACCCCGCGGGATCTGATCGCCTGTCCAGATCATCAGGAGAGCTTCCACCACCCTGTTACTCTGGCCTTCTGCGACGGGCCAGGTAGGCCTTCTCTCCTGCTGCGTTTTCTGTGTGGAGTACCCCTGCTGCTATCTGTAAGAACAGCCAAAATTCATATACCTCTAACTACAGCTGCCACTGTTAAGTTGTTACAAATCCAGTGGTCAATGAGCGTTTTTTGGCTCTTCCCAGAAAGTTATAGTACTGCCGAACTTCCTCCAAACACTGTGCAGTTGTCTGTACTAAGTTGTCTGATTGTATTTATATTTTTTAATAATAATAAACATTTTATTGATCTATTTATTTTATATCAACAGTTTATCTATTTATTTTACTTTGCATCCATATTTTGGCAACATGGCCTTCCTATCTGGTGAAAGTGGTTTAGTGGACAATTTTGAATGTGACAAATGTGCCTACGTCAAAGAACTCGCTGATCGGATATCTGTTCTAGAGGAAAGGATTTTAACTCAAAAGGAAATCAAGGATTCTGAAAGGGAAATTGACTGTGTGCTGAACAATGTGACACTGATGTCCGCTCGTCCAGAGTCGTGTTCGACGCCTCAGGGAAATCTCTCAGGAAAATGGATTACAGAGAGGCGAAAATCGGAACGCCGGCCTTTACCTGCTGCTATGGCATCAGAAACGTATAGGTACTGTGTTCTATCTCATTCCCCTGAAAATGGCGTTACTGATGTCTCTGATGCTTCCCTGGTGCCAGAGTTAAAGACATTGATTCATTCCACCTTGTAACAAACAATTGGTGTCTATTAATTAAGGAATAGTTCAGTTGTATAGAATGTCTGAGAGAAAATCAAAAGTATGCAAGCATTTAGAGCATCTAAAGGATAACCCCAAAAAAGTTAAATGTAAACTCTGCAAGGAACAATTCACCTATCATTCAGCACATCTTCTCAAAGGCCTGCTTCATTGTCAGCAAAATGCGGAGCTCACTTCTCCCGAGCAATGTCAACAAACTTGTGTTCTTCACGCATAATATGAGAAGACTACGATTGGAGGAAAAACAGCAGTGAGTACAGGCCTAATGTGACAAGGTTCGCTGGTCACAAGTAGGCTAAAACACACTTTTACGTTGTTAATATAGATTATAATTAATCTTTCGTTTGGCCTGTTGTTGATATTTCAGTGTTTCAGTTTGCTGTGGTTTTTATGTATTCATTTGTTTATATAATTCATATTTATTTGCATCTTAAAAAGGAAATAAAAGATTTGATAACCGTGAAGTTGTTAAATTAGCTACATTGTTTTTGCTTTTTCGTATCACCAGACAAAAGCCTGCTTTTATTTGGTTATTCACTATTTTAAAGTTGTGTGTTGTTATAAAGAGTGGAAATAAAAATAACAATGTTAAATGTCTCATTGCTTCTTGTTCCGACACATTCATTTACCTCTTTGTGATGCCGTTAAACAGTCCCTCCAGGATTTTGCGATGTCGCGATCGCAACTATTAACGCAAAATCAATCTTTTTTTTTTCCAATTACCGCAACTTTCCCATGAAAAATGGTCAAATCGTTGTGTTACGACCCCGGCTCGAAGAACACAAATGATTTCAAACACAAATAGGCAACTTACTAAATGTTTTTTATTAAAATATCTCCTCCGTTGTAGCAAGTCTCATAAAGCAGAGTCAGTTTCCCCGTCATTACTGAGCATAAAAATGGTTTCATAATAAAAGCACGTTTGGGTTCTTCTGTCGCGAGTCTGTGGGTGCGTCCAAAGAAGGTAAGCAGAGCAAGAGGTCCCACTTCGGGTCTCAAACCAGTTCGCTAAAGGGGTCATTATCAGACTAAATCTAAAGTCTACCTTTTCTTGTTAGATTATATATGCCTAGGTTGTCAGGACCCGGTACTACTACAACCCGTTATGATTTTGACTATCCAACGAAAACCAACTTTAAATCTGGCACTCTAAGCATACGTTATGTAACTTTAGTTGTAAGCTAACTGAAAACACTGCTGCGCATGCCTGATCACTTCCTCTTGTGCGGACAAAAAATCCAATGGGGAAAAGCGCCAGTTGCATATCTTGTCTAAAATCTAAAATCTTTGGTGCATCCCAATAGTCGAAAAATGCCACCTTTCCTCCTCCACCACCACCTCCTCTACTCCGTGCCCCGGAAACGGATCTTTGTTTTAATCTAATGTCACTGATTACATCTTAATTACGTATTAATGCTTACATATTAATTAATGTCTCGACGCAAACCGCAATGTCATGTACATTGGATACTGTACATGCAAATACTTGTACTCAAAACGTTCAGGCAGTTTTGCATATTTCCAGGTAGGAAAGGAGTGGTAGTGGGGGAGTGGAGGTGGGGAGTGAAGAATATTGGGACAAACCCCCGGTGTTTACACATAGGCTACTTCCGCATATCACACGAGCACAAAACAAATTTTCCCATCCAAAAAAAACAAGGTTTCACATTTCAATTTACAAATAAAACTTTTGTAAAATTTTTGTTATATTGAGCCTTTTTTATGGTTAGCCTACTCAGAACACAAGCTCCAAAACAGTACCGTTTCATTCTCACTGAACTTATATTACATATGATTTTTTATTGAATTACATATATATTTTTGAAATCCCAATTGCAACTTTCACTAATTACTGCAACTTCATTGTAACAAACACACACAAAACATTGCACTTTGCATCACAACTTTTAAGAAAAGCTGCCGCAAAATCAAGCATTTTAGGCCGCAACAATCACAAAAAAACTTTTTGATCCTGGTGGGACTGGTTAATAGGCTACAGCGCTGGCCATAATCAAACCGATGACGTTAATAGGCCGCGCAGGCCAGCAAATCGCACCTATAATTTATATTTTAAATGCTCATAATGACGGTTTTGTATTTCTCTGTAATATAGTAAACTTACTATAGATCAGATGGAAGTCAAACCATGTTCTGATGCTCAAAAATACATATTTAAATTATTAAATTAATATCATAAATGTGCTACGGTTAGTCGACTATGGGTTTGAACTGATGACTACAGGTTTACGAAGCAAATCTTTAGTCGGGGGCAGCCCTAAATTTCAGTTTACTGTTGTCTTGCACTGTGGTACAAATGACACAAGATTGCAAGACTCTAAGGCCGCATTTACACTGCAGGTCTTGATGCCCAGTTCCGATTTTTAGCCTATATCCGATTTTTTTGACCGCCTGTTTACATCTACTTTTGAAAGTGACCCATATCCGATACCTGTGTTTACACTTGCTTAACACTTGAAACAACCCGCATGCGTACAAGAGGGTTTGGTTACCGAAACGAAAAAACGAAAGTAAACAACCAGCCGGCACTTTCTCGCAATGGACGCAAACGAGACCGAAATAATAATTCAAGCAATTGCTTTCCGAAGCATCTTTATTTATTCATTTATTATTTTTATTTTTTTTGCGCCGACTCTTCGCCCCAAAGGCTTAAAAGACAGGTAACCTCGGCAGGTGTCCACTGGCCTGAGCCTTCGTCCTCCATTTCACTTGCGCCGTTTTTTTTTCTAGCGGAGAGTAGTTGTGCACGTGAAAGTAACGTTATACGTCATTAAAATGCAAAAAAGTACAAGATCGTCCCATTTTCAATGACGTGCGAATCACAATGACAGGGAATATCCGATCTGTCCGTTTAGATGGCAGTCGCATTGGCAGATATCCGATTAATATCAGATTTATTTCCACATATGATTGAGGCCTGAAACGGATCTGAGAATATCCGATTCCATGTGCTTTTTTCCTGTTTACACGTTCATAATACATATCCGATCTGTGCCACATGTGAGCAAAAAATCGGAATTGGGTCACTTTTACCAGGTAGTGTAAAGGCAGCCTTAGACACTAAAAAATCACTTTCGGGACCTTTGTGGTAAACTCAGAAAATTGAGGAAAAATATTATCATATCTAGCCCTCTTCCTGTGTTTACTGCTTTTACTAAAGGCTGTGAGAAATTCAGCACTAGAGTTACTAGACTTTTTAACCTAAACAACTGGCTTTTAAACTGGTGTATAGCCCAAGATTTTGTCTTTATAAATAACTGGGACTATTTCTGGGAATGGCCTAGGCTATTCTCCAGAGATGGTATGCACCCCAGTAGAATTGGTCCGAAAATATTGTCCTCAAATATGCAAGAAGCATGTAAACTTGTGCGACTAGTACAAGTACTTGTAGTTGCTCAGGTAATTCAGTGCATTGTGTCTAAACGTAGACGAAAGAGAACAAGCCCTGCCGGGGTGAATTTATGCAATCTTACTGTTGTAAAACTGTAGTAGGCCTCTGTCTGTAGCTTCTGATCGTGTTATTTTTAGCCTTCTTAACCTCTTCCTACCGAGGGCAAAATAGGCCAAATTTTGCCTGTTTTCACTAGTGACAAACAAAGGTGGTTATCTCAAAAACTATAAATGGTACAAATATGGTTCATGGCTTTTATTAAAGCAGACACTGCAGTATTACGACTAAGCAGTGAGAACTCATAGAAATCCAGTTTTTGATACTTAACTACAACAATTTATGTACAGAAAATATAAAAAAAACTAAAAACGGGTACCTACATTCAAGTTTAAGAATTTTTACCTGGGGAGCTACAAATGCAATCAAGGAAATGACTCCTCTATCTGATTCATCAATATGCTGCCTACCTCTGGTAACAATCTGGTGTCAATATCTCAAACCATTCAAATTTTACAGGGTTTTTTTCAGGTGAACCTTTTTCGTTATCCAAATGGTGCCAAATGGTGCCAAATGTGCCAAAAATGGCAATGTTCCAGAAAGGTCTCAATATGATTTATTTTTTAGGTTTTTACAATAAAATGAGATAATTTGTCAATATTGGCAATAAAAGTTCATTTTTAAGACGTGTTCTTGGTGTTCTGCATATTACACAACTAACTACCCAAGGTTACAAAAAGCTGTCAAAACCCATGTAGCAGCACAGTGAATCTTGTGTATTTCACCAGAGCCCCATTAGCCAGAAATGAGTCCAGGAATGTGCAAACAGGTTTTCAAATGAATAATGGGAATAGTATGAAACTTCCCTACACATTAATGCTTGCCAGTCCTGTCCTTTATTCTGTTGCCACCTCCTATGACAGGGACGTTGGGGTTGGGTTTTAGGAGGCAAAACTTTATACATGACAAACATATATCAACTATATACAAGTGCACTAAGGTGTACTACTAAAAGTGCAGTGGATAAAAAATCAAAAGTCCACCAGTTTCCTAGATAAAAAATAAAAACACCCCTGCTGTAACAAATAAAAAGATCCTTGCCTCTAATTGCTGAAGTTACCGTATTTACACAAAGAAAGTACAAAATGGCAGGGTCCAAAAAGCTAAAAAAAAAAGAACTAAAAACAAAAAAAGGTAAAGGATCAAAACATGGGGGTGGAGGTTGAGGAGAGATTATTTAACCATTCATACAGAAGCCATTTAGACTACACATTCCCTCAGGAGAGCAATCTGCATCATTACAAATCCCACTAACCCTGTCCATGGAATTGTCCACCATGTTGATATACCCATTAGTCCCCCTTATACAACAACAATCAACAATAATAATAATCAACAAGTACTCCCTCATGTTATCATGTTCTCTCCCTCATACCATGCATAAATTACCATTTTGTTTACCTGCACAGCCTTCTGTACTGCATACAGAACAATTTACTCAGGTGGAACAATGACTTTACTAAACACTTCCAGAAGCCATTTCACACTCAAAAAAATCGTTTTAGTAGCTCATCTCAGACACAAATAGATAGCTAGCTGCTTGTTACCTGTAATTTTGCTTGCATTACATTACATTTATTTAGCAGACGCTTTTATCCAAAGCGACGTACAGTAAGTGTGCACAGAGACATCAAGATCACTACAGAACAGACAAGGCAAAGCACATCCTTCGCATAATGTAGCAGCTATCCCTAGCAATGAACGTCGACTGTAGTTCACAGTAAGCTGTGGGCAAATCAGCAACACCACACTTCCATTCCTAATACTCGTATAAACTATAATAAACAGACAGGAAAACACAGGGATGCTTGCTAGCTTGCCACTGTAAAGGCAATACTATCTATATTAATTTAGCTGAGAGGGACTGATTTTATGCATAAGTATATAAGGTTAGTTAGCTTCACAGAAGAAACACAGGGATTCACGCATTGCAGCTAAATTTCCTTCGATGCTTACACCAAACATCTGTGTTGTTGGCAACGCCACGTAACACGTGCGAGTTTGTCAACACAGACAATACACCCTAAGTTTACTTCATAAATTATTTATCATACCGTTGGAATGTGCAATTTGTAATATTAATTGTATGAAAAACAATAAAATACAGTTGACAATGTAATTACGAACCCGCATGGCATTGCGTGAATTCACACTGATATATCGAAAAATCGGTAATACCACCAGCCCTAACGACGTTACCTGCCATGGCGAAATTCAATGCGTTTATAGCATAACACTGTTAGTATGATAAAACAACTTACATGTCAGCAACATCATCTCGGTCATCAGTGGATTCAGCGTCACTGAGACAGGATGAGTCTCCCTCGGCAAAAACATCTTCTGGCTTATCCAGTTCGTCTAGCACTTGGTGCACGGATAAACGCCTCAAAAATCTCGACATAACTACACAAAAACTGTATCAAAAATACTCTAAAGTAAAAAATGTAACTGCGGGCCTTACCTAATTAATTGTGCTTTGCTAAACGGAATGTAGCGAGCTACGCTACAAGGTAAAAACACTGCGCCATTTTGGTTCGATAATTACGCGTGGATCGCCACTTCCTCATACGCACGGCTCGATTTCCTTTTTTACGACGGCTATTGTATTCAATAGCCGGCTTGTTTCAAAGATAAGAGTCTTGGCTATTGCCTGGAATATTTGACAGACAGTTTTAAAACCCAATGGAAAGCAAATAATACTCAGAGTGGAGGCGGGTGGAAGACGGTTTTTCCCACTTCAGATAGGCCTATTGTGCTATCAGTCAAAGAAATACACCCAATTGACGACGGTTTTGCATAAATCTCTGCAAGCAGGTTCAAAACTACTCTGGCTAACATATACTAAGCCATGGGATTGGTACTCCAGAAACTGGCTGAGTTTCACAACGCCAAAGTGAACACAGCCGAACGAGTCGTAATCAAGTGCAAAAAAGCACAAGTCGGTTTAAAATTGGAAAAAAATAATGTACAGCCGTATGAAAGTTTTAAAGTATTTTTTCTTGAAGCCTAAAGGTATAATGATTTTTCAAACCAAAGTTTTGTGAAATACAATTAAGCAGAACAGTTTACCAGCACATTGTTTATGGTGTGACATCAAGCTGCAATACATGTTTGAGAATTAGGTCCGAGTTTCCAACGTTATTTACGAAGTTTTATCCCGACGTTTTGGGCTTAAAAACCACTTTCCCAGAAGGAATGGATATATCTTAAGGATATTTAATCAAAATATTGAGGTGAGCAGTTTATTATATATTATTAAATTAATGAAATGTATAATGTAATAATTTCCGTCACGCCGGCGTGACCGCTAGGGGGCGTTTGGCATTAAGAGGTTAATGTTAATCGCTCTCTAACAAAACTTTTATTATTAATGATTTTATTGAAAACTCCAACCTGGATTTTTTACTTGTTACGGAATCTTGGCTGAAGAGAGATGACAATTCTTCTCTTATTGAGGCATCTCCCCCAGAATATACATTTATGAGCAAGCATAGAGAAAGCGGTCGTGGTGGTGGCTTAGACACTATTTATAAGAGTTAATTTAAATGCACGTCTCTGTCTGTTAAATATTTTTTATCTTTTGTCACTTTCCAGTTCTCTGTGTAGTAATTTACCGCCCCCCCAAACTAAAAAATAACGAGTTTATTTCAGTATTCTGAATTTGTATCCTTTCTTGTTTTAAAATATGATAGAATCATTGTTGCTGGTGATTTTAACATTCACCTTGATACCATCACAAATTCATTCACTGAGTTTTTGCATTTAATTGATTCTTTAAATTTAGTACATGTGCAAGGACCAACGCATACTATGGGTCATATGCTTGATCTTATTCTTACTTTTGATTTAAACATAAAGAAGCTTGAAATGAAAGACATTACTGTCTCTGATCATCTGGGTATCATATTTGATGTTGAGCTCCCGTTGCTCTCTAAAAATTGCAGCTGCTCTTATCATTCCCGCATCATAAACTCCCAAACTGCTTCAAAATTTTCTTCTGCTTTTGCTAGTTACAGTGGATCTTTACTAGTGCAGAATACGCATACCGAGGAACGGCTAGACAGATTTAACAGTTCATGCCGGACAGCACTAGACGCAACTGCTCCTTTTAAAATAAAGACAAAGTCTGCTGCAAATAAATCCCATTGGATTAATGATGACATACGCATAATAAGAATTAAATGCAGAAAAGCAGAACGCAAATAGAAAATTACAAAATTACATATCCATTATCTTCATATGAAGGACTTTTTTCCGATTTAATCACTGCAAACCGGCACAATTCTAGGTTTGTATTTAAGACAATTGATCAGCTTGTAAACTCTCCACCAGTTGTTACCTCTGCTTCTTCTTCTGATGAGTGAAATCATTCTTTCTTGAAAAGTTCGATAGTATTAAATCCAAGATATCTCGTCCTGTGTACTTTAACAATGTACCTTGCCAACGCATTAATCTGTTAAACATGCCTATTTCTATGCAACATCTCTTAGACACTATGTCCCACATGAAACCCTCTTCCAGTCCCCAAGATAGCATCCCTACCAGACTCTTTAAAGAGGTAATTGGGGCAATTGGTGCTGATTTACTTTCTATTTTAAATAGCTCTCTTTTAACTGGGTGTAGGCTCCTGATTATTTTCAATGTGTAATAGTTTAACCCCTCCTTAAGAAGCCAAATCTTGATGCTTCAGTCTTAAATAACTACAGACCTATCTCAAAGCTGCCATTTACCTCAAAAATCCTGGAAAAAGTTGTAACAACGCAACTCTTAACTGTAATGGAAAACAATGACCTTTTTGAAAAGTTCCAGTCAGGTTTCTGGCAAAACCATAGTCCAGAAATTGCCCTTCTAACAGTGACAAATTACCTTTTGTTAAATGCTGAGACTGGAGAATGCTCTGTTTTGGTTCTCCTAGATCTAAGTGCAACTTTCGACACAATTGACCATTCTATTTTACTCGAGAGGCTTAGACACTGGGTTGGGATTTCGGAGACTGCACTGGACTGGTTTGTGTCATATCTGTCAAACAGAACATTTTCTGTCTTTATCAATGATTATATGTCCTCTTCTGTAATATCTACTTGTGGTGTTCCTCAAGGTTTGATACTTGGGCCAGTCCTGTTCTATTTATATGTTACCCTTGGGCCAGATTATTCGCCAGCATATTTCCATTTTTATGCTGATGACACGCAAGTGTACTTGTCTGTTAAGCCTAATGAGCCCAGCAAGTTGTCTGTCTTGCATGACTGCCTCGCTGACGTTCAAAAGTGGATGTATAACTTTCTTAAATTGAACCCAGATAAAACTGAAGTCCTTATTTTTGCCCCTAAACCTGTTTCTGATCAAATCAAGCCAATACTGGGGCCACTTGCTTTTAATATTAAGTCTAGTTCTAGAAATTTTCGATCCCAACCTTAACTTTGAGCAACACATAAAAAAGCTAGTTCAGTCATGCTACTATCAACTAAGAGATGTTGCTAAAATAAAATCTCCCCTGTCTTTTGCAGACACTGAAGAAATTATGCATGCTTTTTTTCCCACGGCTGGACTATTGTAACTTCTTGTATGCCTGTTTAAGTCACCGATCCTTGGCCCGGCTTCAGGTAGTTTCATCTATTCCGATGTTGTCATGGTTTTTAACCCTTTTTCCCTATGCGGTCGTTTTCCTCAGTGGCCACGCGAGGGCGCTGCCCTTTTGGTAGATGCTTGCTCCGCCCTGCTTAGATTGCGGAGCTTCTGTTAGCATCCACACCTGCGCATGGTCACCTTGAGAGCTATTTAAGCTATTTTAACGTTTTACTCGTATGATTAGATCTAGGTTTTTAAGGAGACTGTTTTGCTCCGTTGTGCTTTTATTGGAGTTTTGTGGTACTTGCCTTTGTGCTTTGAGCTTTCAGGTTGAATTCCTCTTTTTTTTGCTCATTTCAGTCTCCGCTTTCTGGTCTGGCCTTTACTAAGAGACAGAGGGCCCTATCTTACACCCAGCGCAAAGCGGCGCTAACCCAAACGCAAGTGTCTTTGCTATCTTACACCCGGCGCTAGGTCCATAATAACGCCTAACGCTTACGTCCTTTAACTAGCATGTATTCTTGCGCCATCACAAGTGAACTAGGCGTGTTGGTCTTAAGATGAGGAGTGGCCAGGATTCTTTTTGGCGTATTGCTATCTTGAGCCAGCAGAAAGCGCTTGCGCTAGAACCACCACAAACCTGGTCTAAAGTCATGTCGCAGTTGTTTACATGTTATTTTAACGGCGCATATAAGTGCGTCTACATAGGCGTGCACAACGCGCATACCCTCCTGTCTGTTACACACAGGGGCGTGCACAAGCATGACTAAAATATCTAGATCACAATGTGAAATATTATTATTGTGTAGGCTATATCAAAAATGCATAATAATAAAAGGTTCCATAGGTCCACATACCTTTTCCTCAGCGAAGGGAAACAATGCCACATTACATTGCTCTCAGCCCACTCCATCAACATCCAGGCGATGTGCGATGGTACGGGACAATGGCTATCCATTAAAAAGGAGCTGATAACACCTATAGCTATCAAGCCTAATGCGCAAATTGTCTTTGCACCTAATGCGTGAATTGTCATTCAATGGAAAACTCGCGTACTGCAATAGACGGACATTTGCGTTCTGAAAATGCGCTTCAGATGTCATTACAATACAGCTCTGTTTATCTAGGAATACAGCCTGTAAGTAGGCTAAATAGAATGGTTTGTGACTGAAAAAAGTTCAAAACCTTGTCTTAGTTTAGTTTAGTTTATTGGTTTAAAATACAGAGACAGTGCATATTAAGGAACATTTCTGTAAATATGCCAGTTTAGCCAGATTGGCTAATTTTCAACCGTAGTCTCTGGGGCAGATGTCATGAGCACTACAATAATTAAAGCACAATACAATAATTAAAACACAGCTTAGGAATCAGTAGGTTACAAGCCTGCTGATAAAATACATTACAATACATTAAAATACATTAAAATACATTACAACCCCTCAGTGAAAATGGTCGCACACTTGACCATCTCTCAACCAAGATTTTAAGTTTGATTTAAATAAAATGTATCTTTCATACTCCCTGAGCCGTGTTGGCAGACTGTTCCAGGTGTGGGCTGCTCTCACAGAAAAGGCTGCCTGACCAAAAGCAGACCTCCTGTATGGAACTACACAGTCCCCTCTAACAACAGACCTGGTATGTCTGTCAGCAGATGCTTTCTGTTTTATAAAAGTACAGAGAGTGGGAGGAGCCAAGCCATGTAGGATCTTATAGGTAAGGCAGGCATCTTTGAATTTAGCAAAATTGTCCCAGCTCAGTAGATTCTGATTTGTTATGCTATGACAATGGTGGTGGCTGTTTGTTTTCCTGTCTAGTACTTTCACAGCCTGATGGTACACTACCTGTACAGATCTTAGTGTTGTACAGGAGGCTTGTGTCCAGCTAGTCAGACAGTATGACAAATGTGACATAATAATAGCATTAAAATACAGCGCTGCTGCTTTTGTTGACAGAGAGTTTCTGATATGACGGAAGTTTGATAAGTGAAACTTTGCGTTGTTTACTACTGACTTGATTTGTTTTTTAAATGTAAGATTGGAGTCCATTTTTATCCCGAGATATTTATATTCGGACACGACTGTCAACTTTTCTCCTCTGACATAAACATCAGGTGATACAGTATTCATCAACCGCTTTGTGAAAAACATGCAAACAGTTTTCTTGGTGTTTAAATGCAGACATGAGTTAGTCAACCATTCAGTGACCGATGTCATCGCCGCTGTTAACTTGTTTGCAGCTTGCTGCTTGGTTGCTGCATGAACATAAATGACCGTATCATCCGCATACATCTGGATGTCAGACTCATTACATACAGATGGAAGATCATTAATGTAGAGACTAAACAACAGCGGTCCCAATATAGATCCCTGGGGGACACCAAAACCACAGCTAAGGGCAGAGGATAGCTCACCATTTGCCCTTACTCTCTGAGTTCTACCTTCAAGATAAGACTTCATGTATGTGATGGTATTAGGGGAGAAGTTGTACCGAGAAAGCTTGGTGAGCAGGACACCATGATCCACAGTGTCAAAGGCTTTCTTTAGATCTAAAAATACGGCTGCAACAACTCCCCCCTTATCAAGCTTAGATCTAATATTTTCCAAGAGGAAGCAGATTGCAGTCTCTGTTGAATGTTTCGACCTAAAACCAAACTGCATGGGGTGCAATCCGACGGAGCTGGTGTTAAGGTGACTTGTCAGTTGTTCTGCTATATGTCTCTCTGCTATTTTGGACATAACAGGTAGTATACTAATTGGCCTATAATTAGCTACCTCAGAGGATTTACCTGCTTTGTAGATAGGGGTTATTATAGCTTCCTTCCATGCTCCTGGAAAAACCTCTTCACTATAGGATCTATTTATGATATTTGATATTGGTCCGGATAAGCATTCATTAAATGTTTTTAGTAGCATAGTGTTTAGACCATACACATCCTTGGCTTTGGAGTTCTTCAAGGAATTAATAATTGTTGTCACTTTTGTTACAGTGATTTCGCACAGCTCAAAAACAGGCTGATTTTGATCCACTGGAAACATACTCAGATTAGTAGGGGAGCTCTGTTGCAGAGTCTGCACCGACTCTACAAAATAGGAATTAAAGCTTGTTGCAATTTGAGGTCCATCCTGTGTAATATTGCCATTCACACAGATTTCTAGGCACTTTTTTCCCCCAGTGTGTTTCCCTGTCAGCTTATTCAAGTTCTCCCAAATCAATTTGGAGTCTCCCTTTGCTTGGTCAATGATATTAACAAAAAAATGAGCCTTTGCGTTTCTTATTTCTCTTGCCACCTTATTTCGCAGTCCTATAAACTTTAATTTATCAGTGGTCAGTTTTGATTTTATGGCTACTTTCAGTGTCGCATCACGCTCCCTCATCATTTTAAGTAAATCACCTCCTATCCATGGAAGAGTGTTTTTCTGTCCACAACTAGGTTTTGTTTTCCTCATAAAAGTATTCATTACACGTTGGATGGTAGACAAAAGGGTATGACAGTCAGAGTCAGCATCAGAGTAGGACAGTACCTCATTCCATTTGATCCCTTTAATTGCATTTTCAAAATTTGTTTGTTCCCCTTTAGGTATTCTAAGTTGGCTAGGCTTTCTTGCCCCAGGGCTAAAACGCTTTTTGGACAGTTTCCTAACAATAAGAGTTAAATTATGGTCAGATAATCCCGTGATCATATTGAGAGTCTTAACAATTCTCTCTGGCTTATTTGTGAATATTAGGTCGATCAGTGTGCTGGAGGACTGGGTTATTCTTGTCGGTCCCTTAACTAACTGTGTCAAATCAAAGGTCTTTGTGATTCGTTTAAGAGCACTTCTGCTGTGTTTGTCTTCCCAATTGCAGTTTATGTCACCCATTAGTAATACCTCTTTACCAAAATCACATTCTTTTAGAAGATTGTTTAATTGGTCGAAAAATGAGACTTTGGGCGAGGGTGGTCTGTACAACCCAACAAGAGTGAAGGACATTTGAGGAGATAGTGTGATATTCAGTCCAATGCACTCAAGTTCATTGTCACATCGCCACTCAATTTGACTGCAGCTGATGGTGTCTCGGACATAACACATTATGCCTCCCCCTCTTCCTTTAGGTCTATCCCTCCTGTAAATATTGTAGCCGGGGATGCTTAATGCTGCACTTGGAGAATTTTTATGTAGCCAGGTCTCTGACAGACACAAATAATCCAAATTAGAGTCTTTAATGAGATGTTGGATTTGTTCACATTTCCCAGTGATACTGCGAATGTTTATGTGACCTCCAAGTAGCCCCTTCGGTTTTGCACTTGGATCCCATAGTATTTTTGCTTGATTGACGGTTTGGAAGAAGTCCCGCTTCCTGCGTTTGATGATTGCAGGATTTATGGTTCTATTCTTCATTCTGATTAGCTGTTGACTTATCGCGCTATTTTGATTGATTGGCACAGCTGGTGCTTGCCTACTAGGACTACATGCAGTGTTTACGAAGTCACTTTCAGTGTTCGGAGCTTTCTCCGGGACGCCGCCACCCCGCGCGAGCCCCCGCAGCTGCCCCGAGGAATCAGCGGGTGGGCCTCCACCGATGCTCCTGGCTGCCGAAGTCTTCGTTCGGGTAGCTCCCACACCGCCAGCTCCTCCCGGGACCGGCACGCCGAGGCTCGCCGTAGGTGCGCAGCCCGGACACAGCATGCTCTCGTTCGGGTTCTCTGCCCCGGCCTGGGAGGTCCGCTGCCCGGCTGACTCCATCGCCAGGTCCGCCGCTCCAGCCCCGACACTCCGCAAGGACAGCGCATCCCCCACGTCGCCCGAGAGGTAGATGTTAGATTGTTGTTCATAACCAAACGGAAGATTGTCCAGACAGAGATCACGTACCTGAATGACAGCTGTACTCCGCGTTGCCTCCGGTGTTGAGTCGCAGGTTCCATTCCCCCACTCCGTGTGGAGAGGGCCGGGGCACGGGTGAATATCACCCGACAGCAGCAAACACATCGCGATTATAAGTGCAGTCCCTTGTTGGCATCTAGGTAGTTGTTTAGTAGACCTTCTTTTAGTCCAATCGTAAAGGGAAGGGAAAATAAACGTTGTAGCCAGGGCATGTTTGCCAAAGCCGAAGTTTCCAAAATGTTTGGTTATTTGGTCCAGCTGATCAGCGTCTTTTGCAAACATACTAATTTGCCCCCAAAAACTTGGGAACGGATTTATGTGAACTAATTTCAGTGTGGCATTGCTCATATTTACATCAAGGTTTGCCGGTCGTATGAAACTTAAAAACAAACAGTAAAATAGTAGAGCTGACGCTGCTCCAGCTCTCATATTAACTAATGTATTGAGACTAACCTGTACAACGAATCATGAAATATCAACTCCTCGTCCAGTGAATATTGTTTTTTTTTTTTTTCAAATAGCCTAGGCTACAGCGGACTCGCTGTGCCTAATGTTTTTTCGATAGACTATGGTTAAAAAACGGAAATAAATGTCATCATATTAACTGAATTGTAGCCAAATCTTAGCTATTCTTCGTCCTTCATATTTTTTTAAATTACAGTGACCGGTTTCCATACCCTCAGCTTATTAAAACCCCGCTGATTTCACCTGTTATTCCATAACTGAACAAAAGATTTTAAAGAGAACTAAGTGTCTAATTAGAAACGAATTGTTACACAATTAATTTACAATTAATTTTTATTCCATTATCTGCATGTTGGCTTTACAAGAGCAGGTCTGTTTCCCCTGCTGTACATCGCACTTTTCACGGTCTTCCTGGGAAAGTGAATCGTTTTAAAGTATTACACTACCAGTAAAACAGGTTGGTCACATTTCCATAAGCAGGACATTATAAAACAAGGGAAAATATGCTGAACCTATGGGTTGCCAACCTGACAGATTTGTTGTATTTAGTGTCATCATTAAGGCAAAATAACATTAGTTATGTTATTAATCTAAATTAGAATGCAGGTAGCCTAATGAACTTCGGATGAAGCTTGAACATGAGTTCATTGCATAATCAAACGAAATTCGTTAAACAAGCAGGCTAATTTGGCGTTTTCTAAGGTGAGAAGGAAGCAATTGGTCGCTTATTCTCAGCTGTTGCAGGTGCTTTTAACGAAATTTAACAGCATATATTTTGTAAACAGCAGTGTCAGGAATTACCGGGAACTCATAATACTACTACTGCTACTGATCCATATAGCCTATTCCTTGATCGCACTAAACACGCACGAGCATGTCTGTTTCGCCATCATAAGCAATCCGCCAAGGTGGAAAAGCAGGCTTTTAAAGGGAATGGGATATGACATTTTGATTGGTTTATTGCATGTCACTCCCAAGACACACCTATAATTAATGAAGAGACTAGGTTCAGCCCAGTTGCACCTTGCGCCGTGCTTAGCGCCCAAAAAACACGCCGTTAAAATAGCAAAAGTGGACTTGGACACGCCCTAAATGGACTTAGCGCCATGCGCTTAGACTAAGTGCCAAGATCGCCAAGATAGGGCCCAGGGTGTTTGTATCATACTGACTTTAGGGTTTTAATTATTCTTAGAGGCAGGTCGGTTATTTTCGATTAAGTTTGCGTTGGTCTTTTGTTACAGCTGTTCTGTTTCGTCCTTTTCACCTGCGGGACGATTTTGTTCGGAACTGTAGTTCTGTTCGTTCTCCGGGTGTGTCCCTCCTTATATGGAGCTTGGACGATGCTATGTACATGTTTGTGTTTGATTGCGCGTTTATGAAAGTAACCATGGAACGTTATCTCTGTTCCTCCGCCTCGTTACATTTCCTGTTACTGAGAGGCAGTGCGTGCTATTTTCTATTAAGGTTGCGTTGGTCTTTTGTTGCAGCTGTCCTGTTCGCCCTTTTTACCTGTGGGACGATTTTGTTCGGAACTGTAGTTCTGTTCATTCTCCGGGTGAGTCTCTCCTTATATGGAGCTTGGGTGATGTTGTGGACATGTGTGTGTGGGACTGCGCGCTTCTGAAAATAGTCTTAGAACGTTAGCTCTGTTCTTTTCGCCTTGTTACATTTCCCATTATTGAGAGGCTAGGGCGTTTATTTTCTACCAAGCTTCTGTTAGTCACTTTGCTAGTAAAGTTATGGGATGACGGTGCTCCGTTGGCTCGCCTGTAAAATGTTTCTCTCTTCTGGGAAATCGGGCGTTTACCCCTTTATGTTTTCTGCATTTGACTGCGAGCCTATGAAACTAGCCATGGAATGTTATCTCTGTTCCTTCGCCTCGTTACATTCCTCTTTATCAAGAGGCACGGCATGAACATCCACCCCCCAATATCACAATTACAATTACATGTCTCCGTACATTACAGAGGACCTCAATAAGTGACTCAAGGGCAATTCAAAAACAAAAAATTACATTAGTAAACAAATTTGGTATAGCAACCCAAATCATATAATTCTAATAGATTTCTTCCAGTTCAAAAGGGTTGAGGGATAAAAAAATAAAATAAAAAACTCAAAGTTTGTAAAGTGGTATGACCAAGGAAACTCCACCTTTGGACTTCAACTTTATTGAAGGGCAAGGGTTTTTGAAGAGTGCAAGCTATTTCAACTAGTAGCTGAAATTATATCCGGAAGAGACATATAAGCAATTTCTTAATACACTGTGCAAATATTCAATTACTTCCCAGATTCTTTGCGTGAAAAGTAAACTACTCTTATGACCAACATTGTGTAGATCAATTAAGGAAGCAGCAGAGTAATTTTAAATCAGAGAAGCAACATAAACATGTATGTACCTTGAGTAAACAGATCATCAGGAAATTCTCAACTTTACTGTTCAGTTTTTGTGGGGGAAATCATTGTTTAACAACAGAAATAATAAATGAATTTTAATTGTCACTCAACCACGCGAATGCTTGGGTGTCGATAAACAGTGAATGAGCATGTATCGCACTGACAGCCCAAGGCTTAGATGGGATTTACTGTTCGCTAAGATTAAATTTAGTTTGTGATAAGAACTTGCCATGTATTCATGAGAGCACCAGATGATTGAAATGGGACAATGTACAGTGAGTGGGTCTGACAACATGACTCATCAAGAATGTTGTGTTCAAAAATCTAAACATAACGGTGTCAGAGACATTTTCTTCAACTCTAGTTTAAATGGCTGTTTCAAGTGTGAATGTTGACTCTTTCAAACCTTATTTCCAATCGTGGAGCTCACTACTCAGTCGATTAATCTTGGAGGACATCTTGTTGGAACCAAGCTCCATCAGGATCTTCTGGATGGCCTCAAAGGTGAATTTGAATCCCTTTGGATATTCCATATTTAGTGCATAAATGAGTCCAAAGAGCATGGCCATGGCTGCTGGCACAGACGGCAACTCGTTCAGGACTTCCACCCCATCGATGACGATCCCAATGTCTTTCGGCTTATGAAGAAGGCTCTCGTCCTCTCGAATGATGAAGATCGCCATGATGGTACTCTGCAGCTCTTGCTCAGCTTGATCTCCCTGTGAAACCTGAGGAAAAAGATATATGTATAAGTGTTTTGAAGAATGAGTTTAAGCCGTGCTGTATTTACCTTAAAGGTTGTATCAGCGATTTTGGGTGGAAACATAAATGATCACATTCATCTGATTTTTCCTCACGATCCGCTAGCTGCCCGCCCCATAAGCAGGCCGTCAAAAAACCGCGTCTCTGTAGGCAGCCTATGCTCCGAGATCGTACACAAAAACAATGGTACTACCAACTACTCAAAACCAAAATAAACAGTATTCCAACCAATCACAATGATCTGCACAAACGCTAATACTCTTATCTCGCTGAAATCTTGACGGATTTACAAACGGTTTGGTTTCTTACAAACGTTATTAACGTGGTTATAATTCTGGATGCTTGAACACTATTTTTTAAAACATAACATAATTATTCATAAGTATGTTTGTTTGGGATTTCGCTTCAGAAGTGACGTCACGTTTGTGCAGATCATTGTGATTGGTTGGAATACTGTTTATTTTGGTTTTGAGTAGTTGGTAGTACCATTGTTTTTGTGTACGATCTCGGAGCATAGGCTGCCTACAGAGACGCGGTTTTTTGACGGCCTGCTTATGGGGCGGGCAGCTAGCGGATCGTGAGGAAAAATCAGATGAATGTGATCATTTATGTTTCCACCCAAAATCGCTGATACAACCTTTAAGGGAGACAAAGTTTATAGATATTTCTATTAGAAACAGAGGGATATCTAGACCAAGCTATGCCAATTCATGAAGAACAGATAATCTGGACATACCAGGAATTCTTTTATCAGGTCCTCAACATGTTCTCCCAGGTAGATGGCAAGAGATTTGAGGACACGCTCCCTTTTGATGTCGACATCGGCAGCCTGCAGAGACAAGTCATAAGGGTTACCATTGTGAAGCCAGCAAAATTTAATATTTATTCATTAGTCACTAAATCAGATGTCCATGGAGTAGCCATGAATAGTGGTTTTATGCAATCAGAGATACGTTTTGATAAAAAAGAAAAGAAAAAAAAGAAAAGGTAGAACTGCTCCATTTAGATAAAAATAGTATGCTTCAGCATCCATTAGTGATTGAAATGGAACTCCATGTGGAGGGGTGGAGGAGCGGAGGACAGGGCTGGGGGAGAGGAAGAGGGCTGGGGGAGAGGAGGAGAGGGTGGGGGAGAGGAGGAGAGGGGTGGAGGAGAGGGGGACAGGCCTGGAGGAGAGGGGTAGAGGAGAGGAGGAGAGGGGTGGAGAAGAGGAGGAGAGGGCTGGAGGAGAGGGCTGGATGAGAGGAGAGGGATCGTCAAATATAGTCACCGGTCCGTGTATAACAGGGGCAGCCAGGAGGAGAGGAGAGGAGATGACTGGAGAGGAGAGGAGAGACCTGGAGAGGAGAGGAGAGACCAGGAGAGGAGAGGAGATAACTGGAGAGGAGAGACCTGTAGAGGAGAGAAGATGACTGGAGAGGAGAGGAGATGACTGGAGAGGAAGAGAGACCTGGAGAGGAGAGGAGATGACTGGAGAGGAGATTAGATGACTGGAGAGGCAAACGAGAGACCTGGAGAGAAGAGAGGAGAGACCTGGAGAGGAGAAGAGATGACTGGAGAGGAGAGGAGAGACCTGGAGAGGAGAAGAGATGACTGGAGAGGAGAGACCTGGAGATGAGAGGAGGTGACTGGAGAGGAGAGGAGAGACCTGGAGAGGAGAAGAGATGACTGGAGAGGAGAGACCTGGAGATGAGAGGAGGTGACTAGAGAGGAGAGGAGAGATCTGGAGAGGAGAGGAAAGAGCTAAACAAAATAAAATAGAGCGATGTAATACAATGCACTATTAGACATTATGGGGAAAAAAAAAAAGAAAGTTTGGTCCCCCCCAATGTTGACCCACGTGATTTCGGCCTTGATTTCAAGTAATGCCTGCCGGCAGGCTAGCCGACTGGCTGCACTTGGCAGCATATCGAATGAGCCTAGACTCTAAACCACGCCCACCGACGTCTATGTGTTTTGCCAAGTGAAGTCGGTATTTGAAAAACAAATCGTGCTCAGTGATAGTGCTTTTAGCGTCCTTCACTCACACAATGAAAAAACAAACATGCATATTTTCCTTATGCGACTACGAATTAAAAAGACAAATATATACTTTATACACGGACCATCACCCTTAGTGTGTTGTGTATATCCATACCTGATCCAGAAACTGCAGGATCTTTGCGGTCTTCTCCCAGGTTGCTCCTCCCTTTTTTCTGATGACCTGCAGCAGCTGTGTGGAGTATCTGTCCATCTGGGCCATGAATCTGGCCTGCAGGGGAACTCTGCATTGATCTGTGGAATGGATAAACAGTGCACAATACATTTTTAAATGATGAATAACATTTGCTATCAAGCAAAAGCTTATCATGCAGTACTTCATTTAGAACCACATCCGATTCCCCATTCCTAGGCTATGCCTTGGTTTTGAAACACTGGGACTAGCTAGACATTTGTATGTAAGAAAGGTGGTATACCTCTTCCATCTGAAAAAGAGCTGGCCATCTTGCCATGATGTCCTCAATGCTGGGCTTCTGATCCACAACCTCTTGCCTCCTTTAGCCAAACGTCTTGGCCATTTTCTCCCTTATCGATTTCTCTGTTACGAACCGAATACGGGCTGGACCCAAGTGCAACGACCAGGAGACAGATTATCAGCAAGGGGTTTTATTATAAGCTTTGGGGTAGTCCCAAAGCTGTACAGAAAGGAAACACTGTATTTATACAGGGTGAGAGAGTTGGATTCGAACTGCTCCAAGCCGGAGCTGGACCTGAGTGCAGGTAGCGGGTTCCAAGCCGGAACTGGACTGTACTGGACCGGAGGTCCACTCAGGAACTGGATCCCGGAATCGGCAGGTTTGCTCCAAACCGGAACTGGACTTTAACAGGAGGTGCACGAAACACCGGAACTGGACCGGAACTGGACCGGGAGGTCCAACTGGAACTGGAATGCAGGAACAACGGGGTTGTTCCAAACCGGAACTGGACTTTTCACTGGAGGTGTACTTAACACCGGAACTGGACTGGAACTGGACCGGGAGGTCCAACTGGAACTGGATAGCAGGAACAACGGGGTTGTTCCAAGCCGGAACTGGACTTTACTCTGGAGGTGCACTTAACACCGGAACTGGACTGGAACTGGACCGGGAGGTCCAACTGGAACTGGATAGCAGGAACAACGGGGTTGTTCCAAGCCGGAACTGGACTTTGGACTGGAGGTGCACTTAGCACCTGGAACAGGACAGGAACTGGACCGGGAGGTCCAACAGGTACTGGGCTGGGTACAGAGGTAGGTGACCGGTTGAGCCCGGTTGGGTAGAGCTGTGTGGCGGAGCTCAGCTGCGGCTGGTTAAGGGTAGCTGGTTTGCCGAGGAACCTGGGACCGTAACCGCAGCGAAGGAATCCACTACGGCCAGACAGGAACCACTGCAGGATAGCTAGGCAGAAACCCAACAGCGGACGCACTGCGAGCTGGAGGAGGGGGCACCGCAACACACACACACGCAGACTAACAGCTACAGACTGGTAGGTGCAGGAACAGCTGGCAATTAGAGGGAGACAGGTTAGAAACACACAAACAGCAATTGTTAGGGCTAGATAGCTACCAAACTGGAGGGTAGGAGAACTGGAAGTTGAACAGGTATAAAACCCGTAACCAAGCAAACTGTAAACGTGACTAGAAACCTGAAGACCATGAAACACACAAGGTAGTTTAACGAACTGGCGCCGACTAGCAGCCAGACGGGGGTTTAAGTAGGAAGGTGAGATTGAAACTTAATGATGAACACGTGAGGAATGTAACTGAGAGTGATTGAAACAAACAGGTGCGGAATGAAAGTAATGAATGGGGGAAAGAGATAGGTGGAAACCAAAGTGGAAAGCCGATAGAAACAAATCCATCTATCGGAATTGAACATGAAATTAAACATCCAATTAAACATCCACAATAATAGCCATAACAAAAATCGAAACCTCAACACAGGACATTCCAACGTGTGATCAACATAATTCACAACAGAAAATGATTGATGTCTCAACATAATTATAAATCAATAAAGCTAATTTTACAAAATTGCTACGTGAATAGGATCTGAGGCGCGTTGAATGGCGAGCTGCAGTTTCAGGAACGGCAGGGCGGAGGTCGGGGGTGTCAAGGTCAGAGGTGAAAGCTCACTGACGTTATGGAGGTGGGAGAACTCAATGTCCAGCGGTGTGGACAGGGCCTCCAGCGTGGGCTTGATGGTGACCGAGATCACCTTGGAGTTGAGCACCGTGCTGTTTCTGCAGAGAGAGCAGAGACACATTATCACTTTAGTCACAGAGAAAAGATAGCTAGCACTGGCTAGCACTACTAAGTAACGTTAGAAAATTTTTTGCACACTTTTGTTTAATGCTAAAATCGGACTAATTAGCTTGAAAAGATTAGCATTTGTATATGGTAGTGGCTTACAATTCGTTAGCTAGCTACAATCATGGGAACCACCTCAGCTAATAATGTGCGGTGACTAGCCAACTAACGAACGTCTCCTCCATTCCCAAAATGAACATATCGCACATGGCAAGCCCAGACCCCCGGGTTGCTGTTAACGTTAGCTAGTCATTTTATAGTCTAATCTTTTGCATTCTAAACTCTACCCAACAGTTAGTTGTGCCAATGCTGACCGAGTGTATTCAGAAAAACACAAGTGTTAACGTTAGCTAACGTTAGTCTCGTTTCTTATGCCATGAGACATTTTCCTCCAGAGTAACATAAATAGTTCGACCCTTGCAGCTAAAATTGCATGTAGCCTAATGGGTGTTAAAACGTCAGCCATGGTTTTAGTATCTACTGAAGAATAACCTGCTTAACGTTATAAAGGTAATGATTAGAATTCATACTTTGCTACTTACGTTTAAATCCCCAAAAATGGCGAGGAAAAAGGAGCTATCTTCTCCGCCTTCCTCTCGCAAAAAAGAAGCAGTCTTCTTGCAGGCTGTGGTTCATTTGTGAGCAAGCACGAATCATGTGCAACTTCAAATTATGTCTTCAAATTATGTCTTCCAAAAAGAAAATGCATCAACTAGGTTAATTAAAATATTTCAACCTCAGTAGCCTACTAAGTTGAACCAATAAAACTGTGAGACAGTACATTAGTCAGCCTATCAGGATGTCAGTCCCACCCTGAAGTTAAGTCTTAGCCTAGTTTGTTTGTACGTAACATTTTAGTTGATATTCCTGGAAGACACCGCTGTGAGTAGGCTAGAGTCGGGTTTAACAATGTGCAAAGCATAAAACAGATGACATCTCTGGCAAGCTCAGTTAGCAAAATCAGTGTGAGTTCAACCCAAACTAATATTATTTCTAGCAGAACATAATGGTAACTAAACCAGCAAAACATCTAGTACTACTACTAGCCTACTACAGTAATTGTGTGCACTAGCCTATTACCATTAGTCTTTTTTGAGTATTCTTACTACAATCTTCAAGTTTGCCTGTACCTTCAAACTTTACTTTCTTTTTTGTCATATTGCTTTTATGTTCTTAAATGTTGTATATACTTGACTTTCTTTAGGATTTTAACAGCTCAAACCCCCAATTGCCGCTTGCGGCTATATTTATTAGGCAGTGGCGGCTCCTGAGCTGAAAATTGGGGTAGCGGAAAACTTCCCTTTAAACTGATTATTGGTCTTAATAATTTTTCAATCTGTTTCCTTGATTAACAATAGGCTACATCAGCGTTTAATTCACCAATTACTCAATGCCATCAAATGTAGCCGGTTCTCCTCAATTAGGCTATTAGGCAAGTAATAAAATTATTTTAACTTGCGTTGCAAAATTGTGCACATTTTAATCAACATTATAATTGTGGATACATGTGCTCTTCGTTCTCTGCACTCTTAATTCCGAAAATATTAATGGAAATTAAACGATCTTAAAGCTCAGCTTTTGTTAGATTATTTTTTTTATTTAGCACAATCTGCACCCATCACCTGAAGCTCAACCTTGACAAGACAGAGCTCCTTTTCATGCCGTACAAGACCTCCCCACTACATGACCTCTCCATCACTGTTGACGGGACCGTGGTGGCTGCCTCCCGCTCTGCAAGGAACCTGGGGGTGGTCCTGGACGACCGGCTGGACTTCAAAGAGCACATCAGGGCGACGGCTCGGTCCTGCAGGTTCCTCCTGTACAACATCAGGAGGATTCGACCGTACCTGACCACCTACTCCACCCAGCTTCTTGTCCAGACCATGGTCACCTCACGCCTGGACTACTGCAACTCCCTGCTCACAAGCCTACCAGCCTGCACCATTCTGCCTCTTCAACTGATCCAGAATGCAGCTGCCCGGCTTGTGTTCAACCTCCCGAAATTTTCCCATGTAACCCCCCTGCTGAGGTCACTCCACTGGCTGCCAGTTGCAGCCAGGATCAGGTTCAAAGTTCTGACCCTGACCTACACTGCAGCCAATAGGACAGGCCCCGCCTACCTGCAGGACTTAATCCAGAACTATGTTCCTGCTCGACCACTTCGCCCTTCTACAGCAGGGCGACTCGCACTTCCCCCCCTCCATGTCAAAGGCTCTCGCTCGTCCCGACTGCGTTTTTCCACCTTAGCTCCTCAGTGGTGGAATGAACTTCCCATTCCCCTACATTCCACTCCAACCCTGCCTGCATTCCGTCAAGGCCTGAAGACACACCTCTTCAGACTCCACCTTGACTGATATTCTAACCTAGGAATATCAGTTCCCTGTGTTTCCTAGTTCCCTGTGTTTTCCTGTCTGTTTATTATAGTTTATAATAGTATTTAGAATAGAAGTGTAGTATTGCTGATTTAGCCACAGCTTACTGTGAACTATAGTCAACGTTCATTACTAGGGATAGCTGCTACATTATGGGAAGGATGTACTTTGTCTTGTCTGTTCTGTAGTGATCTTGATGATGTCTCTGTATGCACTTGTTGTACGTCGCTTTGGATAAAAGCGTCTGCTAAATTAATGTAATAATAAATAATAATAAAAATGCTACTCCTCCTACAGAATTAGACCAATTTGCACCAACCCTGTTCGAGGGACTCAACCCGCATCCCTACATACATGCATTACTTTACTAAGGCCTATATCAAAAATTGGCCGAATGAGAAGCCAATGAATTTTGCGTTGGGCGTGGCTTATCACATAAATGCTAGTACTTCTAAAACCGTTTGATATAAAGTTCTGAAACTTGGTGGGTTGATTGAGTGTTAGATCAAGACTTGAGCCCTGCAGTTTTAACCCAATCAATCCGCGTGGTGGCGCTATAGAAATACAAATGTTGCCGCCAAGTACACTATCTATGCTTAACAGGCCGTCTACCTACCATACAAACAGTGAAAGTTCCTGTAGCTTAGTGGTTAAGGCATTGGACTGCCGAGTAGTAGGTTGGTGGTTCGATCCCCACCTGTTCCCAACATTTTTTTTGAGGCACACAATGTGCACGTCATGCTAAAAATGTTCTTTTAACATAAAACAAGTTATATTTATTGCAAAGGCTAAGAAATTTCACAATATTACCTGTTATCTGTTTGAATTATGAAGTCAGTAAGCCAAAACAATCTGATACCGCAACACAAATGTCTTATTTGGCCTCCAAATTTCTGTTGACCATCTTTGGCCTCCACATTTCTGTTGACCATCTTTGGCCTAGTGGATACAATCTTGGCTTTCCATGTATGTGGTCAGCGGTTCAATTCCAGCTTGCTACCAATGGCTAAGTTAATGTTTTGTCAAAACTATTGTGCAAATGCTATGCTTCTTTTAATGTTGTTTTCACATTAAGAAACACCTTTTTATTGCAAAAGTTAAGAAATTTAACAATATTAACTGTTAACTGTTTCACTTGTACTTAAAAGACGTAATACGCAAGCCCTTACTGGATCGGGTTAAGATACCATCAACAATGGCAAAAGCCCTGATTAGAAACAAATATTTGTATTTTGGGTCAACCCTGTCTCGAGTTGTCTACCATTTTGCAGGTTCTGTGTTTGACAAATGCTGCTCATGCCGCTCGGTCCCCGGGAATCGCTGCTTGCACCTATATTTATTATTATTATTATTAAACACCTCCCCAGGGATCACTGGGGCTGGAAGGACTGGTCTGCTAAACTGACGTGTGTGAATGACTGAAGCTATGGAATGCCCCGAGACTTGGTCCTGAGCACTAGCTCCACACATCCTGGTGTTACCACTTGACTGAGTCACTGGGGGCAGCAGAGGACGTGTCCTGCAGCAATACCTCCAACAACTGTAGCGGTTTGGTGTCGGCTAGCCAAGCCAACAAGGCCGAGGCCTGGTGGGCCTTGCACAGGGAATCCCGTGGGCAACCCTGCTTGAAGCACTGGGGGCCATGATTGGGAAAAATGAAAGGAGGGGGGATGCGAGCACGCTCAGCCGGCCTGACCGGATGCAAAGGAATACTCAGTCTCTGACTGTTGCGAGTTCAAGCGGACAGGATGACGCTGGGGCGTCTAGCCACAGGCTCCCATGAGTGGAAAAGTGGCTTCCGCTAAAGTGTGCACAACACTAAACCAAGGGCCCGAATCAGTAAAACTGATGGGCCTCAAGGGGGTGAAGAAGCCTCAGGTAGTGTATGCCCTCACAGACACAGAGGCTCCTTTCGGCATTGTATGAAGTACCACAATATCTCTGATGTGCATAGTCGCTTCGACACAATGAATGTTGAAGTACACATACCCATAAGTCACAGACCTGAACACTGTGATCTGAGACATTTAATTGAAATAATCAATTGAAAGTATAAATGTCTACAAAGACAATGGTTGTAATTTTTGTTTTTGGAGTCAGCGTGGTATGACTGGGCTTGTTACATGGATGTAATATTTTGTCAGAATTTGCAGATTACACTACTGGCTGCACTTAATAATTGCACTAAAACCATCACTTCTGTTGTTAAAAGCAGGATGAATTTTCCTGTTTTGAGGAGGTATTTGGTAGCGGACTGAATTGCCTCCTTCATGTTTGGTCTTGCTAAAGCGTGAATATATTCCATTAAAATGATCAGAATTAATTGTGCAATGTGCTGCAAATGTTTTCATTTCTAATGTCACCTCCGTCACAATTTGGTCAGACATGCCCACTTGTTTACGCCAACCGCCATGCTGGAGGACCAGATGCCGTTGTTCCATAATGTTATGCAAACCAAACTTATAGGGTATCACATTTAATCTGGAGGTTGCTTGATTTTCCTTTATCGCCATCATCGGAATTTGCTTTGCCATGCTTACAGGTAGCTCAGCAATATAAAAAATGTACACAAAATATACAGTGCACAACATCACGCAACAATAATACCAACATAAACAAATACTATAAGGAGTCTTGGGGGGTAGACTACAAAGCAGGATTAATTACTGAGTAAAACTGGGAACCCTCCCAAATCTGGAACATGGACTGAAGTAAAAAGAGCTGTTCTGGGTTTTATTCAGTTATCCAGCTAGTACTATCTCAGTAATCCTGCTTTGTAGTATACCACCTTGGTAAGTCAAGTGCTTGTGTAGTTCATATGGGAGCAAAGTGATACATTACATGTTAAAGTATTAATGGTAGGCTACATCGATGGATAAAAGGCGAATCAGTTCAACACATAAAGTACATTTAACGTTACTTTCATTATAATTTTCAAATACATTATTTGGTGCTTAATGTCGTTATGTTACATTTTCTTTTCATCCTCTTCTGGATTCTCTCAGATTGCTCGCACCCTGCCTGGCCAGCACAGGTAATGTTTACAGTCGGTATCCAATATATTTTTGAGACATCGTACAATGTAGCACCCCTAGCAATGTAATAATAGTTCAAATTAACACTGTTTTGATGTTCACAATATGCTTAACGTATCGCATTAGGTTAACATTCATGTTTTGCAGGCGTAGCAGTCGTTCACACGAATAATCTAGCTGCTAACGTTAACTAAACCTAGCGATTAATTCACTTTTAACTTCCTAACATTAAGATAATTCAAATAAACGTACATTAGGCCAGCTAGTTATGTAGTATATATTAACTGGCTAACTTTATAATTTGTTCATAAAACATATGAATTTACCATTAATGATCTGAGCCTATGCTGTACTGGTTGTTGTCTAAATTCAGCTCACTCCTCAGTGCTTTCAACCACCAATCTCTTCTTTCGGTCGTAAAATGTAGTTCGTTCACCCTGCCTGGTGGCTTACTATGGTGGGTACTCAGATTATCATGTAAAAGGACATTTTCCCCTTTTCCCAGCTTTATTCACACATCAATACGCAGCGCAGAAGTTCGGCATTGTAGGACAGCAATCATAGTAGCTTTAGCTAACGTTAGATATCTGTAACCATTGGTAACTACAGTGCTGGTTCTATGTGACAGGCCTCTATTGTTGAAAATGTTTATTTTCCTTAATTAGACTAAGTTCTCTTTAAAATTGTGTTGTTCAGTTATGGAATAGCAGGTGAAAATAAATAAATGCAAAGTTTTGTTCCTCCTGTCTGCGCATTTTCAGCACTCTATGGCAGTGTGTGTTTTTGTGAGTTTCAGAAGATTGTACCCCCAGAAGATTGCAGGAACTATTGGCGAGTCATAGCTTGATTCAGGATAATTTGCGAATAAATGTGTAACCTTACACGCAGCGTTGCAAATCTCCTGGATGTTGATGGAGTGGGCTCCCTAGCGTTTCACATATACAATGAGCACCATAATTAATTGGACAGTGACACATTTTTTGGTATTTTGGTTCTGTACTCTTGCACTGTGAGTTTGAAAGGATACAATGACAATGAGGTTGAAGTGCAGACTGTCAGCTTTAATTTGAGGGTATTTTCATCCATATCGGATGAACCGTTTAGAAATTATAGAACCTTTCGTCCATAGTCCCTCCCGGGCATCGAAAAAATATTGGAGTTTAACATAGTGGAGAATAAAGTAATCGTTTTTAATAGTTGGTCACATATTTTTTCAATGTCCTAACTTCTTGATGTCTGTGACCCAAAAATATCAAAAGATATATCATTTTCTGGTACTCTTACAAGTGATATTATAACTTCTCTGCATTTGAATGGATCTCTATGGGAATTGGGGGGTGGGACAAGATTTTGCTGTAAATTATGCTGGAACAGTATGGAATACATGGTTGGCGAAATGGCTGTAAGTCATCAAGCGTCTGGCAGCAGAGCCTCAAACCATCACTCTGCTGCCAGATATGCAGTAGATATGAATGGATCACTTTAAGGGTTGTTTCTCCTATTGAACTCTATGGAAAAATAAGTCAGGAGAAGAAACCCTTCAAGTTATCCATCCATATTCTACTGTATTTCTGGCAGCAGAGTGATAGTTTAAGGCTTGTTTGATACGTCAGACCCTTGATGACTTACAGCCATTTAGCCAACCAGGGAATCGAGGAATAGACGATGTGGATCAATAGAATGATCAATATTATTCGACTAACCATTATGAGTTCCCGGTAATTCCTGACAGTGCTGTTATTTTACTAAATATATGCTGTTAGATTTCATTAAAAGCACCTGCAACAGCTGAGAATAAGCTACCAATGGCTTCCATCTCACCTTAGAAAACGCCAAATTAGTCTGCTTGTTTAACGATTTTCATTTGATTATGCAATGAAACATTGTCAAACATCAATTCCATGAGGCTGTTCTCATGGAGTTTGCAAAGTTCCAGCTTCATCCAAAGTTCATTACCTGCATTCTAATATTGATTAATAACATAAATACCGTTATTTTGCTTTACTGATGACACTAAATACAATAAAGCTGTCAGGTTGGCAACCCATAGGTCCAGGCATATTTTCCCTTGTTTTATAATGTCCTGCTTATGGAAATGTGACCAATGCGTTTTACTAGCAGCTTAATGCTTTATAAACAAGTCCACTTTAAAGTGCAATTTAAAGCGGGTGAAACAGACCTGCTCCTGCATGAAGTTAAGATGCACATGCAGAGAATGCCATTAAAATTAATTGTGAATTAATTGTTCTCTTTAAAATCGTTTTGTTTCGTTATGGTATAACCAGGGCCGGCCCGACTCAATAAACAAAGTAAACATTTGTTTAGGGCCCCGCGATTGGTTCGGGCCCCAGCCCCTCCCTCCAAGATAATAATTTTTATTTTTTATTTTTTTTGCCAATCAATTAATCTAATAAACAGTACACACAACCGTAACAATGAAATGTAGTTTTTTTCGTTTTGTATATGTATCTAAATTTCTTAAACCTAATTTTGGAACTAGGAAGGAGGATTTTAAGTTGTGGGCGCTGCGCCGCGGATGATGCACCCTTTAACGTTAGATTACCGCCGAGTCCGACAGGCGAGGATAGTGTCTACTACACTGTTACTGCCTGTGAAATGCCAGCAGTAGTAGCTAGGTGTCCACTATGAAACAAATGTGCCCATCTGGGTCAGAAAAAAGAAAAAAATCAAAGGAGAAAAGAAGTCGAGAAAAAGGTAAGCTGCAAGCATATGTGCATAGGCAGAGGGTGTTTAAGGCTGGGGAAGGCATTCGGGCCGGACATGGCAATTAAAATAATGTAGGCTATTAAATATAAATATAAATGCTAGCGATAGAGGATTTGACTTGGCTCACTCAATCCACTAGGCTACTGCCGGAGGAGGTAACTAAGCTGGTCGGCAGCGTGTAGCTGATTGCTATATAGTTAGACTACCTGTACTAACGTTAGTTGGTTAGTTGGTAATTATCAACGCGTTGTCCTGTCAGTGAAGCGGCAATCAAGCTGAAGGATCATCACAGACTCATGGAGCATTTCTGGACACACTGTAACACTCTTTGTTAATGTCAATTAAAAATGTTATAAATTATGTGTGTGTTTGCTGCCATGCTGATAGAAAAAAACAAATCACGCATAGGCTATCTTCGCTTAAATAATTAGCCTATCAATATCACGTGAATATTGACGTGCTTGTTATTGTCAGAAGCTAAAATGTCGGAGTTACGAAAGCACACCAGCGGATCACAAAAACGAAAAGAGAAAGAAAAAAAAAAACATTTGTGAACAAGCTGAAATTAATAAAGACCTACCTGAGGACATCCATGGCTCTGGAGCGCCTAAGTGGACTGGCTATTATTAGCATCAACCACGAAGTTGGCAGCCAGGTGTGTTATGATGCAGTTATAGATGACTTTGCCTCCAGAAAGGCAAGGAAGCAGAAGTTCTGAGTTCCAGGCAGCCCAAGGTTCAGACTATTTATTTACTTTTTCTATAGTTTTTATCTTTTAATGTACTTTTATATTGTACAGTTTATCTTGTTTAACAATTTGATGTATAGCCTGTTGTTCTTTGCACTTTGTTCAAATCTGCTACATTAGGTTGGTTTAATATATTTTTAAAAATAAATAATTGTGTTCCCTAAGACAATGGATTTTTCATTAATCTAAATATATTTCTATTGGTGCCAAATCTTGCTGGCTGGGGCTTGGGGGGTGGTTTTCCACTGAAACAGAGGGCCCCATCTAGACTTTTTGTTTAGGGCTCCCAAAAACCTTGGGTCGGCACTGGGTATATAACAGGTGAAATCAGCAGGGTTTTAATAAACTGAGAATATGGAAGCCTGGTCACTGTAATTAAAAAAAAATGTTTAACCGTAGACTATCGAAAAAACCTTATGGGCTGTAGCTTAGGTTATTTGAAAAACAATAAATGCAATATTCACTGGACAAGGTTTTGAACTTTTTTCAGTCAAAACCATTCTATTTACTTACAGGTTGTAGACCTAGATGAACAGAGCTGTATGACGTGCATTTTCAGAACTCAAATGTCTTTGAGACTTTGTGGTCAAAGACATTTTGCATCTCCCTCATAAGTTGAACCGGGTCACGTATGACAGGGGCGTTGGACCTAATCAGGGACCTAATCAGCCCAAGCGAGAGCCCGTTTCTCTAGCAGTGATAATATAAACGCAACCCGGGCTTCTGGTGTGGAAAAGCGAGAGGGCTGCGCTTGAAAGAAAATTAAACACTGCGTGAGAAATGGGCGGAATTTCCCCGGTTCTCCTCCATAAGGAGGAGGTAACTGGAGTTTGGGTTCTTTAAGTGTACGTGGCATGGGAATGGGAGGTGCTTGTGCTGGAGTCGCTGGAGGAGGATTGGCTGCAGTAGTGAGTCTATACAGACTCTCTGTGAGTCTCTGTAGACATTCCCCCTGGCTCTGAACTTACACTAACAAATTGAGTTTGTTGAATTTGTAAGGCGAGGAGTCTCCTCTAAGGTAGCCCCTGTAGCACCTTGGCTGGCTAGCGTTCTTGGTGTTTCTGTAGCCTTCGCTGGTCTCTCCATAATGACTTCGATATTCTGTAATGATTGGAGTTTTTAGGTTCGGAGAACCAAATGCGACTGACAGGGAATCAGAAAGCGAGTTAACTACAAACTCGCAACAGAAACGGAAACTAACCGCAGGGGAAGGAGTTAAACAAAAGATCAGAACAAAACCTCCCTGGCATAAGCCAAACAGCGAGAATAATAAACAAACCAAAAAGAAACCTCATGCACTAACTAGTAGGCGTAGACAAGAGGTAGGCTAAATAGAACAGAAAAAAGGAAAGAAAGAAATTTGCGAACCTGTATCTTTAAACTCTGTAGCGAAAAAGAGTTTAAAACCAAATGATACAAGGCAGCCAAAGCAAAAAAAGAGGAACTGATAGGTTCTTTCTTTTTCTACCTATCTAACCCTATATTTGATACTCTCTAAACGGACTTGCTGCGTTCTCTATTATGACAAACCAAGAAAAATCCTAAAACCTTTACCGACTTCGGTGTCAACATAACAACTGACAATATCGAAGTGCGGAAATGCGGAAGTCCTGAGCATTTATAGCCGGCGGAAACACCGCACAGGTGTGGGAAATAATTGAAATAATTGGCGAAAAGCAAACACCGGAACGGAGGCGGAAAAAATCAGATAGAACGTCGAGGCGACGCCCAAAAGTGAAATGAAACAGAGGAATAGCAGAGGCAGCAATAACCATGACAGGTCCCACATATCGGCCACAAGTCATCCTTGATGACCGATACAGTTATGACCCACAAATGCAAATATCGGCCCGATATATTGGTCTGTCGGGCTCTAATGCTTTAATATCTAATAGTACAGTTTATTTCTAATCACTACAGCCAATCGGTATTGAAACTGCCTTTGAGCAGCGCTCTGGATTACTTGTGAAAATGTGATCTATGCAAGTAGATGATGTGGCTGATTTATTACTTGATACTCTTGTTGGTAGTGCCATAATTTGTTGTCAGCCACATGCATTTGCCATGGAATATAGCTTTTTTCTCATTGGACAGTGTGGTGAAAGCCAATCAATATTTAAATCACCAAGCATGAATATTTCTCTATTTTCATCACAAATGGCATCAAACATGTCGCAAATCTCATTCAAGTATTGCATGATGGCACTAGGAGGCCTGTAACAACATCCAACTAAAATAGGCTTTAGGTGTGGTAAGTGAACCCACAGTGCTTCAACATTGGGTCTGCATCATGAGATTGTTTCTTACTTTAACTGGGATATGATCCTGGACGTAAAAAGATACTCCGCCGCCATTTTTATTTCTATCCCTTCTTAATATTTTGTAGCCATACACCATCAGCTCATCATCTTCAAAGGATGAATCCAAATGTGTTTCTGACAAGGCTAGAATTTGAATATTATTTGACTGCATGATGTTAATTATCTCATCAATCTTATGCCTCAAACTGCAAATATTCAAGTGCGCTAATGTCAGACCTTTGAACTGAGTGACTTGTATACATAAACCAACTGATAAAACAACAATAAAATTAAACATAATGAAGTGTATCAAATCTATGTGATTTTCAGGATGTTGTTTGAGCATTTCTGCTCCTGGACTTTATAACCAGCTTGTCATATCTTAAGCTGGCTATGTCTCCTCCTATTCTGCACTGCCTCTGAAAAGTCCTCATTTATGTAAATATTTGTGCCCTTCAGCATCCTTGCAGATGATAGAATGGCCTGTCTGTCTTTGAAACGCAGAAGTTTGACCATTATTTGTCTGGGCCTACCTCCCTCCTGATACTGGCTAACTCTGTGGGCGCGCTCAATTTCAATGTTTTTGTCATCTAGTCCCATGTTATTTTCAAGCATGTTTCAGACTTTCCTTTCTGATTCATTCCAGTGTTCTCCATTTTTGTCTGCGATTCCATCCATTAAGATGTTATTTCTCCTAGAGTGGTTCTCAATGTAGTCCAGTTTCATCGGCATCATGTCCAGTTCCTCCCTTGATTTCATGATGTCCTTTTCTAGCAGTTTTATTTTTGTTTCCATTTCCTTTTGCTCAGTTGTCACCATATCCACCTTGTCTTGGGTGAATTCCAAGCTGGATATCACCCCCTGAAGATCTCTGATTTGTTTGTTAGTGCCTTCAATGATCAACTGAACAAAACATTTGAAGTTGTCCTGCTGCTGTTGTAACATCTCTTTATAAAAGTCCTTCTGCTGCTCAAGTAGCTGGGAGAGCAAACTCATTGTTACAGGTGCATCATCCTCTGGTGGTGGGGATGCCTTAGCATGTTTGGGAGGCATGGTGTCTCTTACCACGATGTACCACCAGGATCTGGACAGCTCTCTTACCACAATGTACCACCAGGATCTGGACAGCTCTTGAATCCAACTGAGTATGTTAGATTTGAGGCCTACAAGGCCAGAGGCCCAGAGTATCAAACACTTGGACTAAATTGCAGGTCCAGAGATCTTGCTCCTCAGTTTTGATGATACAATTTCTGCAAACTCTTCTTATCCCAGGTTGACAAGGAAAATTTAGATTGCAGTGAGGATTACTTTGGTAGATTGAGTTGAGCCAAACTCTCAGACAAGTGCAGTAGCAGCCATCTTGTATCTGGGGTAGGGTGTGGTAGGGTGATGCTGCTTGGAAGAGCACAGCAGCCTCATAGCAAAGACAATATCGACAATATCAAAGTGCCGGAATGTGTAAGTCCTGGGCTATTTATAACCGGCAGGACACCCAAAGCAGGTGTAAGGGATAATTGCCAGGCGAGAAACAAACACCGGGACGGAGGCGTAAAAAATCTGATAGAGCATCCTGACAACGGCAAAAGGAAAACCAAAGGGCGTAATGGCAAAGGTTGCTAATAACCGTGACCATAGTAAGGAGAGCGTTTCGAGCGGGGAGTTATGAACACTACAGATTTTACAGGAGGGAATAATCTTGATTTGCAATTTGCTAGAGAAAAATGAAATGCATTGCAGGCCATTAGAGTAATACAAACCGTTTGCATTATGTTGCGTTTTCTGACAAGTGACACTCCTAAATGTAGGGGTGGGAATCGAGAACCGGTTCCTAGTTGTCCGATTCCTTGGAATCGTACGCCTTCGAGCTTATCGATTCTCTTATCGATTCCAGCATGTATTCCCGACAGCTACGCATAGCAAAACAACATCACGTCATGCGCACCATCGTTTTTCATTCAGTCAGCGCATGATGGCAGGCAGAGTTTGGCGCCCCATCTAAAAATATAAAATGTAAACGTCATTTTTTAAAAACTAATACTACTGCTACTGTCATTTAAAAATCAATAGAAAATGTGTTCGCGGAAGCTCCATTTTGTGATCCATCTTCGGAAATGATCAACTATAACAGATTTGTGGAGTGTGTGGACTTCCCTCCGGAGTCTATAACCAACTACAAGTGTAAAACTACAGTATTTTGACTGGCGGTAGACTAATCTGACAAGGCGGCGCACAGATGAGTAGCCTAAATTTGGAAAGCGAATAACTAACCTAAATGAGCTAAATGATAATCTTCAATCTTCGTCATCTTCAGCTAATAAGAGAAGCCAGCTTGCCTCAGGTAACGTTAAAGATCTCATCTTTCTTCCATGTAAATGTATCGGCTAAATGAGATAGGGGAGAATGGTGACAGTTGAAACTGTTCTGATAATACAGAAACCAACGCAAATGTTACGGTGCAGCTTATGAAACACGCCTAGGAGCGTAACTAACTCATAAGTAAAGTTTGCGATTTTCGTTAGAGAATGAAACTACTAAATATCCCAATCACAGAGCAGCGGTTAAACAACAATATTTTAGCCATCTTTTTTGACATAACGTTAAACTGACTAATGTCAAATTAACTCCTTTGCACCGATGCCTAGTGATAATGCCACCGGTGGCATCATTTTGGTCAACTGAGACATTCGTTGCTCCTGCCGCCAAACTATTAGTGGAAATCACAAACTCTGTGTTTTAACTTTATTGGTAGATGGTTTGTGACAAACTCCGCTGAATATAGAGTTTCTAAGTGTCACTATTTTCCCGTAGCAAGTCCATTTAACAAGCAACCCCCCACCCAGTCTATACCTACCCATGCGTGACATAGTGGACAATAGCATCTATGTGTGAGTTCGTAAATATATTTATTCATCATATAAAATTTTAATTCCGTCATAGCAACAAGATAAACCCAACAATAGCTTGATAGTATGCCGAAAAAGCAGTGAAAAGCCCTGCTCACTCAGATGCAAAATAAACAATTGTCTGATTGTACTACGTATTCTACTATGAATATCTGCTACTAAATATGAAATAAATATACAATCTTGCAGAAGATTGGTTTTACAGATAGAGATGTTCCTTTCAAAATTCAGTGGTCATTTATTGTCTGGTACAATCCATTTGAGAAATCTCAAACGTCGACTGGTAATACCCCCCCATGCTCTGCAAGCCTGTCTCATTCATTACAGTTCATTCTGGGTGAATTGTCGGATCTTTTATTCAATAGAGTACATTATAACCTTAGTTCAGTCAGGACCACTGTTGTTCAAGTAAAACTTTATTGACATTATTAAAACAATACATTTTAGGTTTGGCGGTATGGTTCTGTTCAAAAAGCCCTCCCGCCAATTCATGCGAGCAAGCATGGGTATGGCGGTGAGGGCAGCAGCAACAACCCCCCAAAACAACCATACGCCAAGTGCTGCTAGTATTGTGCTTACGTGATGACTATGTGTAACGACCTTTCGCTTCCGGAGGAAGCCATTCTGTCCATCAGCTCAATGCCCTTCTAATATTACATGGATCAGTGGCTATGTGTACCAACGCTTGTTGGACTCCCCTGTGAGCCAGATGTAAGTGTAAACTAACCCCAGTAAGTTCTATGTGTAGTGATGAAAAACAATGTGTGACCTTCCAGCTACCAATGAACCCATCCTGTCCGTCAGCTCAAGGTCTTTCTAACATTACATGGATCAGTGGCTATGTGTACCGACGCTTGTTGGACTCCCCTGTGGCCAGATGTAAGAGTAAATGAACCCCATGAAGTTCTATGTGTAGTGATGAAGAACAATGTGTGACCTTCCAGCTACCAATGAAGCCATCCTGTCCTTCAGCTCAAGGCCCCTTAAATGTTACATGGATCAGTGGCTATGTGTACCAACGCTTGTTGGACTCCCCTGTGAGCCAGATCTAAGTGTAAACTAAACCCAGGAAGTTCTATGTGTAGTGATGAAGAACAATGTGTGACCTTCCAGATACCGATGAAGCCATCCTGTCCTTCAGCTCAAGGCCCCTTAAATGTTACATGAATCAGTGGCTATGTGTACCAACGCATGTTGGACTTCCCCCGGGAGGCTGGAACATTAAATTAACCAGGGAAATTATATGTGTAGTGGTGAAGAACAATGTGTGACCTTTCAGCTACTGATGTAGCCATCCTGTCCTTCACCTCAAGGCCCCTTTAATGTTACATGGATCAGTGGCTATGTGTACCAACGCCTGTTGGACTTCCATGGGAGCCAAACTAATCATGGGAGTTCTATGTGTATTGATGGAGAACTATGTGTGACCTTCCGCTCTCTGTCCTTCTAACATTACGTGGATCAGTGGCTATGCGTACCAACGCCTTGGACTTCCATGGGAGCCAAACTAATCAGGGGAGTTCTATGTGTAGTGATGAAGAACTATGTGTGACCTTCCAGCTCTCTGTCCTTCTAACATTATGTGGATCAGTGGCTATGTGTACCAACGCCTGTTGGACTTCCATGGGAGCAAAACTAATCAGGGGATTTCTATGTGTAGTGATGAAGAACTATGTGTGACCTTTCGTCTAAGGATGAAGCCTGACATGCCTATAGGAAGAAGCTTTTCGTCCATTCAGGTCAATTCCAATTATGCCGTACCAAACGCCTGTTGGTCTTCTCCCTAGAGGTCGAGGAGGATGCTGTGCGTAATATTGGCCTCGTGGTGCCCGTATGCCTAGGGCCATTCTAACTACTGAAGTTGTATTTTGTAGTATATACTGTACCAACTGCCTGAAGGCAATTTCCTGAAGCTAAATTAACCAATTTAAGGGAAATAGAAGCTTCTAGGCTACCCTTATCGGTGTGAATGAATCATCACTTGTTGCTGGGAATTACAAACTTTTATTTTGACAAAGCCACACACAAACAGCCATGTTCCTATGTTTCTAAACTCATTGTTTTTTGGATAGAAATAATTTCATCAACGTCGGGACGAATGTAACGTTCGTAAGCGGTGAATGACCAACGCCCCATGGCTTTTATTGTGCATGTCAGGGCTGTCGTTGCCGCACCAATACGGTAGGCGTGGGCAGTGTATAGCTCAGGGGAGACACCATAGTACTAACAACCTAGACGAAGGCATGCTGAAAACCAGGATCTTGTCATGGCATTTCCTTTGTCGGTGATGAAAAGTGGTTCGTTGGCACTCGTGAGGGGGCGCCGCCGCAGGTACCGGGTCATGGAGGAAAAGGGACAAAAAAGAGGTGCTAGTTTGTGTTATGACGAGTTCTTTTAACATCTTTATCGGTTTTTGAATGCTTAAGGTGAATGGTGAAATGACGTGAATTTAAAGATAAATCTGAGATGGTGAGATCAAGTGACTAATCAAATTTGTTTGTGCGCGTAGTGAATTCCCCACACCTGAGAAAACCATAGAATGAATTCAGGAAAACGACCTCCAACAGTGAGTCTACGTATGAATTAAAACACCCTTGTCTTAAGCGAGACACCAGTTTGTGAACTAATTTTTTTAAGTGAAGGGAAGGCGTTTATTTGCTTTGAGGTTTCTTTATTAGGCCGTTTAAAAGCAGATGGAGGGATGGATTCCCAAACTATAAAGGCGCAAACAATTGGGATGTTAACGGGTAAGACGTGGACAGAAATGCGGTGCAAAAAGAGGAAAATGAGACCATGCTGAGTCGTACGTTTTTAATGTAGATTTTGCCAATCCAGATCTCATGTAGTGTGACGCTGAGGACAAGTAGGCTTGCAGGGTAGCGTTTAATCTAAAATGGTTTGGCCAAATGCTGGCAAGACAGGCTTGCAGGGGCTGCATCGGGGCACGGGTTTTGGAATTCCTGGAATTTAAATCGGGACAAGGCATCAGCGATTTTATTGTCGAGCCCAGGTAACTAAACAGCGCGAAGCGTGAAATTATGCATAACGCAAGTCCAGGTAAGGCGTCTACTGGCTTATTGAATATGAAATTAGTTTTCTTGGCTAGCTGTTTCCCCATGGGATGCAAGCAACGATGATCGGGTATAGTTCGAGCAAAGCTATGGATTGGATATTGCAAGGCAGAGTTTGCAACTCTTTAGGCCATGTTTCTGCAAACCACTGATTATTATAAAAACCCCCAAAACCAATGAAAGGCGCTGCGTCGGTGAAAATTTGTATATATATATTTTTTTTAAGTAGCTGATGTTTCAACGTAGTCGTTATATAAAAAAAACAAAAAACGAGATGACGTTCCAATTGTCACATAGCAACGACCAGAACCGCAGGTCGGATCTAGGCTACACCCTGAATCTAAAATATTATGATCGTGTAGCTCAGTGGCGCCCCCCAGCTGTACGCAGAGTACGCAGTCTGCGTACCTTAGCAACAACAGCAAAATTAGTATTTCCATTAAAACTGACGTGAATTGTCAAAGTCTCTGCGTCTCTGTTTCTACGATGTTGAGGAATGATATTTGCTTATTGTCTTCGTTGTATTGCCTGGTTATTGTATTTTCCAAGTTTTGCATATTTCAAACATTTGAAAGTGATTGGAAGACACAGTTGAAAGTGATTGGAGGATCAACATCCTGCCGTTAACACCGTTGAAAGTGATTGGAGGATCACCTTTTTCTTTAGACCGGGAAAAGTTTAGAGTTGCCTTTTTACTTGTCAGTCAAGATAACTAACTTAAACGAATACTTCATAGCATACTGAAAGTCCTTCTTATGATGCCCCTGTCTACTGTTTCGGTCGAGCGCTCATTCAGCTGTTTGAGACGTCTGAAAACCTACCTACGGAACACCATGACAGACGCGATTGGCGATTATGAACATTCACAATGACTTTGAAATCGACACAGAGCGGGTGCTTAGGGAATTTGACGCAACCGGGACAAGGAGGGTCAATCTCACATTCTAAAGCCCTATTCGGACAGGATACGTTTAGGACAATGTCTGTAATGTTAATGGCCGATTCGGACGGGATAAAGTAGCTATCTCCGTAAGCAGCGTCTAGAATTACAGAGATGGGAGTGTCTACTCTATGTTGTCGTCACACCGAAAATGTTCCCCACGAGTCATACAACGTTACACATCCTATCTTCACTGCAAACTGAGCCGCCAACAAAAAAAACTACGTGGAGACAATGTTGGCATGGCAAACATGTCCACAAAAAACGTGAGGAATCCTGCATTACACGGTACACCTCTTCATTAACGTTAGCTTGAAAAGAAACAGTGTTAGGCCATAACATGTATGTAAGGCTATAGCTAGGCTACAATAGCTTACCTAAAGCGGCCACAAGCGTTGCCCCACTGTAGCCTACTTTTTAGCCTGTTTTTTTTTTTTTGTTGCTCTGTCTTCTTATTTAATGTAACGTTACATTCATTTAGAGGTCGGTCAATAGTTGGACCGAAGAGAGCACAAGCAAAGGCGTCCTCGAGTGCTTACGTGAAAAACCAGTAGAAAAGACTGGGGAAAACTAATTTATCACAGGAAATAACAGAATTTTACGGGACATGTCAATTCGCACGGGATAGCTTTAACCTGGGGTAATTTTTACAGGACATTTAACAGTAGGTAAAAGACTCCGGAATCTTTACTGGTGCGGGAGCGCGCAGTCCGTAAAAGTTACAGACATGGGAACTAAAATAGCGGAGCTCTTCCAGTAATTATTACATTACCCCACCTCCCCCTGTAAAACTTATCCCGTCCGAATAGGGCTTAAGGGTAAGATGCTATTTATTTTTATGCAGTGATTGAGGCAACATGTTCTTTTATTTGCAGTGGCGTGTTTATAGTTACATTGACTTGTCAGAAGTGTTTTCATTGTGTTAACATTAACTGTGCTGTAAGTCGCGTTACAGCTTGTTGCGCGCAACATTTCCATTCTATTGTGAGGTCTCTCCGGTTTTCCTGATGAAAGATCAGGCTACTGTAAGTCACGTAACATCTTTTTGCGCGCAACATTTCCATTCTATTTTGAAGTCTCCGGTTTTGCTAATGAAAGATCCGACTTTAACGTAGGCTAGGCCTACTCCTACGTTAGAACTTCTTGTAATATGCGACCCTATGAGTGCAAAATATATCGGTAAATTACGTTGTAACGTTAGTCCTAAGTAGTGGCTTTGTTTTCATGTAGCCTATGGCTTGGCCTCCTCTGTTGCGTACCCCGGGAAGAAATCCTGCGGGCGCCCCTGGTGTAGCTTACTCACAGTTTTAGATAAATCGAGCAGCCTTGATATAAAAGAACTTCCTGAGGGATAATTTGCGTAGCAAAGTTGAAATGACCCAATAGGGAGAGCAGCTCCTTTTTTTGTAAGAGATTCTGCTTTCTCTGTATATTTGATAGCTTTGCGAAAGCGAGCCAATTTATCCGACGGCAGAGAGGCCTGCATGAGATTACTATCTAAAATAATGCCCAGAGACTCTAACTAAAATAAATCTGCTTGCAGTGAATGCGGAAGGTGCCGAGTGAATACGAATTATAAGCCTACTATAACTTCTAGTAGCCCAACTTAGTATGCATGAAGCAGTACCACAATGCCCGTAGTAGTAGTAGTATCCACATAAAGCTACACGCGTAACGTTGCAATGTGAATTAGGGTTATCTGCAATCAGTAGTAGGCTAGGCTAATATAGCCTACAAATCCCTGGCAAAGATACAAATTAGCCGTAATAATGATGAATAGGCTACAACACGTTAAATTAACCTGAAAACTAGTAGCTAGCTATCAGAGTGGCTACGCAGATGCAGTAGGCCTACGAGCGCAATTTGTCGCGATAAATGAAAAAATACCATGCAGGATACAGATCGGGCCAACGCAATAATGTGTAAGATATAGAATGTACAAATACTTACCCGGTCAACGGTAGTCCTAGTCTTCACATCATTTACCGATTACACGCACAGGACTAGTTACGATATTAGTTGGAGCAGCAGTGCGTTAAGACGTGAACTATGTAGACTAATCATTATGTTACAATTTTTGTAATTTTTTATTTGTTTATTTATTTTGTCTCAACTTACGTATCAGCATCCGTGAACGGCCACAAACCTCTCGTATCAGAGCCAGCTCAATGAATAGCCTAGTCGGACCACATCCACAATGCATCAAGATCTCTTTGGTCTCCCACTTCCAGAACGAGACAGCGAATATGCGAATATGCGAACATACCGGGGAGTTTTTTACCTCATTTTGCTGGTTGGGGGCTATGGTCTGGTTTTTGGCTCAATTTTCCCTCTGTTTCCCTGTGCAGCGTCTTTGTGACAGTTCTCTGTAAAAAGCGCTATACAAATAAAATTGAATTGAATTGAATTGAAAGATCATATAAAGGTTACCGTGCGTTTTATACCTCTAAAACCAATATAGTCTGTTAATGTTAGCTAGCAATCACCAGTTGGAAGGTTTCGAATAACGAGCAATGAGGTCCAGGTTGCACGACAGGACACACGCTTTAAATAGCCATAGCCTACGCAACTTGAATATATCGCCCTTCCTTGTCCGGGACGGGCGACAGCTATTTGCTAGCTTGTTTGATGCGGGAAAAGTGTACAAATTGAAAGGGGTAGTGGAATATACGAGATCAGCGCAGGTAATCTAGTCTGGTAGTGTGCAGTATACATGCAGAAAGAAGCATGTTATTTGAATACATCACCCCTTCCATAGCGGACCACAAGCTTAACCGTAACTGCAGTCGCTTAGCGACAATTTCATGAATCCAGTTATTTTTCACTGGCAGTGTGCAGCATGCGCCAAGCATGTAGAAGGAAGCACGTTTAAAACAATGTTATTTGAATACATCGCCAGTTTCCATAGCGGACCATAAGCTTTAAACGAACTTGCAGTCGCTTAGCTTTAGCAACAATTTTGGAATCCAATTTGTTTTCACTGGCAGTGTGCAGCCATGCATGCAAGGGAAGCACGTTTCGAATAACCGAATGTTATTTGAAAATATCGCCCTTTTCTTTTGTCTAGCAGACCGAACACAGAGCTTGACATCACTTTGCTTTTATGCAGAAATTGCAGGATTGCGTGCAGCAGAGGATCCACCATGTTAGGCGAGGTGGTTAAATAGACCGGCCTTGTTATGTGAATGGACTGATATGTGAATCGTCACTACTAAGCTGAGCTGTCAGCTGATTCACCTATGGCCGGGTTTCACTCTCGTGGCCTGCCTGAACTAACGCTACGCTCGATCAGCGGTATATGCAATGTCTTATTGGGTGCTTTGAAAAATTTATTACAGCCCAGCGTAAGGGCAGTTTTTGTTTTAACAGTCTAGTATTACGCAAGCTCTATAGAAAACGCATTAGGGAGGGGAGTATTCCCTTTCCCGATATGTAAGTACTACTGCTTCTAAAATGTGGTTGGTCTCGCTGGCTACATACGTACATTCGTTTTTTCCACTCGAGCACTGTCTTTCCAATAGCTTCTTATTTACCATGTACACGGTGGACTTCCAGTACAACACTGACAACTGCTTTTTGCAGAAGTTCTCGGATGATTCAGCAGTTGTTGGTCTGATCAGGGCCGGTCCTAAGCATAGGCGGTATTGGCGGTCGCCTAGGGCGCCATGACGCTAGGGGGCGCCAAGCCAAGATAGTTTTATTTATATATATTATTATATTATATATATAAATTATATTATATATATATTATTTTTTTTTGTGGGGGGGATATATTTATATATATTTCATAGAATACAAAATATGAAAAAGTTGGGCACCCACCCCCCACCTCCAGATCCAAATTTGTATGTTTTGAGAATTTGATAAATAAAAGTTAGTGGCCCCCCACCACGACGCCCCCCCTACATCGTTTTTTGGTTTTGCCCAGCTGTTCTCACAGCAGCACTGTGATTTGAGGGCAGAGTCAGGGATCCGTTTCGATTTCGAAATTAGAACGGTCGGTTTTCAACATGAAGATTCAACACCAAGACTTCTGGTGCACAGGGGATAAAAAGAAAAAATGAGTAGGAGGAAAATACAGAGGTAAGTCTAAAGACTGTGTGTTTATTAACATTGATTCAATCAAAGGTATAAAACTACCTAGCTAGCTAGGATATAAGCTAACGGTACACTGAACTAACGGTAGGCTAGGCTATGATTCGTATCACGACACAGTGGTCACGGTACAGTGAGGAGGTAATGTTAGGCTCTTCAAAACCAGCTGCTGTTTGCGGTATGATTTTTCGTTACATGGTTTGTTTTTTTAATCACTATATTAAAAAAAACATCTGAAGTCCAGATGTGGCTCATGGTGCAGTACAGACACGTCATGGGGTATAGCCAAGTAGTGAACTACAGCAAGTAGATTTGTTTTAAATTTTTTTATTAAAAGCACAAACGTAATAATCACATTACCTTCATTAGGAAATAGAGTGATATATATATAATCATATATATATGTATATAATATATATATGATATGATATATATAAACTGATATCGCGACTTAACCCCCTTCCGCCGCATCATCTTACACGGGCGAAAGAAAAACTTTGATTATTTTTGCTCATGATAAGGCCATTACGTCAGCTCTTGACATGGATGAATTTGTAGCTACGTGTTTTCTGCGGAAAGAAACAGAAACTGATGTTGTGATCTCAAGTAGCGTGGAATGTGTATACAATTAAAAGTAGGATTGTGAATCACAGAACTAAAAAAAAAAGTGTTGTAATATAGTTAGTGAAAATACTGTATGTCCTCTAAGAATGGGTGGTAAATACATGAGAAAATAAAATTGATCAAAACACAAGTTCTAAAATACAAATGAAAACGATGAGCCAATTACAGTACCTTAGTTTCACATGTAAATAATAAATAGCACAAAGAGACTGAAATGATGAAGGACTATAACTCATCTTTAATATACTTGTTTCCATATAAGATTAGATAATGATTTGGTATTATTGGGCATAAATAAAGTTGTGCTCCTATAAGACAGGGGGGCATCTCAAATCTCACCTATATAGCGGCTACGTATATCTTCTCCGAAATGTTCATAAATAAAACATTTTATTTTAGAAAATGCCCTGTGTGAGGTTGTGTAGAAATGCATGAAATTAGTTTTTAAAAATGCTCAAAATTTTGACCTGGAGGACCCCCAGACCCCCTGCTACTTTGTTCCCCCTTGTGCCCCACCAACATCTCTTGATGACCCCCAATCAAAGCAGTCTACAAACAGCCCTGCATCTCAGTAATTTGGGGTGATATTTATTTCTCCCATAAGGATTCCTTGTTGTTCCTTGTTGTCAAGGGAGGAGATGAGGGGGAGTACAGGGACACTGTTTGGGACTTTGTGGACTGGTGTAACCACAACCATCTCCATCTGTACACCTCAAAGACTAAGGAGATGGTTGTGGACTTTGGGAGGAAGAGGCCCAAACCAGTTCCAGTTGTCATTCGGGGTACTGAAGTGGAGCTGGTCTCCAGTTTCAGATACCTCGGAGTGCAGTTTGACTGCAAGCTGGACTGGAAGATCCATATGGAGGTGCTATACAAAAAGGGTCAAAGCCGACTGTACTTTTTAAGAAGGCTGAGATCTTTTGACATCTGCAAGCCCCTATTGTGTACCGTTTACCTGTTGTTGCCAGTGCGCTGTTCTTTGGCGTGGTGTGCTGGGGGGAGGGTGCTCGCACTGCTGACAGGAACAGACTCAACAAACTTATCAAAAAGGCAAGCTCCGTCATTGGTGCTGGAATGGACACGATTGAGCAGGTGGCTGAGAGAAGAATGCTCTTTAAGCTGAACTCTATTATGAACAACCCGGCGCACCCTCTCCATGTCTTGCATGTGGTTCGGCAGAGCACCTTCAGCCACAGGCTGATCCCACCAAGGTGCAGGACTGAACGCAGTAGGAAGTCTTTCCTGCCAGCTGCCATCAGACTGTTCAATGTTCTTATGTAACTTATTGCAGAGCAGCTTTTGCATGGTTGCACACCTAAGTATTTTATTGTATTTTTTATTGTGTCTTATTGTATTTTTATTGTACTTTATTATATTACATATGTTAGGTTTCCTGGGGATAGGTACAGATGTTGTTCTTTATGTTATATGTGGTTGTCTTGTTTGGACTGTGGATGTAGGTGCCGTAGCAAAGTAATTTCCTGTGAAGGATCAATAAAGTATCTATCTATATGATTGATAGGCCTATTGTTATTTTTGCATTTTGAGTGCATTTCACATACTGTAGTGCAATCCTTAATTTTATTTTTGATGTAGGCTACCGATTTTCATTGCAGATAGAACATTTGGCAGCATTTTGCAGATGGTGGAATACTATTATATTTTCATGTTATCGTACATAATATAGGCTATGGCATATATATGTCAAGTAGGGCATGGAAAATTCTCATTCCAATTTACTGTGTGCTGATATGTGGTAGATTAATGTGAAATTTTTCTTGGAGTCATTATGAATGGGAACTTAAAATGTTTTTTAAAAATACAGAAAAATGCAATCCCCGGGCAAAAGATTTAGCCATTTGGATAGATTTGGAGACACTAATGGACAACAGGGTACACTGCCTATATTTTGCATCATAGATCTTTAGTAGTTCTGCATATCATCCTCAGATTTTGCACACTTGAGGACATGGAGGTTATAGATTTACCTGTTTCACTTATGTAGCTCTCAGTATTTTGTTCCAAGTTTCTTTGCATTTGTGGCACTTTATTTTGACTTAAATTATGAAAATAAAATCTAAGTTCATATTGCAAATGTTACACCTGTCTTGTTTCCTTTAAGCAATTTACCAAGTTTCTGTGATGCTCACACCTGGGGCTCTATCTTGGTGATCTTAGCGCTTGGTCTAAGCGCATGGCGTTAAGTGCATTTAGGGCGTGTCCAAGTCCATTTTTGCTATTTAGACGGCGGGTTTTTTGAGCGCTAAGCACGGCGCAACGTGCTTAGTATAGTATTACCGATGTTTTCGGTCCAAATAGAACTACCAACCAGAGTTTTGCTAGACAATACAAAAACAATACGCCCAAAAGGGCTGCGGAAGGATATTTAAATTTCAGCTGATTAAGCTGATAAAAATCTATGAATATAAAAGTAACTATATAATCATTGTTGGTAACCATGGTATAAGCACAATATACTGAGGCTTCGCCTCGGGCAATTTACTACCTCCGCGTCGGGCATTCAAATTGTATAATGCCCAGCTCTTTAGCAATTATTGCTTATGTATTGGACGCCTTGTCGTGGATTATTTGTTACATTAGGGAGAGGCTCTCCCTATGTTTGTTTTGGTTGGGACTTACATGTTAAAACACGATTTCCGATGTCTTGATCTCCACTGTTACAGCACAAATTTTCTAAAGATTTGGCAGGGTGACTCATCACACCAATTTCTCATCACAAACCAAGGTTGGGAAATATTAGTTCAGCCATTTTCATTTGGTGGGTGCTATAACCACCACAAACCTGGTCTAAAGTCATGTCGCAGTTGTTTACATGTTATTTTAACGGCGCATACAAAGTGCGTCTACATAGGCGTGTGTACGCGCGCACACCCTCCTGTCTGATACACACAGGGGCGCGCACAAGTATGACTAAAAATATCCAGGTGTTGGTACCATGGACTACAACTATGGACGACCGTTCACACTCCACAAAAACTACAATTCCCTTATTTCCACCTCAAAGGGTAACCAAGTTAACCATGCCTCTGAGCGCAGAATTCTAATTTACAGTAAGCCAATGCTGTAAGACATATATCCCCCAACCCGCCATAAACCGCATAAAAAGGAGGGAACACCATCTTTCATTCTCTCTCACTTGTGGCATTCCAGCTGACGGCGTTCATAGAGAAGACGACTGCAGATTTTTAAATTGAATACTATTCCTTTATGCAGTTTACAACTTCTGATCAAAGTTGTAGCGTTCGGACTTAGTTATTCATTAACACTACCGGTAAACTTTATTCCCGACATTAAGTTGGAGGCAGTTATTTCCCAAGAACTGCTAGTTGCCTGCCGAGAACGACCGGATCTTCTCAGCATCAAGGTACCAAGCTTCGCTGGACAAAGCCAGAGACGTGGATCCCAGCCTGGTCAAACCCGCCTGGACAACGCGTTCCTTCAGAATGTCTAAGATTCATATGAGCTATGTTATATTTTTGATTTTGTATTGACCAAATTATATTAAATGAGTAAATAATAATAGGTCAGCTCTGGTTAGACTAGCGTTACTTAGAATATGGTATTACCATAGCATAAATTATGCTATGTATAGTTCAAGGTTGAAAAATAAGAAAACATGTTGTTTTTTTATAGAAAATCTAATTTAATTCTATCCAATGTAAATAACAACACAACAGTAACAGACAAAAGCAGAACAAGAATACCTGAACAATATACACTGCCTGGCCAAAAAAAAAAGTCGCCGTTGCACCAGTCATGCATAGTTCCCACTGTACAAGCCTCTGGAGGCAGTGTTATGATCTGGGGTTGCTTCAATTGGTCAGGTCTAGGCTCAGCAACGTTATGCAGCAATAAAATCAAGTCAGCTGAGTACCTGAATGTACTGAATGACCAGGTTATCCCATCAATGGGCATATTCCAGGACGACAATACCAAGATTCATCGGGCTCAAATTGTGAAAGAGTGGTTCAGGGAGCATGAGGAATCATTTTCACACATGAATTGGCCACCAGAGTCCTGACCTTAACCCCATTGAAAGTCTTTGGGATGTGCTGGAGAAGACTTCACGGAGTGGTTCAACTCTCCCGTCGTCAATACAAGATCTCGGCCAAAAATGAATGCAAGTCTGGACGGAAATAAATGTTGTGACGTTGCATAAGTTTGTCGAAACAATGCCACGACGAATGCGCGCCATAATCAAAGCTAAAGGCGGTCCAACAAAATATTACAGTGTGTGACTTTTTTTTTGGCCGGGCAGTGTATATACCCCACCCCCATCTCATCCTACTCTCACTGTTCCAGAAAGCAGGATTACTGAGTCATCTGGGTAACTGAACTAAGTAAAACCCAGAATAGCTCTTTTTACTTTAGTCCATGTTCCAGATTTGGTAGGGTTCCGGGTTTTACTCTGTGCAGTTATCCATCTAACGCAGTATTAATCATGTAATCATGCTGTGTGAAATCCCCCCACCCCCCGGCCTAGTAATTTTTTAGAGTAAAAACAGGGCTTTGGACATAGGGCAGTGTCACATGGGGCGCACATGTAACGGGTCAATTTTCTGTCCCTTTTGCGTCGGGTGGTGTAGAGGCAGACCCTGCAGTGCCGCCTTGTGCTCTGTCCCTGGGCTTCTGTCGGAGGCACAAAAGAAGGAAAGTGCCTCCCTGTGAGCTGCAGTGGGGTGTTGACACAAGGTCGCCCTCCAGTTGAGCGCCGGGGTAAGGGATGCTCCTGGATCTGCTCTTTCACCAGCCACAGCCGAAAGTCCTTGTTTGGCATGCATTCCACTATGGGTGAGTAAAAACAATTTATTATTATTATTATTGTTTCATTATTATTTTAAATTATTATTATTAGTGTAGTTGGTTATTATTATTATTATTATTGTTATTGATTTTGTTGTTCTAATTAGTAGCAATAAAAGTAGCAGTATAATAGTCGTAGTATATTGTTGATGTGGGTCTTGACGCTAAATGTTATTTTCTTACCAGAAAGTTTGAGATGGACAGTGTAGGCGTTGAGGACTGCAGTGTCGAGCAGGTGAAAGAAGAGCTTCTTGTACCACTTTTCTGGCACAGTCAACGAGGCTGGTGATCATGTCTGCCTTGTCCACTGCTCCCATCTTCTTATTGTAATCGAGGATGCATGCAGGTTTCACCTTTGGCTCCCCTGTGAAGCGGTCCAGCCTTCCCGATTGAGCCATGGCAGAGGGGTGAACAGTTGTGAGGAAGTTCACATCCCTCTTGTCTTGCCACTTTACCGCCAGCTGAGTGCCATTCTCCCTGAAGGTGACCTCTCCTCTCTTCATTTTCTTATGGAACGTTGGCATCCCCCTCCTAGTGAGCCAGACTGTCCCACATGCCCCAGTCCCCTGATGGAGTAAGTGCTGGAACAGCACAGGACTGCTGTACCAATTATCCATCTACAGGATGTGCCCTTTCCCCAGATCTGGAGCCAGGAGGGTCATAACCACAGACCCAGAGACCCCTAATCCTTCAATGGATTTAATGACTGTTGTGGCCCCAGTGTAGATCACCAAAATTGCTTGCATGTACCCAGTCACCACGTCACACAGGACAAAAAACTTTACCACAAACCTGTGGCGCTTGGTAGAGATGTATTGCCGAAATCCCAGTCGACCCTTCCACAACATCAGGGATTCGTCCAGCACAGGTCCTTGTATGGGACGAAGGACCACTTGACGGCTGAGGTGAGGGCATTGATTTTATTGAGGGGGTCTCTGGTGTCTGCATGGGCAGGGTTAACGAAATTTAAACACCGCAGGAGATTGAGTAAACGGTCCTGAGAGAAAACGGAGGCAAAATACGGAGTGAGGAGAACTGAGTCAGTACTCCAGTACTCCCTCAGGGTGGATTTCCAGTCCCATCAGAAGGGCAATGGCAAGGAATGTGTACACTTCATTTAAACAGGTAGGTACCCATTTGGAAAGCTTTCCTATTACTCCAATTGCTGTTTTTTCCTGCTGCTCACTGGCGTATCGGTTGGTCCCCTCCACAATCTCTCCCACTATCTCTACAGAGAGAAACATTTTGAAGCAGTTTACTGCAGTGGGAGGAGACAAGATGGCGCGGCCGTGTCTAGACGCCGTCGTGGTAGCTCCGCGGAGATTGTGCGTTTTTTTAGTTTTTGTGTTTGTTTTTAATATCTTTTTTTGCTCAAACACATCGGCACTAACATCCTATGAACGCAGCACACTTTTGGACATAAACTTTTGTGCAAAACAAAGGTTTTTGTCCACTTTTCCCATCGACCCAGCGTGGCCGGCAGAGATAGTACGAGCGAGCCACAACAACAACAACAGTGGAGACTCACCTACGGGGAGACGAAGGAGGAAACATCGGGGAAAACGGAGCGGAATTCGGAACAGACTGAGAGTTCAAGCCCACCGTCCACCTCTGCCCAGCATCCTTCTTGCTAACGTCCAGTCTCTGGATAATAAGTTGGATGATGTTAGGGCGAGGATTAGATTCCAACGGGACATGAGGGATTGTAACGTCTTTTGTCTGACGGAAACATGGCTGACCCCGCTGGTGCCGGATCGAGCCATATGCCCAACCGAGTCCTTCTCTGTTTTCCGTGCGGATAGAACGGAAGAGTCTGGCAAATCTAAGGGTGGAGGGGTTTGCTTCATGACCAACAACAAGTGGTGCAACCCCAAGGACATTAAGACTCTTTCTCGTTCCTGCTCGTCGAACCTGGAACATCTGACTATCTCATGCCGTCCATTCTACCTTCCCCGGGAGTTTAGTTCGGTCATCACCACAGCCGTCTACATACCACCACAAGCGGACACCGACGTAGCACTATCGGACCTACATGATGTGTTATGTCGGCATCAGAACAAGCATCCTGACGCAGCTATGGTGGTGGCTGGGGACTTTAATAGGGTAAACCTAAAAAAAGTCATGCCGAACTTTCATCAGCACATTACGTGTGCTACCAGAGGGGAAAGAACGTTGGACCACTGCTATACGCCGTTCAAGAGAGGCTACAAGGCTGTCTCTCTCCCTCCGTTCGGCAAATCAGACCATGCCGCCATTTTCCTGCTACCGGAGTATAAACAAAGGATAGCACGGGAAGCGGTAGTGACGAGGGACGTAAAGCGGTGGTCTGACCAATCAGAGGCTGAGCTACAGGACGCTCTGCGTGACGTCGACTGGGACATGTTCCAATCCAGTTCCAGGGACGTCAGCGAGTTTACGGAAGTAGTAACGAGCTTCATAGCTATGCTAATGGACACCATCGTCCCTACGGTGAAAGTTAGGTCCTTTCCTAACCAAAAACCGTGGGTTGATAAATCCATCCGCGACGCTTTGAACGCCCGAACTGCTGCCTATAACTCCGGTCTTGTATCCGGCAACATGGACTAGCACAAGGCAGCGTCCGATGGACTGAGAAGGGCGGTGAAGGAGGCCAAGAGGAGGTATAGGGACAGAGTGGAGTCGCAGATGGAGCAGCGCGACACCAGACGCCTATGGCAGGGGCTACGGACTATAACGGACTATCAGGGCAGACCCCCCGCAATTGTGAGTGCCGACGCATCCCTAGCGGAGGACCTGAATTCATTCTATGCACGGTTTGAGGCTAGCAACAACAGCGCTAGCTCGTCGGCTAGCGCTAGCTCGTCGGCTAACAACATCACCGTTAGCGCAACCGGAGTGAGTTCTATCGCTGGGGATGAACACACACTCTCTGTGACCGAGCACAGTGTGAGGAGAGCTCTGACGAGGGTGAACACCAGGAAAGCTGCTGGTCCAGATGGCATATCTGGACGAGTACTGAAGACCTGTGCTAATCAGCTAGCTCCAGTGTTCACCACTATATTTAACATCTCCCTGGCTGAGTCTGTGGTCCCCGCCTGCTTCAAGAGATCCACTATTGTCCCTGTGCCCAAGAATGCTTCTCCAGCATGCTTGAATGACTACCGACCGGTGGCCCTCACCTCGGTGGTCATGAAATGCTTCGAGAGGCTGATTAAGGACTACATCTGCGCCTTCCTCCCTTGCTCCATGGACCCGCTGCAGTTTGCTTATCGTCCCAACAGATCCACGGATGATGCTGTCTCCCAGGTACTGCACACCACACTCTCTCATCTGGACAGCCGGAAGGGGGGCTATGTGAGACTGCTGTTCATTGACTATAGTTCAGCTTTCAATACCATAGTCCCCACCAGACTGGCTGGCAAGTTGATTGAGCTGGGACTGAACACCCCCCTGTGTGCCTGGATCCTGGACTTCCTGACCGCTAGGCCCCAGGTGGTCAGGGTGGGTAGACATACCTCCAACCCCCTCACTCTGAACACAGGATCCCCCCAGGGTTGCGTCCTCAGCCCCCTACTGTACTCCCTGTACACACATGACTGTGTGGCCAGGTTCAGCTCCAACACCATCATTAAGTTTGCGGATGACACAGTGGTGGTGGGCCTGATCTCCAACAACGACGAGAAGGCCTACCTGGAGGAAGTTGCTGATCTGTCACTCTGGTGCCAGGACAACAGCCTCCTCCTGAATGTCACCAAAACTAAGGAGCTGATTGTGGACTTTAGGAGGACACAACAACAGAGGACGTACTCACCACTGGGGATTAATGGGAATACTGTGGAGAGGGTGAGCAGGTATAAATACCTGGGAGTCAGCATCACCGAAGATCTGACATGGTCAACACACACAGACACTCTGGTGAGAAAGGCGAGGCAGCGCCTTTACCACCTCAGGCAGCTGAGGAAATTCAAAGTCTCCCGGAGGATCCTTCAGTCCTTCTACTCTGGAGCTGTGGAGAGCATCCTGACAGGAAGCATCACTGCCTGGTTTGGCAGCAGCTCCGCTCAGGACAGGAAGGCTCTGCAGAGAGTAGTGCGTTCGGCCGAGCGCACTATTGGAGTTACACTCCCCACCCTGCAGGACTTGTACATCAGGAGGTGCAGAACCAGAGCCTGCAGGATCATGAAGGATCCTCACCACCCCAACAACGGGCTGTTTCAGCTGCTGCGGTCAGGCAAGCGCCTACGTAGTCACGCTGCAAAAACAGAGAGACTGAGACGGAGTTTCTTTCCTCAGGCCATCAGGACTGTGAACTCCGACCTCAACAGGGCCCCCACCAAGACACACACACTGCCCCTCTTATGCACACACACACACTTAGGTAAAGACTACACATAATTTATAATTTATATTACACATAAAATTTTCTCTTTTTTTACTATATTTTTTTATAAAGTGCTCTTATTGTAAATATTGTGTTGTTTTTTTATATAGAGCTCTTAATAACTGACATTGTAAATAGTGTGTTGGTTTATTGTAAATAGTGTGAATCTGTTATTTTGCACATTTCTGCTGAGCATTGTCACTTTGCATTTCACTACACACCTCGTGTGTGTATGTGACAAATAAAATTCTTGAATCTTGAATCTTCGGAGGATTTTGGACCCCAGAAACTGAGTTGTCAAACTCAACTCCTGGCCCAGGGGGAGTGAAGTGGACGGCAGCCCTCCAATCACTGGACCTCACCTCCTCAACTGGCACCCTACTCAGGCTTTTCCTCCACATCATCATCTCCCTCCCTGAGCTCAGGGTTCCTCTCAAGGGCAACTAAATTGGGGGGTAGTCTCTCCTCAGAATCACTGTCACTCCCACTTGATTCACTATTGTAATCACCCTCATTATCTGAATTAAAGAAAATTTCCATAATTTCCTCATCAGTGAGTTGTCTTCACGTATTGTTTGTGAACATGTTTCTTCTGCTTCTAGCTCTCTCTGATACTGGTGTTCAGACTGAGGTGATGGGTGCACGTGATGGGTCCACGTAACCCCGTATTCTAACTGCGGGAACACTTACAGTTGCACTCAAAATTATTCAAACCCCTTCACTTTATTGTGTTGTAGATTTAATTTTAGCGATACTATAACCTCTCTGCATTTGAATGGATCTCTATGGGAATTGGGGGGTAAGACTAGATTCAGCTGTAAATTACACTGGTACAGTATGGAACACATGACTGGTGAAATGGCTGTAAGGGCAGTTTCACACCTGATAGTCCACTTCTAGTCCGTTTCCTTGGTTCGCACCAGATGCGAGAATGATACATTGTTTCGTTTTTCAGCTGCCAGATGCGAGAATGATACATTGTTTCGTTTTTCAGCTGGTTCGGTTCCCTTTCACACCGATTTGTTTGCTCTGGTCCGAATGCAGCCACACAAGCCACGTGAGAACGTTGATTTCACTTATTGGTCAAATGTGTCTGGGCCGGGAGCAAAATGTAGTTTTGCTCTCCAATTGGTCAGAATTTCCATGCGGGAAAACTCTAAAGAAACTCCGGGAAGTAGAAGAGCAGACAACGCACCACAAGTAATTTCGCTGTGATTTCACAATTGAGAGACAACTGCGCGGGTTGATTTTGGCGGGCGTTGGTCATCGGTTATTACATCGTTTGCCTAAAGTGATAAATGCAAATGATGTATTAACCGATGACCAACGCCAAAATCAACCCGCGCAGTTCTACTCTTCTACTTCCCGGAGTTTTTTTCGAGTCTTTGCGCGGGTTGATTTTGGCGGTTATTACATCGTTTGCATTTATCACTTTAGGCAAATGATACAGTTTGAAAATGAGGCGCGGCTGGAAAATAATGTCCTGATGCACTGAAGACGCGTTTGTCCGCGATTACTCGGATTCGTCATGCTCGCATGTTGTTGTTGTTGTTGCGAAAGGGGAAATGCTCATCTTCCTCATCCCATAATGCACAGCGTAGCTGGCTACGGGAGCTCGTTTAGACCAAAAATGCGCAGTGCTTTCTGCAGTTGGGTCGGACCGAGGTCGGATCACGTTCTCACCACAAACGAACCGCACCAGAGTTCGTTTGGAAGCGTACCGAGACCACCTCTTCAACAAAGTCTTAGTCCACTTGTTTGGTCCGCTTTTGGTGCGCAACCGAGTACGATTGCTGTGTTCACACCTGACCAAACGAACCACAGCAATTGGGAAAACGAACCAGAGTTCGATTCAATCAAACCAAACAAGGCAGGTGTGAAAGCGCCCTAAGTTATCAAGGGTCTGAGCTATTGAATGAGCCCCAAACCATCACTCTGTTGCCAGATATGGAGTAGATGTGGATGGATCACTGCAAGGGTTATTTCTCCTGACTCATTTTCCTATAGAACTCTATGGGGAAAAAAGTCAGGAGAAGAAACCCTTAAAGTGATCCATCCACATCTACTCCATATCTGGCCGAAGAATGATGGTTTGGGGCTCGTTTGATACCTTAGACCAGTGGTTCCCAACCCTGGTCCTGGGGACCCCCTGTGTATGCTGGTTTTCGTTCCAACCACAATTGCAATCCCAGAATTTTAACAAGCTGTTATTTTTTCTTAATTAGGTGTTTTTATTGTATAGAGAGAACACTTTAAACTCTTTACTCTCTTAAGCCACATTATGTTAGCAATAGCTATGCATGCCATGAAGAAAAAAAAACCCATGTTCATTATGCTCATTGTGTTATATTGCAAACAATTACAAAGAAGAAGTAACAACTCAGGTGATTAGGCTCCTAATTAGGTAATTGAACGCAAGTTTAATTTCCTTCATAATTTTTTCCTTAACACAATGCAGGTTTGGCTCGTTATCATTTGCTTTGTCTTTGAATTCTTCATTATTTACCAAACGGTTAGTTTTATTGGCCATGTGTCCACAATTTCACTAATTATGAGCCTATTGATTCACCTCAGTCTTTAATTTGATCAGTTAAAACATTTTTTACCTCCTTTTAATTGTTTACAATACAACACAATGTGAATCTTGGACTTTTAGTCTTCATGGCATGCATAGCTATTACTAACATAATGTGGCTTAAGAACGTAAATAATCCCTCTAAACATTAAAAACACCTAATTAAGAAAACTTAACAGCTTGTTAAAATTCTGGTATTGCAATTGTGGTTGGAACAAAAACCAGCATACACAGGGGGTCCCCAGGACCAGGGTTGGGAACCACTGCCTTAGACCCTTGATAACCTACAGCCATTTCGCCAGTCATGTGTTCCATACTGTACCAGTTTAATTTACAGCTGAATCTAGTCTCACCCCCCAATTCCCATAGAGATCCATTCAAATGCAGAGAGGTTATAGTATCGCTTGTAACAGTACCTGAAAATAAGATATTGAGAGTCTTTTGATGTTGATGGGTCACAGACTTCAAAGGATACAGCATGCAAAGGATATGCAATCAAATATGAAATATGATACTTTAAAAATACATTAAAGCAAAGGGTTTGAATACTTAGATACGTAGATTTTTTGAGAATTATGTTTTAATACAACATTATGATCTTGTTATCGATAAAAAAAGCTAATGCTAAAATAAAATTCGGTCATATATGCAGCCATGTTTGTTTACATTTGTCATCGGGTAGGGCCATGGGAACAAAGTGCACCCCAGACAAGCCGAGATCAAAAAACTGTCTTTGTTACTTGCTTCAATAAATGTTTGGATAAAATGATGTTACGATATACGAGTACACAAATATGGAAATAAAACCAACACTTTATTATTGCAAATGTGTAGCGTATCATTTCCAAATATGTATATAGATATTTGAACGTGCAGGACAAGATGCTAACGCATAGCCCTCTCAGATTTGTGAACGTGTACCCATAGGCTATTTGAAAATATATAGCTCTGCATTAGCAAATATGTACTCGGATACTTGACCGTGCTGGACAAGATACAAATGTATAGCCTAGCAAGGTTTTGTGAATGCATGTAAGTGAATGCATGTAAGTGAGATCGTCGGTAATACAGCTACGTAGTAATCCATATGCATACACTGCAAATGAAACTAGATGACTATTCGGATAACAACTGACATTAACATAGTAACATTTACATTTCAGTACAACAATAAACGACTTGTAGGTACCGCACTGGAATCATGTTTGCACTTTTACATTAGGATGCAATTGTTAGCTTGTGTTAAGGAGGTTAAAAACCAGCAAACTGCTAAGCTAGCTCAGTGTTGATGTAACTAAGATATTCGATGCACAGAAATGTGTAATTTATTGTTCAATTCAGCTTCTGATATCACAAGTTGATGGTTTATTTTCCATATTGAATATGCTGCCCCGTGTTTGCATACGCACGTCTGTGACATGTCTAGACCGTGTTTAGATGGCAGTAAACCATTGTGACCCCATTCTCAACGGAGCATTCCAATGATACGTTGTAATCACATATTTGTGATGGTACACGTTTGGGCCAGGTCCGGAATGATCACATAATTGTGGTGGTACGCATGAAAGTGTTGATCTTATAGCTCAAACACTATCACTATTAGAATTGAACTGGCCAAAAATTGCCACCGGGTGGAGCCATACACACACCACTAAGCCTACTTCAAGACGAATGTACTTGTAATCGGTTGTGCTGTAATAGTGGTAATTGTTTAATTCTAATAATAATTTAATTGTAATTAATTCATTCTAATTAATTAACTTTAATTCAGATCATAATCTAGCTTTTACTAAATTCAACAGATCTAATAACTAAGAAAGTAGCTGGTTTGCTAGCAACAGATACGCCATTAATAACAAGTGTATTAATTTAATACGCGATTATTCACTCCCTACATTCCTTTGTTATTTCTCCCCTGGCATTGCAGAGGCATCAGAATACTGCTGTTGTTCGGTGCTGTTGTGTAACTGTTAATTGGCCGTGTTGATAAGACAGTTGCAACTAATCACTGGTTTGCGTGGCCCTGTAGACCCGTGTGGTTATTGTGTGGGTGATCTGAAGAGAACACCCCCTCAGTCCAAGCCACACAGCTCCCCACGGCAATCACGCACAGAGAGCTATTCTTCTTGGTCCCACACGCAGGGGGACAGCGAATCCGATGGCTTTTCTCCTCCTTCTCGGAGGAGAGCAGGGACCTCATATGACAAGTCCTACATAGACGATTCACCATCGCCCCCTAGGCAGAGCAGGCACAAGTCCTACAAGGACGACTCACCGTCACCCCCTAGGCAGACATACAGGCCCCCAGACGCTCCACGCTGGAAGCACCTGGGCGCACTGGCTAAGGACATTAAGCGTTTCGATCCAGAGAAGCATGACCACAATCTGGAAGGCTATCTGCGGGAGATCGAACACAGCCTGTCCAAATTGCCACGAGCGAACGATCAAGAGAAGATCAAGCTTACTTAGAAGATAACTTCCTGCCCAGTCCATGCTTTCATCGAAGCACAGCCCCTCTCTGTACGAGACAGCAACCGCCGACTGTGCAGAGTGCTATCGGAAGAATATGCACCTTTTGCTGATGAGACATCAGCCACCATTTCAGCTATACAGATAAAACATAGCTGTTCTGAGTGCCCTCGAGATTTTTATAATCGATTGAGGCATGCTTTATTCCAAGGGAGAAACGGACCCGGCCTTGAGGAAGACCGCGCTTTCAAATCCCTGTTCCTGCACAATCTGCACCCATCCATTTGCGCTCACGTTACTCTCCTGACCCTCTAAGACCCTGACTCCATACCGTAAATGCGCAGCTTTCGTAAGATGGCACAAATGGCTTGGGAGGCTATTGTTTGCCTAAGCAATAAGAATGAGAAAAGGGAAGTCTGTAGGGTCCTCGGACTGACTAACTCCAGTACCCCACTTGAGCTTGAGGGTTCAGAAACCCCGACTTCTAAGACCTCGCACTGGAAGGGTCATCAAAACCCCCCCTCGAGCCAGACCACCCCTACCGACAGGTGGAGACAGCGAAAGCAGTCCAAAGGGGGTAATGGTCACCAACAGAAAGACGGTGGAACCCGATGTCATAGCCAAGAGAAAAGGCATTTGGGTAGGGGTGGAGGGTCGCAAGAGGGTAAGAAATGCAACAGGGTCACAAGTTTGGAAACCAAGACAGCATGCAAGAACTGAAGGCTGAGTTGGATTCCATTAAGGTCTCCTTAGCTAGCATCACTCAAGGCATGGCTGTCCTTGCAAAGCCCTCGAAGGGGGAAAATCGTGGTCCGCCTACCGCATGACTAGACCAGGACTCTTCTCCACCACCAAGGGTTTACCTCATGGGGTGGGAAAGAGGACCTGCAAACGAACCAACATTCTTCGCCAGCCCCCGAGCAGCCCCCTACCGTCTCGTCAATATCCAAAGCCCCCCTGCTTTTGTAGTTCCTTGGGGACTTAGTCCAAAATGGAAACGCCAAGCGTATTTACACTACGGTTCTGTTTAGCGTAAGCCTTCATGCATTGTTAGACACTGGGTCAGAGGTCAGCCTCATGTGCCCTGGTACTTTCTCAGAAATTACACAGGCAATGCTGGTAGTTGGTAAACCTCTTAGTGTGGAATCTTGTAATCTAAACATTAGAAGTTACACCCAAGACCAGGCTTCAATCACTCAAAGAGACTGGTTAGAGTTTGGTTTTAAGGAAATTAAAATTATCCACCCTGTCTACGTCTCCAGATTCAAGACAGAAAGGCTACTCATTGGACACGATCTACTCTGGGTAGGTTTGCTCCATTGATTAACTGCCACCGGGGCCAGCTGTGGGCGCAGGTCACTTCGCCAAAGCTATTCGGTCTCGGTATGGATAGCAACCAGTCGTGCAACATGGTAAAGACTAATGGAGGGACTGAGGTACTCCCAACCGCTTTGAACTTAGGCTCAGCAGAACCTAAGTCACCCACGCATCACTCAGAATGTCCCTCACCCAGTAAGCCTGGTAACGTTCCCCATGAGATCAAGGATATCTGGCCTCCAGCTCATGTGAAGCGCAAACATGACTCATTCCTGTGCACCTTGGACGAGTCCAAGCCAGAGCTCAACAGCCCCTTAATCACTGGTGATATAAATGTAAAGCCAGCATGTCGATTAGAGACAACGTCACAGAGACAAAGATAGAAAGAGCTGGAAACAAATGGTTTGTTAGCACACCCAAGCGTGTTATTTTAATATCATACGACAAACATGATACAGCCACGTACATTAAACTACCAGGTCAAATGGTTTTCATTAAAGTCCCACAAGGGGCCCCTATCCATATTAAGGATATTGTCTTGCACCACCTTAACCCTGAGAGGTATGAGACAACCCTCGAAATGATAGACGCCTTCCGTGGTCACAGTTTTACCACAGAGGACACCCTCCAAAGGCAACCCCTGTTGGAAGGGACTAAAACTGTCCAGTTCAGTCTGGGCCTAGATGGAGTCACAACAACCGTCTTCAAACCTATAGTTAGAAGGTCATCTGATCCATGGGACACTATTAACACTGTTGCCCTTGGACTTCTCATTAGTGGCTGGATCATAACCACTGGTGTGACCCAAATGTTGGACAGGTACATCCAAAACCTCAACACTAGAATTAACACACAAACATTCCTGACAGCCTCAAACGAAGGCCCTTAACTCATCCCGGGCCACTGTCGAGCTTCTAGGACAACAGGCACAAGCCAGTTGCCTTTCTTACTAACTTTTTTCTTCCTCTCTGTTAAAGCCTCAGATAGGGATGTGTATTAGTCTGTGTTACAATGTATTTAATTTAGTTAATACTGTATGAATGCCCAGATGTACACAGTCCTGTATGAATGCCCAGATCTTACCGCATTGTAAAACCTGCCACACTGTGTACAAACCCAAAGGAACCACGTTGGATCCTTATCCATGGTGGAACTTAAGGACTTGCCCTCTGTGGTGGAATGTATCATGAACTGGTGCTCTCAGGATTCACTTGTCAAAGCACATCCTAAGACCAAAGGGGGAATGTTGGTACAATGGACTACAACTATGGATGACCATTGACACTCCACAAAAACTACAATTCCCTTACTCCCACCCGAAAGGGTAACCCAGTTAACCACGCCTCTGAGCGCAGAATTCAAATTTACAGTAAGCCAATGCTGTAAGACATGTATCCCCCAACCTGCCATAAACCGCATAAAAAGGAGGGAACATCATCTTTCATTCTCTCTCACTCGTAGTATTCCAGCTGACGGCGTTCATAGAGAAGAAGTCTGCAGATTTTTAAATTGAATACTATTCCTTTATGCAGTTTAAAACTTCTGATCAAAGTTGTAATGTTAGGACTTAGTTATTTGTTAACACTACCAGTAAAGTATATTCCCGACATTAAGTTGGAAAAATGGCTAGGTAATGTGCAATTAGGTTCTAAACTAGGTTAAACGGCATGCAGGAACGACGTGGTTAATAAGGAGAGATATATAGATAGCGCTTGCGCGTAGGCTCTAGTACTGAGCCTTAAGGTTCGCAACAATTACTATCATATAACAAAATAAATGAGTTACAAACAGCAGTCATGCATATAAAGTCTATAACTACAATTACAAAGACTAAACATATGCCCAAAATGTTACATCCTTACTTGTGGTTGAATATCATGAGATATCCAACTCAGAAGTCTTTCACTGTCCACCGTCCTCAAGGGAAATTGTCCGCGGTCCAATTGTCAGTGGAGGGAAAAGAAGGAACGCGTTGTCCAGGCGGGTTTGACCAGGCCGGGATCCACGTCTCTGGCTTTGTCGAGGAAAGCTTGCTACCTTGATGCTGGGAAGATCCGGTCATTCTCGGCACGCAACTAGCAGTTCTTGGGAAATAACTTTAAGGGTTGTTTCTCCTGACTTTTTTCCCCATAGAGTTCTATAGGAAAATGAGTCCGGAGAAATAACCCTTGCAGTGATCCATCCACATCTACTCCATATCTGGCAACAGAGTGATGGTTTGGGGCTCGTTTGATAGCTCAGACCCTTGATAACTTACAGCCATTTAGCCAGCCATGTGTTCCATACTGTACCAGTGTAATTTACAGCTGAATCTAGTCTCACCCCCCAATTTCCATAGAGATCCATTCAAATGCAGAGAGGTTATAGTATCACTTGTAACAGTACCTGAAAATAAGATATCGACAGTTTTTTGATGTTGATGGTCACAGACTTCAGGAAGTAACAGCATGTAAAGGATATGCGACCAAATATGAGATATGATACTTTAAAAATACGTTAAAGCAAAGGGTATGAATACTTATGTAAATGAGAAATTTTAGTTATTTATTTTTAATAAATTTGCAAAAATCTCAAAAAAACTTTTTTCACATTGTCATTATGAGGTGTTGTGTGTAGAATTTTGAGGGAAAAAATGAATTTAATCAATTTTGGAATAAGGCTGTAACAGAACAAAATGTGGAAAAAGTGAAGCGCTGTGAATACTTTCTGGATGCACTGTATATACAGTCAAGCCGGAAAGTCTGCACACTCCTTTCACCTATCCACGTTTTATTACGTTACAGACATATTCTACAATAGATTGAGTTCATTTTTTGCCTCAAACATCTACACACAATAGCCAATAATGACGAAGTGAAAACAGGTTTTTAGAAAATATGCAATTTTATTTTACTGACAAAAATAGGTTATTTAGGGGTTACATATCTGTACACACCCTTAGCCTAATACTTGGTTGCTGCACCTTTGGCAGCGATTACAGCTTCAAGTCATCTTGGGAAAGAAGCTACGAGCTTGGCACACTTGTTTCTGGACATTTTTGCCCATTCCTCTTGGCATATCCTTGCAAGCTCCGTCAGGTTGGATGGGGAGCGTCGGTACACACCCATTTTCAGCTCTTTCCACAGATGTTCAATTGGATTCAGGTCTGGGCTCTGGCTGGGCCACTCAAGGACATGCACAGACTTGCTCCGAAGCCACTCCTTGTTCTCTTGGCTGTGTGCTTCGGGTCGTTGTCATGTTGGAAGGTAAACCTTCGCCCCAATCTGAGGTCCAGAGCGCTCTGGAGCAGGTTTTCTTCAAGGATCTCGGTGTACTTAGCTGCATTCATCTTTCCCTCTATCAAGACTAGTTGCTCCGTTCCCGCTGCTGAAAAACATCCCCACATCATGATGCTGCCACCACCATGCTTCACTGTAGGGATGGTATTAGCCAGGTGATGAGCGGTGCCTGATTTCCTCCAGACGTGACGCTTGGTATTCAGGCCAAAAAGTTCAAATTCGGTTTCATCAGACCAGAGAATCTTGATTCTCATGGTTTGAGAGTCCTCTAGGTGCCTTTTGGCAAACTTCAAGCGGGCTGATGTGCCTTTTACTAAGGAGGGGCTTCCGTCTGGCCACTCTACCATAAAGGCCTGATTGGTGGAGTGCTGCCTGGATGGTTGATCTTCTGAAAGGTTCTCCCATCTCCACTAGGATACGCTGGAGCTCTGTCAGAGTGACCCTCGGGTTCCTGCTCACCTCCCTGGCCAAGGCCCGTCTTCCCCGATTGCTCAGTTTGGCCGGGGCGGCCAGGTCTAGGAAGATTCTTGGTGGTTCCAAACTTCTTCCATTTACGAATGATGGTGGCCACTGTGCTCTTTGGGACCTGTAAAGCTGCAGAGATTTTTCCGTACCCTTCTCCAGATCTATGCCTTGACACAATCCTGTTTCTGAGGTCTGCAGATAATTCCTTTGACCCCATGGCTTGGAGTTTGCTCTGACATGCACTGTCAACTGTGGGACCTTATATAGGCAGGTGTTGGCAATCCCCAATCATGTCCAATCAATTGAATTTATCACAGATGGACTCCAATTAAGTTGTAGAAACATCTCAAGCAGTATCAGTGGAAACAAAATGCACCTCAGCTCACTTTTGGGTGTCATATCAAAGGGTGTGCACACTTGTGTACATATGATATTTTACATTTTGATTTTAATAAATTAGCACAAATGTCTAAAAACATGTTTTCACTTTGTCATTATGGGCTATGTTGTGTAGAATTTTGAGACAAAAAATTAACTCAATCTATTGTAGAATATGTCTGTAACGTAATAAAACGTGGATAGGTGAAAGGAGTGTTCAGACTTTCCGGCTTGACTGTATATATATATATATTTTTTCACTTAATTGTAATACTTGCCATATGTCTTTTTGAGATAATTAGTGTTCTCATTTTTTAGTGATTCTACTTAGTAATGTACTTGAATCTGTCTTTTTCAGGGAGGACAGTGAAGACACCCCTCCCCCACCTGACACCTCTGTCATAGGAGGTGGTAACAGACAGGTTTGCCAAATAAAGTGATGTATAATTCATTACTTTTGTTGTAAAAAGTCATGTTGAAGGCTTGTTATAGATAAACCTGTTATTCTGCTGGCTTATGGGGCTCTGGTAAATCTAATTTTGAAGTACAGTGCCATTTTAAATGTAAAGCAGATTGGTTGGGTAACATTAGGGTAAGTAATCCTTTTCGGAAAGGTATTTGGGCACGCTTTGTAATAGAATACCCTCATACACATAAACACAAAACATGTGTAGGTTAATTTTCTTCACATTCTGTATTACAAAAACTGTTTTAAAAGAAAAATAAAGTTTTCTGATGATTGACATGCCTAGACAGAAAGATATGCACATGTTTTATATTTAGCGAGGTTTGGAATGCTTTTGGGACACCTGGGCCCGTTTTGGGAAAAATACCAATGCATAAGGAAAGCTTGTAGATATCTTTACCAAATTGTATACACAAGTGGACAACATATTAGTGCACGAGTATAAGCAATTCTCGCTTGCTCCAGTACTTTGAAGTTGAGATATTCAGTGATAAACTATAAAAACACAAGGCGTTTTGTACTTTTTTTGTATTTTTATGTGTATTTTGTATAAACTGTATGTGACCACTTTGACATACATTTATTCTGTTCCAAATTTCTGAATGGTACAAGCCTCTTCTTTCATTCAAACTTTCAACCATGGATGTGCAGTGAATAGTTTTTGAGATATTGGCACTTAATTGACACTAGTAAAAACTAGACAAAAACTGGGCCAAATTAAATAGGGTTAACAAACAAAGGTAGTATTTTTTTGTTTTTGTTAGCCTACTGATAGCGGAGTCAGATCTTTCCAAGTAGCTCGAACTGGAGGATAGCCTTTTGCTAGGTACAAGTCAAGGAAAATGTTTGAGGTAAGACACATTCTATGTAGGCTATATCATGATGGTGGTATTTAGCAAAGCCTAATATAGCCTGATTATTGGCAATGCTTTGTCTATGCCTTTGGTTTTCATAATGAATATGTGTAGGCCAGTCAGTGCAAGTTATTGCAACAAGTTCAGGACCAGGCCCCAGCCACTATTGCTCAATTGTGTCACGATAAAGTGAGTGGTATCATTTCATTTTTAACGTTTGGCTACTGTCTAGGTATGTTTTGTCAGTGGATTTGTTAGTGCTAACGATGCTGATTATTATCTCTGAACGTGGATAATGTTGATGCTATTATCCGTTTATGTTCAAGTTAATTATTGGATGTGATTTATGCAGTTATTAACTCTATTTACTTTGGCCCTCCAGAGGCAATTTACACCTGGTTTCTACTAGTTTTATTTAAATGTCAATATCTCAAAAAATATTCCCTGCACATCCATGGTTTAAAGTTTGAATTGACGAAGAAGCTGTATCATTCAGAAATTTGCAACAGAATACATTTATTTCAGAATAGTGACATACAATATATAACTAGATTAACAATTCCTAAAGAAATTGTAGGTGTGGTACCTAGCATGCAGCTAGCATACCTAGAAAGCAGCTATCTAAAGCAATAATTAAACATAGGCTATCGTTTGCTAATAGCGACTTAGTTTAACGTTGTTGACTCGCATAAACTTGAGATTATAACCAATCATGTGTAGCGGCTAGTTTATTTGCTGTAGCTATGTCATAATCGATTGCATTTTGCTAACGTAGTCTACTGGCACCTGTCACCTTGGCATTTTGATTTTCATGCAGAGTGAAAGGTTTGTTTTTCCTGGTAGCTTAACCACAGTAGCCTACCTGGCTTATGCTTTTGTCATGTTTTGTTAGGAAGTTGTCTGTGCTAACGTTATTAAGACATAAATCAGAATTCGTTGAATGGAGTGATAGGCTAGATGAGCATTTAGCTAAAACATAGGCAAAAATTTCAACAGCGCTAAAAATATGTTTTGTTAACAATTCAATTGTAGCCTATTTTGTATCTTAGACAACATAACGTTACGTGACAGCATTTGGATTTGGATCAGAGAAGGGAAGCATAGGCGGCATTTGCTATGTTTCATTCATTTCATCTGAAACGAGCCTCTCAACTGAAAGGGGCCTTGCCTCAATCATAAACTGAAAAAAGCATATATATAATTAAAAAAATAAAAATCAGTGAATAAAAGAACCGTCGACCCTGTAGTTTTCCCATTCAGCCACTGTAGGCGCTGTTCCTTACTCAATCTATTTCAGTGCTTCTCCTTATTTTTCTAGTCTATGGATCTGCAGATACCACAGAACTGTGGCAGATGCTCATACTTGACTATTTCTGACCCACATCAAAACATTTGCTGATAGCTACAATGTCAGAATGATCACATACAGTACATTCATAATACAACGGAACAGTTATGTGCATAATTTGGATAAAATACGTAGCCCAATGTATATATATACCTTAAAAAGTAACGTTTTTGCTGTGTGTCGAAACAGTACATTTTATGCATGTTATTGTCTGACTGTGGCAAGATGGTTGTAAACGGGTTTGGGCTATTTTATCATGCAGTGCAACTTGAGAGGTTGATGTATGCACAAACGGTGACTTTGCAGCAATCCTGCATTGGAATTTTGAGGGTTTAAAGTTGTTTACAATTTCAGAGAAATATGAATAGGCTACTATAATTGGGACATTGATGACTAGGCTAGCACCATAGATAAGGCCAATAACCTGTGTGTTCGTGGCGAATGATGCAGCATTTGTTGTAGTTATAGTGCAATGGCAATGATTATTATTTTTGAAAGCTAAAGTGAGTATGATCATTTCAGTTGTAGACGGAAGTAGGCTACGTCGTTAGCTATGTAATTTCTCGTCTGCATTTTTCCAAGGTTGTTGACAGAACGTTAAGTGATTCAAAAATCAGCTCAGTGCTCACACTGAGCATTCTCACCGTGAGCTAGCCTACTGCACGTGCCATTGACCCCCATTAATTTTTTGGCAATAAAATGTCAAATATCTCAAAAAGTCTATATGGTATAAAGGTAAAAAGTAATAGCAACCTGGAGGTTGTATAAAGGTATAATATGAGGTATGAATGGTGTCGATGTTGTGAACGGTGTTGCAGAAGAATAATGTAGGGAATATTCATTAAAATATACACGGGGGTACCAAAAATGTAGGGGACATACCTCTATATTTATACACGGGGCGTCACTTATGTACTGCGATACGCCACTACCATCCTTATACAACTGGTGGCATGGTTTTTGTATAATAAATCAGTCTCATAAAATTTATATATTATTCTCAAAAGAGAATATACTAACTAAAAATGGGTAACTTGATTAATAATTAAATTAATTACCAATAAAATTACACATTAATAATTGTCTTAGCAAAATCACAATATCATGTACTCAGTTGATACTGAATTTATATAAATGATCCAGCTAGAAGGTGAAGGCATTTTGGGGAATCCCTGCGATTAGCATTGGCTGATTCAGTTCAACACAAGAGCAACATTAATACAGGCAATCTTGGATAAATGTAATAGTTTATTGAACACAAAGTACCAAACAGAGCAAGGCACGATTCACTACCATAATGTACAACAAACTATGTGTGTGTGTGTGTGTGTGTGTGTGTGTGTGTGTGTGTGTGTGTGTGTGTGTGTGTGTGTGGCGCATTGGGCGCATGTGGGGTTTCCATGTGCTCCTGCGTGTGGGGGTTGCCTCGGCCACATGTTCAGAGAGAACAAAGAAACTAAAATGGAGGGAGGTTTGAAACTAGCTTTTGCTGGAGCTAGCTAATGGTGGCGCATTAACCATACCATACACATAGGGGATAGCCGTAAGCTTATCAATGCGTGTGCATTGAGATCAGTGAATAAACTTTATTGCCAGAGAGGGAAGTGCAGACCTGTGAAGAATGTCAAAGAAACAGAAAAGCTCCTCCAACAGCGCCGCTGCACCCGTGGGAGTGGCCGGAGGCGCCATGGACTAGGATCCATGTGGACTATGCGGGACCTTTGATGGGACGGATGTTCCTCGTAATGGTGGATTCCCATTCAAAGTGGTTAGACATACACCCCATGACTTCTTCAAATTCGCAGAGCACGATCGAAAAACTTCGGCAGACCTTTAGTATACACGGATTACCACGGATGTTAGTCTCTGACAATGGACCGTGTTTCAAAAGTGTCGTATTTGAAGCGTTCATGAAAAGAAACGGAATAGACCATGTCACATCAGCCCCATTCCATCCCTCTACGAATGGACTAGTGGAGAGGGCAGTCCAGACTTTTAAGGAGGGGATGAAGAAGGCAAAAGGAGACACCATTCAAACTGGCAAGGTTTTTGTTCAGTTACAGGATCACACCTCAAGCGACAACAAACTTGTCACCAGCAGAAATGCTGATGTCACGTTGGCTGAGATCTACCTTGGATTTAATCAGGCCAGACGTGGCAAAAGTCCAACAAAAACAACTGAGACAGAAGTTGAACCATGACAACCACATGAAACTGAGAACTTTCTCTCTTGGTGATGATGTCTATGTACGCAACTATGGCTATGGACCGAAATGGGTTCCAGCAGTGATTGAGAGCTGCACGGGCCCAGTGTCTTATTCAACTGTCGCGGGGAATGGACAGACCATGAGACGGCATGTGGACCAGATACGAGAGCTTGACACACAGATGCTATGCAGGTCCAGGGAAGGGAGTCATCGAACTGCCTGGAAGACCCTCTAAGTGTACAAGAGGGGATGTCTGGTGAATCCGCAGACCCGACCAGCTGTGGGGCGTCGATTCCGGACCCCATTACTGATGCTTCCATTCTCCCTGCATTGGGGGCCCCACCTGCTGAAATTAACCTGCGTCGTTCATTGAGAGACGGGCTCCAGCTCGTCTAAAGGACTTTGTTAGTTAAGACTAAGACTGCGTTCAAATATTACTGGGAGACTAGCAGTCTAACCCCCTTCAGAGGAACGCTCTTGAAAAATAAAGGGGATAAGTCTACTGTTGATTAATGTTTAACAAATTCTGTCTTGCAGTTGCTTAGCCTAAATGAGGGGGGATGTAGTATATTGGCTATTTTCTTATATTGTGCCTAATTAGGTTGTAAGTCATACTCACCTGTAGGTGGCGCTTCCAGTCTTTAGTTGTTTTCATCCAGTATGGGAATACGTAGAATGAGTATAGCTGGGGGTAGTTAGCCCTAAGGCAGCAGCAACGTATAACCTGTTAGAGAAATAGACATGTTAATAAAAAACCCCTAAATGGCTAAATTGTTGTCAAGTCCAGTGAATACATAAGATACAACATTTTGCGACGAGGTACATTCCCGTGGTGAAGATTGGACATCGGATGAACTTCGGAAAGGAGCGTGAGTGCGGCACGCTGGAGGTTTCCACGGAATTGCAGTAGGACTGTTGCTAAAAGACGGAGAGAGATAGAATTAAAAGTGAAATAATGGCTACGGGAACCATTGGCACGCTAACAGCGTTTGATGCTAAATCACAGTCATGGGAAGAATATTGGGAAATATTAGAACAATTTTTTGAAGCAAACGAGATCAAGAATGGAGACAAACAAAGGCTATCCTCATTAGTGTAGTAGGCGGGCAGACTTACAGCTTGATGTACAATAGCATCCATCTGCAGACCCGCAGACCTGGCCTCATTCGTGATCGGCCTCAATCGTGATCGGCCTCATTCGTGATTACAGGAAGTTCGCAAGTGCGCATGCGCTTACAAGACGAAGATAAAAAAACAGAAAGAGCATAAAGCCACACTGAAATAAAACAATCGCTCGTAATTAATGGAACCTTCTGAATTTCAAAAGCAATGCTATCTAGCCTACCGAGTGAAAGTCTGAGAGTTATTCAGCTGAAGTTCGCTCGGTTGCCAGTTAGTGATAAACTATTAGTGTTAGCTATTACGTGTTACGTGATTTATTGTTGTAATTAAAGAAAAAAAAGTCGGTAACACTTTGCAATAATGTTAGGCTACATGAATTGACATTAACTAATGTAGCTATGTTGTTGCTAACATTAATTAATGATGTACAAATCCATTAACAAAGCATTCGATTAACTTTTCATTATTTCGTACCCTTATTGAAAGTACAAACCTTTAGCTAATGTATTTGTTTCTGTATGCACTTATTGTATGTCGCTTTGGATAAAAGTGTCTGCTAAATGACTGTAATGTAATTTGTCAACCGGTAACTAACTAATGGTAATTACGTTTAGCCCATGATAATGGACTTAATTTATTATTAGTTAATGCTACAATCTTAATCGAATTCCGCCTCACTACTGCTGCTGTTGTTTTGGTCAGACGTGTATATACGTGGTCTAGCTAGATAATCATTTTCTTAGCTAGAAAACATCATGTCAGCTTCTGAATCAACTTCGGATGAGCCACCGAGGACGAAACGTTGTTGTCAGTAGCTCGTGTTGTACTATTCAGCTAAACACAGCGCGGCGCAGACATTACGGATTGTAGCCTACTGTTAATAAACAGTTGACAAATACGTTTAACTAATGGTTTGTCATTTCAAACCATTTGTTAATGTTTGAAAATACTTTAATATATTTGTACATCATTAATTCATATTAACAACTACATTAGTTAATGCCAATTCATGTAACCTTATTGTAAAGTGTTACCAGATAGTCAAACCAAGGGCTCTGTTCTACCCTCTATTGTCAAACTTTCCGCCTGACTGCTATTGTTCTACCAGTGATGAACAACTATTGCTGATTTTAACATACTCATGATGTAGAGTATCGATTTCTCGTGTCTCTTTTTTCCAGCCTCACATTCAGTGTGTGCCGAACAACCTCTCTCCAGAGCCACCTTATTTCCATCATTCATATATTCAGCATCCATGTCCTTGCTGTTACAGGACTGCTATAAATAAACTAAAACTTTTTGATCCACTACTACCCTTGTTATCTATTGTCCCTTTTGTGTTCAGTCACCAGCCCTGGCCTTAACAATCCTGGATAGGATTCATTCTTCCACAATTTTTTTAAAGTAATGAATAGAGCAAATTAGACTTTTTTAATATACAATGAACAAAATTTATCTAAAAGAGAAAATAGCTTGATCCATAATGAAACCAGAATGAGTACACTGGATCATTAGCATAGCCTATCTATACAAATTTTTTATGTGAAATGGCAACAAATTGGATAAATTAAATAACCTTAGTCACTACAAGCTAAATATTGGGGAAATAGGATTAAAGCTGCAGTAGGCAAGTTTGAAAATACAGAAGGCTAAAAGACTTCCCTTTTGCTCTCCTCCCTCCAATCTCTCTTCTAAGCCCCTCCCACCAAATTTTGCTCTGTGCACATGCAGAGACAGAGGGGTTTATTCTACAGGGAGGATATTTTGTTTGTAGATAGTTGCCCTGATTGGAGCTCTCTCGAACCAGGGCCTGAAGGTGGTCATCCAAGGCCAAATGATGGGCCAGCTGCCCGTCATCCCTGGCCCCGGGCAGCAGCTCAAGCTGGCGGCCATGCCCAGTGGAATGAGAACCTGTGTCATGAGGCCATCAGCGGCCTGTCCAGGTTGTGAAGTAGGACCCGGTGTCAGACTGCTATCTGGTGACCTCATCAGCAAATTTTCTTCCTTAGCATACAACTATGCATAAAATGTTATAGTTTATCAGAGTTTGTTTGGATCTGTCCCATAGTGTTTTAAATCACCTCTTGATACCATGCATGCTTTTCTGGCACACCATTCAGGGTAATTACACTGTTTTGATTGGTATGTGTACAGTATATAAGCTTATTTCAAATGCCTTGGATCAAATTTTTTAAACTATTTTATGCTCATTTGCATTTCTCCACTGAATCGATATTTTGAGACGAATGGAGATGTTTAACAAAAAAGGCCAAAATCGACTCAATCGAATTGAGAGAATGTGATTAATACATTACATTATTGGTGGGCAGTCTTTATGGGATGAGACCTACAATGATCCTGATCTAGGGCTGGAAATTAAGGAACCATTAAGATAAAGCAAATGTTGAATTTGAGTTATGTCATCAATGGACCTCTTGTAAATATGTCATACAGATCATTAGCCTGGATTTAATATCATTAAACATATCTGATGCACCCTTGTTTTCCACTCTTAATCCATATAGTTAATGTTGTATTGCCTTTTTCATTAATTGCAGCTTTAAACTAAATGCCCATTGTGGCTTTTTAGCCAATCAAGCATGCTTCTAGCTTGCTGTCAAACACAATACTCCCTTATACAAGGTTTTTGAGTGTACGTGAGGAATATGTAAGAAAGAATGATACTTGAGTCAGTAATCTTCACCTTACATTTTTATTAAGAGACAATTCAATTCATGTAACATTATTGCAAAGTGTTAGTGACTTTTTTGTTTTCTTTTATTACAACAATAAAGCACGTAACACGTCATAGCTAACACTAATGGCTCATAGCTGTTTCGACAATCTGAAGCCGAGCCAACACGCACCATTCACATAAAATGAGTACATTTTAGCATATTATCACTAACTGGCAACCGAGCGAACTTCAGCCGAATAACTCTCAAACTTTCACTCAGTAGGCTAGATACCATTGCTTTTGAAATTCAGAAGGTTCCATTAATTACGAGCGACTGTTTTATTTCAGTGTGGCTTTACCTGCACGCTGCTCTTTCTGTTTTTTCCCCCCCCTTTGTCTTGTAAGCGCATGCGCACTTGCGAACTTCCTGTAATCACGAATGAGGCCGATCACGATTGAGGCCGATCACGAATGAGGCCAGGTCTGCGGGTCTGCAGATGGACCCTTCTCGCTTGATGAGGAACCTCGTGAGCCCCGCAAAGCCGCGCGATAAGACTTACGAAGAACTCCTGTTGTTATTGAAAGAACATTTTAACCCTACACCTAGTGAAATAGTACAGCGCTTCAAGCTGGATTCTCGGTCTCGCCAACCAACTGAATCAATTACAGAGTATGTAGCCGAGCTGCGGAAATTAGCACAACATAGCAATTTTGGAGCCACATTGGAACAAATGCTTAGAGATCGCCTTGTTTGCGGAATTAATGACGAACGCATACAACGACGTTTACTATCCGAAACAAACTTGACATTCGAAAATGCATTTAAAATTGCATTAGCTATGGAGACAGCTAACAAAAACGCATTGGATTTGCAAACAAAAAGCCAGGCAACAATGTGCAACAATGTCAAACATTCTGGAACAGTCTTGCGGGAAAAGAAGGATTACCGTGGTGGAACTGACATTAAAGAATGTTATAGGTGCAAAGGGAAGTCACACATTGCAAATGAATGCAGGTTCAAGAATGAAAAGTGCCATGCATGCGGATTGACAGGACACATTGCAAAAGCTTGTAGGAATAAAAATCGCAATGGTAACAAACCAGGTGAACACTGCAGTGTAACTGGAGAAGCTGAGGTTTTCGCAAGCGGCTACCCTTTTAAAAAATACTGCGTAAAAATTTACGGGGTTTTCATAAAGCTGTAGTTTATCATTTCAGACAAACATGAATACTGTAATTACGGATACGTCTCAACCACTAGGGGTGAAGTTTATAGAGTTAAAGCCTGTATTTCAATTACCTCTGTTGCAAGTAGAGCATCATGATCACGTAGCCAATTACCTGGTTGAATGTGGAAAATCCTCTGTAGTATATTGGCTATTTTCTTATATTGTGCCTAATTAGGTTGTAAGTCATACTCACCTGTAGGTGGCGCTTCCAGTCTTTAGTCGTTTTCATCCAGTATGGGAATACGTAGAATGAGTATAGCTGGGGGTAGTTAGCCCTAAGGCAGCAGCAACGTATAACCTGTAAGAGAAACAGACATGTTAATAAAAAAATGGCTAAATTGTTGTCAAGTCCAGTGAATACATAAGATACAACGTCCTCCATAGGATCCTTGGTTGGATCCTCCGCAAAACAATATTAGGCGGCTATGCGATTATTTTCAACTTTTGCAGTGTTTGGTCAATATTGATCACTGGTGAGTTTACTTGTGTTGTGTTGTTGTAAATTGTAATCTCTATTAGATTATTTATATTATGCTTTCTGTCAGCCCGTAGTTAGCTCATTTTGACAGCTTGGTTAGCAGTCTAACGTTACGTAGGCTATAGCCTAATATATTTTTTACATCTAAACTGTTTTACATCTAACTGTTGCTAGCTGAGAAAGTATGAACTTAAATGCTCACATCAAGGACATAAAAACTGGCATTGTAAAGTGTTTACTTTACACTCTAGCGCTGTACAACCACACTGTACACGTCAATAGGATAATAGAACAGTCAAAAACCATTTGCATATCAGAGAATGACTGCTGCACAAATAAAAAACAACTCTTCACTTTACCAATGTTTATTAGGCTATCATTTCATTATTATCACAAAGATAATATGTTTTGAGACAGGCTACTCGACTGGTTTCAATGTTTGAGAGGTGGGACAAAAATAACAAAATTAACCGGTTTTTAATTTAGTTCTAACTGGTTCAGGAACGTTATGTTGCAGGAGGAACAAAAGAACAGAAACAAGAATTCTGCTCGGAATGAACGCATAGAAAAAAATTATGTTTTCAATCCCTGCTTGGTATTAATATTAGGCTAATATTTAAGAAGTTTAAAAAACAAATGTACTAAATGATATCTATTGTTGTTTGTCATTATTCAATTTGTTTTATGTGTACTTTCTTAAGCTATTTGTAATTTTATCATGTATTCAATTATATGTAGGCCGACTATTCTGGTGCATCTGGGTGTAGGCCTGTGTGAATTTATCTCATAGTAGATGTGTTCATTGGCAGTAATCTTCAGTTTTGTTTATTCAAAGCTCAAGTGGATGTGTACAGCAGTTACTGTTGAAGTCGAAAGTTTACATACACCTTAGCCAAATCCATTTAAACTCAGTTTTTCACAATTTCTGACATTTAATCCTAGTAAACATTCCCTGTCTTAGGTCAGTTAGGATCACAACTTTATTTTAAGAATGTGACATGTTAGAATAATAGTAGAGAGAATGATTTATTTCATCACATTCCCAGTGGGTCAGAAGTTTACATACACTCTGTTAGTATTTGGTACCATTGCCTTTAAATTGTTTAACTTGGGTCAAATGTTTCGGGTAGCCTTCCACAAGCTTCTCACAATAAGTTGCTGGAATTTTGGCCACTCCTCCTGACAGAAATGGTGTAACTGAGTCAGGTTTGTAGGCCTCCTTGCTCGCACACGCTTTTTCAGTTCTGCTTACAAATTTTCAACTGGATTGAGGTCAGGACTTTGTGATGGCCACTCCGATACAGTGACTTTGTTGTCCTTAAGCCATTGAGATGATGCCATCTATTTTATGAAGTGCACCAGTCCCTCCTGCAGGAAAGCACCCCCACAACATGATGCTGCCACCCCCGTGCTTCACGGTTGGGATGGTGTAACGATGGTCATTATGGACAAATATTAAATTTTTTGTTTCATCAGACCAGAGGACATTTCTCCAAAAAGTAAGATCTTTGTCCCCATGTGCAGTTGCAAACTGTAGTCTGGCTTTTTTTATGGCAGTTTTGGTGGCTTCTTCCTTGGTGAGCAGCCTTTTAGGTTATGTCAACATAGGACTTTTACTGTGGATATAGATACTTTTGTACCTGTTCCCTCCAGCATCTTCACAAGGTCCTTTGCTGTTGTTCTGGGATTGATTTGCACTTTTCGCACCAAAGCACATTCATCTCTAGGAGACAGAATGCAGTGTTTATACTTGCATACTATTTCTTGTACAGACGAACGTGGTACCTTCAGGCGTTTGGAAATTGCTCCCAAGGATGAACCAGACTTGTGGAGGTCCAAAATTTCCTTTCTGAGGTCTTGGCTGATTTCTTTTGATTTTCCCATGATGTCAAGCAAAGAGGCACTGAGTTTGAAGGTAGGCCTTAAAATACATCCACAGGTACACCTCCAATTGACTCAAATAATGTCAATTAGCCTATCAGAAGTTTCTAAAGCCATGACATCATTTTCAGGAATTTTCCAAGCTATTTAAAGGCACAGTCAACTTAGTGCATGTAAACTTCTGACTCACTGGAATTGTGATATAGTGAATTAAAAGTTAAATAATCTGTCTGTAAACAATTGTTAGAAAAATTACTTGTGTCATGCACAAAGTAGATGTCCTAACTGACTTGCCAACACTATAGTTTGCTAACATGAAATCTGTGGAGTGGTTAAAAATGAGTTTTAATGACTTCAACCTAAGTGTATGTAAACTTCTGACGTCAACTGTATAATGATTACATAGAAAAATGTATACCTCCCGGTGTAAAAATCATGGAAATTTATGACAAAAAACTGTGTTTTAAGTGAGATGTTTGTTTTGGTTAAAAGCTGCAAAAGTCAGGAAATTCAAATGAGCACCAAACAAAACAAACATGTCTCTCAGTACAATCAGGTATTTCCAGTACTCAGTTTAAAAAAAAAAATCTTACTGCTATACAGTTCTGTAGTTATGTTAGTCTACTGTATTCGAAACAACATGTAGGCCTACTCATCACTGGGCACATATTGCTTCAAAACTCCCAAAGAGCCTAATTCATACACAGTGGTAAGTAACCTATCTACTGCTGCAAGATCGAAGTCGACCTGGAGTGGGTTTGTACGTAGGCTATGTAATTAATTCATTAAGGGTGTCACAATAGTATGTAACTGTGTACTTGCTATGTCAAATGAGACAATGAGGCTAAATGTTTAACACAGGCTAACATTATTTAAATCGTAGGCCTACAAATAACAAAATGGGTTGTACAATGTTATAGCCTACTTATACCAGCATAGACAGCAGTATATTTAGATTATTTACAATTTGTTTATAGATTATTTACCATATATAACTCTAACAATTGTAGCCTAGTTTATTTTTACTGCCATGGGCCTAGGGTATTTTGAAAACACAGGAGCGACACAAGTTTTATGTGCACGTCTCTCCCGCTTTGTATGTAGCAAGCGAGTGTGTCAGCAAAGCCTCTTTACATATAACTAGAAAGTCTTTGTTGTCTTTGTTTGTTGAGTCCCCAACCCCACTGCTTTTCAGATTGGAACTAGGCAGGCATATGGATGGAGGGAAGATGGTGCAGCTGAGTCGATCCCTCGCAAACTAGCTCTGAAAATCTCTAAATTCTAAGCCCTGTTCCAAAAGTTGTTTAACATATTAGTGTTCCCCCTATATTCAGCAGCACATGGCTTCCTCAAGAACGTAGCGCTAAGATGACCGATATCCTGTAAAAGCCAACAGTCGCATCTTTCCAATGAATGAGGGGTGATACAGTTCTAAGAGATAAACCGAGCCAGAATTAATACATTTGTAGATAAAAAGTAACCAGGTCGATTCAGACTGGGAACAGAATCATCATCCCTCTCTCTCTCCATCTTTTATATCGCTCTATACTATCACTATCCCCAAATATAAAGTTTTCATTCATTAATTCAACCTTTATGTAATTCTCAGAGAATATAATTGAGGGTGGGCCCTCATTTGCAATGATACCGAGATTACACAAAAGAGGAAATATCAAACAGAATAAAAACAATCAAAAATAAGTCCATAATAAATAAATAAATAAATAAAAGAAAGCACAAATCAGTTAAAACAGTTGCAAACAGATATGGGAAGGTTTAAAATCATGTTTCTAAAATGTCTAAAAGGAAAAAGAGAATTGAGTTTTAGGAGATGTTGTTAATTGTTCCATGGATCTGGAGCACTAAAACTAAAAGCTTGCTTGGTACTTGGAGCACAAGGCAGTCATTAGAGCGAGTTTTATGTAAACAACCAGACCAGGGGGGTATTTCACAAAGCAGGATTACTGAGTTAGCTGGATAATTGCATTGAATAAAACCCGGAACCCTTCCAAATCTGGAACATGGACTGAAGTAAAAAGATCTGTTCTGGATTTTACTCAGTTATCCAGCTAACTCAGTAATCCTGCTTTGTGAAATACCCCCAGGTTGACAAAGAAGTGATATAAATTGGTCCTAAATAAATTAGTACTAATGCCTGTCACGTCTCTTGGACAGAGAAGACCACCCAACCTTTTCATAGAGCATGCCGTGATGAGTACCATTGATATCACCAGTAATTAATCTGAAATCATGGTATTTAAATATAACTTTCTCATCTAGCCAAATGCCAAGATACTTATATTATGTGCCTATCTCAATGTTACATCCAGTCACAGTGGAGATATGTAGTTTATTATAATCAATAACTCTTTTTCTAGAAAACACATAATTTTTTATGTGTATTCAATGCAAGTTTAAGGTTAACAAGTGCAATTTGCAGAGTGTTAAAGGAGCGCTGCAAGCTTTCGACAGCTAGATGTACTGTATCAGCAATACAGTACATAATTGTATCATCTGCAAACAGATGTACATGACAACTTGTTAAAGATGAGATAATATCATTAATGTAAATTGTAAATAAGACTGGACCCAAAATCGATCCCTGTGGAACACCTTTTGTTATTGGTACAAATTCTGAATGGATGCTTCCCAATTTCACAGATTGTCGTCTCTCAGAGGGGTAGCTCTGGAACCAAATACAAGCATTTGAGTCAAAACCAATATTGCATAGTCTCTGTAAAAGCAAGGGATGGTCAACAGTGCCAGATGCTTTTGAGAGATCCACAAAAAGTGCAGCAGTGTTTTCTCTTATCTAAAGCAGAGACAGTGTTATTTGTGACTAATGTGATAGCGGACATGGTACTATGCCCAGTTCTAAAACCTGATTGATGAGGGCTCAAAATACAATTTCTGTGAAGAAATACATTGAGTTGATTGTTTACCAGTGATTCCAGGCTCTTCGCTAGGCATGACAGTTTGGATATCGGTTTTCCAGACTGTGGTAACTACACCAGTAGTAATAGAAAGGTTAAAAATATGAGTTACTTGCTCTGTGATAAGGGGAGCGGAAAGTTGAAGAAAAGGATCCAAGTTGTCCTCGCCAATTGATTTTCTGGGATCAATGGTTTGGAGAGCCTCAATAACTACCCTGGAGGAGACGGGATCTAAGGTAAATTGAGGAGAATGTTTTACAGAATGAACATGATCATTATTAGTAGGAGGGAATCATGTGTGCTCATTTTCAAAAAGGTGACCAGCTGCTGCAAAATGTTTAGTAAAAGCTAGACAAATCTCTTTATGTTCAGATATTAAACAATTGTCAAATTTAGGTATAGAGTAGTGATGTGATTATAGAAGTGATTATACCATCATTTTTTAAGTCAAACTATCGTTGAATCCTTTACTTTGTGCTGACCTATACTCTCTGTGGAAGTACGGTGGAGGAGCGAACGTGGCCATTGCAACTTGTTGGTCTTCTTTGTTGTTGTAGTCGACCAGTGCCGGCACTACATTCGTAGGTAACGTAAAGTATCGCTCCGCCGCCTTACTTCCACAGAGAATATTGGTCAGCACAAAGTAAAGGATTCAACGATAGTTTGACTTAAAAAATGATGATATAAACACTCAAAATAACCCAGATAGACTGTCGTCATATTTTATTTGCTTTGGATGCACTGTGGAGTGTTTAAGTGCGTTTGGTAGTGGATGCTAGCAGTTACCTTAGAGTTGCGCTAGCATTAGCAATGTGTGTATGTCCAAAAGAAGGGACAGCATGGAATTATCTGAAAATGGTTTCCATCAATCAACTACATCATGGGTAAGTCGTAATTGAGACATTATGTCCAAAATTCCGAACTATCCCTTTAATGTTACTAGAAATATCTAGTGGAACTGATACTGACTAGTATCCAGCACCAACATTTCCTGTTGGTGAGAAATGGTGACCATAGCTTTGCAAGATGCTATATATGCTTATACATGCATATAATGCACGGCTGTTAACCAATCAGAATTGAGCACACCGATTGCTTTATAATTCCTTCTTACCTTTTTACTAACCTTTGCACAGTGTAAGTCACCTTTTAAGCGTTCTTTGTTTCCATTCAGAAAAGTAATCCATAAGGTAAGGTCCAGCTACCTCTCAATATCTTCAGCAGAAATCCAGTGTAAATGTGTACACAATGATGAATACCAATCAGTCAGGATTGACAATTGTGTTCTGCAAGCTGCACAGAGAAGACAGGTGTCTGTCTTAAACAGGTGTATTGACAAATGTGTGCCTTTGACGTTAGTGGGACATGTGAGTGACAGGGCTTTGTTGACCACAGAAACTACAAGAGCTCCTTGATCTGTTATCATCCATCCAATTTACTGATGACATAGTAACATAGTACTGTCTCTTGTTCCAGAGGCAACCTTTTCTGAATTCCATTATTTTGGTCTAGTACTCCCATCACTATCAGCATGACAGCCCAGGCAGTTTCACACTAATTACATTTTTGGATTCAGATAATTAGAGCCAATTTATATTTTTACTAAATACAGAGCAGTTTAAAACATGCCCTTAACTAATCCAAGTCCAACTAATCCAAGATTATTTTATTTTGCTTTAGGTATTTTATCTGCAGTTTATACCATAAATTTCAAAAATCGTGAAGTAAAACAATGCAAAATAAGAAAACATGACAGACATATCCACTAAATAGCACATTGAAGCACCTGTTCCATTGGGATGGAAGGTATGCCATCCACTAAGTTACGGCTTGGCGGGACATGCCCCATACCTATACAGTACCGAGAGTTTGGCACTTTTCAGGGTTTCTTATAGAAGTAACCACAATGACCACAGACTCTCAGCCCTTAAAAACATTAACTTGCATTAACATTAACTTTCTGTATGTTCTGACCTCATGTAACCACACTGTTAGGATCCTGTAATTCTGTCTGTTTTATTTGTTATGTTTCCTGATTTCTTTTCCTTTTTTCCTGCATTTCCCTCGCGATTGGCAGTCCGCGTTCCATGTTCCTCAGATTCCACTCCCTGTCTTTGTCATTACACTATTCGGGTGATTTTGGGAACATTCGGGTTTCCTCTGTATTTCGTATCTCGTTTTCTTCCTTCTGGCTTTATTAATATTTGTATATAATACTAATGTACTAATCATACTAACTGTTAGATTAGATTTAATACTAACCTGCTAACAAACTAACGTGTATATAATACTAACCAGCTAACCTACTAACATTAGGGTTTTTGAGTTCACTACTAACATTACTAATTACTAATTAATCTTGAGTTTCTACCTGCAGCTGTCATTTCCCTCCTCGTTATCCTATCCCTGTATCTATCTGATTTCGCATTCTCTGCACGTGTGTCCACTTTCGTGTCCCTCCCCTCTGAGCTGTGCACTTGTTTACCTGCTAACCCCAGGCCGTTTGTTATCATTGTGTCTATGTGTATTCCAGTCCGTGTCTTACGTTTCCCCCGTTATTGTATTATTTGTCCTTGTTAACCCTCATTGTTCTCACCTGTGTACTCTCCCATTTCCCCTCCCCTTCACACCTGATTTATTTTGTGTAATCTTCTCCTTGTGTATTTATACCCTGTTATTTCAGTCTGTCTTCGCGAGTTCCTTACCCATATTTTTGCTTCTGTGGTGCCTTGTTTTTCCCGAGAATTTGCCTGAGTTGTTCTGTTTATTCCGTAGTATCTGTTTCCTAGTTTTTCCTCCGGTAGTAGGAAGGAGGTCGCCACGTCCTCTACAGGGCGCGACTCCTCGAGCTCCTGACCGTGAATCCAGCTCGCCCAGGGCCGCTATGCATGCAGCGATTCTCTCCAAGCCCGTCCCCCCACCCGGAAGCAGCCGCCAATTGCTGCTCCCACAGGGCGCCGGCCATGCTCGGATCTGGCAGGACCGTTCCTTCCTGGATTTGACCCCTGCCTGTTCCTTGACCACTCTTTGGGCTGTGCTTTGTACCGTTGCCCTGTCTCCCCGGTTTTTGACCCAGCCTGTTTCACCACAGATTGCTCCCTTGCCCTTTATTAAACTTCGGTTTTTCATACTCCTGCCTGCGTTTGGGTCCTTTTCCCCCGCCCGAACTTAACACACACAGCATTCAGATACAACTTCACACATCCACACAATAAAGCCCCAAAATTGGGTTATTTTGCGGTTTTTATCCTTCTGCTTCTTCTTCTTCCCATTTTTCCTGCCTACCCAGATACCCTCACTACCTGCCTGCCTCCGTACCCTCAAAGAATAATTCTCCCCATTGGATTACAACATCGCGTACCTGCTCTCCCAAGCTTATCGCCCAATAAAAATGTTTCAAACTAATGTGCACACATCACAGAATCACAGACAAAACCGCTATATGGCTTTGTGTATTCCATGAAGCTACTGTGGCCTACTGGTTACAGTTGCTGCCTCTCACACAGAGGATTGGGGGTTCGAGCCCAACAGGACACAAATTTATTTTCGACAAAAAAAATGTGCAACTATTTTCACTTTAACAAACGTATTTTTATTGCTAAGGCAAAAGACGTTTCCAATATTAACTGTTCAATGTTTCACTTGTAGCCTATTTCACTTGTACTACAGCGAAATGGTGAAAGTCAGACGGACACTGACAAATGGCCTATAGCCTATATCACGTGACTGTATATCTTTGGTCTTCTGGTTAGTGTCAAGCCTTAGTATGCGAGAGACATGGGTTCGTACCCCGCCTGGTTGGTACTAAAGTAAAGTAAGTAAAGTTTATTTATAAAGCACATTTAAACACAGCTTGAGCTGACCAAAGTGCTGTACAAAAGAACACTAAAATACAAAGTAAAAGTAAAACACAAGGAGAAATATAGCAATGACAGCAATAGCAACAACAAGGGACAGAGTACAGAGTTATAGACATGACAACAGATTAAAAGACTAAAAGACTAGTTGGCTAAAAAGGCCAGAGAATAAAAATGTGTTTTTAGTCTAGATTTAAAAACAGAGATGGAGGGAGCTCATCTAATGTCTAACGGCAGCTGGTTCCACAATCGTGGAGCAGCAGCTGCAAAGGCTCTGTCACCTTTAAGTTTTAGCCGTGACCGTGGGGCATGCAAAATAAATTTGTAATTGGATCTAAGAGACCTAGGAGCTGAGTGCCAGTGAATAAGGTCTGTGATATAGGTTGGGGCCTGACCATTAAGAGCTTTGAAAGCAATCAGCAAGGTCTTGAATTGGATTCTAAGGTGAACAGGGAGCCAATGAAGAGAGGCTAAGACTGGGGTATTTGTGTAAACTAAAGTGTAAATTCATTTTGGACTCAAACAGTGTGCACATATTCTGGTTTTCTCATACAAGAATGTTTTTTTATTGCAAAGGCAAAAATACATTTACAATATTAACTGTTCACTTGTATCCTGTTAGTTAAACAATTCAGTCACTGGACACCACGGCAGTATGCAGCTAGGCTAGCTAACGTTATGGGAACAGGTATCCCGTGGCCATTTGTCAAGCAAAGAAAAAAGTTTCAATGCAGAATATCATCTGGTTAACATCGCGTTGTTGCATTAATGTAAAAAAAAAAAAATCTATAAATAACTGCTATTAGCTACATGTTTTAATCTCACACAAATGGCGACAAAAAAATTTGTCTGTGTGGAGCCTGCTGTCCTCTTGCGCCGCGGTCATGTCTGACTCACTGTGGAAACCGAACCAAACCTGATGATAGCCTACTATAAGATGCAATCCCTTAAGAGATCAGATTTATAAACCTCCAATTACCCAAACATATCTGTTTCATAGTCACTTAAAAAAATTACAATAGCCTCCGAACATTGCTCTAGTCTACGCTACTCTGCAGACAATGTAGCTTACTGCAAACACTTTTAATTATAATAATAATAATAAGAATAATCTCTGGTAGGCTACTTTCTTAGTAGTATCTATTGTTTTCTTTCTGGCTAAAATTCCTGGGAAATATGGATTGTCCAATTAAGCTTGTTAGCCAACGTTGGTTTTGCCAGATAAATGTCAGTCAGCTGCTAGTCAGGAAGCCGGTACATGCTAGGCTACTACGAAGCAAATCAACATGCCTTATATATCCAATGCACCACAGAAAACTAAACTATTCATTGTATTTCATTAGACATTAAATACAGCTCATCTACAAACTCTTTTAATGTAATTGTGGGCTATTGGTAATAGGAGAAATGTTCTCATTCTCGTCAGTACAGGGCGTTATTGTTACACATGTCTGCATGCATTTATTTTGAATGCATGTATTCTGTATGCATGTCTCTCTCGATGTCATTATCTTCATGCATTATTCATCATTACTTAACTATCAAAAATAAGTGATATCTGATCAAAAACGTCTGACGTAAAAAATAAAAAAGGTTACTCACGCATAGCCTACAAAGTGCTGTCTATAAGTCCTTAATTCCAACTTGCAAAAACTAGGCCTGCCTTTAAAAGTATTGATATCAAAATGTGGCCAAGTTACAACTAACAATATTGCCTATCGTATCTCACACTAAATAAACTAGCTCTTTTCCAAAGCAATGCTATCCAAACTTTCCTAAATTATTTAATGCAACTTGGCCCTGTGTTTCTTCATCTTACCATCTCAAGAGAATGTGGTCAATGAAACTGTATGTTCCACATCAAACAGCAAAATGAGAATAATTTATAGTGAAAATACGCTGATTCAGATGTGTTGCACTTAAAAAATTAAACAGAAAAATTACTACACTATAGGGCATGTTTGAACAATTGTCTGCATCCACTGCTTTGGGTCTATGAAAAGCACAGAATGAATAAAATGTATTATTATTATTATTATGTATTTATTGATTGATTTATTTGGAATATTTGGATTTCTATCGAAACGTGTGGTCCTACAGAGCATAGATATCCTTGTGTTCACAAAATTCTGTTCACAAATATAACTATTTGATACGTTCGTAAAAATGCGTTGCATTTTGTGCAAGTTGCATTAAATAATTTAGGAAAGTTTGGATAGCATTGCTTTGGAAAAGAGCTAGTTTATTTATTGTGAGATACGATAGGCAATATTGTTAGTTGTAACTTGGCCACATTTTGATATCAATACTTTTAAAGGCAGGCCTAGTTTTTGCAAGTTGGAATTAAGGACTTATAGACAGCACTCTGTTGGCTATGCGTGAGTAACTTGCCTTTTTTTTTAACGTCGGAGACGTTTTTGATCAGATTACATAATGTGCACTACTGTAGAATGTTCATTAGATGCTGATTCTCTAACAATAGGTGGTCTCGTTCAAAGTCTGGGGGAAAAAAGAGGGTTCAAATATTGTTGTTTCTGGAGCCTTGGAAACACTTCCTTTACTTCTGCAGGTATTTTGATTTCCTAATATTCTATGGCTGGTATTATTGAAGTAATGTGGATAGACAATAGCTCTCAGCCATAAGTGTGAAGTTAAAAAGACAAAAGGCCATGATGAAGGAAACTGAACCAAAACATCTTAAGAACCTGTGAAATTCAACACAAGAAAAAAACAGAAAAACTAATTGTAATTAAAATATATAAGTCTTCGTATATCTTTAGGTTTGGTGTAAGCAGAATTTTCCGAGCAGCACTTTGTGACCTTCCCTGCCCCCTCCCCGTCACACACTGACACATTCTGCCTAAGTCTGTGTCTTGCATCACCTCAGGAAACTTGTGGCTAATTTCATTATTTGGAGGTGGAGGGGAGAATGCAAATGAGTGCAGACAGCTGGTGCCTTCCTGGTGGTGAGGAGTGATGGAGGGCCTGGAGGCCTCACTCATCAGTGCCTCCAAAGCCCGTTTTCTCTGACGGGCCCCCGTCAGGAGGGGGCCTGCACTGACAGCGGGACCAGATGGTGCGAGAGGTAAAGCTCGGCTCATTCAGTTAGAGCAGCAAAATCGGTCACCTGGACAACCGGCTATGACGGTGGCCCACAGGCCTTAGTAACCCCCCCCCCCCCCCCCCCCCCTTCCCCCTCCCATTGCTTCACCTGCTCACTGCACAGAGAAGCAAGGCCTTCTAGTCAATCACACAGTTATACCTGTGATAGTGTCGGACCTCTGCTCCAGAACCCTGTCACATGATGTTGAGCCTGTCATGGCAACAGGCTGGCTGTGCTATTGGTCATAGAATGAAGCCTCCCAACGCCACCACTGACTGACATACAGTTAATTATATGTAATGTTACTGAGTCCCCACTTGATGTGATGAGTTTGCATGATATGGCAGTAATGTGAGGGAATGCAATGCTACAGTCCCAGGTACAAGGCCAAAGACCATTTTATACTTGGGAAACAAACGTTTAAAAACCCTCCTGATTTTATACTGAAGACATCCCACCTTTATGTTCTGGCTATATTCCTGTCTTCAGTAAAGGAAGATTTAAGATTTACCCAGATGTAATCTGTGGGAGAGAATGGTTCTCACGTATTAATAAAGCAGTAAATGAGCTAATCAATAGCCGTTTTTATCTCTATATCTTCAGCATAGCCTACTAATACTTAACCCCTTAACTAGCACCGACCTGCATTCGGGCTGGAAGTCGTTTAGTTTATTTGCATTCATTGCATTTTTATGGTGAAACTGTCAAATAATCTGGTCACATAATATACCATTTCAAACCGACATACTCTATAAACAATTTTATGATCCCAACATTATAGCGCCAGCAGTTCCTTATTTTGTACCATGAAACAAAATAAGCTTAATCAAAACTACGACTCCGTCCGTTCTATATGTTCTACAAAAATCCACAGACAACAATTTTTTTATTTTTACAAAAAACTTACAATTCCACTGTATTTGAGACTGACTCTTCTGACTCTTGGAAAACAATCTACCAAGGGTTACCTTGCAGAAGTGACCAGTATTATACCAATAGTCACAGTAACCATTTTATTTTCTGGCTTGGGTTCATACAAATATGGTGCTTGAGATGGGCTTGAAGTAAAAAGTAGGTAAACAAGATCACATTAAAATAAGCTTCTGTTCTTTCTGCCAAGGAAAATGTAATCTGCCTGAACAGTATGATAGTCTAAATTAAAACTGAAAAGTGGTGAGTATTCTCAAAACTTGTCAAGGACAGGGACAAAACTGAAAAATGTGGGAGATGGAAAATGAATGTGAACTGGCAAGACTAGTTTGAGCACAGAAAATGCTATGTGACTGCTGCCCAATTACATAATAGAAGCACAGGATGTCAGTGAAGCTGCCCCATGTTTCTATTATTTGACAGCATGGTTTTGGCTACACATTTAGAATATGAGTAACTTGTATTCTTAAAGGTATACTATGTAGTTTCATTGTAAACAACTCGTTCTTTGTTTACATTCAAATCTTCTCCCCAAAAAACATTGTATGTGTCCTTGTGGTCTGATAAACATGTTGAATGTATTTCCTACCTCATAAGTCGTTCACAAAGTGTTTTTTTGTTAATGTTTTGAATGTTACACTGTTGACATCCCGCCGCCATTTTTAAAGCCAGAAACAGCTAAAATGGTGTAAACGTCATGAATGGGCGGTTCCTGCTCATTTGATTGACATGGCCAGGCCATGTGGGCAGGCTTCCAGGTAAACTCTTATTTTAGCTTAGGACCGAAACATGCCTCACGCAAATACGCGAACGTGGACGCTTCGAACTACGCAAAGAGCGTTGCAGCAAGGGACGCTATAGCAGCAACAACAGTAAACAACTTTATTGTTCGATCTGTGCTTTCCTCTGGTTTGTCTTTCACAAATGTCATGGCAAAAGAAAAACTGTTCGCGTAGCTCGAAGCGTCCACGTTCGCGTAGCTATTTGCGTGAGGTATGTTTCTGCCCTTACTCATTAGCAAGATGTTTTCAGCCGAGGAGGTAACAATATCATCATAAAAATAGCGCCCATTACATTACATTATAGTCATTTAGCAGACGCTTTTATCCAAAGCAACATACAATAAGTGCATACAGAAACGTCATCGAAGTAACTACAGAACAGATAAGACAAAGAACACCCTTCCCATAACATAGCAGCTATCGATAGCTAAGGCTATCTATTGTCGTGATGTTTGTTTATTGTCTATTTATCATGTTTGACCAAACACTGATCATGTAAATGGAGACTACATTACATGCTCAAAGCATATAAGTTAGTAATCTTAGCTATTGCTCTGTAAATTTCACCACTGTTCATTTTCATAAAATAATTCAAAATCATAATTTTGTAATTCTGCTCGGTTCATTCTGTAGCCATCAACATCCAGTGGTCGCGGCCCCAGAGTAAGGGTGAGGGGCAGTCATTACATAAACATGACATTAGAGTCATTTTGCAGACGCTTTTATCCAAAGTGACAATCGTGTTCGTGGTGGGCGAGGCAGGGCCAGGGGAAGAGGACAGCTTGATCAGAGTGACCGTGATAGAGTCAACAGACTCCGGGAGGAGAAACATTGCGCACTTTATCACAAAATGCGAAAAATACAATCAAATCAGAAATAAATATTTTCCCAAAATAAATCAGATACCATCAATTAAAAAATTTAACAGACATCCAAAAACTCCCCATCCTCTTAGGAGAGGAGAGGACGTGCTGTGACCTGGCAGCACAATATATAGCTGCCTGCCATCGTCTTAGGGACAGTGAGTGACAGAGATCATTATAAACAAATTTAAATTTTTTATATTTATTATATTCACTTTATACGATCATATGTGTTGTTCTCATCATCATTATTATCATTTCTATTATTATTTTTAATTGGACTTTATTATTTTACATTATTGTTATTTCTAAATCCATAATCAAAGAAACATTCTTGTTTTCATGTATGGTTACTGTTCATTCGTTTCTAGTCTTTGCTGTTTTGTATTGTTCAGAGTTAGATGTATGTCTTTGACTGTTTTAATGCAGTATGCTTTGACAATACAGATTCAATGTCTTGTCATGCCAGTAAAGCGAATTGAATTGAGTCCACGGTCAGAGAAAATATGTGTGAAACGTCACCACAATGCTCGTGTGTCGTCGTGCGCGTCTGAGAAGAACATGTGATAAGCAATTTTCGGGGAGCCCTTATCTCATACGTGCTCAATATCGCCATCTAGTGTTCTGAATCTACATAGTATACCTTTAACAAGGGAGATCTCAATCAAATGTGTTAATTACACTTAGCATGGTATTGTCATGGTTTGGCAGTCTTCTTTTATTTCAGCGGTCGTTTTCTCTCGGAGCGGTTTGAGGGCGCTCTTTCTTAATTTTTCATCGTCTGTTCCGTGCTTTCACTCTGTCTCGGCACTTATCTAATTCACCTGTTCTGCACTTCCGCCGTCTATTTAAGCGCCGCGTCTTCCTGTCTTGGCACTTCTATGTTGTTGTTGCTTATGGACATAAAGCCGGTAAGGTAGAGGATTTTATGCGCTTAAGGAGACCACTTCGCCCCATAGCTTGCTTTGGGGTAACGCGGGACTTGCCTTTTGTGTGTTAGAGTTTTTGTAGGATTCTTTCCTTCTCTATTTGCACTTTCAGTTCCTCATTTTGGTTTTCCTTTTCCTGTTCCCCTGAGACAGTATTGTCTCAGTTTTTTCTGTTTACCTCTCTTGCCTGCTTTCGTTATTGAGAGCGAGAGGTCTTTTCTTTTCTTTATCTTGTTTCTACTCGTATCTTCGAGTCTATTCGCTTGTTTTCCCGCAGGTCACTTTATTTTTCTCCTGTTTCCACAGTCTCTCCCCTTTATTGCGTTCTTGTGTGAGTGTGGGAGCCTGTTTGTTTTTTCTCCTTTATTCCTTCCTTTCTACTGAGATTTCTCTGTTCTAGTGGTTTGGAGACTTAAGGATTCCCTGTTGTCACGTCTGGTCCTCCGAACCCGCATTGGTCACCTCTCTGAAGTAAAACAGCAATTTAAAAAATAATAATAATTACTATTTCCCTATTTTCCTCCCAATTTGGTAGCCAATTATACCCTAGTATGAATCAATTCCCTATGTACTGCTGAGAATTAGCTGCTACACAACCTGCCGGTAGGAAGGACTGCACCATGCCTTCTCCAAGGCATGACTCTTTATGCTCCTGACTATAAGTCCAGTGCCACAGGGGGCGCTTTGTGTGACAAATCTCCCCGCCGAGACCCTCCCAACCTCCATGGCGCCCTCCCAACCTCCCGGCCATACCTGGATTTGGCAGGACTGGGGCACAAACCCGGGTCTTTGGTGTGCAGCTGCATTGACTCGAAAGCCATTGCTTTTACCGCTGCACCACCACGGCATTCAAAACAGCCTAAAATTAGTATTAAAAATTAAGACTTTTTTTGCACAAATATAACTCCATTTAAATCCAACTAATTCCAACACAAGACCCCTCATTCTGTTGGTCATTTTGAGACTTGCATGCTTTTGATACTTTCATAGCTGTAGACTTTATTAAAGTTGAATGAGACCTCAAAATGAGAAACTTTGACGATGAATTGTCCAAACTTAACATAGGAGGAACAAAATGCTAACTTATAAGGGTCAATGACAAATAAGGTTTTCAAAATGAAAAAAGAAAAATACTGACCAAAATGGATTTTATGTATCCTGTGTATTTATATTTGTTTCATAGCTTTTAAGGTGATATAAATACATTTTTAAACAAGATTTCAGAAGTGAAATATTTCTAGCCTTTATTTGTTTCATTTTTCATAATTTTGGCTTACAGCTCCAGAAAACCCCCAAAACAGTATTTCAAGAAATTAGAATAGTGTGTCGAAAATCAGCATTTACTTCAGTTATTTCAGAGAATGAATGTTTTAGACTGTGTCACACTCTAATCATCTAATTTACTCAAAACTCCTACAAAGTTTTTCTACAGGTGTGTCGTTAAATTGGAGAGGTACAGTCAAGCCGGAAAGTCTGCACACCCCTTTCACCTTCTCCACGTTTTATTACGTTACAGACATATTCTATAATAGATTGAGTTCATTTTTTGTCTCAAAATTCTACACAAAATAGCCCATAATGACAAAGTGAAAACAGGTTTTTAGACATTTGTGCTAATTTATTAAAAATCAAAATGTAAAATATCATGATGATATGACACCCAAAAGTGAGCTGAGGTGCATTTTGTTTCCACTGATACTGCTTGAGATGTTTCTACAACTTAATTGGAGTCCACCTGTGATAAATTCAATTGATTGGACATGATTGGGGATTGCCAACACCTGCCTATATAAGGTCCCACAGTTGACAGTGCATGTCAGAGCAAACTCCAAGCCATGGGGTCAAAGGAATTATCTGCAGACCTCAGAAACAGGATTGTGTCAAGGCATAGATCTGGAGAAGGGTACGGAAAAATCTCTGCAGCTTTACAGGTCCCAAAGAGCACAGTGGCCATCATCATTCATAAATGGAAGAAGTTTGGAACCACCAAGAATCTTCCTAGACCTGGCCGCCCGGCCAAACTGAGCAATCGGGGAAGACGGGCCTTGGCCAGGGAGGTGAGCAGGAACCCGAGGGTCACTCTGACAGAGCTCCAGCGTATCCTTGTGGAGATGGGAGAACCTTTCAGTGACAGAATATCTGCTGTTTCCTGTTTGAATTTGAACTGAAGGCGTGTTTGTTTCGCTTGTTCAACTGAACAAACTTTAAAAAAATATATATCTTAAATACTACTGAATTCATTTAGATTTTTCAACGACAATTTCCACGATTTCTACGTTTTCCCACTTTTGTGACTACCGCTCTAAGTTGATCACATCCAGACCCAGAACATCTAACAACAACTAAGGATAAATACGGTAAGCGCACATTATGGCTTCCACTGCAAGTGTTTCCTGCGGCGTGTGTTTCATGTTTAGCCTTAGTTCTGTTGCTAATTTTACCAGTAATGGTAAACTCAAAGTCATGCTGTACACAATTCGGGTTCGGAGGACCAGACGTGACAACAGGGAATCCTTAAGTCTCCAAACCACTAGAACAGACCCCTTATTTTACCTAAGTCATGCTGTACACAATTCATAGAAATAACTTCAAAAGATGAGAACATATCTCCACACTTAGGGGTTAAGCTTAAGGTGGACTGATAGATCGCTGCAACACCACCCCCTCTTCCTGACTGGCGCGATACCTGAGTACTTAAAAAACCTACAGGAGACGCTTCATTAAGTGCGACATATTCACCAGGTCTTAGCCAAGTTTCAGTCAGACACAGTACTTTGAGATTATGATCTGTGATCAATTCATTTACAAGAAGTGCTTTAGGAGCAAGAGATCTAACATTTAGTAGTCCAATTTTTAGGAGTGATTCACAACAGCTGCTAGCAGCAACATGTTTTAATTTGAGTTTTTCTCCTTTATTCCTTCCTTTCTACTGAGATTTCTCTGTTACATTACATTACATTTATTTAGCGTCTGCCGAGTACCTGCCTACTCGACCCAATCCCTACAAAAAAAAGAGGCACTACCACTTTCTCGGTTAGAGGCTTGTATTGCAGATATTAAAGCTTGGATGCTTTCCAATTTCCTGCTCCTAAACTCAGAAAAGACCGAAATGCTGGTTTTAGGTCCAAAGGGAGAAACTGGGTACATCTACTTTAAATTTCGATGGTTGTTTAGTTGTTCCAAACTCAGCTGTGAAAGACCTAGGTGTTGCTATAGACCCAGATCTAACCTTTAGCGCGCACATAAAAAACATATCTAGAGTAGCTTTCTTTCAGTTAAGGAACATAGCTAAAATAAGGCACTTCCTATCAATAGGGGACGCAGAGAAACTGATCCATGCTTTTGTTACATCTAGGCTAGATTACTGTAATGCCCTGCTATCTGGCTGCCCTAAGTCCTTGCTAAATAATCTCCATCTTGTGCAGAATGCAGCCGCTCGCATTTTAACTAGAACTAAGAAATATGAGCATATTACCCCAGTACTAGCATCGCTTCATTGGCTACCAATTAAGTTTAGGATAGACTTTAAGGTTTTGCTTCTGACCTTTAAAGCTTTAAATGGACTTGCGCCAGTGTATATATGTAATCTGCTTTTACCATATAAGCCAAAAAGATCACTCTGTTCCCAAGACGCAGGCTACCTAGTAGTCCCAAGAATATCTAAAAACTTGACGGGTGGTAGAGCTTTCTCCTACAGAGTGCCACTACTGTGGAACACCCTGCCAAAATTTATAAGGGAATCAGACACCGTCTCAATATTTAAGTCTAGATTAAAAACGCACCTTTACGATCAGGCTTATAATGAGCTATAGTCTGGAGACAGGACCAGAGAAGCATTTAGCCATAGAGTAATGTGTGGTGGCATCCTTTCCTTACTGTCACCTGTCAACAGCTGTGACCCCATCTTCCTGGGCTGGCTCTTGATAGGTGGGTAGGATTGTTTTCCCTCTCATGACTGCATGGTTCCTCAAACTCTGTCTTCATAGCTATGCAGCCATAGATTACTCCTGGCGGGGGCACTTGTCCAACCCTCCCACCCCCCACCCCTCCAGTTGGTGCTCCTGCTGCTCTATTACACTTTCCCTAACTGTTTTCTATCTCTCTTTTTTTACATTCTGCCGGCGGGGCTTATGCCCCGCATCTCGAAAGTTGCTGTCCGGCTTCCTGTCCGTTGCCGCTTGCCCCTTACCACCGCTGCCAGCTGCTCCCGCCGCCATTGGCGCCCGGTTCCCCACCATCACTGCCACCACATCTGGACTGTCATCTAGCTGCTGCAAATTATATTATCATGGACATTGGCTGTTTTGACCATGTTGGTCTTTAAGCCCTAGACCCTGAGCCGACCAGAGGAGGATGGGTTCCCCCATTGAGTCTGGTTCCTTCCAAGGTTTCTTCCTAGTTACACCAGGGAGTTTTTCCTTGCCACTGTTGCCTTTGGCTTGCTCTTGTGGGGGGTTTAGGCTGGGTTTTGCTGTGAAGTGCACTGTGACAACTTGTTGTGAAATGCGCTATATAAATAAATATTGATTGATTGATGATTGATTCAGAAGATCAACCATCCAGGCAGCACTCCACCAATCAGGCCTTTATGGTAGAGTGGCCAGACAGAAGCCCCTTCTTAGTAAAAGGCACATCACAGCCCGCTTGGAGTTTGCCAAAAGGCACCTAGAGGACTCTCAAACCATGAGAATCAAGATTCTCTGGTCTGATGAAACCAAAATTGAACTTTTTGGCCTGAATACCAAGCGTCACGTCTGGAGGAAACCAGGCACCGCTCATCACCTGGCTAATACCATCCCTACAGTGAAGCATGGCGGTGGCAGCATCATGATGTGGGGATGTTTTTCAGCAACGGGAACGGGGCGACTAGTCCTGATAGAAGGAAAGATGAATGCAGCTAAGTACACCGAGATCCTTGAAGAAAACCTGCTCCAGAGCACTCTGGACCTCAGACTGGGGCGAAGGTTTACCTTCCAACATGACAACGACCCGAAGCACACAGCCAAGAGAACAAAGGAGTGGCTTCGGAGAAAGTCTGTGCATGTCCTTGAGTGGCCCAGCCAGAGCCCAGACCTGAATCCAATTGAACATCTGTGGAAAGAGCTGAAAATGGCTGTGTACCGACGCTCCCCATCCAACCTGACGGAGCTTGCAAGGATATGCCAAGAGGAATGGGCAAAAATGTCCAGAAACAAGTGTGCCAAGCTCGTAGCTTCTTTCCCAAGACACCTTGAAGCTGTAATCGCTGCCAAAGGTGCAGCAACTAAGTATTAGGCTAAGGGTGTGTACAGATATGTAACCCCTAAATAACCAATTCTTGTCAGTAAAATAAAATTGCATATTTTCTAAAAACCTGTTTTCACTTCGTCATTATTGGCTATTGTGTGTAGATGTTTGAGGCAAAAAATGAACTCAATTTATTGTAGTATAAGTCTGTAATGTAATAAAACGTGGAGAAGGTGAAAGGGGTGTGCAGACTTTCCGGCTTGACTGTATCTCAGTTTGGTTCAGTACGGGGAAGACTGCAGACTTGACAATTGGCCAGAAGACCATCATTGACACCCTCCAGAAGATGGGTAAGCCACAAAAGGTCATCGCTAAGGAGGCTGGCTGTTCACAGAGTGCAGTGTCCAAGCATATCAATAGAAAGTTTAGTGGAAGGGAAAAATGTGGCAGGAGAAGGTGCACAAGCAAAAGAGATGACCGTAGGCTTCAGCAGATTGTCAAGCAAAGACGATTCCAAAATTTGGCGGAGATGCAGAGGGAGTGGACTGAGGCTGGAGTCAGTGCTTCAAAAACCACCACGTACAGAGTGTGACACTCAGTCTAAAACATTCATTCTCTGAAATAACTGAAGTAAATGCTGATTTTCGACACACTATTCTAATTTCTTGAAATACTGTTTTGGGGGTTTTCTGGAGCTGTAAGCCAAAATTATGAAAAATGAAACAAATAAAGGCTAAAAATATTTCACTTTGTGTGTAATGAATCTATAATCTATGAAAGTTTCACTTTTTGAAGAATTATGGAAAAAAAAAACTTTTCCATGATATTCTAATTTTTTGGAAAGGATCTGTAAATGCATTTTACTCTGGTTTCATTTGGCTTTTATTTGAAACCTGAGCATTTTATACTGGAACTTAATCATACAATTACATTTCATTCAGGCCAGCAACAGTGGTAATGTCAATAAGATAACATTTGATCAATGCTTAAAAAATATAACTCAAACATCAAGTCTCAAGGAACACATTTCAATAATGAGGACTACATTTAATTCATGTCAGCATTCAAAACAATACTGCCACAATGGTAATGTCAACCAGACAACATTTGATCAATGCTTTAAAAATAAAACTGAAACATGAAGTCTCAAGGAACACATTTCAATAATGAAATGCAACTGGATAATTTTTTAAACTATCTCTATGCCGTGCTGTTTTTTCTTTGCTTGATAATGGCATCTACAAAAATGAATGAAAAAATAATAACTTAAAAAGGTACAATATGCAACTTTGAGTATCAATGTTGGTTATATAGTCCTATATTCTTGAAGAGTATGACTTTTTCACCTTTAACCCTATTTACTTGGGCCCATTTGGCCCAATTTTCGCCTAGTTTTTACTAGTGTCAATTAAGTGCCAATATCTCAAAAACTATTCACTGCACATCCATGGTTGAAAGTTTCAATGAAAGAAGAGGCTTGTACCATTCAGAAATTTGCATCAGAATAAATTTATGTAAAAATGGTCACATACAGTTTATACATAATACACATAAAAAAACAAAAGAAAGTACAAAACGCCTTGTGTTTTTACAGTTTAGCACTGAATATTTCAACTTCAAAGTACTGGAGCAAGCCAGAATTCCTTACACTAGTGCACTGATATGTTGTCCACATGTGTATAGAATTTGGTAAAGATATCTACAGGCTTTCTTTATCCATTGGTAATTTTTCCAAAACTGTGCCCAGTGTCCCAATATTTATCCAAACCTCTCCAAATATAAAACATGTGGATATCTTTCTGTCCAGGCATGTCAATCATCAGAAAACTTTATCTTTCTATTGAAACAGTTTTTGTAATACAAAATGTAAAGAAAATAAACCTACACATGTTTTGTATATATGTGTATGAGAGTATGCTCTTACAAATTGTGCCGAAATTGTGCCCAAAAGTGCCCAAATACCTCTCCGAACAGGATTACTTGCCCTAATGTTATCTAACCAATCTGCTTTACATTTAAAATGGAAATACTGGAAATAAATGGAAATACATTTAAGTGAAATACTGTAAAAATAAATAAAATTATATATATATACACTACTCACAAAAAGTTAGGGATATTTGGCTTTCGGGTGAAATTTATGGAAAATGTAAGTTCACGCTACAGTGATATTATATGTATCATGAAAGTAGGGCATTTAAGTAGAAGCATGCAATGGTGATTTCCTCATCTCAAACAATTTATTGAAACAAAAGCCAACAACAGTGGTGGGTATACCACAACAAAAATGTCAATGTCTCAATAACTTGTCATGTGCCCTTGAGCATCAATTACAGCTTGACAACGACGTCTCATGCTGTTCACAAGTCGACTTATTGTCTGCTGAGGCATGGCATCCCACTCTTCTTGAAGGGCGGCCCTCAGGTCATTGAGGTTCTGGGGTACAGAGTTACGAGCCTCTACACGGTGAGTCAGCTGATCCCATAGGTTTTCTATGGGATTCAGGTCTGGAGAAAGTGCAGGCCACTCCATTTGAGGTACCCCAGTCTCCAGCAGCCTTTCCCTAATGATGCGACCTCGATGAGCTGGAGCATTGTCGTCCATGAGGATGAAATTAGGCCTGTGTTGTTCATGCAGGGGCACAATGACTGGATTAATGATGTTATTCAGGTAGTATGGGCTTGTCACTGTACCATTCACAAAGTGTAGGGCAGTTCTGTATTGACTAGACACACCTGCCCACACTGTAACACCGCCACCACCAAAGGGTCGTCTGGTGACAACAGTGGCTGATGCATAGCGCTCTCCTTGACGTCTCCAACATCGTTGGCGGCCATCATTTCTGCTCAACGTGAATCGACTTTCATCAGAGAACAGCACTGAGGCCCACTGGTCCCTCGTCCAGCGTAAATGCTCCCTGGCCCATGCAAGACGATGACGCCTGTGCCTGGTGGTGTGGTCAGGTACCATTGCAGGTCGTCTAGCACGCAGACCACGCTGATGTAAACGGTTTTGAATGGTCTGACATGACACTTGGGTGCCTCTCACCTCCCTTAAATGTGCCTGGAGTTGAGTGGCATTCATCATCCGGTTCCGCAGGGCACTGTTCACAATGAAGCGGTCATCAGTGTGGGATGTGGCCAAAGGACGTCCACTTCTATGCCTTTCTGTGACTCTTCCAGTCTCTCTGTATCTCTGTTGCAACCTGCTGATGACACTCTGTGACACTCTAAGCTCAGTGGCCACTTCCCTCTGAGAACATCCTGTTTGAAGCCTCGCAATGGCGAGGTACTGTTGATCAATTGTTAGGTGTCGTCTTGGTCTCATGATGTCAAAATGTGAACAGCATGATGAAGAGGACTGTTTAAATACCAATTCTAATTGAACCAGGAAATTTATTGGTCGATTCATGGATCAAACCCCTGTTGTGAATTTTGCCGTTCAGCTCCTTGTTAGAGAACAGCAAGTTGTGCAAAAAGTACTGAAACATTGAATAGTTGGACATGTGCATTCAAAAGTTTAGAGAAGGTCAAATTAATTTAACCTGTAAAGGTTATAGTGCATTTTAGGTTCATCCTGAAATTTCACCCGAAAGCCGAATATCCCTAACTTTTTGTGAGTAGTGTATATATTACATCCAGTGCTTCTGATATTAGCTCCCACATAATTGGAAATTGTAGCCAACTAGGATTTATGGATTCATTTTAGATAACCAAAAACTAAATTACATTATTATAATATTATGTCTTGACTGAAATCGTGAAATAAAGCACTGAGAATGGCCCATGGGTTGGTTTCTGCACAAAAAAACGGACAGAAAATGAACGCTGCAAACCCGATGTTTCAAGGCGCAGTAATTTCTACTACTTCAGTTCCATTTCTTCCCCTCCCCCCTTAGCAGGCCATGTGCTCCTCTCCTGCTTGTCACAACATAGAAGCTAACTAGCGAACTTCTGCGACAATCCATTGATCATGAAACTAAAAATACTCTAGATAATAGCACTTAAGACAGTTGATACTATAATAATAATAATAATTATTATTATTATTATTATTATTTGTGTGTGCATATACATATATATGTATATATATATATTCAAAGAGAACACTTACATGTCCAGAAACGGGTCCATGCCTTCCTCGAACGCCGCTTCTGCTACAGAGTCTTTACTTTCTGCCCCTGAGGACTCGCCTTCCTCACCGCTGGAATCACTGCGGTCCAGCTCCTCCAATACCTGAGCAACCGTGAAATAAACGGTCTTCTTGGCCATTTCCTCGGATAAAAACTAAAAAGTTTCGCTCCAGCAACGAAATGTGACCAGCGCAATTGCTCAGTATAACAAACCACGCACGCGTAAGAGAAAATGTAGCCTATATTGACGTACATGCAGCTAACACAGGGCTAAATTTTATCTGGATAGGCTAAAAACGTACGTGAACAGCAATGAAGTCCATCCCTTCAAACACAAGCTCAGAAAAAAAGCGCATGTGACTTCACAACAAATTTGATGCTAACTTCACAGTCATGGGGCCGATTGCGCATACCGCTATTACCCTATGGGCTGTCTTTACGCATATATACAGCGTCGTTCCCAGTCGCTGGAATATGACATCTTTTACTTCATTTAAAGGGGTAGGAAACCCCGTAGAAGATAATCTACGTGTTTTACGTTAGATCATTCCTGAAGCAGTCTAGTAATGTTTTTACGCAACGTGGTAACGTAGTACAAAGGCAAATGCGATGGGTACGCACTGTGGAAATGGAGATTTTGCTGGGCAATGGATTAATGGATTACGAAAAAGCGTTCAGGATTCTTCAGAAAACAGTTATAACTACATAACCAGGTAAAATATTTGCTTGATTAAACATGTTTACGAAGAGATTTTAAGAAAATAAAAGAGAAAATAAAATATATTTATACAAAACCGGAAGCACATCGGTTGTATGCATAGTGAAGTGAGCACAGGGAAAAAACATATAATGTTTATTTATACAAATTTTCAATAACATACAATTGTTCCTAAATTGGATCTTGATTTTTTAGCGTGTAGAAACTGTACCAAAAGTTTTTGTGATAATGCATTTTATTGCCTGTGACTGCGCGAGGTGAAGGCTGTAAACAAATTTAAAAAAGTCGGTTGGGCTATTAGCACCCTGCTGCTTTATGGCTCTGTAGTGTAACCTGAGAGCTGATAAGCATATAAACGAATGTGTTCGCAGGCTGTGACTGTTTTTAACGAATTTGCATCGAAAGTTCCGTGTTTTATTAACGTTTTAATTTAGAATTCAAGAGAAATATGAACACTATAAAAAATTGGGACGGATACGTCCCACCACTAGGGGGCCAAAGCCCATAGAGTTCAACTTAATATCATACAGAAACATGTATATATTTAAGAAAATGTATTTAATATTACAATATTACACAATAATTAACATCACTTTTTTCAATTGGTTTAACTGTAATTCTAGTCGCGCCACCTGACATATTGACTTTTCAAAATCAATTCAAATCTAACAGAAATTAACTTGGAATACACATTTTCTAAATAAAAACTAATTTTCATAGTTTTCCAGGGGTCATACCACCTGACATGGTAAGTTGAACCAACCTCACCATTACTCAAAAACGTCAAATTATGTAATATTTGTGGGAGAGTTACTAACCTTGTTACTGCATGACAGGGGTCCTGTGGGGTCTTCTGTGTGATGTCACACCCTGTTGCATCGTTTTCTTACACGCACCCTGACATTTGGAGAAGTCAATTTCTCAGACAAAGGTTTTTTAAGTAATAGAATAGTTTTGAAATAGGACTGTTAAACTACTTTCCGTCATTTATAAGCAATCGAACATAAAATCATGCCAAACTATTTGATTAGGAATTTTATTGAGAAAATTATCCTTTTTATTGCAGTTTTGTTCTCTGCATGTATGTTCGGACGGTCGCACCACCTGACATTTTGGGACTTTAGAACACCAAAACTCGAGAAATAAATTGAATTTCAATAAAATGAGGAGGGTTTCTCATAAAGGAGATATTGTAGTGCAATTTGATATATAACATGTTTTTTTTAATTATTGTTTTTAGAAAAGTAATGAATTCGGACACAAAAAAATCACGTCATGTCATTGACCCATAAATCAGGTTAACTACACAACATTTGAACAACTGAATGTTCTAAATGAACTTGAGAACATTGGGAGGCCATTATGTCTACCACCTGGCAAGCACAGGCAGCAGGCACATCGACAGTAGCAGCCAGTAGTGGACATTCGGAGTCTTTTCGAGGAGCTGGATCTTTTGGCTCGGTTCACTAAAAAGAGCTGTTCATTTGGCTCTCGTTTGGCTCTTTGTTCACTTATACTTAATTCTTCAAAAAATGCGGTTTGATTTTGCACTTAGCTATATCCTGGGAGTGTCAGATGCATGCAACAGTGCTGCCACGGTGTCCATGACATTTCTATAATTTATTTAGTATACTACAGTTGAAGTCGAAAGTTTACATACACCTTAGGCAAATCCATTTAAACTCAGTTTTTCACAATTCCTGACATTTAATCCTAGTAAACATTCCCTGTCTTAGGTCAGTTAAGATCACAACTTTATTTTAAGAATGTGAAATGTCAGAATAATAGTAGAGAGAATGATTTATTTCGGCTTTTATTTCTTTCAACACATTCCCAGTGGGTCAGAAGTTTACATACACTCTGTTAGTATTTGGTAGCATAGCCTTTAAATTGTTTAACTTGGGTCAACCATTTTGGGTAGCCTTCCACAAGCTTCTCACAATAAGTTGCTGGGATTTTGGCCCATTCCTCCTGACAGAACTGGGGTAACTGAGTCAGGTTTGTAGGCCTCCTTGCTCGCACATGCTTTTTTAGTTCTGCCCACAAATTTTCGATTGGATTGACTTTGGACTTTATGATGGCGACTCCAATATCTTGACTTTGTTGTCCTTAAGCCATTTTGCCACAACTTTGGAAGTATGCTTTGGGTCATTGTCCATTTGGAAGAGCCATTTGCGACCAAGCTTTAACTTCCTGGCTGATGTCTTGAGATGTTGCTTCAATATATACACATCATTTTCCTTCCTCATGATGCCATCTATTTTATAAAGTGCACCAGTCCCTCCAGCAGCAAAGCACCCCACAACATGATGCTGCCACCCCCGTGCTTCACGTTGGATCACTGGGATGGTGTTCTTCGGCTTGCAAGCCTCACCCTTTTTCTTCCAAACACAACAATGGTAATTATGGCCAAATAGTTCAATTTTTGTTTCATCAGACCAGAGGACATTTCTCCAAAAAGATCTTTGTCCCCATGTGCATTTGCAAACTGTAGTCTGGCTTTTTTAATGGCGGTTTTGGAGTAGTGGCTTCTTCCTTGCTGAGCAGCCTTTCAGGTTATGTCGATATAGGACTCGTTTTACTGTGGATATAGATACTGTACTTTTGTACCTATTCCCTCCAGCATCTTCACAAGGTCCTTTGCTGTTGTTCTGGGATTGATTTGAACTTTTCGCACCAAAGCACGTTCATCTCTAGGAGACAGAACGCGTCTAGCAGTAAAGCAATGATTATAAGTTTTAACTAAGAACAAAAGTAGGCTACATTATGCAATTGAATATGTTTTATGAATTGATCTCAAATCTGATGTTAGGCTACTATAAATAAGTTCACGCACTTCTGTCAGGAAATACTGTTAACCATCTACAGTAAGCTAAAATGAGATCATATCACACAAATGTTAGTCAGTGTTAGGATAGAGGGGCAAACCAGTGAGGCCTGCTCGGGTTAGTTAGTAGTACCACCTTAGAAATGAAACGGTGGGCTAGCCAGCTAGCTTGCTAACCAGCGCAACATGTTTATACAGCTATTATCGTACAAAATCGAGATGCAATCAAATTACCGATAAACAGTTCAGACTAAAATCCTAAACTAATGCCTGGGATGTTTGATCAGTCTTACTGAAGTCCACGGTGAGTTGATTATAGCTGGCTTGTTCGTGCACAATGGGGAAGTGAAAACAAAAACACACAAACAAAACGGAACACAACCGAAACTAAAGTAACAGAAAAACACATCACAGACTCACATAATGACAGTACCCCCCCCCCCTTACGACCGCCTCCAGGCGGTCCAGCAGGCATCTCCGGATTCCGCCGACAAAAATCCACAATGAGCGAGGGGTCGAGAATGTCCCGGACCGGAACCCAACAACGTTCCTCAGGCCCGTACCCCTCCCAGTCCGAGTACTGGAGGCCGCGCCCCCGACACCGAACCCCCAGCAGACGGCGCATGGTGTACTCTTCCGAACCCTCAATGAGCCAGCCAAGGGGAAGGGGCGGCTTTGGGAGCAGGACCCAGGGGGCTGCGGACAGCGGGCTGGATCCTGGAGACGTGGAAGGTGGAGTAAATGCGATGGAGGGCTGATCACCTTGAGGAAGGGGCCGATGAACCGTGGAGCCAGCTTGCGGAATTTGACTCTGACGGGGAGGTCGTGGGTGGACAGCCAGACCCACTGCCCTTGGAGGTAACCTTGGAGGTCTGCCGCCTGCTTGATCCTACGGGAAGCGTGCATCAGGGCAGAATGGGTGCCCATTCCTGGTCCGGCGGCAATGCCGGACAAATGCCGCCACCGAGGGTACCCCAACTCCTCCTCCTGGGAGGGGAATAACGGGGGCTGGTACCCCATGCAGCACTGGAAAGGCGACAGACCACGGTGGAGGCAGGGAGTTGATGGAGTATTCCACACAGGGCAACTGACAGCTCCAGGACCCTTGATCATGGGAGGTAAGGCACCGCAGGATGGTCTCCAGCTGCTGGTTGGCCCGCTCAGTCTGACCATTGGACTGGGGGTGGAAACCTGAGGAGAGACTAGCAGACGTACCCAACAACTTGCAGAAAGCCCTCCAAAAATGAGACGATAGGGCCCCCCTATCTGACGCCACATCAGTAGGCAGACCGTGAAGCTTGAAAACATGGATTAACAGTTCATCCGTCTTTTTGGCCGACGGCAGCTTGGAAAACCGATCAACTACTGTGAGTATAGTGGTTTTACTGTCAGACGGGGGCAAACCAGTGACAAAGTGAAGGTCTCCTGGGAACCGGTAGAGGGAACAGCAGACCAACGGGAGCCGTGGAGGCCTTATTCTGGGCACAAACCGAGCAGGAGGAGACAAAACTGCGGATATCCTCATCCATGGAGGGCCACCAGAAGCGCTGACCAATGAGGGCCTTAGTGCGCCAGGCTAAGGGGCGTCCCTCTCAGCGGGTCTTTCAGAGTCTGCAGACTGCCTGGACAGAGCGCCAGGTTTGCCGTTCTTGAAGCCGGGCTGATAGGAGACGACGTTGAAGCAAGTGAAGAATAGTGACCAGCGTGCTTGGCGGAGGTTGAGGCGCTTAGCGGATCGCAGATACTCCAAGTTTTTGTGATCCGTCCAGACCAGGAACGGGGTGTTCGAGCCCTCCAGCTAGTGTCTCCATTCCTCCAAAGCCTGCTTGACCACCAACAGCTCTCGGTCCCCGATGTTGTAGTTCCGTTTGGTGGGGCGCAGGGGTGCAGTTTGCCGTCAGCTGGAGAGACTTGAGAGAGAACAGCCCCCACCCCCACATCCGAAGCATCCACCTCCACCACAAACTGCCGAGAGGGATCAGGCTGGATCAGAACAGGTGTTGAGGTGAATCGTACCTTCAGGTTCTGGAAAGTGCTGTCAGCCGCGGGGGTCCAGGCAAACCTCTTGGCAGATGATGTCAGAGAGGTGAGAGGGGCAGCCACCAAGCCATAGTCGCGAATGAAGCAGCAGTAAAAATGAGCAAAACCCAGGAAGCGCTGCAACTCATGTCGGGACTCGGGCCTGGGCCACTGCACCACCGCTTGGACCTTCCATCGGTCCATCTGGATACCTTCTGTGGAAATGACAAATCCCAGGAAATAGACAGTCTCTCTGTGAAACTCACATTTTTCCATCTTAATAAACAGCCGGTTCTCCAGGAGTCGTTGGAGCACTCGGCAGACATGGTGAGTATGTTCAGCACTCGACCGGGAGAAGATCAGGATGTCGTCCAGGTAGACATACACAAACTGACAGAGCATGTCGTGGAGGACGTCACTGACCAGGGCCTGGAAGACAGCAGGGGAGTTAGTAAGCCCGTATGGCATCACCAAATATTCGTAGTGGCCGGTAGGCGTGTTGAACGCGGTCTTCCATTCGTCCCCCTCGCGAACGCAGACCAGGTGATAGGCATTGCGGAGATCCAGTTTGGTGAAGATCGCCGCTGCCTGCAGTGACTCAAAAGCAGCAGATGAGAGAGAGAGGGTATCGAAGTCCGCCATCCTTCTTGCCCACAAAGAAGAACCCCGCCCCGGCCGGAGAAGAGGAGGGGCAGATGATGCCTGTGGCTAGCGACTCCTGGATATACTTATTCATAGCTTCTGTCTCAGGACGAGAGAGGGAGAACAGGCGACCCCTGGGGGGCAATGTACCGGGCAGGAGCTCAATAGAGCAGTCGTAGGGACGGTGAGGCGGCAGTGAGATGAAGCGGGACTTGTTAAAAACCTCCTTCAGGTCCAGGTACACAGGGGGCACGGTAGACAGATCTGCAGCCTCCCTCCCCGGGGAATCGGCCGGGGCAGCAGGAACCTGAGCATCCCGGAGACAGTGTGACAAACAGTAGGGGCTCCATTCCAGGATCCGGTTGATAGCCCAGTCAACCCAGGAGTTGTGCTTAGTTAGCCAGGGGTGCCCTAACACCACAGGCGCTCGAGGAGAGTTAATGATATTGAGCAGGGGTTCCCAAACTGGTCCTAGGATCCCCCTGTGTATGCTGGCTTTCGGTGCAACCACAGTTGCAATCCCAGAATTTTTACGAGCTGTTCACTTTTCTTAATTAGGTGCTTGTTCCCTGTCCATCCATGGTTTAAAGTTTGAATTGAAGAACAAGCTGTATCATTCAGAACTTTGCAACAGAATACATTTATTTCAGAATGGTCACATACAGTATATATATAATAACCATAACATACGTTGCCAAATCGTGAGCTTAGAATTAGAAGGTTCTATCTGCGTTCGGCATAGTTTTGAGATATTGAGCATCAAAGTTTTCACTCCCCACATCTCAAAAATGGTTCATAGTGTATTATTCTGTTCTTGCTAATTTTGTCCCACATCTTAGGTGTACTTCAAATGCAAAGTATGAAAATGTTGTGAAATTTGTAAGTGGGGTATTTTGAAGAGCCAAAATTGCAGATAGAACCTTCTAATTCTGAAGAGGTAATTTCGATTGAGAATTAGAAGGTTCTATCTGTCACTGAAGGTGCATCGAATAATATTGTTTATTGAAAACTGCAGTTATTTTAGTATGAAAAAATCTTGATGTTTATTTCACTTTGCTGATATCAAAATACATTATCAAAAACCAACATAAAGTGTCTTAGTAAGGTGTTGGGCCACCCCAAGCCACCAGAACAGCTTCACTGCGCCTTGGCATAGATTCTACCTCTAGTCTAGCATATATATAGTCTCTGGAACTCTACTGGAGGGATGGAACACCATTCTTCCAAAATATATTCCCTCATTTAGTGTTTTGATGATGGTGGTGATGAACTCCCATAGGTGTTCAATTGGGTTGAGATTTGGTGACTGCGAAGGCCATAGCATATGATTCACATCATTTTCATACTCATCAAACCATTCAGTGACCCCCCGTGCCCTGTGGATGGGGGCATTGTGATCCTGGAAGAGACTACTCCCATCAGGATAGAAATGTTTCATCATAGGATAAAGGTGATCACTCAGAATACCATTGTATTGATTTGCAGTGACCCTTCCCTCTAAGGGGACAAGTGGACCCAAACCATGCCAGGAAAATGCCCCCCATAGCATAACAGAGCCACCGGACCCCCTCACTTTAGGGGTTTTTCCTTTAATTTGTCACCCATCTGTATGTATATACATACATATATATATATATATATACAGTGGAGGAAATAATTATTTGATCCCTTGCTGATTTTGTAAGTTTGCCCACTGTCAAAGAAATGAACGGACTATAATTTTAATGGTAGGTTTATTTTAACAGGTTCATTCTGTGAGAGACAGAATATCAACAAAAAAAAATCCAGAAAATCACATTATATAAAAGATATAAATTGATTTGCATTTGATTGTGTGAAATAAGTATTTGATCCCCTAGCAAAACATGACTTAGTACTTGGTGGAGAAACCCTTGTTGGCAAGCACAGAGGTCAGACGCTTCTTGTAGTTGGTCACCAGGTTTGCGTACATCTCAGGAGGGATTTTGGTCCACTCCTCTTTGCAGATCCTCTCCAAATCCTTAAGGTTTCGAGGCTGTTGCTTGGCAACTCGAAGCTTCAGCTCCCTTTTTCTATGGGATTAAGGTCCGGAGACTGGCTAGGCCACTCCATGACCTTAATGTGCTTCTTCTTGAGCCACTCCTTTGTTGCCTTGGCCGTATGTTTTTGGTCATTGTCGTGCTGGAAGACCCATCCACGACCCATTTTCAGTGTCCTGGCTGAGGGAAGGAGGTTGTCGCCCAAGATTTCATGGTACATGACCCCGTCGATGCGGTGAAGTCGTCCTGTCCCCTTAGCAGAGAAACACCCCCAAAATGCTTGATGGTGGGGATGGTGTTCTTGGGGTCATAGTCAGCATTTCTCTTCCTCCAAACATGGCGAGTCGAGTTGATGCCAAAGTGCTCGATTTTGGTCTCATCTGACCACATCACCTTCTCCCAAGCCTTCTCTGAATCATTCAGGTGTTCATTGGCAAACTTCAGACGGGCCTGTACATGTGCCTTCTTGAGCAGGGGGACCTTGCGGGCGCTGCAGGATTTTAATCCATTACGGCGTAGTGTGTTACCAATGGTTTTCTTGGTGACTGTGGTCCCAGCTGCCTTGAGATCATTAACAAGCTCCTCCCGTGTAGTTCTGGGCTAATCCCTCACCTTTCTCATGATCATCGATACCCCACGAGGCGAGATCTTGCGTGGAGCCCCAGACCGAGGGCGATTGATGGTCATTTTGTGTTTCTTCCATTTTCGAATAATCGCACCAACAGTTGTCTCCTTCTCACCAAGCTGCTTGCCGATGGTCTTGTAGCCCGTTCCAGCCTTGTGCAGGTCTACAATCTTGTCCCTGTCTACAATCTTGTCCCTGACGTCCTTAGATAGCTCTTTGGTCTTGCCCATGGTCGAGAGGTTGGAATCTGATTGATTGATTCTGTGGACAGGTGTCTTTTATACAGGTAACGAGTTGAGACAGGTGTCTTTTATACAGGTAACAAGTTGAGATTAGGAGTACTTTCTTAAAGCAAGAGGACTAATCTAACCGGTCTGTGGGAGCCAGAATTCTTGCTGGTTGGTAGGGGATCAAATACTTATTTCACTCAATCAAATGCAAATCAATTTATATTTTTTATATAATGTGATTTTCTGGATTTTTTTTTGATATTCTGTCTCTCACAGAATAAACCTGTTAAAATAAACCTACCATTAAAATTATAGACCTTTCATTTCTTTGTCAGTGGGCAAACTTACAAAATCGGCAGGGGATCAAATAATTATTTCCTCCACTGTGTATATATATATATATATATATATATATATATATATATATACAGTGAGCACCATAATTCATTGGACAGTGACACATTTCTTTTGGTTCTGTACTCTAGCACTTTGTTATTGTATCCTTTCAAACTCAATGAGGTTGAAGTGCAGACTGTCAGCTTTAATCAGTATTTTCATCCATATGAACCGTTTAGAAATTATAGAACCTTTTGTACATAGTCCCCCTCATTTTGGGCATCAAATAATATTGGACAGTTTAACATAATGTAGAATAAAGTAATAATTTTAAATATTTGGTCGCATAGCCTTTGCATGCCATGACTTCCTGATGTCTGTGACCCAACAATATCAAAAGACTCTTGATATCTTATTTTCTGGTACTCTTACAAGCGATACTATAACCGCTCTGTATTTGAATGGATCTCTATGGGAATTGGGGGGTGTACAGAACCAAAATAACAAAAAATGCGTCACTGTCCAATGAATTATGGTGCTCACTGTATATATATTTTGTATTATTACACTAAACAAAGTCAGTGTGCAATACAATAACAGGACAAGACAGGACAGAAGCACATGAGTTTACAAAGAAGCATATTACATTACATTATTCTAACTTAAACATAGTCCCAGTGTGTGTGTGTGTGTGTGTGTGTGTGTGTGTATGTCTGCCAATGTCGATGGGATTAAACATAGTCCCAGTATGTGTGTGTTTGTGTGTGTCTGCCAATGTCGATGGGACTATTCTAACTTAAGCATAGTTCCAATGTGTCTGTGCATATCAATGTTGATGGGCATATTCTAATTTAAACATAGTCCCAATGTATAAAGGGGGTGATCCCAAACGCGCTACAAGCCGGCTATATAGACAAGGAACTATAGGTGCTCAACAGAAGGACCAGTGAATAAAGAGAATACCAAACCCGGACTACTTCGCTAGGACTAACCCGAGATAAGGAGGACTGGAGCACACAGAGCTCAGAGCAAAACAAAATATTTTAATACGACTGACGTTTCGACGTCAACGACGTCTTCTTCAGAGTCAAAATGGAAATACAGACAAATGCACCGGGAGGTATATAAATACCCTCCCATCAATTACACAAAATAAGGTGCGCATGTGTAGGACTAATAAATCTCGTCATAGATACCACATATACAATGTTATCTTCTTTAACAGGATAAAGAGAAGAACGACAAATGTCATAGGTAAATTAACTAAATAATTGTCTATTGTGAACATGGCATAAAACAATATAAAATGAAAATCAAAAAGCCTGTACACAAGTTACAAAAAACGTGAAAGATTCAGCGACTCATTTAACCCATTGGGTTCCACACTATTGAGTGTATGTATCCAGTACGCCTCCCTGCGGAGCAGTTGCTTAATAATATCTCCGCCTCTGGATGATGAAGTGACTCTCTCAATACCCCAAAATTTTAGAGAAGAGACAGAACCATGATTGGCTTCAGCGTAATGTCGCGCAATAGCATAGTCCATATTTTTAGACCGGATCGCGGTCTTATGTTCAGCAATTCTAAGTTTGAGGGCTCTCTTAGTCTGTCCGATGTAGATTTTGGAGCATATACATTTCAGCATGTAGATAACATGGGTAGTGTTGCAGTTAATAAAAGTGGTTATTTTAAATTCCTTGCCCGAACGTGGATGACAGAAGACTTTAATGTCATTAGAGTTAGAGCAATGGACACAGTGTCCACAGCGATAGAACCCTCTAGGGGGCGTAGGTAGCCAGGAGGGTTTTGTCTGCGGACTACTCACCATGCTGTGAACCACCTTATCTTTTAAGTTTTGTGGCCTTCTAAAGCACACTCGCGGAGGTTCGGAAGTAAATTTATTTAAAAGAGGGTCACTCTGGAGAATGGGCCAGTGTTTACGGACAATGTTTTTAACTCTTCCAGCGACCGGACTGAACTCAGTGGAAAAGCAAATACGAGGAAGGGTAGCACGCTTAGGCTTTTTACAGAGGAGGGACTTCCTATCAGTATGGCGGGCTCGGTCAATAGCGGCAGTAACGTCCACAATACTGTAGCCTCTTTGAAGAAATCTGCTACGCATCTGACAGATGTTGCTTTCAAATTCTGCATCCGTGCTACAGTTGCGTCTCAAGCGCAAGAACTGTCCAATCGGTATATTACGTATCAGTGGACGGGGGTGATTGCTATCCGCTCTTAACAGAGTATTTCTGCTTAAGGGTTTACGGAAGATGGTAGATTCAAGTTTACCGTCATCACCTTTAAAAATAGTCAGGTCTAGAAAATTAATGGATCTCACATCATGTTCCTCTGTAAAAGACAAATGACGATCTCTAGAATTCACATACCTCAAGAAATCTTCAAATTCGAGTACAGTACCATCCCACACGAGCAGTATGTCGTCAATGTATCTACGCCACAGGGAGATTTTGGAGAGAAAGGGATTAATGGAATTATGGATAAATTTCTCTTCCCAGTGACCCATGAACAGATTAGCATAATTCGGTGCAAAAGCTGCTCCCATTGCTGTACCCTGAGTCTGTAAATAATAACAGCCATTGTATTGGAAATAGTTCATGGTGAGTGCCATCTCCGTAAGGGTGATAAGGAAACTTGAAGGGGGTAATAGGTCTTCCGGGCGTGTGGAGAGGTAGTATGACAGAGCTTCCAGACCTCCTTTATGGGGAATGTTGGTGTACAAACTCTGTACATCTAACGACGCTAAAATAGTAGCTGAATTCACATGAACACCTTCAATAACCCTAAGAAGATCAGACGTATCACCTATATACGAAGGCAGGGTAGGAACCAATTTTTTAATAAAAAAGTCAACATATTGTGAGAGAGGTTCTGTAAGGCTACCATTGCCTGACACTATAGGGCGCAGTGGAGGATCAGATACAGACTTGTGAATTTTTGGGAGACCATACAAAATCGGGCATATGGGGTATTTAGTAGTTAAAAAATCCCTTTCATTTTTAGTGATCCAACCCGTAGACAAGGCATTTTCTATGGCAGAGTCAATTTCACATTTTATGCGCTCTGTTGGATTAGCGCAAAGATACAGGAACAATTTAAATGTAGAAGAACGCAAAGCCTTGAAAGATCTACAACTTAATTCAAACTTGGTCATTCGCAGCGCCGACAAAGGCGGAGCAGTAGTTGTTCTAGCGTTTGAACAATACGATAAGAGTATAAAAAAACAACTTTTGAATGAACAATTCTACTCACCTCTTTGCGCTAATCCAACAGAGCGCATAAAATGTGAAATTGACTCTGCCATAGAAAATGCCTTGTCTACGGGTTGGATCACTAAAAATGAAAGGGATTTTTTAACTACTAAATACCCCATATGCCCGATTTTGTATGGTCTCCCAAAAATTCACAAGTCTGTATCTGATCCTCCACTGCGCCCTATAGTGTCAGGCAATGGTAGCCTTACAGAACCTCTCTCACAATATGTTGACTTTTTTATTAAAAAATTGGTTCCTACCCTGCCTTCGTATATAGGTGATACGTCTGATCTTCTTAGGGTTATTGAAGGTGTTCATGTGAATTCAGCTACTATTTTAGCGTCGTTAGATGTACAGAGTTTGTACACCAACATTCCCCATAAAGGAGGTCTGGAAGCTCTGTCATACTACCTCTCCACACGCCCGGAAGACCTATTACCCCCTTCAAGTTTCCTTATCACCCTTACGGAGATGGCACTCACCATGAACTATTTCCAATACAATGGCTGTTATTATTTACAGACTCAGGGTACAGCAATGGGAGCAGCTTTTGCACCGAATTATGCTAATCTGTTCATGGGTCACTGGGAAGAGAAATTTATCCATAATTCCATTAATCCCTTTCTCTCCAAAATCTCCCTGTGGCGTAGATACATTGACGACATACTGCTCGTGTGGGATGGTACTGTACTCGAATTTGAAGATTTCTTGAGGTATGTGAATTCTAGAGATCGTCATTTGTCTTTTACAGAGGAACATGATGTGAGATCCATTAATTTTCTAGACCTGACTATTTTTAAAGGTGATGACGGTAAACTTGAATCTACCATCTTCCGTAAACCCTTAAGCAGAAATACTCTGTTAAGAGCGGATAGCAATCACCCCCGTCCACTGATACGTAATATACCGATTGGACAGTTCTTGCGCTTGAGACGCAACTGTAGCACGGATGCAGAATTTGAAAGCAACATCTGTCAGATGCGTAGCAGATTTCTTCAAAGAGGCTACAGTATTGTTGACGTTACTGCCGCTATTGACCGAGCCCGCCATACTGATAGGAAGTCCCTCCTCTGTAAAAAGCCTAAGCGTGCTACCCTTCCTCGTATTTGCTTTTCCACTGAGTTCAGTCCGGTCGCTGGAAGAGTTAAAAACATTGTCCGTAAACACTGGCCCATTCTCCAGAGTGACCCTCTTTTAAATTAATTTACTTCCGAACCTCCGCGAGTGTGCTTTAGAAGGCCACAAAACTTAAAAGATAAGGTGGTTCACAGCATGGTGAGTAGTCCGCAGACAAAACCCTCCTGGCTACCTACGCCCCCTAGAGGGTTCTATCGCTGTGGACACTGTGTCCATTGCTCTAACTCTAATGACATTAAAGTCTTCTGTCATCCACGTTCGGGCAAGGAATTTAAAATAACCACTTTTATTAACTGCAACACTACCCATGTTATCTACATGCTGAAATGTATATGCTCCAAAATCTACATCGGACAGACTAAGAGAGCCCTCAAACTTAGAATTGCTGAACATAAGACCGCGATCCGGTCTAAAAATATGGACTATGCTATTGCGCGACATTACGCTGAAGCCAATCATGGTTCTGTCTCTTCTCTAAAATTTTGGGGTATTGAGAGAGTCACTTCATCATCCAGAGACGGAGATATTATTAAGCAACTGCTCCGCAGGGAGGCGTACTGGATACATACACTCAATAGTGTGGAACCCAATGGGTTAAATGAGTCGCTGAATCTTTCATGTTTTTTGTAACTTGTGTACAGGCTTTTTGATTTTCATTTTATATTGTTTTATACCATGTTCACAATAGACAATTATTTAGTTAATTTACCTATGACATTTGTCGTTCTTCTCTTTATCCTGTTAAAGAAGATAACATTGTATATGTGGTATCTATGACGAGATTTATTAGTCCTACACATGCGCACCTTATTTTGTGTAATTGATGGGAGGGTATTTATATACCTCCCGGTGCATTTGTCTGTATTTCCATTTTGACTCTGAAGAAGACGTCGTTGACGTCGAAACGTCAGTCGTATTAAAATATTTTGTTTTGCTCTGAGCTCTGTGTGCTCCAGTCCTCCTTATCTCGGGTTAGTCCTAGCGAAGTAGTCCGGGTTTGGTATTCTCTTTATTCACTGGTCCTTCTGTTGAGCACCTATAGTTCCTTGTCTATATAGCCGGCTTGTAGCGCGTTTGGGATCACCCCCTTTTTACTTTGTATCCCTGAAGGCTCTTGGACGGCCTTTTTTTCCCCCTCGCAGCTCGCCCTTAGCTATTCAAGGACTCCTAACCATGAGTAGTTTTGATACTATTAATGCCAATACGTCGGCACGCTCAGAGACACTTTCATTTACAGATGAACAAGGACAGAACATTGTTCTTCCACACTCTTTATTTGAAGATTTAATACTACCACAAGAACCATGTCATCTCACCCTCGGCAAAGACCTAGAGGATCTAAAAAAGAAAGAAACCCGGCTTCTTTGGCATTCTATTGCTCTCTCTGAATATTGGAGACAGAGGCGTATTCCCAGAGGGCTTCACATACACAAGGCCCCAGCCTTTGGTCTTGATGACCCTGAATTTCTACAACGCTGGGAACAGATTCTTAACAAATGCTCCTTAGACCTAATGCTTCTTGTCATTGAGAAAACAAAAAAAGAAAACGAGGCATTAGGCATATCAGTTAAACAACTGGAAACAAACATCAAAGAAAAGGTGGACATAGACACGTACACCTCCATTACTAACAAGATCTCTGCTTCTTTGGACATTTTCCAAAAAGAACTGAAAACTTACAAACTTAAGAAGTATGAGAGAGATACATTGGATTATACAAATGGTACTGTCTATAACTGGCAAGGCAGCCGTCTTCGCTTCACCTCCAGATCCCGCCCAGCCTGGTCCAAAAGAAACAAGGATCTCCCACTTTCGACTGCCAGTGAACGGGATTCCTCTGACGTGAGCGACGCTGAAGGCCGACAGGCCCAGTCCTACAAGCCTTTTTTTCCTCCTGCCGTACGCCGCCAACAACACCAAAGAAGACGCGGAGGGGATCCCGGGGGGCACGGAGGAAGAAGCCCTCCTTTCGATTCCCTGAGGAGATCCCAACGCAATCTCAACAAGCAGTAATTAACATTTCTGGCTTTCCTTTAAGTGAGGTTGAAATGTCTGTTCTCAGTAAAGGTCTGTCTTTTTCCCCTACCAACAAATGTGATTTTTTTAAGGTAAAAGTGGACTCTTTTAAGTTGTTCAGACAATTACATTTAAAACATTTTTTCTGTGCACAGACGGATGTTTCTACTGTACCTAGCAACACTGATATTGGCAGTAAAATGAGAGAATACACCTCATTTAAAGGTAAATCCGTATTCCTGCCTAGCTCCAACCCTAACCCCACAATAACTACATTCTGTCGCTTGGTGGAAAATTATCTTTCTGTCTTGGCGAATAAACATATTCGATACAGGAACAATTTAAATGTAGAAGAACGCAAAGCCTTGAAAGATCTACAACTTAATTCAAACTTGGTCATTCGCAGCGCCGACAAAGGCGGAGCAGTAGTTGTTCTAGCGTTTGAACAATACGATAAGAGTATAAAAAAACAACTTTTGAATGAACAATTCTACTCACCTCTTTGCGCTAATCCAACAGAGCGCATAAAATGTGAAATTGACTCTGCCATAGAAAATGCCTTGTCTACGGGTTGGATCACTAAAAATGAAAGGGATTTTTTAACTACTAAATACCCCATATGCCCGATTTTGTATGGTCTCCCAAAAATTCACAAGTCTGTATCTGATCCTCCACTGCGCCCTATAGTGTCAGGCAATGGTAGCCTTACAGAACCTCTCTCACAATATGTTGACTTTTTTATTAAAAAATTGGTTCCTACCCTGCCTTCGTATATAGGTGATACGTCTGATCTTCTTAGGGTTATTGAAGGTGTTCATGTGAATTCAGCTACTATTTTAGCGTCGTTAGATGTACAGAGTTTGTACACCAACATTCCCCATAAAGGAGGTCTGGAAGCTCTGTCATACTACCTCTCCACACGCCCGGAAGACCTATTACCCCCTTCAAGTTTCCTTATCACCCTTACGGAGATGGCACTCACCATGAACTATTTCCAATACAATGGCTGTTATTATTTACAGACTCAGGGTACAGCAATGGGAGCAGCTTTTGCACCGAATTATGCTAATCTGTTCATGGGTCACTGGGAAGAGAAATTTATCCATAATTCCATTAAGCCCTTTCTCTCCAAAATCTCCCTGTGGCGTAGATACATTGACGACATACTGCTCGTGTGGGATGGTACTGTACTCGAATTTGAAGATTTCTTGAGGTATGTGAATTCTAGAGATCGTCATTTGTCTTTTACAGAGGAACATGATGTGAGATCCATTAATTTTCTAGACCTGACTATTTTTAAAGGTGATGACGGTAAACTTGAATCTACCATCTTCCGTAAACCCTTAAGCAGAAATACTCTGTTAAGAGCGGATAGCAATCACCCCCGTCCACTGATACGTAATATACCGATTGGACAGTTCTTGCGCTTGAGACGCAACTGTAGCACGGATGCAGAATTTGAAAGCAACATCTGTCAGATGCGTAGCAGATTTCTTCAAAGAGGCTACAGTATTGTTGACGTTACTGCCGCTATTGACCGAGCCCGCCATACTGATAGGAAGTCCCTCCTCTGTAAAAAGCCTAAGCGTGCTACCCTTCCTCGTATTTGCTTTTCCACTGAGTTCAGTCCGGTCGCTGGAAGAGTTAAAAACATTGTCCGTAAACACTGGCCCATTCTCCAGAGTGACCCTCTTTTAAATAAATTTACTTCCGAACCTCCGCGAGTGTGCTTTAGAAGGCCACAAAACTTAAAAGATAAGGTGGTTCACAGCATGGTGAGTAGTCCGCAGACAAAACCCTCCTGGCTACCTACGCCCCCTAGAGGGTTCTATCGCTGTGGACACTGTGTCCATTGCTCTAACTCTAATGACATTAAAGTCTTCTGTCATCCACGTTCGGGCAAGGAATTTAAAATAACCACTTTTATTAACTGCAACACTACCCATGTTATCTACATGCTGAAATGTATATGCTCCAAAATCTACATCGGACAGACTAAGAGAGCCCTCAAACTTAGAATTGCTGAACATAAGACCGCGATCCGGTCTAAAAATATGGACTATGCTATTGCGCGACATTACGCTGAAGCCAATCATGGTTCTGTCTCTTCTCTAAAATTTTGGGGTATTGAGAGAGTCACTTCATCATCCAGAGGCGGAGATATTATTAAGAAACTGCTCCGCAGGGAGACGTACTGGATACATACACTCAATAGTGTGGAACCCAATGGGTTAAATGAGTCGCTGAATCTTTCATGTTTTTTGTAACTTGTGTACAGGCTTTTTGATTTTCATTTTATATTGTTTTATGCCATGTTCACACTAGACAATTATTTAGTTCATTTACCTATGACATTTGTCGTTCTTCTCTTTATCCTGTTAAAGAAGATAACATTGTATATGTGGTATCTATGACGAGATTTATTAGTCCTACACATGCGCACCTTATTTTGTGTAATTGATGGGAGGGTATTTATATACCTCCCGGTGCATTTGTCTGTATTTCCATTTTGACTCTGAACAAGACGTCGTTGACGTCGAAACGTCAGTCGTATTAAAATATTTTGTTTTGCTCTGAGCTCTGTGTGCTCCAGTCCTCCTTATCTCGGGTTAGTCCTAGCGAAGTAGTCCGGGTTTGGTATTCTCTTTATAGTCCCAATGTATGTTTGTGGTCAAAGCCTTGCCCCAAAACATGCCTCAGTTGACTAGGCAGTAGCTGATTTAATCTTTGCATATTACCATGTAGTACTCCCTGGTTGCGTCCCAATACTCATCAGTCCTCTCTTCCTTTCCTCCACTCCCCCACTACCACTTGTCTCCTACCCGGAAGTAGACAAAACTGCGTACAAGTAGTTGCATGTACAGTATACAATGTACCTGACATTGTGGTTTGCGTCGTGACATTAACCCTATAAACTTCACCCCTAGTGGTTTGAGACGTATCCGTCTCAATTACAGTATTCATGTTCATCTGAAATTATAAACTACAGCTTTAAGAAAACCCCGAAAATTTTGACGCAGTATTTTTTTAAAGGGTAGCCTCTTGCGAAAACCTCAGCTTCTCCAGTTACACTGCCGTGCAATAAATTAGGAGGGTGCTATTAGTAGCCCACAGCACTTACGACCCTCCTCTGGCTACAGCCACAGACTGTAAAATGCATCAAATGCACCGTTTATACACGCTAAGAAAATCATGTTCACGTATAGAAACAATAATATTTTTTTAAAACGTTGTACAAATGAGTATTCGCCGTTTTCCCTTGCTTACTGTACTATATACAGTACCTGATGCACTTTCGGTTTAGAAGACACCTCATTTTTTGCTCCAAAATCTCTCGTATAAATATGTTTAAGAAACCAAGTACTTACCAGTATATTCAGCTACAGCTGTTTTCTCATGAACCCTGAAGAGTTTATCTTGTTATATTTCGCCAAAGTCCCGTACAGTCGACATTTCCGCAGTGACCACCCCTCGCACTGAGGGCTGAAATACGTTGCTGTACTTGTGTGAATACACACGCGCTTTTTTACGTTCTTTTTAAAACGTATTTATATTTAAATACATTAGGCGACGTATGTTATGGTTATTATATATATACTGTATGTGACTATTCTGAAATAAATGTATTCTGTAGCAAATTTCTGAATGATACAGCTTCTTCTTCAGTTCGAACTTAAAACCATGGATGTGCAGGGAATATTTTTTTAGATATTGACATTTAAATAAAACTAGTAGAAACCAGGAGGAAATTGCCTCAAAAGGGCCAAAGTAAATAGAGTTAATCAATTTGTAACCATTTGTTATTAATATGTAGCCAAATCAGCAACATTAGATTAAGGCACAAAGATTGGTTTCCGGGGCACGGAGGAAAGGAGGGTGGATTTTTGGAGTATTGGGACATGCCCCCTGTCTATGGCAGGCATATTTTAACATGGACCTCAGATCATTTTTTTTGCTCTGCCAGAGTATAATTTCTTTTTAGGCTGTGCAAGAGGGACAGTGAAAGGCAGCACACCTTTTTTGGCCCTGGTACTACACCTACTACAGCTAGGCCTGTAGTAGGTGTATTATACCTTATTATAAAGTCTATGTTCGGTACCCCCCTCCCACACACGTGTGAGCTAAGCATTGACAATGTTATCTCAAAGTTGGTAACGTGTGAGCTAAGCATTGACAATGTTATTTCAAAGTTGCTAAATCTAGCTAGCTTGCAACACAACATACTATTTTATGTAAGCCAGATAAAATAAAGGTTAAGGACAGCACACTGCATTTTGGGGTATATATTTAATCAAAAACTGATGCGTTTCAGAGTCAAGTTCCTTTGTCAGAAAGTAAGTTAATTTACTCAATGAACGAACTGCGGAGCTATATTCTAGGTGTGAACACTCACTAGCTAACCATGTAAACAATTAGAAACAAACTAGCTAGCTACGCTTTCACCCTGTGGTGAGCAACCCCAGTTGTTTTCACACTTGCATTTTCAATCCAGGATTTTTTCCCATGAATAATAAGTTTTATTTAGGAGTGAAACTGACTGTGAAACTGTATTGACAACTAGCTAACGTTTGCTAGCCTGCTAATTTAGCTAACGTTAGATTAAAAGATAAAGTTATTATGTAGTTCACATTAGCAATAAATGATCTCTAACCTGCTGTCTTTTAAAGTCATCCCTCACTTTCTTATAAAATATTACGTTTTTTTTCTGTTTGTCCTTCTTACCATGCTTTGTTTATCAGTGACTTTGCATTGCTTTGCTTATCAGTGTCAGGCATAAAACGAATTTCGAATTACGAATAAAACGTTCTCTAATTGGCTACTTTGTTTATAATCAGGTCTGTGATTGGACTGCAGATAGAACCTTATAACACCAAGTGCAGAGGGGGATGTGCAGATAGAACTTTGTTTTTGTATATTTTGACCAAAAAAATAAATAAATCATGAATAATGATTAACACGTGTATGAAGAACCACTTAAATATAACTTTTATGTAATTAACTCATTTTTTATAAAAATGTCAGATAGAACCTTCTAATTCTCAGCTCACAAAATGTATTTTAATATGTTTAACCCTATTTACTTTGGCCCTCCAGAGGCAATTTCCACTTCGTTTCTACTAGTTTATTTAAATGTCAATATCTCTAAAAAATATTCCTTGCACATCCATGGTTTAAAGTTCGAATTGAAGAAGAAGCTGTATCATTCAGAAATTTGCAACATAATACATTTATTTCAGAATAGTCACATACAGTACATAATAACCATAACATACGTCGCCGAATGTATTTAAATACGTTTAAAAAAAAAAAAAAGTACTAAAAAGCGCGTGTGTATTTACATAAGAACAGCAACATATTTCAGCCCATATTTCAGCGACAGGTGGTCCCTGTGGAAATGTTTACTGTACAGGACTTTAGCGAAATGTAACAAGATAAACTCTTTAGGGTTAATCAGAAAACAGCTGTAGCTGAATATACTGGTAAATACAAGAGATTTTGGAGAGAAAAAAAGTAGGTGTCTTCTAAACCGAAAGTGCCTCAGGTACTGTATATAGTACAGTAAGCAAGGGAAAATGAATGCTCATTTGTACGTTTAAAAAAAATATTACTGTTTCTATACGTGAACATGATTTTCTTAGCGTGTATAAACGATGCATTTTATGCATTTTACAGTCTGTGGCTGTGGCGAGAGGAGGGTCGTAAGTGCTTTGGGCTATTGATAACACCCTCATACTTTATGGCACTGCAGTGTAACTGGAGAAGCTGAGGTTTTCGCTTTTTAAAAATACTGCGTCAAAATTTACGGGGTTTTCTTAAAGCTGTAGTTTATCATTTCAGACAAACATGAATACTGTAATTGAGACGGATACGTCTCAACCACTAGGGGCAAAGTTTATAGAGTTAAGGAGGAAAAAAAAAACATATTGCTAGCCAGGGCTGTTTCAATGCAATTTCTATGAGCGATTCTACGAAGGCTCTTTAATTTGTAACACGCATTTCCCAAAACAGTTCTTAAAGCGTGAATGCACACTCACCTCTTAAGTGCTTACTTAACATCGCTGTCCGTGGTGCTGCTGAAACGGTTAAAGAAATTAATGTGAAATTTCATGGAGGCAGACGTTCCTGAATAAGCGTGTCCTTAGTAATTGATGCAGGTGTTTTCACTTTGTCAGCCAATTAACAATTATATATAATCCCTTTCTTGCATCAAATTTTCTAAAAAAAAAGACGCACGTAATGGAAGGAGGGAAAAAGTTTTGGCCAGATGAAGTCACTCTGCTTTTAGAGGAAGTGGAGGCACACAAGGGTGTGCTGTTCTGTGGATTTAAGGGCAATGTCACCAATAGGGACGAACAGAAAGCATGGCATGACATAGCCAGCAAAATTACAGCAACCAGGGGAGTCAAGAGGGATGGGAAAGAAGCCAGAAAAAAATGGCAAGATTTCTCTAGCCTTGCCAAGAGGAAGAAGGCAATGATCCGAAGCAGCTTGTCTAAAACAGGAGGTGGTGGTGGTGTTGGGGGGGGGGGGGGGGGGGGGTATGGTTGGGGGTCAGACAGTGCTCCAACCTTAACACCAGAGGAGGGGAATACCCTAGTACGAATCCTGGGGCCCACAGCATTGGAAGGGATAGAGGGAGGGATTGGCTCTATTCCAGAGTGTGAGCCTCTGACTGTGGAGGCCTTTCAGCAGACCCTGAGGTTCCAGGAGGAGGTGAAGTTTTCCAAAGGTGCTAAGGGGATGTAATGTCATTCTATTGAGTTATTTTTTTAAATACAGGGATTAAAGTTCTCTGTCGCTACGATGGATTTCCATCTTTTGGATTCCAGGCCGTTGCCTATCAGATCAGTGTAGATCCACCAAAACAAAGAAAGTTGTTGAAACTTTTTCTGCCAAACTAAGTGGTCTGACATCATATTTCAACCTAGTTAAAAGCTACCCAGAATTCATATAAGAATAATAATCAACGCATGATTTTACTTGACACAATTCGATAACAAAGTTATAGTCCAGTTGTTTTACTTATTGAACACATGACGATGACTATCTGATGAACACCGCGCATAGTTAGAGCAATCAGAGAATGATTTTCTCTTCTTGTTAGTGTCAATCCAATATATTCAGCACAATGTTTTTTTTGTCTTGTTCATAAATATCAATTTCAAGGGCAGTGCATTGTTTGAAATTCACAATGTATCTTATAGCCTACTTGTCTGTGGGTTTTGAACGAGGTAATAATAAAACGGTTATATAAATTCCAATTCCAAAAAAGTTGGGACGGTATGTAAAATGCACGTAAAAGCAGAAAGCAGAGATTTGTAAATTCATTTTTGCATATATTGTTATGGTTCCCAAAACTGGAATGAACCCAAATGCAGGACTCGGAGAGAAGAGAAGAACGGACAAACAAACAAGCAGGGAGCTGGTGACGGTCAGGATACGGGGTTGGCGAAACTAAGCGGGGCAGGACTGGAGATGAACTGAAGCAGTGGGTTGAATGCAGGAGGACCGGAACAGGGAAGCAGGCTGGACGGACAAAACTGGAATCAGACTAGACAGGTTTGAAAAAACAGAACAATGGCTGAGTAACATGGCAAACTGACGGAACGAACTAGCGACGAGACAAACAGAGAAGGCGATATAAATAGGGTGAGGAGCAGGTGAATGCAGGATCAGTAATGAAATGAGGTGTGAGGAATGTATGCGAGAGTAAGTGGATAATGAGTGCGAGTGTGGAATGTGAGCGGGGAAGGTGAGTGACTCTAATGAGGAGATAATGAGGATAATAATAATCCTTCCCAATCTACGAGGTACTGGAAGCCACGCCCCTTGGGACGGATATGCAGGATGCAGCTGACTGTGTAGGTGGGGGTGCTGTCGATGATTTGGGGGGGGTGGAGGGGGTTCGGCAGGCGGGCTGGAGGATGGGCTTGGTCTGGCTGACATGGAAGGTCAGGTGAATCTTCAGAGAGGGTGGGAGCTTGAGTTTGGCTTCGGCGGACATGCCAGGACTGACAGCCTGTGACCTGGTTGGCCTGGAAACAGACCTATCCCCACAACAAAGACAGGAGGTAAGAGCATTCATCGACCGTAATCAATATGTCTTCTCTACCTCACCAGGTCGTACCCAGATCATCCAACATGACATTCGGACCACGCCAGGGAAGGTTGTATACACTACCTGACCACCCTAGACTTAACAAAAGGCCATTGGCAGGTTCCCCTCACCCCCCCAGCCCGGGTGAAGATGGCCTTCACCACCCCGGAGGGACTATTCCAGTACCGGGTTCTCCAATTTAGCCTTCATGGGGCCGTGGCAACATTCCAGCGGTTAATGCACATCATACTGTGACCCCACCAAACGTATGCTGCAGCCTACCTAGACGATGTCATCATCCACTCCGCCACCTGGGGGAATCATCTGGATAATGCAGGCTATGTGCTCAACTCTATTCGGCAGGCAGGCCTGAAAGCTAATCCAAAAAAGTGTTGCCTAGCCCGGGGGGAGGCCCAGGACTTGGGATATACCATTAGTGTAGAAAACACAGGTGAGGGCATTTCTGGGTCTGGCTGGCTATTACTGACGATTTATCCCCCACTTTGCGGCGGTGGCATTCACCCTCACTGCTGCAAAAACCTCCCGGACAGGGTGACCTAGGCTCCTGAGACAGAGAAGGCATTCCAAACCTTGAAGGCGGCATTGTGCATCGGACCAGTCCTGAAGACGCCAGACTTCTCCCATTTTCTCATACAGACGGATGCATCAGAGATGGGACTGGGCGCAGTCCTATCGCAAGAGTACGATGGTACAAACCACCCAGTGATATTCATCAGTCGCAACCTGTTAGAGAGAGGAACTATGCCACAGTGGAGAAGGAGTGCCTGGCGATCAAGTAGGCAGTAGGGGCACTGTCGTACTACCTCCTAGGCTGCCCCTTCACCTTGGTGATGGATCATGTCCCCTTATTGTGGATGGCTCGCGCTAAGGACACGAACGCCCGAGTGACCTGGTGGTTCCTCGCTCTTCAGGCCTTCTGCTTCACAATCCAACACTGGCAAGGATTTGCCCATGGGAACGCAGACGCCCTCTCCCGGCTCCACGGCTTGTGGACTTATGCCGCCACCTCCTGGAACTTGGACCTAAGGAGGGGGGTATGTGGCGCCGGGATAGGCGGACACACAGCTGCAAGGACAGGAGAGGTGTGCACTGGCTATCAGCACCACGGACAACAATCGGACCCGAAGGCTACTAGGCAGCGGAAGTAGGACCAATGACAGGGAAAGAGATTCATCTCCACGTCTCCAAGGCAGAATCAGCACAGCTGGCATACATTCCCTCATCAGCCTCCACTCCATAAAAACAGACCCCATCTAAAAGGAGGCACCCATCTAAAGGAGGCTTACCTGAGGACCCTGCGGGACCCTTTACCTTGTTTTCACCCTCCTGTTTTCTCTCCTCTACACAGAGAGCAGTGACGAACGCCCCCTTGTACAGACGACTGTGACAACACCCACTGGCCGTCGATCGTGTAGCTGACGGCTGGCGCCCCTGTTCCCAAACCAGCCAAGCCTGTGACATGCCAACGTATCATGGGGTTTTTCCCCTTTGTTGGTTTTCCTTCATCAGCAAGAGGCTGACGTGGTTTAGTTGGACATTGGGACTACGTCATTTATTCCTGGCTTCATCCAAAATTGGACGGTTTTATTTTGAAGTCGGCTTGTGGCCCATAAGCTCCGGAACCTGCTTGACAGCAAGAGTTAAGCAGGTCTAGGGTTAAAGCTTGGAGGGGAGACAAAAAAAAAAAAAAAGTCATTCTCTGCCAAACTGAACTCTGTTCTCTTGGTCTTTTCTCTCTTCCTACCAGATTTTGTTGTGCCGCCTCTGGCTTTACGACGTGTAGCTCTCAGTATTTCATTGCAAACTAAAGAAAGACTTCTTTTTGTTACCAAGATTTCTTTGCATTTGTGGCACTTTATTTTGACGTAAATGATGAAAATAAACTAAACTAAGTTAGTACTGCAAATGGTACAACTGTCTTTCTTCATTTAAGCCATTGTCCAAGTTTCTGTGATGCTCACCCCTGGGGCCCTATCTTACACCCGGCGCTAAGCGGCGCTAACCCAAACGCAAGTGTCTTTGCTATCTTACACCGGGCGTATGGTTCATTATAACGCCTTGTGTTCATGTCGTTTAAATACCATGTATTCTTGTGCCCATTACAACTGAACTGGGCGTGTTGGTCTTAAGATGAGGAGTGGCCAGGATTATTTTTGGCATATTGCTATCTTGAGCCAGCAGAAAGCGTTTGCGCTAAAACCACCACAAACCTGGTCTAAAGTCATGTTGCAGTTGTTTACATGTTATTTTAATGGCGCATATAAGTGCGTCTACATAGGCGTGTGCACAACGCGCGTACACCCTTTTGTCTGTTACACACAGGGGCGTGCAAGCATGACTAAAAATATCAAGATTACAATGTGAAATATTATCATGGTGTAGGCTATATAGAATGGTTTTGACTGAAAAAAGTTCAAAACCTTGTCCAGTGAATATTGCATTTATTGTTTTTCAAATAGCCTAAGCTACAGCAGATTCGCTGTGCATAAGGTTTTTTTTTCATAGCCTACGGTTAAACAATGGAGATAAATGTCACCATGTTAACTGAATTTGAACCTTAGTATTCTTTGTCCTTCATATTTTTTAAATTACAGTGACCAGGTTTCCATACTCTCAGCTTGTTAAAACCCAGCTGATTTCAACTGTTATTCCATAACTGAACAAAACTATTTTAAAGAGAACTAAGCGTCTAATTAGAAACAAAAACAAATTTGCAGAACGTTACACAATTAATTCACAATTAATTTTAATGCCATTCTCTGCATGTGCGCTGCATGTTCTCTGTTTCCCCTGCTGTAAGTCGCACATTTCACGGTCTTCCTGGGAAAGTGGATTGTTTTAAAGCATTACGCTACGAGTTAAACAGGTTGGTCACATTTCCATAAACAGGACATTATAAAACAAGGGGACATATGGGTTGCCAACTTGACAGCTTTATTGTATTTAGTGTCATCATTAAGGCAAAATAACAGTATTTATGCTATTAATCAGTATTACTATGCAGGTAGCCTAATGAACTTCGGATGAAGCTTGAACTTCGAGAACTCCATGAGAACAGCCTCATGGAATTGATGTTTGACACTTTCATTGCATAATCAAATGAAATTCGTTGAACAAACAGGCTAATTCGGCGTTTTCTTAGGTGAGACTGAAGCCATTGATAGCTTATTCTCAGCTGTTGCAGGTCCTTTTAACGAAATTTAAGCGCATATATTTTGTAAAATAACAGCCCTGTCGGGAATTACCGGTAACTCATAGGCTAATGGTTAGTCCGAATAATATTGATCGTACTCCATTTAGCCTATTCCTTGATCGCACTAAACACGCATGAGCATGTCTGTTTCGCCATCAAGCAATCCGCCAAGGTGGAAAAGCAGGCTTTTAAAGGGAATGGGATATGACAATTTGATTGGTTTATTGCATGTCACGCCCAAGACACACCTATAATTAATGAAGAGACTAGGTTCAGCCCAGTTGCTTAGCGCCCAAAAAACACGCTGTTAAAATCGCACAAAGTGGACTTGGACACGCCCTAAATGGACTTTACGCCAAGCGCCAAGATCGCCAAGATAGAGCCCCTGGAGTTATAAATCCTTAAATAGAGCACCCCCCAAATAGGTGAGAATTGACCAAATTTTGCATCTGCGCGAAGGGCTTTAAAAAAATGAAGTGTTTGATAGGCTATTTGTTTAGCCATGTTAGCTAAGTCGATGAAAACTGACTAGCCGCTAGTTTACTTGCAATAACGAGCTAGACTACGAGCAGTGATGGCGTATAACCTGCCACCTTTTTTAGAGTTTTTGACAGCGAGGTGATAACCACTTGCATGACATTCACCTCCCCATTGCAGTCATGAAACTTTCTTTTTTGGTCAGGTTTGTAGTATGTGTTGCACAAAGATGAATATTTCTATGTGGAACCGTCAACAGCCAATGAGCTTTTCAGCATCACAATAGCTTGACGCAGTGCCCTATGGAAAGAGATCTGTGACTATATCCTGTGACTATGCATGTAGTGTGAGCATTCCTAGGATGGATTAACCAGAAATTTTATACAAGTCACAAATACTGCCAAATACTGTGTCACTCTCACTGTCACTGATCAAACATCTCTGTGAACTATCACAATTCTAGATTTCTATTTAAGACTAAATCAGATTATAAACCCTTCTCCAATGTCCCTGCATCCTCTAGTAATCTACAGTTCAGTCCATAAATATTTGGATAGTGACACAGATTTGGATGTTGTTTTGACTCTGTACTCCAGGACATTGGATTTTAAATTGTAGAGACTATGGGCCTGTCAAACATTGTGTATAAATTTATTAGATACTGTACATTTCATATTATAGATAGATATAAATTATTTATTAGCCTATCTAATACTATAGGCTACGTTAGCTAATGTTGCTGTTTTTCTGAACAAACGCAAATAACATTAGAGCGAGCTGTCCGGAGCTGTCACTTTTATCTCAGAGCGTAGGCTATTAGTCAGTTTGTTTTGTTTTACTGTACGACGCTGGTGGTCTTGCTAGAATTGCTTTAGCTATGGTAAATCGAACACAAATGTTTGCTGGCAATCTGCTTCGGTATTAAGCCGAGTCAATATTTTAGAAACATTTAATAACATTGAGCTTTTAAAAAGGTATCAATCGCGACAGTATTATGATTATATAGAGCTAGTCAGTGATGCAGTCACTTCACCAACCAACAAAAACAACACAATGAGATCAAGGTTTTGCCAAAAAGGCGATTTGGCCACAGGTAAAATACAGCAATGCTGCACAGACAAACTGGGAATATCATTAGTCAGTCATTAGTACACCAAATAATAAATCATCTGCAAACCCGCACCATCCGACAATTCATACGGTTTCCTGTTGATGTTCGCCAACTTCAAAAAAATGTGTTGTGAATACGGCCCCTGAAGTTTTTACCAATGTTTTTATTTTTATTTATTTTTTTAATCCACATTGCTACATGCCACTGTGGCAGGTTTGATACATTTACCCGACAATTTTCTGAGAGTTTCATGTCTCAGAGCAGCCCACTTTGGACCGGGGGGGGAGGGGTTTCCACAATGAAAAATAGACCATTTTAGCTCTTTTGATTAACTGTTTATTATACATTTGATATATACAAGAGATAAAAATGGGTATGTATAGTGGTGATATTAGAACTAATTGCCTGGACTTTTTAGATTTTTGCTCTAACTGTGCTGTCCACAGCAGGGATCCTTCTGAGCTCATGACTGGGTCCTGGCACTGCCTCATCAATTACTTGCTCTGACAATTACTTACTGCTCTGTCACTTAAAACATAATAAAAATTAAGAATAATACCTTTCATCACCTAATACTAATGTACAACTTCAATAAGTAGGCTACTGCTGTGTAAATAAAGCATATTGTCCTAATGTTAGGTATTTAATGTCTGGGAAAGTAATACAGCCACATTTTTCAGGTGTCCTCAATATGAAATTGTTATTGAATCACGTACAATATATGCCTCACTGGAATAATGTAACACTGACTATTAATAAAAACTGCTGTTAACTATTGTTTTTGAACCTTAAGAAGTCATCGTTATCATAAGGCCTTTAATTGCTGTTTTCATTGTCATGGTTTTTCTAATTTAGTAAATAACACTCTTAACTTGGCAGATGTTCACGTTCGTGACAATGCCCAGAAAGATATAAAACGTCCATTCATGATGATTAGCTCTCTGAATGTAACATTTAAATCTCCAGTAAGTTATCAAGTTAAATTAACTTCATTTGGCTGTTAACTTTTGCTAGATAGCTAACATTACCCCACGGTTGAAGGGTGACATTAGACATCAAATAAATTAAAAGTTAATAACGTTAGCCAACAAGAAGCGACAGCAAGATACAGCAAGTAGGCAATGTTAGGCAAGTAGGCAAGATACAGCAATGTTGTGGCTGTATTACTTTCCCAGACATTGCTACATCTAAAACAGTGTTACTTAATAATTTACTTATTATTATTAATACCTTCCATGGCCTAATAATAATAATAAACAGCAAGAATAATCATTTCCAACACAATTAACTCGCCCCTCGCTAAAAAAAAAAAAAAGTCCTGGCTGCAAAAATCAAAATGCCTTTCACAATTAGATGATCCCATAACCATTTTGCATTTATCAAAGCGGTTATTCGTAAATATGCCAGTCATGCTTTAAAAACTTTAATTGTGGTTTGCATGCAATGATATTGTGCTTTACACGTCTATGACATCTTAACAAGATACGCTACCTTCCTCATCATCAGCTGCGTTTGTGTTTGTGTTCGAAATATGTTGGTTAACAATTATGTTGGCTTCTTCTTCCAGTGCCTTTCTTTTTTTTATCCTAGCCTTTTCTGCTCCTCCTTTTCTTATTTTATTCTCCATTTTAGCATCTTCGTCGGCACAAACTCGTAAACTAAGCTAATTACATCAGGTGATCAGTCATAATCTAAAACAAATTTGGGTTCAACCAATTATGGAATTTGTGAGGGGCCGCTCTCATCTCCCCTCTCAGCATCCAAGTTTTTGGTGTGGGCCATGGTTGCTTTTCATGCGTGTGTGTGTGTGTGTGAGGAGGAGAGAGAGGGGGCCGAGTGAGATCTCATGCGGTCCACACTGCAGCAAGTATATGATCTAAATACAATTATTGTGTTTGTTCCTCGCCACCAGCTCAAAAACCTGAGGCCCACCGGGATTCTTCCCGATTCTCCCGATTAGCTACTCCGTTTACCTGTTTCACTTATGTTTCCCACCCTGTACATAAGTGAAACAGGTAAATCTATACATTTCCTGGATCAAAAACTCCATGTCCACAAGTGTGCAAAATCTGAGGGTGATATGCAGAACTGCTAAAGATCTATGATGCACAATATAGGCAGTGTGCCCTGTTGTCCTTCAGTGTCTCCAAATCTATCCAAATGGCTAAATTGTATATTTAACTACAAATCAACAGTTTTGGCTCATAAAACTCACTTTTGCATAACTCTCAAGTGGGAATTACTATCTTTTCATGCGTATATAGGGGTAGATATCTATGGGTCCAAAACCCTATCCAAAACATGTCATAAAAGTAATAAAAAATAGTTTTGTCCATTATAAAGTATATACATTTGCCCCTTCTGATGGTTTAAGATAAAACATTGATATCACAGTGTTACATACACCTAAATATGTAATCATTCACTCTTGTACCTCAGTAAAACATCACTTTTATCTGTACTCTACAGTATGTATACTTTTGCCCCAGGATTGCATTTTTCTGTATTTATTTATTTTTATTTTTTTAATGTTAACCTTTTTTTAATGTTCCCATTCATAATGACTCCAAGGAAAATTTGACATTAATCTACCACATATCAGCATACAGTAAATTCATTTATGTACGAGACGAGATTATATGAAAAAATTACGCTGGTTTCATCAAACCGTGTGGAAAAGGCAAATTTTTTCGTATGCACGTACGAAGCGCGCTCATGTTATTTTGTGATTAGCATAAATCCACACCCATTAATTGCCTTATATGGAGGTTGTCACTTCCATTTAAAGCTCCATACAAACTGACAATGGCCCAGAAAAAGCAAAAGAAAGAATTATTCTGATACTGAAATCGAAGTTTTATTAGCAGATGTTCAATCAAGGAAAATAAATAGTTTAGTATTGTCCGTTCCGGTGTCATAATGTAAATAGTAAAGTAGCCTACATGGTAAAGTAAAAAGAGGATATAACATGCAGGAAATGCAGAATCTCCAATTACCTGTTAAAGTGCAGGCCTATCTGCATCAGATGAGCGCATTGCCTCTATGCCAAACACTAGGCTGTGGTCTTTCGCGCAGCCTGGAAATAAAATAATTCATTTATTAATTTCATCATTTTGTTGGTGTTCTGTGCATGCGAGAGGTGGTTTGAATTCCCAATCCCCTAGTGATGGAAAGAGGTAGGCTTACTAACTGTATGACACAGTAAATTTGACGTAGCTACACCAATAAGCCACTAAAGCCAGCCAAATTAAGCTGTTGTAGGTCCCACTCATCTATTGTCCCACCAGGCAATACATTTTGCATGACATGAGCTGCACAGATGTGACAGCCCTTTCTATTCATATTTTGCAAACGTATCTTCGGATGCAGCCTTGAGGCTACGTTTGTGCAGTACAGGCACCAATAACATTGCTGGGCAGGTTGTCAATTTTATAAAAACCCGAAAATGACTAACCAGCCATATATCACTCTCAGCCAAGAAATAGCTTTTGCGTGAATATGAAGATGCATTCATTTCTCTCCTAAGCAGCCAACTCTTCCAACAGCACAAGGTCAACCATTGCAACGCTGGCTACAGACCTGTAGGCAATTTAAAGCAAATTTGGTTCATTGGTCAAACATGTGTTTTAAATAGCATATAATGTCATATAAGTTAGCGTTTAATCTTACCAATTTATAAAAATAGTACTGGGAGCATTAATTACGCTTATGAGACTAATTAAACAAGTTAATTGCCTACAATTGATTATAGGCATCATCTAATGTGTTTGCTTTTTACAATCGTAATTTATTAGCATTGTGTATTTCAGAGGCTACATTTTCTCCTGTGAATTTAACAGGAAATCTAAATAAATTAATATTCTAATTATCACTCAGAAGCTACATTTAGCGGCATTCTGAATTTATGAACACAGTACGTGTGGTCCTGAGCATGTGTAACATTATTAGTACGTCCGATCAAATCTCAGATACGAAAACGCTGATGAATGCCAAAATACGGCCAAATTTGCTAATACGAACGATTTACGTACCAATTCGAATGATTCACGTACAAATTCTGCTCACGTTTCATGAATGAGGCCCAAAATGTGAAAATAACAATAGGCCTATCAATCATATTGGACAAGACAGCGCTCGAGTGGAAAAACTAACGTACTTATGTAGCCAGCAAGACCAACCGCATTTTAGAAGCAGTACTTCTTACATTTTAGAAGCAGTACTTCTTACGGGAAGGGAAAACTCCTGTCGGGGAATGAGACAATAATTTCACGTTTATTTTGCATTTGAGTGAGCGGGGCTTTTCACAGCTTTTTTGGCATACGATCAGGCTATTGTTGGGTTTATCTTGTTGCTATGACGGAATTCAAATTTTATATGATAAATATACTTATGAACTCACACATAGACGTTATTGTCCACTATGTCACACATGGGTAGGTATAGACTAGGTGACTTCCTACGGGAAAATAGTGGCACTTAGAAACTCGGCAGAGTGTATTCGGCAGAGTCTACCAATAAAGACACGGAGTTTGTCATTTCCACTAATAGTTTGGCTGCAGGAGCAACGAATGTCTCAGTTGAGCAAAATCTTTCCGCCAGCGGCATGATCACTACACATCTGTGAAAAGGGGTTAAGATGAGGTGTGGCCAGGTAATTTTTGACTTATTGCTATCTTGAGGCAGCAAAAATCGTTTGTGCTAAAACCAACACAAACCTGGTGTCAAGTCGCATGTTGTTTCAACGTTATTTTAACGGCGCAATATAAGTGTGTCTACATAGTAGGGGTGTCACGATACCGATTCGAAATCGAAAATCGATCGAAATGAGCATTCGATTTCGAACTTTGAAATCACAAGCTGGTTCGCGATTCTCCAATTTTTTTTTTCTCTCCACCCCCGCGCGCTCTTCTTAGCCTTTCATGTGATGGGTAAAATGTAAAAAAAAATAGCCTACTTGGCCATCTCTAATGTAAGCGTCTCCGACAAAACGAAACTTGACGCCTTCCACTGAATGTTTTGTGGAACAGTTTGTCGGCTATGCTACACGCGAGTACCATACACCACCTCAGGCAACACGTCAAATATGGCAGGACACATTCGTAGGCATCACAAAGAAATAGATTTGACTGGGAAAAAAACATTGACGCAGGCAACTCAAATGACAACCCAAATGACAGTTGTCAGGGCATAAAACCAATGTGTAAATTGTTAATAGCGTGGTAAATGTTCAACTGTTTATTCTAGAGTCTAGTTTTGATAAAAGTTATTTATTGAGAAACAAGTATTTTTCTTTACAAATCAAGACTCGATAGTCTAACAATGGCATAGCCATTAGTTAGACTATAGTGCTGGAAAAAAAAATTGTGCTGAAAAAAAATCGAAAATCAAATCGAATCGTGACCTTAAAATCGAAAGTCAAATCGAATCGCGGATTTGGAGAATCGTGACACCCCTACTACATAGGTGTGTGCACAACCCGAGTACATCCTCCTGTCTGCTACACACAGGGGCGCTCACAAGCATGCATACAAAATATCAAGATTACATTGTGAAATAAGGATTAATATTTTTCCCAAAAATAAAACATTTTCTCTCCCGGAATAGACCCTGCAAAGTTTAGTAGGCTTGTTTTCAAGGGTAACAAAGCACTAAAACAACTTATTTTAGATGAGAACTGATACATTTGGTTTTTCTAAATATTACTGATTGATCATGGTCCAAATTACTGCAGTCAGTGCAAAAAAGTGTAAACTTTAAGAATCTGGCTCAAAAGTGTAAAATGTTAGGTACTGCACGTTCAATCTGTGATTGGCCAGAAATTTCATCCAGCTGATGTATTCCTCCCAGTAACGAAATAGAAACCTGTACAGCTATGCCCACCGATAGTTTGGTGGCTACGCCCTGAAGTTTTGGAGCGAGGGCGGGCTACGCCGCAGCTAATAAAAGCGAATCTCAGTGCAGCGGTTGATATGCGTGGAGAGGAGTTGAGCTTACAGTTGAGCTTTTTTGATTATTCTAGTTATAGTAGCCTATTTATTTATTTATTTATTTTTTATAGTCCCTTGTTTTTTGATAGTTGTTTTTCAGTCTAGCTTAGCAAGTAGCTAGCTAGTTTATTTATTTATTTAAATTTACTTTATAAAAGCGAACACCGAACGTCATTTTCCAGGAAGTGTATGTCTAGTATTTAAATATTGCGCGGGGGAATGAAATCCGAACGGCGATCAGACCACAGGAGGTTGCATTGAACTGTCAAGTATGGATGCAACTCAATCTGACCTGCTGTGATCGGATGTTGGAATTCCAATTCCAGAAGTCGCATGAAGTGACTATTGTAACCGTAGCCATGGATCATTTGCAGCGATCAAGTGGTGTAAATGCGTCGCCTCCTCCTTCCAAATTGAACCACGATCGCCAGTCATAATATAGAGATAAAATAATATGATAATCATGAAATAAACACAAATGTTCAACTGTCAAATTAACTTTGTGAAGATGTTTGAAATTCCCACGGAATTATGACACAAGCAAAATGATTCTAAAGGTAGGTTTCAACAACCGATCCTGTACACACTGACGGCTAAAACGGTAAAATGAGTAGCCTACATGGCGTGGGTCACTATTTGCTGGTCACATCATTATAAGCTCAAACCGGGACTTGGCAGCAGCCTGAGCTAGCGTGTTTTGAGTGAGTGAGTGAGTGAGAGAGAGAAACAAAGCATCCGCTTTAATGTATGCTATTTAGTGTTATCATTAAGGCAAAATAATACTATTTATGTTATTAATCAATATGAGAATGCATGTAATAACTTCGGATGAAGCTTGAACTTCGCTAGCTGATAGTTGCTTATTAGAACTAGTTGAATTAGAACTCACTCTGAGGTGATGAGCTGCAAACACGCTTAACATACACACAGGTGAAACTGGTTCCAACTAAATTAGCAACACAAAAGACGGGTAGCTGGCCCAACTACAGCGAGTAAGCTACGGACTAACTGCAAACAATTCAAAATGCTACCGAGTGACTCCAATCTATTCAATTAACTAACAACAGCTGAAACCAATGAAAAAAGATACGCTTATCTGAGTCCGAGTGTAGCCTAGACGATCCACGACACAGCAATTATACACTCTGTTACCGAAGCATGACTTCAAAACCGAAGTACGTACCGAACCGTGACTTTTGTGTACCATTACACCCCTAATATTTATATATAAATATTTTCCCAAAATAAATCAGAGATACCCTTAATTAAAACATTTTACAGACATTCAAAAACTCCCCATCCTCTTAGGAGAGGACATGCTGTGACCTGGCAATATATACCTGCCTGCCATCATCTTAGGGACAGTGAGTGACAGAGATCATTATAAACCAATTAAAAATTTTTATATTTATTATATTCACTTTATAAAATCATATGTGTCATTCTCATCATCATTATTATCATTTCTATTGATAATTATTATTTTTAATTGTACTTTATTATTTTACATTATTGTAATTTCTAAATCCATAATCAAAGAAAAGTTCTTGTTTTCATGTATGGTTACTGTTCATTCGTTTCTAGTCTTTGCTGTTTTGTATTGTTCAGAGTTAGATGTATGTCTTCAACTGTTTTAATGCAGTATGCTTCGACAATACAAATTCAATGTCTTGTCATGCCAATAAAGCGAATTGAATTGAGACCATGGTCAGAGAAAATCTGTAATATGTCACCACAATGCTCGTGCGTCGTTGTGCGCGTCTGAGAAGAACACGTGATAAGCAATTTTCGGGGAGCCCTTTTCTCCTACGTGCTCAATATCGCCATCTAGTGTTCCGAAACTACATAGTATACCTTTAATTTCAGGGTTTTCATGTCCATATTGGGTGAACAGTATATCAGTTGTAGCCATTTTTATACATACCCCCCCATTTTAGTGGACCAAAAGTAATTGGACAAATGAACATAAATTGTAATAAAGTTATCATATTTAATATTTGGTTGCATATCCTTTGCATGTCATGACTTCCTGATTCTTGATATCTTATTTTCAGGTACTCTTACACGCAATACTATAATCTCTCTGCATTTGAATGGTTCTCTATGGGAATTGGGGGGTGAGACTAGATTAAGATGTAAATTACATGGGAATAGTATGGAACACATGGTTGGTTAAATGGCTGTGAGTCACCAAGGGCCTGAGGTATCAAACGAGCCTCAAACCATCACACTGCTGCTAGATATGCAGTAGATATGGATGGATCACTTTAAGGGTTGTTTCTCCTGACTCATTTTTCCGTAGAGTTCAATAGGAAAATAGGTGAATGGCCCTGGGCGAGTTGGAATCACAGTCAGGAGCTAAAGGAGTTGCGCCCTGTAGAGGACGTGGCGCCCTCCTTCCTATTACCGGCTTGACAGGGTTGTATAGTTGATTCTTTAGCGGTTGCTACACAGGAGGAATTGAATTAGAATAGGGGTTCAATTAAATCAGAAACAAATAATAAATATAGCTGCAAGCAGCGATACACGGGGTCCAAACAACTTTCTTTAGTAACTTTTAAGAGGACCTACGAATGAACAAATTAGTGGAAGTTCCATATTGATTTGTCAAACGGTCTAGCTGGAGATGTCTTTTAAAGGTTTTTCAATAAATTGAAAATGGCAGAAAGTACAAAAAGGTGGACAGTATGACTCCTAAGTACAAGGGTTTTCCATGAGGAGATACATCTAGGTAGGATGTAAGCATCTAGCACACATTGGTATCTGTGAAAAGCATAACGTGCACGTCCTTTTTGTCGCAAATGAAATTTTTTTTATAAAAAAGAATTCTTTGCAGAGGCGAACCTTGAACCTGGGCCTCCTCAGAGAAGCTAACCACAAGGCCATAACATAGCTCCATGTGTACTGTTGTTTTTTCTGGTTCTGTACTGTTACCTTCAGTCGTAGCACTACCGGACTAACAATTAATAAGTAAAATACAGGTGGAAATAAATGGCTGTTACCCTGTAAATACGAAACATCATCCTGTCACAACATCAGTCCATTGTCAAACTAATTCGCTTTCTTAGCCATCTACACATCTGACCTAGGCTACCTGTACATGAACATGACGTACAATATGTAGTCAATGTCAAGTTAAACTAAATGGCTGTTCGCTGAATTAGGCTATGGGAGACTTGACTATCTCGATCTGCTCAAATCGATGTCCTTCAGCAAATATTCAGTCTGACCGACCTGTAGTGCATGAACATGACAAAACACAATATGTAGCATTAATGAATGTCATGTGAAACTGAACGGCTGTTGGCTGAAATGCATTACCTATTCACAACTGTGTTTACTTGCTAGCTAGCTATCCAAATAACTTAGCTTAGACATAACGTTAATATAACCACAGAAGGGCTTGTATCACAAAGCAGGATTTAGTTACTATAGGCTAACAGGAACAACAACTAACTTAACAATAACGATTGTCAAATAGACATGGCCATGGCTTCTCAGGAATGTATTTAATTGGGGGCGGTAACAATGACGTAATGCATAATAGTGTTCTCTTCCATCTGAGGCAATGCCTAGATATTAACTCAAAAAATGTGTTTTAGTGTTTCCTACCCCATTAATGTGAATATAAGTTTTGTAGATGTGAAAAGCATAAGAAAGTGCAAGTTGTTTTGTCCAAAAGAAATGCAACCATTGGCACCTGGTGAGATTTTAACCCAGGTCTCCCACATCGAAGGGAATTGCTCTAACCACAAAGCCATTGCAGATGTTGTACACATCAACAGTTATTTGAGGGTATGGAGCATTTTTGATTTTATTTGTGTCACTCATTTAAGTACTAGTGAAACAGTGAATAGTTAATATAGTTAAATTTCTTTGCCTTTGCAGTTTGCAATAATGTAAAAAGAACATTATTAAGTGTGAAAAGCATAACAAACTGCGCATTGTTTTCATTGAAGGGAAGGGTGGCCTTCGGTGGGCCTACCTGGTGGGGATCGAACCCGGGACTGCCACATCCCAAGCCATTGCTCTTACCACTAAGCCATAGCGGATACCCTTTAGAGTTTGGCTCATAAGGTCAGTGCAAGTATAGAAACCGAATTTCATTAATATCCATTGAAGAATTGAAGACTTATTAGCATTTTTGTGACTATCCACGCCCACAACAGTTTTTATTGGCTTACTGCAGTCAGGACATTTGGAATATCAGGAAAATCGCTTTGTCAATTTTGAGAGGACCATCCCCTGAACAAAAGGGTTGAGTTGCATGTTGATATGTCAAATTGTCTCGGAGGAGTTCGATTTTAAACGTATTTCACAAAATGGAAATTTGCAAAAAATCCACTATGCGGACCTCATCGGTCCTAATGGCAAAGTTCTTTGCCATGCACCAATGAACATGAGGCAAAACATTTTGATGATAGGTCAAACGGTTCAAAAGTTATAGCCCAAAAGATTATATAATTTCACTTTGTATCTATAGCGCCACCATCAGGTCAGTTTGGTTGGAATTCGCTGTACATGTGTCCCATCGCAGTGTCTACATGTCTGCAAAGTTATCATGTGGTTTTGCTGCAATTGTAACAAATGTGGGAATAATAATTATAATAAATATAGCTGCGATACACAGGGTCCAAGCAAAAGGTTGTAATTTTGTTGTAATCATGTTACATTGGTTTCCTTTTACAATTGAGTCTCGGAAGGTATATGTGAGACACATGTAGCTGCATGACATGAGTGTCTAAACATGAATATGTATAAAAGGTCAAACTGTTTTCAGACCACCACCTTCAGTTATTCTGGGTAAACTGAATAATTTGAGAAGACCTTCATGAAATGTGCAATTTCTTTGTTCTTTCCTGGAGATAGAAGATACTGAAAAGTTTCCACAGTACAACAATGAGACTACATACAACAATTCAACAGCCAGATTCTTTCTCTCAATGTAGTCATCACCAAAGCTACATACACTGCCTGGCCAAAAAAAAAAGTCGCAGTTGCACCAGTCATGCATAGTGCCTACTGTACAAGCCTCTGGAGGCAGTGTTATGATCTGGGGTTGCTTCAATTGGTCAGGTCTAGGCTCAGCAACGTTATGCAGCAATACAATGAAGTTAGCTGAGTACCTGAATGTACTGATTGACCAGGTTATACCATCAATGGGCATATTCCAGGACGACAATGCCAAGATTCATCGGGCTCAAATTGTGAAAGAGTGGTTCAGGGAGCATGAGGAATCATTTTCACACATGAATTGGCCACCAGAGTCCTGACCTTAACCCCATTGAAAGTCTTTGGGATGTGCTGGAGAAGACTTCACGGAGTGGTTTGACTCTCCCGTCGTCAATACAAGATCTCGGCCAAAAATTAATGCAAGTCTGGACGGAAATAAATGTTGTGACGTTGCATAAGGTTGTCGAAACAATGCCACGACGAATGCGCGCCATAATCAAAGCTAAAGGCGGTCCAACAAAATATTACAGTGTGCGACTTTTTTTTGGGCCGGGCAGTGTAGGTCTCACTCATGTGGTTAGGCCAAAACTGGGGACAAAGGAAAATGGATAATAGCATTTCCAAAATGGTGGCCAATCCAAGATAATAATAAAACCAGCAATAACAACAGGGTTCCAGCACTACGTGCTTGGACCCCTAATAAAACCAGCAATAACAATAGGGTTCCAGCACTACGTGTTTGGACCCCTAAAAATAAAAAAACTCCTAAGCTATGCCTGGGATGTTTGATCAGTCTTACTGAAGTCTGCGGTGAGTTGATTATAGCTGACTTTCTCTTAAGTATGTTTGGTAATGGCTTGGCTATAGCCAGTAAACCACTAAAAATAAACTACAGTATTTGCAACCAGATTATTACAGGAAAACAGCACAGCTAGTTGCAAGGGAGTACAAAAAAGTCTATATTTTTCATGCTGAAGTGAGATATTAAAGCACAGCATCTGCAGTTGAAGTTATATCTGGATGGCTGGATGTCTTTTTACCCATCACAATCACATCTGACTGAAGACAATTCCTCCAAACGTTTTTTAAACATTATTATAACATTTTTTGTGTGTGATTTAATACTAAAATCTAATTATGACTTTATTTGAAGAAAACAAGAGGACACTTAATAAGCAAATTATCATGATAATAAAATGTGTGGATGAGAGCCAGTATGAATATATTAAGGAAACATATTTGGCTGCTGAAATATGATTCCATTAAATAACAAGATAAAAATTTTTAAACTAAATAAAATATTCAAAGATACAATTATTTTGCTCTTTGAGCCATTGACTGATACTGATCTATAGAAGACAAATGACAAATGAGTGATCATATAGTACATGTTAAGTGCATTCTGCCTCTATTCATTGTGGAATGCTTAAATAGTCATTTCTTTCAGCCAGCATGACAATTATAAAGTACAAATGGATCACTGCCTCTTTAAAAAGGGCCCTGGTTTTTAGAAGCAATAGATCATATCTAAAAGAGTGTTTGCTCTCCATGCAGATGCCATCATTACTAACTACTTTCCTTGTTTCCTTGAAAGCTAAATTATTTTGGCATGCATCATTGAACATTTAGCTGCCTCAATAGCAGATGGTTTCCCTTTGTCCATCTGTTTGCAGAGATCTCTTCAACAAGCCCCCTTCTTCACCTTCACCAAAATATTTTGGAAAGGTTTGATTATTCATTGCATCCCTGTAGGTTTCTTTGGGGACCCCAGGGTGGTTTTCAAACTGGCTTTTGGTTCTGAGCACTGGCAATCAGAGCAGGTTCTTTATGCTGACCCATTCTGGAGAGCCAGACACCACACTTGGAGCCCTCGTGGCCATGGTGCCAGCACCATGATACTACTCAACTCAGACATTAATTGATCCTGTATCCAAACTATGAGTGGAAACAACAAACTCCATGTTTTATCTTTATTAGTACACGATTCAAGACAACTCTGTTGAATATGCAGTTCCTAAGTGCCACTATTGTTGCATAGCTAGTCCAATTAACAAGCAACCCCCACCCAGTCTCACCTGTAACTATACTGACCCATGTGTGACACAGTGGACAACAGCATCTATCTGTGAGTTCATAAAAATATTTTTTCACAACCGAAATTTGTTTAGCAACAAGATAAAGCCAACAATAGCCCGAACGTATGCCAAAACAGATGTGAAAAACCCTGCTCACTCAATAGCAAAGTAAACAAGTGAAATTCTTGTATAATTATACCACATCATTCTACAATCAGTATCTGCTACTCAATGTGAAATAAATATACAGTCATACCATTGGTTTTACACATAGAGATGTCCTTTTCGAGAGTCAAGTCAAGAGTGGTCATTTATTGTCTTGGACAATCTCTTTGAGAAATACACACCACTTTATAATGCCATTACACTATCTGAAACGTCTACGCATAAAACTTCGCCTGCTGTTCAAGCCTGTCACATTCCAGTTCATTCTGATTTGGTTGACAACTTTTATCCAATAGAGGACATTATAACCTGCGCAACGGTGTTTTCAATGTCTTATTGGATGCTTTGAACTACAAATTACAGCCGAGCATAACAGCATTTTTAGTTTTATTAGTTTAGTTTTACGCAAACAACTACAAATATGTAAGTATTACTGCTTGTAATATTACAGATATGTACGTTTTTCCACTCCACCACTGTCTTGTGCCATTGTTATTTCTGCATTTTGAGTGCATTTCACATACTGTAGTGTAAGCATTAATACAGTTGAAGTCGGAGGTTTACATACACTTAGGTTGAAGTCATTAAAACTCATTTTTAACCACTCCACAGATTTCATGTTAGCAAACTATAGTATTGGCAATTCAGTTAGGACATCTACTTCGTGCATGACACAAGTAATTTTTCAAACAATTGTTTACAGACAGATTATTTCACTTTTAATTCACTATATTACAATTCCAGTGGGTCAGAAGTTTACATACACTAAGTAGACTGTGCCTTTAAATTTTTAATATTTGGTCGCATATCCTTTGCATGCCATGACTTCCTGATGTCTGTGACCCAACAACATCAAAAGACTCTTGATATCTTATTTTCTGGTACTCTTACAAGCGATACTAGAACTGTCATGGTTTATGACCCTTTTTCCCTTGCGGTCGTGTTCCTCGGTCACCACACGTGGGCGCTGCTCCGTTGGTGGAGTTTTGGCTCCGTCCCTTCTTTTCACGGAGTAAGTAATTAGCGTTCACAGCTGGGATGTAATGCCGGTGAGCTATTTAAGCCCATGTTCCTTTTGTTCTGGGCTTCGATATTAATTGTTCATTGTGATTGTTTGATTGTTTGTTCTGTGGTGTATTTTCTGGTATTAGTTGTGCTGTTTTGTGTGCGGTTTATTTTGCCCTTTTAAAGTTTTAATCGTATGATTAGATCTAGGTTTTTAAGGAGACCGGTTTGCTCCGTTGTGCTTTTATTGGAGTTTTGCGGTACTGGCCTTTGTGCTTTGAGCTTTCAGGTTCAATTCCTGTTTTGTGTGCTCATTTCAGTCTCCGCTTTCTGGTCTGTCCTCTGGTTGTCGTTTTGCCTAGATCTATTGCCTTTAACTAAGAGACAGGGCGTTTGTATCATACTGACTTTAGGGTTTTAATTATTCTTTGAGGCAGGGTGGTTATTTTCTATTAAGTTTGCGTTGGTCTTTTGTTACAGCTGTTCCTGTTCGTCCTTTTCACCTGCGGGACGATTTTGTTCGGAACTGTAGTTCTGTTCGTTCCCCGGGTGTGTCCCTCCTTATATGGAGCTTGGACGATGCTATGGACATGTTTGTGTTTGATTGCGCGTTTATGAAAGTAACCATGGAACGTTATCTCTGTTCCTCCGCCTCGTTACATTTTCCTTTACTGAGAGGCTAGGGTGTGTGTTTTCAATTAAGCTTGCGTTAGTCATGTTTGCTAGTAAAGTTATGGGACGACGGTGCTCCGTCGGCACGCCTGTAAAATGTTTCTCTCTCCTAGGAGATCGGGCGTTTACCCCTTTACGTTTTCTAGATCAATGCGGGACTTGCCTATGTGGATGTAGTTATTCGGACTCTTCCCCCCTGGCGTACTTGCCTATGTGGAAGTAGCTATTAGGACTCGTCCCCCCTGGCGTATTTGCCTATGTAGATGTAGTTATTAGGACTCATCTCCCCTGGCTCTTTTCTGTTTCTGCTTCCTGGTCGTTGCATTTGACTGCGAGCCTATCAAACTAGCCATTGAATGTTATATCTGTTCCTTCGCCTCGTTATATTCCTCTTTACCAAGAGGCACGGCTTTTATTCTCTATCAAACTCGTGTTGGTCTTTTAGCCGGTGATGTCCGGTGCAGCTGTCCTATTCGTCCTTTTCACCTGCGGGACGATTTTGTTCGGAACTGTAGTTCTGTTCGTTCTCCGGGTGTGTCCCTCCTTATATGGAGCTTGGACGATGCTATGGACATGATTGTGTTTGACTGCGAGCCCTCGATAGTAGCCTTGGAACTTTAGATCCCCGTTCCTTTCGCCTCTTGGTATTCTAATTCCTATTCGTTTTCAGTGTTTGTTGGTTGTGTGTGTTTTATGTGTACCTTTTATGCTACTTGCCTGTTCTTATTTGTCTCGTTGCCGAGACAGGGCGTTTGTTGTTTCTGGCTCTTTCTTCTGTCACTTTGCTCGTAGAAGTATGGGAACCTTGTGCTCTGTTCCATTTGCCTTATTTGGTTTTCTTGCTGAAAACTTGGCGTTTGCGCTTCTACTCTTTAGTGTGTGACAGTGAGCCGGTTTGTAGCTTTGGTACGTGTGGTCTTGTCTTGTCTCCTCCCTTAACTGCGGGGTTTCCCGTCTTAGTGGCCTTAGGGCTTAAAGAATCCCCTTGCTGCGTTTGGCTCCTCCCACCTCACATGTCACGTCCCATTACAAGAACGTCTCTGCATTTGAATGGATCTCAATGGGAATTGGGGGGTGGGACTAGATTTAGCTGTAAATTATGCTGGAACAGTATGGAATACATGATTGGTAAAATGGCTGTAAGTCATCAAGCATCAAACCATCACTCTGCTGCCAGATATGAAGTAGATATGGATGGATCACTTTAAGGGTTGTTTCTCCTGATGGAATATTACTTTACTTGACTTTATTGTAATCTTATCGTACATAATATAGACTATGGCATATAAGTATCTCCACTTAGATAATGGAAAATACTCATTCAAATTTGAACTGTGCTAGATGAATGTAAAATTTTCCTTGGAGTGATTATGAATAGAAACTTTTTGGAAAAAAAAAAACTATGGAGAAATGTCATCCCAGGGCATGCAGCAAAATTACATACTGCTGAGTGCAGAAGTGACATTTTATTGAGGTACAAGAGTGAATGATTAGGCTACATATATGTAATTGCTTTATCATGGACAAAAATATTTATAGTAATTCCCAATTGAAAATGATGCTAAAGTTAGTTTTATGAGGCAAAACAGTTGATTTGTAGTTAAATATATGATTATTTTATGATTTACAGCAGTGCACGATTTAGCCATTTTGAAAGATTTGGACACACTAATGGAAAATGGGGTACACTACTTACATTTTACATCCTAGATCTTTAGTAGTTCTGCATATTCCACAAGGATTGTATGATCCAGGAATTATATAGTTTTATTTGTTTTACATTTGTAGCTCCCAGTATGTCACTGCAAACTAAATAAAAACAAGTTTGCTTAGCATTTTTGCCAAGATCTATTTTGCATTTGTGGAACTTTATTTTGACCTATATTCTGAAAATAAACAAATCTAAGTTAGTATTGTAAATGGAACAACTGTCTTGCTTTATGTAAGCCATTTTCCAAGTTTCTGTGATGCTCACACCTTGAGTTATAAAAGCCTTAGATAGAACAGCCCCTAAATAGGTGAGAATTGACCAAATTTGGCACGTGTGCGAAGGGGTTAAAAAATAAAAACACAGCTAACAATATGGCACAAGTCATTTATCTATTTCTGAAGGTTAAGAGCATTGCAGTCAGGGGAATGACAACAGCTGCATCCACTTAATAATCTGTGAAATGACAGTATAAGGATAAAAATAACAATCATGACAATTTACTTTGCAATCTTTCTGGAAATTGTTTTTAAAAATATATTGTATAGACTCCCTAAAAAGCCTTATACATGATCTAGATCTATTTTCCATGTTGAAAACCAGATTATGATAAGTGTACTATATGATGCATTGGCAATTTACAAAATACAGCTTTTACACTACCTTGTTGTTTGCCAATAAAATGGATAGATGGTGATATAGATATGTCAGGCCTTCACAGTCCAAAGAACTTAAGTGAGCTTTCAACAATAAATACATTTCCAAACAATAAAAGGAAATCTAAAATGGGTAAGATACTGCAACCTTGGCAAGGTAACCACTGGACTATATATGCTAAAACAACTCTAATAAACTCTTAGTAACAGCACAGTTTATATATTTATTTAAACTCTCTACCCAGTCCTGGTGACTCTTTTCTGAACTATATCGGAAAATATTTAATTTCATCTGGAATGGAAAACCAGATAAAATTAAACAAACATACCTATACATTGAATATTAATTTGGAGGTGTACAACTATTGAATATTAAAATATTAAACCTCCTGAAATCAATTTTCTTCAAATCCTGATTGGTTTTGTCATAGCATACTTAAACAAAGGATTTTGTTATAGTTGGCCTCATTGCCTTTTTACAGCTTAATACTATCAACTATGAATGGTTTAAGAAACAAATGTATTTTAAACTGGCTCAATTTTTAATCGAATCCATACAAAGCTGGTTACAATTCCAATACCATCCCCCAGAAAAAAAATTATCAAATATCTCAACAGATTATATAGTGAAGTACAAGCATAGTAATAGATACTAAACCAATATTTATGAGACAAATGTTTGAAAAAACATTATTTTTGTAAATTATATTTTAAAAGTCATGCCATATAAACAATTGAACAAAGTGTATGGACATGTTGGTTCAATGCAGAGCAATAATCAAGTGCTTGCATCCCTGCCACATACATTGAAAAGGGAATGTGTTAAGGCATCTAGCAAATTAATGGTCTGCAGACCAAACATAAAAAACAATAAATGGACTAAAAATAAACAAAGAAATGTTTTGTTTTCACTTAAAAACGAATGCTGTATTTGATAGACGATATAAAATTAAATATAAATGGGAACAGCATTTGATATATGAAATTGTATATAAAACAACTATTGATTCCGTTATGCAAGCTTTTCAGTTAAAACTATTGTACACAGTTTTAGCTACAAAACAAGTGTTAAACATATGGGGTATTGAACAATCTCCATTGTTTAGGCTTTGGTACTACCCCATAGTGGCACTTTTTTCGATTCAAATTCAAGCATGGATTAAAAAATTGCAATATTGAGGCAGAAATAGACCTACTGATTGTTCTCATAGGGGATATACGAAATATTAATAAAATGGTTGGGAACATGATCTCCCAACCAAACTTGGCGTTTGCGCTTCTACTCTTTAGTGTGTGACAGTGAGCCGGTTTGTAGCTTTGGTACGTGTGGTCTTGTCTTGTCTCCTCCCTTAACTGCGGGGTTTCCCGCCTTAGTGGCCTTAGGGCTTAAAGAATCCCCTTGCTGCGTTTGGCTCCTCCCACCTCACACGTCACGTCCCATTACAAGAACGTCTCTGCATTTGAATGGATCTCAATGGGAATTGGGGGGTGGGACTAGATTTAGCTGTAAATTATGCTGGAACAGTATGGAATACATGATTGGTAAAATGGCTGTAAGTCATCAAGCATCAAACCATCACTCTGCTGCCAGATATGAAGTAGATATGGATGGATCACTTTAAGGGTTGTTTCTCCTGATGGAATATTACTTTATTGTAATCTTATCGTACATAATATAGACTATGGCATATAAGTATCTCCACTTAGATAATGGAAAATACTCAAATTTGGCTTTGGTACTACCCCATAGTGGCACTTTTTTCGATTCAAATTCAAGCATGGATTAAAAAATTGCAATATTGAGGCAGAAATAGACCTACTGATTGTTCTCATAGGGGATATACGAAATATTAATAAAATGGTTGGGAACATGATCATTCTACTTGGCAAGATATAATATCTTCAGCTTCGCACCCAATGAGTTCCACTGAATGTGAGGAATTTCACAAAGTTGTGCAATTTGTCCTCAGTCAGTCTGAACGATTCTCATTTTTATGTTCAGTGTCTATGTGCTAGGCCCCAGAGGTGTTCTAAATTGATTGGCCAATCTCAAGAATACAGGATACTTTCTCTGAGTCTGTGAAGTGAGTAGTTTCACATTGTCCTCTAATGCAGAGTAAGGCTTTGCAGTAAGATTTTACCATTTACGGTTTTTACATTGTTCACATTTTGACTTGCACATTTTGAGTTCAGTCTGATATCTTGTTAGCCCAACTTGCTTTTTTTTCATTTGCTAGAAGCAGCCAGGAGTTCCTTTAATAAAAAAAGGTTATCATCAAAATGTGTCTGTCATGATCAAAATTAGAGCCCGGCTGATATATCGGAAGACCGATATATCGGGCAGATATTTGCATTTCTGGACCATATCTATCGGTAGTCAAGGATAACGTGGCCAATATGTAGGACCGATATATATGGGCCATTCTACAGAAGTCGTGCAAATTGAGGGTTGGAGAAAAGTGTCAATTTGTATTCTTTTTGCAAAATTATTTTATAATATATGTGTTACACTTTATCTGAGATACATAAATATACTAGATGTACAGTGCAATCACATGTCATTTTTTCAGAATAAGGATGAATTCACTGACTGCTCCTAAATATGTCACAACCGAAACATGGTGTAAACCCTGCTTTTGAAATAAAATTACATACCCAATTGATAAGTTTAATTCACCCCTTTGAAAATGACATTTTTGAAAATAAATCTTGACTGCTGTTGAATTTGAATCAATTACCCTGAATTTTTAAATCAAATAAAACATTGGATTAATTAAATGTATTGAAAACTCCGTCCAAATGTTCTCTATAAAATGGACAGATTTGATCACATGAATTTGATAGATTCTTATTTATGAGATTATATATACCCTCACCAGCACAATATCTTGGATATCTTTTGATTGATTATTCATATTATTCAAAATTTTAACAAAACAGCAGGTGTTTTCGGTTGTGACCACATTGTTGCGGTTGTGACATCTCTTACTGAAACCTGAATTCCAAAGGTGGGACAGTACGTAAAATGCAAATAAAAGCAGAAAGCAGTGATTTGTAAATTCTCTTGTCTATATATTTAAATGAAAACGATATTCAAAAGATATTTAATGTTTTACCTTAGCAACTTCATTGATTTTTGTAAATATACGCTAATTCCGAATTTGATGCCTGCAACACGTTCCAAAAAAGTTGGGACAGGGGTATAAAAAAGATTGGGAAGGTTGTGGAATGTTCAAAAAACACCTGTTTGGAACATTCCACAGGTAAATAGGTGAATAGGTGACAGGTCATGCTATCATGACTGGGTATAAAAGGAGCATCCACGAAGGCTCTGGCATTTACGAGCAAGGATGGGTTCGCCACTTTGCGAAAAACTGCATGAGCGAATAGTCCAACAGTTTAAGAACAACGTTTCTCAACACACGATTGCAAGGAATTTAGGGATTTCACCATCTACAGTCCATAATATTCGTAAAAGATTCAGAGAATCTGGAGAAAACGGGCAAGGCCGTAAACCAATATTGAATGCCCGTGACCTTCGATCCTTCAGACAGCACTACATTAAAAACAGCATGCTTCTGTAATGAATATAACCACATGGGCTCGGGAATACTTCAGAAAACCATTGTCAGTAAACACAATTTGTCGCTGCATCTACAAATGCAAGTTAAGACTCTACTACCCAAAGCGTAAGCCATATATCAACAACATCCAGAAACGCCGCCGACTTCTCTGGGCTCATCTGAGATGGACTGACGCAAAGTGGAAACGTGTGCTGTGGTCTGACGAGTCCACCTTTCAAATTGTTTTTGGAAATAATGGACGTCGTGTTCTCCCGGCCAAAGAGGAAAAGGACCATCTCGATTGTTACCAACACAAGGTTCAAAAGCCAGCGTCTGTCATGGTATGGGGGTGTGTTAGTGCCATGGCATGGGTAACTTGCACATCTGTGAAAGCACCATTAACGCTGAAGGGTACATATGCATTTTGGAGCAACATTTGCTGCGATCTAGACAATTGCTTTTTCAGGGACATCCCTGCTTATTTCAGCAAGACAATGCCAATTTTTGGGAGGTGTTGCAGGCATGAAATGTAGAATGAGCTGAATAAAGAATGAAATGTAGAATAAAGTTGATTAGTTAAAACATGAAATATCTTGTCTTTGTACTGTTTTCAATTGAATACTAAAAGGACTCGCAAATCATTGCTCTGTTTTTATTTGCATTTTATACACTGTCCCAACTTCTTTCTAATTGAGGTTTGTACATGTGCATTGATTGTCTCACTATTTATTGTCTTTAATAAGAATTTACGGACAAGTGTCACCAACCAAAACAGGCCTGTCAAAACAATACCATTTGTTTCGGTAGTGACTGTTTCAGTTGTGACAATTTTGGCTCATTTCGGCCACAAAACAACTTTAAGGGTTGTTTCTCCTGACTTTTTTCCCCATAGAGTTCTATAGGAAAATGAGTCCGGAGAAATAACCCTTGCAGTGATCCATCCACATCTACTCCATATCTGGCAAAAGAGTGATGGTTTGGGGCTCGTTTGATAGCTCAGACCCTTGATAACTTACAGCCATTCAGCCAGCCATGTGTTCCATACTGTACCAGTGTAATTTACAGCTGAATCTCACCCCCCAATTTCCATAGAGATCCATTCAAATGCAGAGAGGTTATAGTATCGCTTGTAACAGTACCTGAAAATAAGATATCGACAGTTTTTTGATGTTGATGGTCACAGACTTCAGGAAGTAACAGCATGTAAAGGATATGCGACCAAATATGAAATATGATACTTTAAAATACGTTAAAGCAAAGGGTATGAATACTTATGTAAATGAGAAATTTTATTTTTTTATTTTTAATAAATTTGCAAAAATCTTAAAACTTAAACTTTTTTCACATTGTCATTATGGGGTGTTGTGTGTAGAATTTTGAGGGAAAAAATGAATTTAATCAATTTTGGAATAAGGCTGTAACAGAACAAAATGTGGAAAAAGTGAAGCGCTGTGAATACTTTCCGGATGCACTGTATACAGTGCCCTCCGCTATTATTGGCACCCCTCTAATTCACCAGAGAAAAATCCAACCTTTAATTGACATTAATTTATTATGAGAAAAAAAAATCCCTCATCAAGAAATTATTATTTTTAACAAAACCACGTGTGCCACAATTATTGGCACCCCTGCATTTATATGTAGAATAAAGTGGTCGCATATCCTTTGCATGCCATGACTTCCTGATGTCTGTGACCCAACAACATCAAAAGACTCTTGGGGCCCCATCTTACACCCGGCGCTAAACCAAACGCAAGTGTCTTTGCTATGTTACACCCGACGCTGGGCTCATTATAACGCATACACTCATGTCGTTTAAATACCATGTATTCTTGTGCCGATTATAAGTGAACTGGACGTGTTGGTCGTAGCCCTATAAACTTTGCCCCTAGTGTTTGAGACGTATCCGTCTCAATTACAGTATTTATGTTAGTCTGAAATTATAAACTACAGCTTTAAGAAAACCCCGTAAATTTTGACGCAGTATTTTTGAACAGGGTAGCCGCTTGCGAAAACCTCAGCTTCTCCAGTTACACTGCAGTTCTATAAAATAGGAGGGTGTTATCAATAGCCCAAAGCACTTACGACCCTCCTCTCGCCACAGACTGTAAAATGCATAAAATGCACCGTTTATACACGCTAAGAAAATCATGTTCACGTATAGAAACAATATATTTTTTAAAATGTTGTACAAATGATTTTCCCGTTTTCCCTTGCTTACTGTACTATATACAGTACCTGATGCACTTTCGGTTTAGAAGACACCTACTTTTTTCTCCAAAATCTCTCGTATAAATATGTTTAGGAAACCAAGTACTTACCAGTATATTCAGCTACAGCTGTTTTCTGATTAACCCTAAAGAGTTTATCTTGTTACATTTCGCCAAAGTCCTGTACAGTAAACATTTCTACAGCAACCACCCGTCGCACTTAGGGCTGAAATATGTTGCTGTTCTTGTGGAAATGCACACACGCTTTTGTATGTTTTTTTTTAAACATACGGGTGCAATCCATGTGCTGAATGTTCTGCACATGGATTGGCCTGCATATTCACCCGACTTGTCACCCATTGAGCATGCGTGGGATGAACTAGGGCGGCGAGTTCGATCACATCACGTCCCTGTCATCAACCTTCAGCAACTGGCTCAGCGATTAGTAGCAGAATGGCTAGCGATCCCTCAACGTTATTTCCAATGCCTGATCAACAGCATGCGCCAACGTTGTCAAGAATGTCTGAATGCTAACGGTGGCTACACCAGTTACTGAAGCTTCTGCGACTTGTGTGAACATCATTTTGGGGGGTGCATGACTTTTTTGATCAGGGTAATAAACTAGTGTCTAATCAAAAGTTTTTTGTTTTGTGTTTTCTGTTCTTGAGCCATCAAAGAATTATGTTGTCATTAGTCGTCACCATTTTAGCTCGTTAGCCTATATTTATATGCACAAATATTTTTGACCGTTAACTTCTTTTGAGTAGTATATATACTGTATGTGACTATTCTGAAATAAATGTATTATGTTGCAAATTTCTGAATGATACAGCTTCCTCTTCAATTCGAACTTTAAACCATGGATGTGCAAGGAATATTTTTTAAGATATTGACATTTAAATAAACTAGTAGAAACCAGGTGGAAATTGCCTTTGGACGGCCAAAGTAAATAGGGTTAAGATGAGGAGTGACCAGGATAATTTTTGATGTATTGCTATCTTGAGCCAGCAGAAAGCACTTGCGCTAAAACCACCACAAACCTGGTCTAAAATCATGTCGCAGTTGTTTACATGTTATTTTAATGGCGCATATAAGTACGCCTACATAGGCGTGTTCACAACGCGTGTACACCCTTCTTTCTGTTACACACAGGGGTGCGCACAAGCATGACTAAAAATATGAAGATTACAATGTGAAATATTATTGTGTAGGCTATATCAAAAAATGCATAATAATAAAAGGGTCCATAGGTCAAATACCACATACCTGTTCCTCAGCGAAAGGAAATGCCGCATTAAATTGCTTTCAGCCCACTCCATCAACATCCAGGCGATGTGCGATCCCCTATGGAAAAATAATACACTGCAGTATATTGTAAATATATCAAAATTATCTTCACAATATATTTAAAATATACTGCAGTATATTACATTTCCATAAGTGATGGTACGTGTATGGTTACATGTATAGACTATTCGCAATTATCCTGGATCACGCTATGACTTAGCCTATATTTGCCAATAATTCCTGCAATCTTCTGGGGGGACAATCTTCTGTTACGGGACAATGGCGATCCATTAAAAATGGCTTTCTATTTGCTAATAATGTATCAAGCCTAATGCGGAGATAAATGTCACCATGTTAACTGAATTTGAACCGCATTCTTCGTCCTTCATATTTTTAAAATGACAGTGATAAGGTTTTCATACTCTCAACTTATTAAAACCCTGCTGATTTCACCTGTTATTCCATAACTGAACAAAACAATTTTAAAGAGAACTAAGCGTTTAATTAGAAACTAAAAAAATTTGCAGCACGTTACACAATTAATTCACAATTCATTTTAATGCCATTCTCTGCATGTGCGCTTTGTTTCCCCTGCTGTAAATCACACTTTTCATGGTCTTTCTGGGAAAGTGGATTGTTTAAAAGCATTAGCCTATGCTACGAGTAAAATAGGTTGGTCACTTTCCATAAGCAGGACATTATAAAACAAGGGAAAATATGCGTGAACCTATGGGTTGCCAACCTGACAGCTTTATTGTATTTAGTGTCATCATTAAGGCAAAATAACGTTATTTATGTTATTAATCAAAATTAGAATGCAGGTAGGCCAAATTAACTTCGGATGAAGCTTGAACATTGCTTCATTGCATAATCAAATGAAATTCGTTAAACAAGCAGGCTAATTTGCCGTTTTCTAAGGTAAGACAGAAGCCATTGGTAGCTTATTCTCAGCTGTTGCAGGTGCTTTTAACGAAATTGAACCGCATATATTTTGTAAACAGCACAGTCAGGAATTACCGGGAACTCATAATGTTTAGTCTGAATAATATTGATCGGCAACTATTGATCCATATTGCCTATTCCTTGATCGCACTAAACACACACGAGCATGTTTGTTTTGCCATCATATAAGCAATCCGCCAAGGTGGAAAAGCAGGCTCTTAAAGGGAATGGGATATGACATTTTCTTTAGTTTATTGCACGTCATGCCCAAGACACACCTATAATTAATGAAGAGACTACGTTGCGCCGTGCTTAGTGCCCAAAGAACACACTGTTAAAATAGCAAAACTGGACTTGGACACGCCCTGAATGCACTTAACGCCATGCGCTTAGACGAAGTGCTAAGATCGCCAAGATAGAGCCCTTTGATATCTTATTTCCTGGTACTCTTACAAGCGATACTATAACATCATGAATGGATCTCTATGGGAATTGGGGGGTGGGACTAGATTTAGCTGTAAATTACACTAGAACAGTATGGAAACACATGGTTGTCTAAATGGCTCTAAGTCATCAAGGGTCTAACATATCAAACAAGCCTTAAATCATCACGCTGCTTCCAGAAATACAGTAGATATGGAAGGATAACTGGAAAGTTTTTTTCTCCTGACTTATTTTTCCATAGAGTTCAATAGGAAAATTTGTCTTGAGAAACAACCCTTAAAGTGATCCATCCATATCTACTGCATATCTGGCAGCAGAGTGATGGTTTGAGGCTCGTTTGATACCTCAGACCCTTGATGACTTACAGCCATTTTACCAATCATGTATTCCATACTGTTCCAGCATAATTTACAGCTAAATCTAGTCCCACCCCCCAATTCCCATAGAGATCCATTCAAATGCGTTATAATATCGCTTGTAAGAGTACCAAAAAATAAGATATCAAGAGTCTTTTGATGTTGTTGGGTCACAGACATCAGGACGTCATGGCAGAGGATATGCGACCAGATATAAAAAATTATTACTTCATTCTATATATAAATACAGGGGTGCCAATAATTGTTGCACACATGTTTTTGTTAAAAATAATTATTTCTTGATGAGGGATTAATGTCAATTAAAGGTTGGATTTTTCTCATTTTTTCAGTGTGAGATTAAGCTAATTGACCAAACGGTGAATTTTTTATAACCCTTTTTACTCATCTTTACCAGGGGTGCCAATAATAGTGGAGGGCACTGTATATATTAATAACAAAAAACTATGTTTTAAGTGTTAAGTTTGGCTTGGTCAAAAGCCGCAAAAGACACGAAATTCAAATGAGCACCACCAAGCCAAACTTCAGCTCTCTACACTATCAGGGATTTCCAGTACTCCGTTTTTTATATCTGACTGCTATACAGTTCTGTAGCTATGTTGGTCTACTATATTTCAAACAACATGTACTCATCACTGGGCTGATTGGTTCAAACCTTCTCTCAAAGAGCCTAATTCATAGTATGTGCTGCCACCCATGATAGTGACCTGTACAAAAAGACTTAGTATTTCCCTACTGCAGTTTTGTGTAGGCTATTTCTCTATTCCTCTTATGCCTCATACCAATATTGATAGCTAACGTGATAATATTGGTAGCTTTTGAAAGGTGGATCTAAATATTTGTCTGTTTACATTTCAAATCCTTTTTAGAAGTATTCTAAAGCTATATGAGTAGATGTATAATTGCATGCTGTGGCATTAGGCTACTAAATGTATACTTTCACCTATTGTTTTCATTTTTACCCTCTGAACTCCAATTAGGCCTACTGAAATTATGACTGAAATCTTATCAACTACTACTCTGTATGTCAACAGTGTATGTTCTCATATATTTCATACTTCTTAGGTGTACATAAGTGATTTCACGGGTGGAGGTGTACATAAGTGATTTCATGGATAGTGGTGTAAGCCTAGGCCACATGTCCAGTATAGGCTACTCCTTGGATGGATGATTCCATTTCTAATCAACAAATTAAGAATCTATGTTGGTTTAAGTCAAAAGGGAAATACCACTGTATTTATACACTCCAGCAACAAGTGATAACCTGTCATGGTTTTTGGCAGCCTCGTTTTATTTCGGCGGTCGTTCTTTCTTTTAGCGGCGCCAGGGCAATCGGATTTTCCGTCTTCCGTTCCGGTATTTTCATCTCGCACTGCAATTATCCTTCCCACCTGTTTTTGGTTTCCTGCCAGCTATATATAGCTCTGGGTTTCCGATTTCTGGTGCTTCAATATTGTCTTGCCTTTGACACGTAGCCAGTAAGGTATAGGTATACGGAAACTGCTTTCCTTGCTGTTACTAATAAGCAAAGCAGGAAATGTCCGGTTAGAGTTAGGGTTTGATCTTTTGATCTTTTGATTTCCCTTTTGCTACTCTGTTTACTATTCCTCCTCCTTTTCTTTTCTTTCAGAGGCATTCCTATATTTTATGCTTTCTACTTTCTATGAACCTGTTTATTTTTACTTGCTGAGTTTTGCGAGCTGGAGGTATTCCTTTCTTGGTTTCTTTTCACCTCTCTTTTTACCAAACTCTCGTTTTGAAGGTGAGAGGTATTTCCTTTGTCTGCACTCGTATCTACGAGCTTATTTTTTTCCCAGTACCGCGGCATTACTTTTTTCTGTTTTTCTCCCTTCATTTAGTTCTCTCTCCTACTGAGACTCGGCGGTAATTTCTGTTTTTCTGTATTCTGCTCAAGTGTCGAGCCTTGCCCTGTTTTTAGGGGTGTTTTTTTCGTTTGGCTCTGCGCCGGGAGTCTTTTGCTCAATTCTTTGTTTTCCTTTTCTCTCTGTTCGCGAATACGTTTCGCTCTAGTGGTGTTTCGTTATCAGAAATACATTTTGACTTCTTCTCTGTTGCGTCTGGTCCTCTGAACCCGACTCCCCCCCTTATAATAGCCTACTTAGTTTTCAAGTGTGTACACAGTCTTCTGTGTAAAATAATCAGCATCACGTGCAGAAATATAATAGGGCATGTGAGCCAGCTACAGTGGGGTGCAAAAATGTGGGTACCCCTGGTCAAAATGCCTTTTGCAATTAATATCCAAGTGAACGGAAGCTAACCTGACCTCCAAATGGTACAAAGTTAAGCCTGACACATTTATTCAAATTTCTTCTTACTTTTTATTTAAATTTTTTACAGTTTCAAAATAATAAAAAAGGAAAAGGGCCCTGTGCAAAAGTTACTTTTAAAAAGGATGATTACTATGGCCCAGACCCAGGTGATTTACTCATTAGGGCTGCAATGAGTCAGGTGAATATAATTCCATGGCTGAACTGTTTATTGTGAATATTGTGAACTCCATGTCTTCTAAAGTATCTGACTGCAGTGGCTGTTCTGTCTGGTGTTAACAACCATGGGCTTCTCTAAAGAGTTGTCCAAGGATGTCAGAATCAAGATAGTTCACTTCCACCAACAAAGAGAAGGCTACAAGAAACTCAACATTTCATACTACCTATTTCCACTGTCAGAAACATTTCAGAAAATGTAAGATAAATGGAACAGTTGAAATCAAGGAATGGTCTGGAAGACAAAGGAAAATTTTAGATAGAATGGCCCGAGACCTGGTGAGAAATGCTCAGAAGGACCCACACATCACTAAAAGAGCTGATAAAAGAGTAGCAGACACACGCCTTCTGTACTTCAAACACTAGGGCTAAAATTTTAGCCGTGGGTACAATTGGCTCTGGAGTGGGGTCCTTGTCCGACCTATCAAAAACCAGTGACAGGGCGTCCGGTTTCACGTTCTTAGAACCCGGACGGTAGGTCAACAGAAAATTAAAACTGGTAAAAAATAGTGCCCAGTGGGCCTGCTGGGAATTACGTCTTTTAGCCTGCTGGACGTATTCCAGGTTTTTGTGGTCAGTCCACACTGTGAACGGATGCTCCGCCCCCTCCAACCAGTGACGCCATTCTTCCAATGCCAGTTTAACGGCCAGCAGCTCCCTATCCCCCACGTCATAATTCCTCTCGGCAGGTGTTAAAGCACGAGAGAAGTAAGCGAATGGATGCATCTTTCTATCGAGCGGAGAATGTTGGGACAGAATGGCCCCCACTCCTAACTCGGAGGCGTCAACCTCAACGACAAAGGGGAGGGAGGGATTTGGAGTGATGAGGATGGGTTCCTAACTGAACTTTCTTTTTAGGTCCGAAAAAGCTGCCTCCGCCTTAGGGTTCCACTGAAAACGAGCAGTGCCCGTCTTTTTGGTCAGAGCGGTTATGCGTGCTGAAATTGCGAATGAATCGCCAGTAAAAATTAGCGAAGCCTAAGAAGCGCTGGACCTACTGAACTGACAGAGGAGTAGGCCAGTTTAATACGGCTGAGACCTTATCAGGGTACATCCGCACCCTGCCCTCTGATACAATGAAGCCCAAAAAGGACACCGTGTTGGAGTGGAAGGAGCATTTCTCAGCCTTGACAAACAGCTTTGCCTTAAGGAGAGCTTCCAAAACCTGCTTTACGTGACCGATGTGAGTAGGCAGGTCTGGAGAGAAAATTTAAATATGTAGGGACAACAGACTACGTTTCCATTCATTCCACAAGGTAAAACAAGCCACATGTTCAAAATGGACCCCAGCGTGACTTCCGTAGCCAATCCTGTAGCTCGGAAATACGAGTAAGGGTCATAAAACCATAAAGCAGAGAAGACTGAAGAATTCCAGTCTCTCTCCCCTATTCACTTCACTCTTCCTTCTTCTTCGATAGTGCTGCACAAGAGGCAGCACTCCATTTTTGTCTTCCCCCTTTTGCTAGCTACACAGCTACAAAGGTGGATCTCCATTGCACCAGCAACACCGCGGCAGCAGCATCAAAGGCCGCAGAGAGAGACGCAAACGGGTTAGCTTGCCTACGGCATCTAACCATAGAACTGAATTAACGCAACTCCGACAGAGGTGTGTTCCAGCCACGGACAAAGACACAGGCGATAACCAGACGACCCGCATCGCTACCAGGATAAGAAAGGCCAAGGCAGGAGACGCCCTCACCATCCACCTCACGAACAAAGCCAGCTATAATCAACTCACCGCGGACTTCAGTAAGACTGATCAAACATCCCAGGCATTAGTTTAGGATTTTAGTCTGAAATGTTTATCGGTAATATGATTGCATCTCAACTTTGTGCGATAATAGCTGTATAAACGTGTTGCGCTGGTTAGCAAGCTAGCCGGCTGGCCTACCATTTCATTGCTAATGTGGTAGTACTGTTCACTAACCAAAGCAGGCCTCATGGTTTGCTCCTCTTTTCTTTAACACATACTAACATTCGCGTGATATGGTCTCAATTCAACTTACTATAGATAAATACGTTATTTCGTGAAAGAAGTGCGTGAACTTATTTATAGTAACGTCAGATTTGAGATCAATAATCACCATCGTGCTGCGACACAGTTCGCTTACACGTGATTCCTTTGTTCCCTGAACGCACATGTGGCATAGGCATACACATGCACACGTGCATACACACATATAAATGCTACTATACGCACACCACACAATATGTCTATTTAGTAGAATGTAATATTCATTTTTTCCCCTTGTTTAATAAATCTATTTTTGTTAAACCTGGTGTCTGTTTTGATGTCGTATGAACACGAGAGCTGAGTCAAACCTAATCATTAGAACGTAATACCTTCAACCCTTATGAATTATTAGTTATTAGTGCTTTGGTGGTAAATTGAAGTAGTAGTAATTATAATCCATAATAATCAAATGAGACTGATTTAATTTTAACCCTTTCCAGCCTAAGCGAATATTGGGGTCAACATTCTATTCCATTTTATTTCTTAATGTGCGTTGCAAAAATGTTTGTAGTGTGATCATATTACATCAGATACCTAAACTTGATATACCATTGTAAACAGGATAACTGGCTATTCTCCATGAGAAACCTAGGTTTTTAAACATTTCATGTTCAAGATCTAGGGAGACAAACTGTGTGGTATCTTCACTATTCTCTAAGTGATATGGAGTAGAAATCAGAACAGATTTATCATTTACTGCTCAAATGTTATAACATCTTAGTGATGTATGGGAAAAGGCAAAAAAAAAAATTATTAGAATGTTAGGTTCATTGACATTTCACATTACCACTTATCCATACTCCTAATGGGTAACTGTTGAGCATCTGTTGATATAATGCAAAATTGAAAGACACATACACTGAAATATATTTATGTGTTCAATGAAAACACACTTTATTAAAAAAAAAAAAAAAAAAGTATAACATAGTGAATGGATGAACTAAGTAAATGGATAACATTGCAAAACAAATGAAAACAAGATAGAACCCATGGCAAATATCAGTTTAGATACCCGTAAAATTAATGCATTGCATTTATTTACAGTAAAATCATTAATGTATTAGTACAGATACAGCAGACAAATCTATGGTCAAGCATAAATACCTTCAATATATTCAAAAATCAAGAAGATAACAGTAAGTGCATGCATGCCCTGATGGTCCTCCGTGTTGTGCTCTGCAATGACCCTCAGCACCATCCTTCTCTTCAGGGACTGTATCAGATGGCTAAATGTCCATCCTTTGCTGCAATACATAAATATGTAATCATTTACCATTTCATTAATCCATAACATATCATATAAAACAATTTCTGAGTAATTAAAGGGCTGTATACTTGCAATAACATCATCTTACAGCAAACGCTTTATGCTTATGTCAGGAATAGATAAAATAGCTATTCTGGACACAAGCATAATGTCCATCCATCGCTGTAATAGATAAATATATTATCAGTTGCCATTTCATTAATCCATAACATATAAAACCATTTCGGAGTCATTAAAGGGGTGTATAGTGAGAATGACATTGTACAGAAAACACTATGCTCCAGAATAACGTTAGCCTAGATAAAAAGCACAACAATAACACAATGTTAGACTACTTAGCATAATGTCCATTCATATAAGATATTGTTTTGAATGAACAGACCTAAATCATCAGTGACATTGGCTCAACTGAATGATGTCTTTTTGTCATATTTGTCTAAACAGACTAATCTTGCTCAAGTCAAAAACGTGAGTCAGAAAATAAAACGTGAAGCTGACGTTACGTTAGGAAATGTTTGCTGTTTAGTTCTCTACTCCATTCATTTTCGACAGGACTGATCAACAACAACCTTCAAATTTATACATAACGTTATGTTAAAACACTAGCTAGTTAGTACTTGCTATTGATAAGACTATTTATTTATTAAGATATTTAGTTATCAAAGTCTACACTAAGATACAGAAAATATTCACATCTAACGTTATCACTTCACTTATTCATTGTATGACAGACTTTTTCACAATTTCATCTCGAAACGAGCTGGGGGAAGAACAACACAGTGGCATCATTTGAAGCTAGAGCCGAATGTTAGCTACCTTAGCTAAAAAGTCTGCGGTACAAAAACAGGATTTTATTCAAAATAAAATCGTTTCTGAAGTAATATCTATGGTTAATTATTATCTTAAATATTTCTTACCTCAGGGGGTTTACTGGCTTTCCCTCAGTCGCAGTAAAGTCTTCAGACGATAGTCTTCTGTCCGAGGTGGTCCGCTCCGCCCGCGGTGAGGCAAATGGAGATTTACGAGGTTGACGTGCGGTTTTATTTAGCGGTCTAGAAATAAATCCCCGCCCACTAAACTCATGAACCAATTATATGCAATTGTAGCTTATTTTGTCATCTGTAACTAGCATTTTTCAAAAAGAAAATCAATGATTGGACGGCAGAGCTATTATACGTCAAACCATCAGAACAATTGTACTGAAATTAGAACGCTCCGGCTTTAAAGGGTTAACCTAACTTAAGAATAATAAGGGTAAACCTCATTATTCCATAGTTATTGCCTATATTTTTGACTGGTGACAAACATAATTTTACTAATTACAGACCAGTTTCATTATTACCACAGTTTTCAAAGATATTGGAAAAGCTTTATGTTGAAAGACTTGATGCATTCATTGACAAACACAATATACTAATGGACAGTCAATATGGTTTCAGATCATCCAGATCTACTTCAATGGCATTAATGGAGCTTATCGAGGAAATAACAGGTTGTGTAGACAGAAAAAAATATGGTGTAGGAATTTTTATTGATTTAAAGAAAGCGTTTGATACAATTGACCATGAGATTTTAATTAAAAAGATGGATATATATGGTGTTAGAGGTGTAGCACATAAATGGCTGAAAAGCTACATTCAGAATAGGAAGCAGTTTGTGCAGTTGGGTAGTTACAAGTCCACATGCTCAAACATTACCTTTGGTGTCCCACAGGGGTCAGTCTTGGGACCTAAATTATTTATTTTATACATTAATGACATTGTGAAGGTTTCTGATGTGTTGAAATTGATTATTTTTGCAGATGATACAAATATCTTTTGTTCTGGAGAGGATTTGCAGCAGGTTTTAGATGTGGTTAAGTATGAAATGTTGAAATTAAAATGTTGGTTCAATTCAAATAAGTTATCATTAAACCTGAACAAAACAAAGTTTATGATTTTTGGAAATCGTAAAATAAACACAACAGTTTATATGGAAATTGATAACACAGAAATCGAAAGAGTATATGAAATCAAGTTTCTTGGTGTTTTAATTGACCACAAGCTGTGCTGGAAACCTCATATAAAATATATATGCTCAAAGATTGCTAGAAGTATTGGAATAATGGTTAAAACAAGACACATCCTCAATCAGAAAACTTTACACACCTTGTACTGTGCACTTATTGTACCCTTTCTGTCATACTGTGTTGAAGTTTGGGGAAACACTTACAAAAGCACTTTATGCAGGATTTGCACATTGCAAAAAAGAGTAATGCGGATAGTACACAACACTGAGTACCGTGAGCATTCAAATAACCTGTTTTTAAAGTCACACACTCTGAAATTTCCGGAGTTAGTAAATTTTAAAACTGCTCAAATCATGTTTAAAGCTCAGAAAGACCTTTTACCAAGAAACATTCAAAGATTATTCAATAAAAGAGATGACACCTATGATTTAAGAGGGAAACTCAACCTCAAACATCCTACTATCCGTACTACTATGAAAAGCATGTGTATTTCAGTTTGTGGGGTTCGAATATGGAACGATATAGATGAGGAAATAAAAATGTGTAATGTCATCACAAATTTCAAATTCAAATATAAGCTGTATTTAATAGATAAGTATGTGGAACTATAGAGTTGTTTTAATGTTACATTTTATTCTTATTTATATATATGGATTATTTTATTTATTTATAACTTTTAGAAAACTTGATTCATTTTTGGCATATGTTTTGACTTTTACTACTTTTTGAAATATAAACTTGTTATAGAGGGGGCAGGACAAGATAAGCCTTGGCTTCATCCTGTCCCTTCTCGAACTTATTGTTTTTTTTTTAGTTTTTTTTTTACTTGAATGTTTTTATCTTAATGTAGTTGGTGATTATTACAAATTGTGTTTTTTTATGTTTGTTTATGGTTCGAGAAAAATAAAGATCAAATCAAATCAAATCAAAAAAGATGTCCCCCTCGCAGCATATCTGAAAATCTGCCTGTCCAGCTTTCTCCCAATACACTGCCCCCTCGTGTACGGTTGTGTTATTGCACCTGCATTTGGCGCTGTGGTCTGTTAATTGCCTTTACATTCTGGTATAATACCTATTATCAATAATAGTATTATTAACCATGCTGTATTAATAATTGATTACTTCATCACAGTAATTTTAATTAATTTGATTAATTGCATTTTACTATTAACCTCTTCCTACCGAGGGCAAAATAGGCCAATTTTTGCCTGTTTTCACTAGTGACAAACAAAGGTGGTTATCTCAAAAACTATAAATGGTACAAATATGGTTCATGGCTTTTATTAAAGCAGACACCTGCAGTATTACAACTAAGCAGTGAGAACTCATAGAAATCCAGTTTTTGATACTTAACTACAACAATTTATGTACAGAAAATATAAAAAAACTAAAAAACGGGTACCTACATTCAAGTTTAAGAATTTTTACCTGGGGAGCTACAAATGCTATGGAGGAAATGACTCCTCTATCTGATTCATCAATATGCTGCCTACCTCTGGTAACAATCTGGTGTATCTCAATATCTCAAACCATTCAAATTTTACAGGGTTTTTTCAGGTGAACCTTTTCCGTTATCCAAATGGTGCCAAATGTTCCAAAAATGGCAATGTTCCAGAAAGGTCTCAATATGATTTATTTTTTAGGTTTTTACAATAAAATTAGATAATTTGTCAATATTGGCAATAAAAGTTCATTTTTAGATGTGTTCTTGGTGGTCTTCATATTACACAACTAACTACCCAAGGTTACAAAAAGCTGTCAAAACCCATGTAGCAGCACAGTGAATCTTGTGTATTTCACCAGAGCCCCATTAGCCAGAAATGAGTCCAGGAATGTGCAAACAGGTTTTCAAATGAATAATGGGAATAGTATGAAACTTCCCTACACATTACTGCTTGCCAGTCCTGTCCTTTATTCTGTTGCCACCTCCTATGACAGGGACGTTGGGGTTGGGTTTTAGGAGGCAAAACTTTATACAGGACAAACATATATCAACTATATACAAGTGCACTAAGGTGTACTACTAAAAGTGCAGTGGATAAAAAATCAAAAGTCCACCAGTTTCCTAGATAAAAAATAAAAACACCCCTGCTGTAACAAATAAAAAGATCCTTGCCCTCTAATTGCTGAAGTTACCGTATTTACACAAAGAAAGTACAAAATGGCAGGGTCCAAAAAGCTAAAAAAAAAGAACTAAAAACAAAAAAAGGCAAAAGATCAAAACATGGGGGTAGAGGGTGATGAGAGATTATTTAACCATTCATACAGAAGCCATTTAGACTACACATTCCCTCAGGAGAGCAATCTGCATCATTACAAACCCCACTAACCCTGTCCATGGAATTGTCCACCATGTTGATATACCCATTAGTCCCCCTTATACAACAACAATCAACAATAATAATAATAAACAAGTACTCCCTCATGTTATCATGTTCTCTCCCTCATACCATGCATAAATTGCCATTTTGTTTACCTGCACAGCCTTCTTTACTGCATACAGAACAATTTACTCATGTGGAACAATGACTTTACTAAACACTTCCAGAAGCCATTTCACACTCAAAAAAATCGATTTAGTAGCTCATCTCAGACACAAATAGATAGCTAGCTGCTTGTTACCTGTAATTTTGCTTTCTAGCTTGCCACTGTAAAGGTAATACTATCTATATTAATTTAGCTGAGAGGGACCGATTTTATGCATAAGTATATAAGGTTAGTTAGCTTCACAGAAGAAACACAGGGATTCACGCATTGCAGCTAAATTGCACATTTCCTTCGATGCTTACACCAAACTTACCGTTTCCACAAACATCTGTGTTGTTGGCAACGCCACGTAACACGTGCGAGTTTGTCAACACAGACAATACACCCTAAGTTTACTTCATAAATTATTTATCATACCGTTGGAATGTGCAATTTGTAATATTAATTGTATGAAAAACAATAAAATACAGTTGACAATATAATTACGAACCCGCATGGCATTGCGTGAATTCACACTGGTATATCGAAAAATCGGTAATACCACCAGCCCTAACGACGCTACCTGCCATGGCGAAATTCAATGCGTTTATAGCATAACACTGTTAGTATGATAAAACAACTTACATGTCAGCAACATCATCTCGGTCATCAGTGGATTCAGCGTCACTGAGACAGGATGCGTCTCCCTTGGCAAAAACATCTTCTGGCTTATCCAGTTCGTCTAGCACTTGGTGCACGGATAAACGCCTCAAAAATCTCGACATAACTACACAAAAACTGTATCAAAAATACTCTAAAGTAAAAAAATGTAACTGCGGGCCTTACCTAATTAATTGTGCTTTGCTAAACGGAATGTAGCGAGCTACGCTACAAGGTAAAAACACTGCGCCATCTTGGTTCGATAATTACGCGTGGGTGCTACTTCCTTATACGCACGGCAGGATTTCCTTGATATACGACGGCTATTGCATTGAATGAGGGCTCGTTTGAAAGATAAGAGTCTTGGCTATTGGCTAGAATATTTGACAGACAGTTTTAAAACCCAATGGAAAGCAAATAATACCTGGAGTGGAGGCGGGTGGAAGACAGTTTTTCCCAATTCAGATAGGCCTATTGTGCTATCAGTCAAAGAAATACACCCAATTGATGACGGTTTTGCATAAATCTCTGCAAGCAAGTTCAAAACAACTCTGGCTAACATATACTAAGCCACGGGATTGGTACTCCAGAAACTGGCTGAGTTTCACAACGCCAAAGTGAACACAGCCGAACGAGTCGTAATCAAGTGCAAAAAAGCACAAGTCGGTTTAAAATTGGAAAAAAATAATGTACAGCCGTATGAAAGTTTTAAAGTATTTTTTCTTGAAGCCTAAAGGTATAATGATTTTTCAAACCAAAGTTTTGTGAAATACAATTAAGCAGAACAGTTTACCAGCACATTGTTTATGGTGTGACATCAAGCTGCAATACATGTTTGAGAATTAGGTCAGAGTTTCCAACGTTATTTACGAAGTTTTATCCCGACGTTTTGGGCTTAAAAACCACTTTCCCAGAAGGAATGGATATATCTTAAGGATATTTAATCAAAATATTGAGGTGAGCTGTTTATTATATATTATTAAATTAATGAAATGTATAATGTAATAATTTCCGTAACGCCCGCGTTACCGCTAGGGGGCGTTTGGTATTAAGAGGTTAAATCGGAAATTTAGTAGTAATTGTAATTCAGACAATTTCACATTCTGATATTTGATATTTGTGATTCTCATCACAATTCCAAATTGTTCGCTGGAAAACTTGAACATAAACCTTATGTTCTGTAAGTTTGCTGTCATTACAGTGCATTAATGCTAGTGAAACATAAGTCTCTGTGGTGCTGTAGCTACCTTGTACTATAGCTAGAAAACATTCCTAGAAATTTTCTTATCCTTCATCACAACTTGTATGTTGGATCGTGGTTTACACACATTGGTGTATAATCAGTTTTCACCGCACCTTTAGGCGCTCAAGGCCCTTGCGTAATAGCTAACTTCGAGTTTCCCCTCAAGTTATTAATATTCAGCCTTTAGCTTTCAGTGCATTAGATATGGAACCCATATCTACTGAAGCCTACCTTTCCATTTTAGCCCAAGGCTTAGCACCTGGCTACGTAGGTTTCCTGAATCAGCTGAACCTCACTGATTGTAGGAGAGAAGTTCTCTCATTGATCAATGAGAAGGGTGACTCCCTCACACAGTCACAAGACCCAATTCTTTTGTAAAAAACAACTAACCATTTCACCAAGGTTTCTTTTGTTTTGTAACGATGCTGTTCACGATTAGAACTCAGATGTTTTACATTGTGCCATGTCATGTGTTTTAGGTTAGTTAGATAACTGATGATGAATGCCTGGATGTTTGTCAGTCACTTATAAACTGCCAGGATGTTTGACAGTCATGTAAATTTCTTGTGTGTTTCAGCATTGTGACACTTGTCAGCTCCCCTGGACTGCCATTTTGTTGTGACATTTTAAATGAACTTGAAGACCTGTGAACTGTCAACTGACTTTTGTGCTCAAGGAATACTGGCTTAAGCCACATCCCCAGACCAAAAGGGGGGATGTAGGGACAACAGACTACGTTTCCATTCATTCCACAGGTAACACGAGCCACATGTTCAAAATGGCCTACTTCCGTAGCCAATCCTGTAGCTAGGAAATACGAGTAAGGGTCATAAAACCATAAAGCAGAGAAGAATGAGGAATTCCAGTCTCTCTCCCCCTATTCACTTCACTCTTCCTTCTTCTTTGATAGTGCTGCACAAGAGGCAGCACTCCATTTTTGTCTTCCCCCTTTTGCTAGCAACACAGCTACAAAGGTGGATCTCCATTGCACCAGCAACACCGCGGCAGCAGCATCAAAGGCCGTGGAGAGAGGGGGGCACTAGTGAGCCCTAACGGCATCACGAACGGCATCACAGCAGCCCCCTGAAGGCGCTCAAAGGCGGAGTTCATAAGAGGTAATGGGTACCGGTTCTTAATAGTAATGGCGTTGAGGCCACGGTAATCGTTGCACAGCCTAAGTCCACCGTCCTCCTTTTTAACGAAAAAGAAACCTGCTCCAGCAGGCTAAGTAGAAACCATTGACCAAAGCTTTGTTAATGTACTCCCTCATGGCGGAACTCTCAGGAGCAGATAGGGAGTACAAGTGACCCCTAGGGGGAACAGTGCCCGGATATAAATTGATCACACAATCATAGGGGTGCTGTGAAGGCAGGGTAGTAGCTCTCTGCTTACTAAACACCTCCGCCAAATCAGTGTACTCGCGAGGGACATTAGCGGGTAAGGAAAGCTCAAATGTCCCTGCCAGTCTCACACTGACCCCCTCATCGGACGAATCTGGCACGGGAGACCACTTGATCTCGGAAACGGACAACTCCTCAGGAGAGACCTCCTCCCAAGGGGAGCAACCATGGGCCAATGAGTCCCACACCAAGCTTTCCTCTCCGATTTCGGACCCAAAATTGGAATCCGCCTGACTAGGCGGAGAACTGGGTTCCTCCGAGTCAGACTCGGAACTGGACTCGAGGCTGTAGTTATGTCCTCCTGACATAACAGGAACTGTTAAATGGCAACGCGAAGGGCAAAGAGGACCCCACTGAAGAATGACCGATTTCTCATTCCCCCACTTAATATGAGGGCTATGCTGTAGCAGCCATGAATGCCCTAGCACTATGGGCAGCTATCGAGTGCGGTGATTAACTGCGGGCTTTGTAGAGGGAACATAGGCAGTCGGTGCTTCCTGGCCCACTGGGCGTCAATAAAACTCTCTACTGCCCCGGAATCGATAAAGGCCTCAGCAGAGGCTGAGCCCCGATTTCAGGACAGTTGGACCGGAAGTAATGTCTGAGGGGCTATGGCGTCATGTCTTGCTAGGGACCCCGATTCCCCTAGCGAGACCCCTCGTTTCCCTGTAACTTGGGACACCGACTGAGTGAATGCTCCCGTCGCTTGCAGTACTGACACCACCCAGTACATGGTTTAGTCGGTCTAGAGCCCTGAAGTGAGGCTCCATCGATCTGCATAGGCTCCTCCCTAATAGGCGAAGAGTGAGCGGGAAGAGGGGCTGGAGGCCCTGCAAAACGAGCGGAGAGAGAGCGAGTGGGGCGGTCTCCCCTGTGTTCTCTCTCTCTCTAGTTCACGCTCCCTGAGACGGTTGTTAATGCGGATAGCTGTGGATACGAGGGCACTGAATGTAGCAGGCGGCTCGAGCACTGCCAGGGTGTCCTTTACAAGATTACCGCATTGGTAAAGAACGCTATCAAAGGGTCCTCTGACCACCCTGTCTCTCCTGGCAGTGCTCGACACCGGATGGAAAAACCTGCTACAGTGTCGTTGCCCTGGCGGAGACAGGTTAGTCGCATGGCGGCAGAGACGTCATGGTCAAAGACTAACGCCATCTCCTCCATCAGACTATCCACATTATTCATTACAGGGGCACTAGCCCAAATCAAAGGGCTAGCCCATTCTAGTGCGGTCCCAGTGAGCAGTGAAAGAATGAACGCTACACGCGATTCCTGGGACCCAAACCGCGATGACTGGGCATTAAAAAATATCAAGCACTGCATTAAACACGCCCGACATTTGCCTGCCTGTCCATCATACCGCGGGGGAAGTTGGAGCTTAGGTTCCCTCTCGGTATGGAGGACGGGAGCCGGGGAGGAAGTGGCCTGAAGGACCGGTGTTTGTGCTTAGGGCGTTACTGTTAACTGGTGGACACTCTCTGCCAGCTCGTGGAACCAGGATTCCTGGACCCGCAGCTGGGTTAACAACTGGCCCTGTTTTGTAGTTAGAGAATGCTGCTGAGCACGGAGGAATTTGAGATCCTCCTCATGAGCACTCAGAGCCGTGTGTTGCCTTATATCGGATTGATCCCCTGTAGCGAGAGTCGCTGGTTCATCCATATTGGCTTTGTTATACTGTGAGGGTTCTGCTTGGGGAGAACCAGACACGACAAGACTGGGGATCAGACAAGCCACCCACGAACCAATAATAAAGGGAAAGGAATCTGAGGACGGATAGGTACGAAACAGAAAGAAAAGCGTGGGAATAAAAACCTCCCGGCGTAAGCCAAATAAGAACAAACCACAAAAGAGGGCGAGACTCGAAACTCAAGTAGGAAATAGAATACACAACAGAACCTCACACTCTTGAGTAGAGAGCAATAAACGGAGGTCTGAACGAAAAACAAAAAGAATAACACAAACGAGACCCAGAGAGAATGGGCGAGAGAAACAAAAAATAAGGAGAAATTAGAACCGATAACCTCTAGCTCGAATAGGGAAACGAGCTTACATAACGAGGCAACAGAGAAAGGAGTTAAGCAGAGCAAATACTCCAAATAAAAAAACAAAGAAGGATGAATAAGGATAGCGAGTACAAAGGGAAAAGAAAGATCCTAGGATCAAGCCCTAACGCTAACCGGGATTTACTGCTTTGCTTTTGAAACAAAAGGGAAAGCAAACTCCAAAGTCCTATACCTTACCGGCTATGTAACATCGTAAAACGATAACAAAGCCCCGGAAGAGGGAAGCGAGAATCTTAAATATCTGGGGCAATCATAGGAGACAGATGAGCGAACAGGTAATCGGGCCGAAGATAAAACACGGGAGCCGTGTCAAGCCGTGAGAAACCTCAAGCGGAGAAGAGGACGGCAACCAGAGAAACCGTGACACTTTTTGGCCACAACCAAAGAAGGTATGTTTGTAGAAAAAAGGGTGAAGCATATGTAGAGTAACACATACGTAACACCTAGCCAACTGTTAAGCATGGAGGTGAATAGATTATGCTTTAAGGTTGTGTGGCAGCGGGGGGCACAGGAAATATTGTGCGGGTGGAAGGAAGAATGGATTCCATTCTTAAGAGGTTATAGAGGCTAGTGTTTGAAGGTCAGTCCAGACATTGATGTTGAAGAGAGGTTGGGTATTCCAGCAAAACAGTGATCTGAAGCATACATCGAAATCAACCTTGAAGTTCCTCCAGGAAAGACGGATGAAGGTTTTTGAATGGCCACCACAGTCCCCAGACTTTAATATTATTGAAAATCTGTGGAGAGATCTCAAACATGCCGTGCATAAAAATAAAAATAATCTTGCTTTAAAATTTGAAGAAATGTGTCATATTTAGCTTTAACCATTTAGAGGTTTGTTCACTTAGATATTAATTGTAAAAGGCATTTTGACCAGGGGTGCCAGAATTTTTGGACCCCACTGTACATAAGAAAAGAAAGGGAGGGATGGAAATTTTGCAAAAGCACAAATTAGATTTTTTTTTCAAAGAATGGTTTGTTTTGCAGTGTTGTTGTTATTTAGAGTGTGTATGTTTATCATTTTTGAACATCAGATTAATAAATACTGTTCTCAAAAGTCACTACAAATTAGCATTTGTGATGGGTCCCTGCTTAATTATTTTCTGCCGAGATGATGTGGGTGGAGCTGCCTAGCCTGGAATGAGAGACACCTGCAGATGATGGTGGAAGTTAAAAGGACCGTCCTTCTTGCAGCGCAGGGGCATTTTGGTTCCTTCTCGTTTGGTCCTCCCTCCACCTTCCTTTGGTATCCACGCTAAATTGTAAGGGAATCGGGTACGGAGGACCAGACGTGACTGAGGGGGAATCTTAAAGTTATCCACGTAGGTGGAATAACCAAAAAATAAGAGAGGATATCCGCGAATGGAACAGGAAAAAATAAAGAAATGGGAATAAAAACTCCCGGCGTAGCGCCAAAAGAAAATCAACCCAGGAGAAGTGGGCGAAGACTCGCAGACTCGAGCAGAGAAAGGAGAGATTTATCTCTCGCTCTCAATAAGAAAAAGCACTAACGGAGGTAAAAGGAAAAAGGGGATAAAGAATAGTGACCCGGACAAATGGGCGAAAAAACTTGTAGGCTCTAGCAGTAGAAAGGAAGAGAATTACCTCTCGCTCTCAATATGAGAGAGCACTAAAATAAAGAGGTAAAGAGAAACAGTAACGAAGGTAACTGTCTCAGAGAGAACAGAAAGGAAAACCAGGATGAAGGACAGAAGTGCAAAAGAGAAAACAAATCCTACAAGGAACTCTAAAGAACTAGAGGCAAAAAGCAGAGCTATAAAGTAAAGTGGTCTCCTCGTACCTATACCTTTACCGGCTTCGTGACAAAGAACAATGACAACACGGAAGCGCCAAGACCGGAAGACACAGAGCTTAAATACCCGGCGGAACACCTGAACAGGTGAAAGCCATGAGTGCCGGGTAGCGGAAAACACACGGCAAGGACGGTTTTTGCAATCCGTACCTACAGGTTTGCAATCTGTATGTACATAATAGTTATGATTATAAAACTGTAAATATGCGAGAGGTAATGTTCTTTGTTGTGTCAGCTGGGGCAAGTTGGCCATAACACATTTAAGTGCCGTTTAAAAAAAAAAAGGTCTTCCTGGGGGGACCCCCTGAGCACTAAAGTGCCCCCCCCCCCCCCCCCACCCACCCCCCCCGCCTCAGGTGCCAAACCGCCCTTGGCCCCTTTGATTTCATTTTAAAAATTCATATTTGTATTATTATTGTTGCTTGTTAATTTAAATATATAATTCTGTACAATAACTGGGTGTCGTAAAATGGTTTTTCCAGGTTGATGTGCCCTTTTCTCACTTTGAGCACCTGCCCCTCAAAAGGTATCTGCATGGCCCTGATTATGCATGTGTAAGGTATGCTAAACCAAATTGTGTCTCTGGATGTAATGTTCAATATCTTTGCCACTTCAGTAGATAGAAATGACAAAAGCTTATAAAAAATCCTAATAGAGTGCAAATAAATTGGTTATTTAATTGTAATTACTGTTATTGAGGATAATGCATCCCTAACTGTGCATCCTCCCAATAATTCTGCATGCCTTTTAATAAACTGTCAGGTGTGCATGAGTTTCTATTTAGAACATCTACATGAGATGGCCTGTGTGAAATAGTAGGCAGGCTGTGTCTTTGCCCTTGTCTGCTTTGTCCTGTTTACGATGGCCTCAGAAACAGAAAAGAAAGGTGGTGGGGGTAGGGGGTGGTCTGCTGATTATTTGCAGCCAAAGTAAAGTGTTTGCAAAAGAGAGAGGCAGGGGCAGTGCGCTCAAGGGCACATTTGTGTAAAACTAACGATAGGATGTAAATGGACAAATTTTCTATTTGAAGAAAGAGGCAACCATCCCAGCAAACCGTCGTGTTGATGGAGTGCAGAATCTCATTACGGATCTAATACAATAACCAACGTGTCGATCCAGAGGGGATGCTGAAAAACCAGATTAGCCTTATTACTTTATTATGCAGCACACGGCAAGACTTGGAGTGGACAATTGCATTAGAGCACAGATGAGATTGAGAATGGGGAACATGCCCCTTGAAATTATTTAATTGATTTCCCAGAAAATTAGCGGGGACAGATTCAGGATACCTACTGTTTCCGTTTAGTAATCTTGTGGTGTTGTTTCTGTTTTTTAATGGGCATGGAGGGGAAAGGAGTTCAGGGCAGGACTCAGGACAGGGGGAAAGGATTTTGTCATTGTCTCCCAGACTGGAGGGTAATGGCAGGTTAATGAAACTGACCTGTTTCCCAGTGTTGTGGAGTTTGCTCTTTGTGTTGTTCTTTGGCAGGGGAAAGATTTTATCTTTGGACATTCTGTTGCCACGTATTATAGACACAAGCAATGTCTTCCATTGCAAAAATCCCAGAGCACAATGAACAAGTTAGCTCTATGTAGAGCATAATGAATCTCAACAAAAACACATTTTCAACGTGAAAACGTAATACTCAGGCATAGCCTACAAAGCACTGTCTGCAAGTCCTTAATTCCAAAAACTAGGCCTGCCTTGATACCAAAATGTGGCCAAGTTATAACTAACAATATTGCCTATCGTAGCTCACACTAAATAAACTAGCTCTATTCCAAAGCAATGCTATCCAAACTTTCTTAAATTATTTAATGCAACTTGGCCCTGTGTTTTTTCATCTTAGCATGTGAAGAGATTGTGGTCATTCAAACTGTAAATGTCAAATAACAAGAATTGCCTCATGGAACAACACATGATTTCAATTAATGTTTTAAACAGTTGGTGAATAATTACACTCCAGAAAGGATATGTTTATACTTTGTTGGCAAGTTTACTTTAGAAAATGTACAGGTTTTAAAATGTTCACTGCTGCTACAGATTTATTTACAATTCACAAACAGACATTTATATCAAGAAACATCATCTACAATAGAGAAAGGGGGGATGAATAAATAAATGCAGATGAAAATGAGTAATATTTTGACCTAGAAAATAGCGTACATATAGCATTTTTACGAGCATATACACACGTTTGCCCTGTTAATGTAGCCTACTGTATGTTTGTGGGTCAGATGATGCCAAATAAGTAATAGTACTAATTTCCTTAACATAATAATAGTTATGATATTTGTGAACAGAATTTTGTGAACACAAGAATGTCTAGGTTCTGTAGGACCACACAGGTTTCTATAGAAATCCAAATATTCCAAATAAATAAATAAGTCATTAAATACATAATAATAATAATAATAATAATAATAATAATAATAGTAATAATAATAATAATAATAATACATTTTATTCATGCTGTGCTTTCCATAGACCCAATTTTCTTTTTAATTTCTAAGTGCAACACATCGGAATCAGAGTATTTCCGCTTTAACCTCTTAATACCAAGGGCAAAATATACCAATTCTCGCCTGTTTTTACCAGTGACCAACAAAGCTGTTTATCTCAAAAACTGTAAAGGCTTACAAATATGGTTCATAGCTTTTATTAAAACAGAACTGCACTATTATGACTAAGCAGTCATAATTTATATACATACACCTTTTGCTACTTAATTACAACAATTTATGTACAGAAATTGTGAAAAAAATAAAAAAACGGGTACCTACATACAAATTTCATATTTTTTACCTGATGAGCTACAAGAGCTATGATTTATTTTTTTAAGTTTTACAATAAAATTTGATAATTGGCAATACAAGTTCATTTTTAGATGTGTTTTTGGTGTGTTTCATATTACACAACTAACTAGCCTACCCGTGGTCCCCAAAAAGCTCTCCAAACCCATGTAGCAGCACAGTGAATCTTGTATTCCACCAGAGCCCCATTAGCCAGAAATGAGTCCAGGTATATGCAAATGGGATATAAAAACAAATGTCCACCAGTTTCCTAGATAAAATAAACCCCTGCATAATAATCAACAACAACAAACTCATCCTCATGTTATCTCTCCCTCATGTTATGTCATGCATAAATTGCGCATTTGTTTACCTGCACAGCCTGCTGTACTGCATACAGAACAATTTACTCATGTGGAACAATAACTACTAAACAAACACTTCAGACGCCATTTAATTCAAAAGAAACTCGGAATAGCTCGTCGCAGGCACAAATAGATGGATCATTCCAAAATTGGAGGACAATTTAGGCATCAACACTTTTGAAAAATTGATCCTTTATTTGATCATTTTCTGTTATGTATTTAAGAAAAACAGGTAATAAATCATCAAATAATATTATTCGTCCAGCTCAGGCATCAAAGGTACACTTTTTATGAGATGTTTTATTTGTTGTGTGCTATGCTTGGCGCAACCCTGTTACCAATACTCAGGAGCCTGAAAAAGTATATTTTAAAATATTGTTTAATAAATCCTTTACCAATAAGTAAAAAAAGTCACTTTCACATTGAATACTCATTTAATTTCAGATAAGACTTGACTTATATTAATTTAAGCAACTTTTTAAATCTATCTTGCCAAACTTTTCAATAGTCACAAGTTTTTTTACTAATTTCAGTATTTATTTTCTAATATTTGCTCAAATACATTATGCATATAATCATTCAAAGTATTAAAAGGACAATAGGTTAAACCCTCGTGAGCTGAGAAAATCATTTAAGATTATTTTAATAAAAATGATATGGTAACGGTTGAAATTATGGTAATAGGGTTACGCAAAGTAACATGGTTGAATGAGTACATTACTTTTAATTGTAGATCATGACATAAATGTGACAAATAAATACACAGGACCACAGGAATGTTGTTTAATGTTATTTTATATATCTTTTCCATGAAGGATAAACATGTCACATGTTACAGTATTGCAACCCTGTTACTCTAATTATGGTAACAGGGTTGCAACTCAATGCTAATGTTAGCTTTTTCTCAGGAAAAGATTCTAGCTGTGGAATGTAATGTTACTGTCAAGGTCAAGGACAAACTTAGTTATATAAATAAAGAAAGAAAACTTTGAAATTAATTTGTCTTATTCTGATAATATGAGTAACAGGGTTGCGTTGGTTAGAGTGACACACTCAATCAAGGCTGAAAAGATTGGAAAAACATGAAAAATAGAAAAGAGGACTTACCTTTGGTCTACCCATGGTGTTAGCAAATGGCTTGATGATGTCATTTCCTCTGTGTCATGTGACTCACTGTTTTTCTCTTTCTGTGCCAGGCTAAATAGATATCGGTAACAGGGTTGCGTGCATGTTGTGGGACACAACTTCAATGTATAATTACTATTATTTAAAATATGTTGTGATTAAACAAATTGTTTTAACAATTACAAGAGATATATGTCAACAAAATCATAACAAAAAAAGTAGATTTAAAACTTTTTTAACTGTTAGATTTGACATGCAATTTAGTCATCAAGAAGGTGGGACAAGAGAAAAATGCCAATTTAGGGGGTGCTTGAGAGTTATTTGGTATTTTAAATAATATTTTGGAATATTTGGAATATGTTGCCATTTTTTCTACAACTATATTTACATTTTGTCTCAGGACAAGTATAATTTACACAACAAATGCATATTTTAGTATTTTTGCATGGATTATTTGAGATTTCATGGGTGGGACAGAAAATGTCCTCCAATTCTGATAGCCATCAGATAGCCAGCTGCTATGTGTAATTTTGCTGACGAGCTTGCCATTGTTACAATATAGTAATGTTAGCTATATTCATTTAATTCAGAGGGATTAGTTTTATACATAACAGTGAATTCGGACTGGTATACCGGCACCTTACACCACTCAGTGGGCACTGGGACAAGATCGCAAAAACATTTTCAGGCTAGGACCAGCTGCACGGAGAAACGCCTGAATAACCTAGACATAACTAACCAAAAACTGTATGAAAGAGACTGTCAAGTAAAAACATGAACAGCCGCCGTTACCTAATGAATTATACTTTGCTAAACGGAATGTAGCAAGCTGCTACAAGCTAAAAACACTCTGCGCCATCTTGGTACGAACATTACGCTTGGACGCCTCCTCCTCTTACGCGCAGTTGTATCTACGTGACTTCCGACGGCATTGTGTTGAATGACGGCTTGTCTGAAAGATAAGAGTCTTCGCTATTGGCTGGAATATTTGACAGACAGTTTAAAAACCCAATGGAAAGAAAATAATACTCGCAGTGGAGGCAGGTCGATGCAAGTTTTTCCCACTTCAGATAGGCCTATTGTGCCTATCAGTCAAAGAAATACACCCAATTGACGACGGTTTCGCATAAAACTGCAATAAAGTACAAAACCCCTTTGGCTAAAATATACTAAGCCACGGGATTGGTAATCCAGAAACTGGCTGAGTTTCACAACGCCAAACTGAACACAGCTGAACTACTCGTGATGAAGTGCAGAAAAGTCAGTTTTGCAGTTAGTCTGTAGCTGGCTCGCTGTAATTGGGTTGTGGGTTCTTTTGTGTTGCTAATTAGAACTAGTTGAATTAGAACTCACTGATGAGCTGCAGACACGCTTAATATACACACAGGTGAAACTGGTTCCAACTAAATTAGCAACACAAAAGACGGGTAGCTGGCCCAACTACAGCGAGCAAGCTACGGACTAAGTGCAAACAATTCAAAATAAACTAAGCTACCGAGTGACTCCAATCCGTTCAATTAACTAATTAACTAACAACAGCTGAAAGCAATGAAAAAAGATACGCTTATCTGAGTCTGAGTGTAGCCTAGACGATCCACGAAGCAGCAATTATACACTCTGTTACCGAAGCGTGACTTCAAAACCGAAGTACGTACCGAACCGTGACTTTTGTGTACCGTTACACCCCTAATATTTATATATAAACATTTTCCCAAAATAAATCAGAGATACCCTCAATTAAAAAAATTTACAGACATCCCAAAACTCCCCATCCTCTTAGGAGAGGATGTGCTGTGAACTGGCAGCACAATATATGTACCTGCCTGCCATCGTCTTAGGGACAGTGAGTGACAGAGATCATTATAAACCAATTTAAATTTTTTATATTTATTATATTCACTTTATAAGATCATATGTGTTGTTCTCATCATCATTATTATCATTTCTATTGATTATTATTATTATTTTTAATTGTACTTTATTCTTTTACATTATTGTTATTTCGAAATCCATAATCAAAGAAAAAGTTATTGTTTTCATGTATGGTTTACTGTTCATTCGTTTCTAGTCTTTGCTGTTTTGTATTGTTCAGAGTTAGATGTATGTCTTCGACTGTTTTAATGCAGTATGCTTTGACAATACAGATTCAATGTCTTGTCATACCAATAAAGCGAATTGAATTGAGTCCACGGTCAGAGAAAATATGTGTGAAACGTCACCACAATGCTCGTGCGTTGTCGTGTGCGTGAACACGTGATAAGCAATTTTCGGGGAGCCCTTTTCTCCTACGTGCTCAATATCGACATCCAGTGTTCTGAAACTACATAGTATACCTTTAATATGTAATAAAACACAATGAACACCACCACCTGAGCTATGGATCATGAGGAAGCAAGTACATGAATGAACCAATAAGGAGATATGCGTGCACGGCATAGCTGCAGTAAAAAGTAACGTGTCAATGTTTATGTGTGCCCACATCCTTCACTTGATAACATGCATAGGAAATATGGGCAATCTACGGGGTTACAGCCTAAACAGTTTGTATAAGTAGCCGAAACATTGAAATACATTTTTAAGATATGCCTATTAAAACACTGGCTTGCCGTATGCATTTTTCTCTTCCTCTATGTGACAATGTAGCATAGCTCTGAAACTTTATGTACTGGCGATATTTTCTTACCTTCAGCTATGTTTGTTACAAAGTGACAACTGGAACGCTCAGAGCTATGGAAAGCCGTTTGGGCCAAAACCTGTAGTTCGGCGTCCGCATTAAGACATCAATTTTATTAGTCTTAAGACGTCAAATTTGTTCGTCTTAAGACGTCCATTTTGGACCTTTGTACCATTAAGGCTTCCCTGCTATTGGTTGGCATCAACATACTCACCCCTTTTTGACATAGGGGCTGCGTATACCCACCCCTTTTTGATAAAAATAACCCTTTTTTTGTGATCAAATGTTTTTATTGATTTTTCATTTAACAGAACCAAACACAATACAGACAATAACAACAATACAACATAAAAAGAACTACAAAACAAAAGACAAAAAACCCAGTGAATGAACCAATAAAGTTTGGAAACTAGGCCACTTGTACCTGTGCAGAATTACATGTAGTGGGTGCGGTGCTAGAGGACTTTGCAATGAAACACCATTAGCCCTTAGAGTCGACCTCAACTGTAAATAAAAGAAAAAGGAGGAAGGAGGTAAATCAAATTCTAAACATAAATCTTGGAAAGAACGCAAACCCTCATCTCCATAAATGTCCCCCAGTGTATGAACACCTTTCTCTTTCCAGTGGGAAAACTGAATGGGATGGCCACCAATTAAGAGTCTGGCATTATTAAATAATGGGGAGCACGGATTCCATGCAAATGGACAGCCACACAGTTTCTCTGCCGCTCTCCATACAAAGAGCAATTGGGACACAATGAGGCCAAACTTAGGACGACACTGAGTGATGGGCACGTTTGAATACAGAACATCTTTAAGGGAGTAAGGATGCACTAGACTCTCTTCTAGGGCCTGCCACGACACGGATGCCTCAGGCTGGAGCCAGGTTAATAATGGTCTAAGTGTGAAGGCCCAATAATAATGCTTAAAATTTGGAAGAGACAGACCCCCGGCCTGTCTCTCCCGCTGCATTATAGAGAGTTTGATGCGCGGCCGTTTACCTCGCCATACAAATTTTGTCACATCTGTTTGTAGCTTACTCCAATACTGAGAAGGTGGGGGAAGAGGTAGCATTGAACTAAAGAAATTAACTTGGGGTAGAATGTTCATCTTAATTATTGATACTCGGCAGCGAAGTGAGTTCCATCTATCTTCCAGTGAGGACCATCTATCCAAATCCGAAGTAATTTTTTGAAGTGTGTTACCATAATTATGTTTAAGTATTTTCTGGATCGAAGGAAAAATGTCTGTCCCCAGGTATGTAAAATTTTTGACAACTGGAATAGGAGGAGGGACAGGTGCATCAATCATTTCTTGGTTCAGTGGTAACAAAGCAGATTTCTGCCAGTTTATCTTAAACCCAGATAGCTTGCCATATTGATCAAAAATAGACAATATTCATGGGATAGATTGTACTGCATTGTCCATGTATAATAGCACATCATCAGCATATAATGAGGATATGTTGGTGCATTCCATTAACAGAGATCGGGGACCGTATGGGTGACTGACGAATGGTCTGCGCCAGCGGCTCAAGAGAAAGCACGAACAGCAATGGACTTAGGGGACAGCCCTGTCTCGACCCTCTCGAGATGGGGAACAAAGGGGAGCAGTTCCTGCCCGTGAGCACGATAGCTGCTGGGTTACTGTATAACACCTTAATCATGTCAATAAAAGGGGCACCGAAGCCCATTGCCCCAAGCACTGACCATAAAAAGGGCCACTCTAGGCGGTCGAATGCCTTCATCGCATCTAGTGAAAGAACTGCGGCTGGAGAACACAGGTTTTGGGCACTGTCTATGACATGCAGGAGCCTCCGTACATTGTCAGAAGCTAGCCTAGATTTTATAAAGCCCGTCTGATCGCTATGCACCAGCTTCGTCATGTGACCCTGAAGGCGCCGAGCCAACACCTTGGCATATATCTTTAAGTCTGCATTTAGGAGTGAGAGAGGCCTGTAACTAGCACACTCTGCCGGGTCTTTGACTTTTTTAAGAAGCAATGATGTTAGAGCAGTGTTGACGTCTCTAGAAAATGAACCCTCCTTAATTCAGAACAGTAACATCTCTACGAGCAAAGGGCCGAGCAAGGGCTAAAAGGCAAGGTAGAACTCGGGCGGAATACCGTCCGGACCTGGCGATTTGCCCCTGCGCATGTCCATCGCTGCTTTCTCTATTTCTTGTTGTGTAATAGGTGCATCTAAGTTTCCAGACTCACTATCAGATGTGAATATTGTTCAGAAAACTTTCACACGCAGATTCCACAAAGCCATTCTCTGAGCTGTACAAATCTTTGTAAAAAGAGGTGAAGGTTACGTTCACACTCTTGGGATCAGTTAGAATTGTGCCATCTTTGGATTTGACGCTAAAAATATCAACGAAATGTTCGTTGATCCAGAGCCTCAGGGCCAGCAAATGACTAGGTCTGGCCGAATGGAAGTAATAAGTCTGCCTGGTTCTGTGCATGAGAAATTCTGAACGGCGCCTGAGAAGAGAATTAATTTCTTTCTTAATCAGTTCTTTTTGGAGAGCAACAGAATCGCTGTAGGAGCATTGTAGAGTAGCATCCAGAGCAGCATACTTTAGTTCTAGTGCTTCCAATTTAGCTTGACGTTCCTTGTTTCGGGTTGATGCGTATAGTGGTGTTGCTTCTAATAAAGCCCTTCATTGCCTCCCACATAACTCTCGGATCGGACACCGAACCCATGTTGAACCCCAGAAACTCACGTAAGTTAGTCTCAAACTGAGACTTGTATGTTTGATCACGCAGCAGCAAGGATTTAAAACGCCATCTGGGAGCTCTAGTGGGGGCAGCCCTCAAGGTGACAGAACAGTATATGGGTTTGTGATCATACCATGTCACTGGAATATAGAAGGTGTTTCGAACATTTTGGAATAGATCTTTGGATGCAAAGACAAAATCTATCCATGAAAAGGATCTATGTCTGCCTGAAAAAAAGAGTAATCTTTTATGATGGGGTTCATCCAACGCCAGATGTCAATCATACTAGTATCGGCTGCCCACTGGCGTAACACTTCTAAAGCAAGACGTTGTTCCCTGCTCTCTGCCCCACCCGTTCTATCAATATTGCTATCCCATACTGCATTGAAATCCGCACCCAAAATCAGACGAAAACCCGAAAGATCGAGAAGGGTTTTGGTTAATAGGTCATAAAAACCAGCATCAAAATTGTTCGGAGCATAGGCAGAAATCAATGCAATGTTCTGTCCATCCATCCGAATCTTAGCAATGGCCAGCCACCCCTCTTTGTCCGCCCAGGAGCCAATAAGATCAAATTTCAGCTTGCGCCTACAAACTACCATCACACCCTTGGATTTTGTAGGAGCAGCCGAAAAGGCAATAGGGTGATAAAGCTTATTAGCAAAACGGCTAGCATCTTTCTGGAGTAGATGTGATTCCTGAACGTCAACGTTTTTCTTGCGCAAAAATTCTAAAATAGTGGCCCTTTTATGTGGGACATTAAGCCCCCTGGCATTAATAGAAATGAAATTGAGAGTAGTCATATTTTGGCTAGTGGAAGAATGTAAAGCATAGCCACCTCAGCAAGCAGAATACGGTGGCCTGGATCCCTAGAACAACACACCCCAACACAGAAAAAACCTAAACCATAAAAACACACAAAATAGAACGAAGAAAAGTGAAGAGATACATTACTCCTCAACATTCCTGATAAGTCCACAACCGGACAACTAACTCAAAATGGGAACTATCCAGCTGCCCAAAAAGAGGCAGTACCATCACCAACCATTATAACGTGATATTGATACCAGCAAATCAATACCAACATCTGTCAGCTGCTAAAAGTTGCGTCAACATTGTGAGTCACCAGAACACATTCAATAGGTCTATAGCAGCTTTAAGTTATAAAGAAAAAATAAATAAATAAAATAAAGATGTGGGGAAATTTGGGTAAAACGGATAAAAATGAAAAATGAAATAATATTACCCCCACAGAAGTACCCTTGTTATGCAGTCACCCAGGTATGTGTGTAACCCTTTAAGCTTTCACAGTTTCACAGTCTCCTTATCTTTACACCCTATCCAACACAATAGCACTAGTAGTAGTGTTAAGACATGTTAGCCATGAAGTGATAACATATACATGCATAAGAGCATTGGGCCCGGCAGTACGTGCCTACAGTACACTCACGCATACACACTCACACACATACCACACACTCACACCTCCACCCGCACACGACCATACACTTATATTTCCATACACACACCCCCACTCTCACAAAAACATAACTGACCTAAGGAAATAATATCACTATACGTTGCCTCATAGACCTGGGCAGACATGCACAAGCAAACACACCAGCTGGCATGTTGCTTATATAGACACGCTAGCCTGTGGGGATGTCTATCTACACAGGGTGAGCTGTAATTGGCTGGGGATGTAAAAGAAAAACAAATAATATATACCAATACACAAATCGCCTGTGTGTGATAAAAAAGTGAGGTTAAATTAAATTAGCAAGACCTATGCAGACCAGTCCACGACAGAATCTGAACAGTCTTTATTTATGTCTGGGATAAAAGATATCCATGGCCCCCCCTCCCCTCCCCGGCACTTCCGTTCAGGCAATGGCAGAAAGAAGGAGCAACGCTCCTAGAACATCTGCCGGCCGAGCATCTTATAAATAAATGAATAAAAAATCTAACCGATGCTCAAATTGTCTTACCAAAGTACTTCAGTGTTCACCAGGGGAGGGGTAAAACAGGCTCACTAATCATCAAAACAGCCAGCTTTCCGTGGTCGCGTTTAGAAGTTTTTAATGCACTGCAGGGCCTTCTTTGGGTCGTCGAAACGGTGTTTGGTCCCCCCAGGCGCAGTGAAGGATAGCACACCTGGGTATCCGATGCCAAACGGGATCTTTGCCGAGTGAAGTAGTCGTTTACACTCCAGGAAGGTGTGTCGCCGATCTTGCATAGCCTTTGAGAAGTCCTGGTAGAAGCTTATTTTGTGTCCCTGCCAGTTGACATCTCCGATTTCCCTGGCGAGGTTTCTCACACGCTCTTTTTGCTGGAATCTCAGGAAGCGTACAACGAAAGGCCTTGGGGGAGCCCCAGGCTTGAGTGGGGCCAGCGACCTGTGGGCGCACTCCAAATCCAGGCCTCCTGGGAAGTCAGCGTGGAGGATCTCCGGGAGTGTTGTCTTCAGGAAGGATAAAGCGTCTTTGTACTCTGAGCGTTCTGGGAATCCATATATGCGTAGATTCACCCATCTGTCCCTATCCTCGTATTCTACCAACTTGGCATTTAGCCTCTCAATCTCTGAAGCTGGGGCCAACGGGCAGTTACGGCGCTGTTTCTCCGTGTCTTCTAGCATTTCTCTGAACTTCAGCACTGGACATCCGGCTAAGCACGTCAGCTAGCTTCTCCTCAACAGCAGCAACAGCTCTCCGCGTTTCGGACAGATCTTTCAGAATGTCTGTGAAATGCTTTGTTTGGTCTTCAGATTCAGTTTATGGAGGAGCTCGAGAAGATGTAGGCTCAGTTGTAGGGTTATCGAGGTCCGAGGTGCTCGGAGAAGCGTGGTCGACCTTCGAGCTAGCATTAGCCTTGGAGCCCGGGTGTTGTTGAGTTGTATTAACGTTGGCTTTTTGACGATTTGACATTTTGTTTGTAGAACAGCAGAGTATTGGGACTGGTAGCTCGTAATGGAGATAAAAGTACCACTGTTGGCAAACGAATAAACCAAAATAAATGGCGAAGGTACGGGAGCCTCAAGTTCAAGCAGCCATCTTCCTCGGCGTCGTCACCCAGCCCCCACGTTTCTTTTTCGATAAAAATAACCCTTAAATGGTGATACAGAACTATTAAATACAAAAAGGTGATTTTGTCAGTTCCAACCAGCTGTCTGGCTTACTATTCATTCCTCACTCATCATTTGAATACCAACTTCAGTGTTGTTCCAGATGTATTGACAACAAAAATCTTACCATTTATTGAGTGTAATGGTGCAGCTCTCTGAACATCCCTGTCTGTAGAATTCCCTCTCCTGATATGGGTAACTGTGTCTCAGGATCCTACACTTTCTCTCTCCTGAAATGAAAGTTGTTCTCTCTGCAAACCGCCTGCTGCTATTGATTGGAAAGGTATAGGGATATTTGCAGAGGTCTAAAATCCAGATTCAGAAAGTAAAAAAAAAAAGGTAAAAGTCCTTCCCAGTATTTTCTTCGAATCACCTGGATTTGCTAATTATCACAATTCTTCAGCCAGGAGCTAGAACTAATTGGTGAAATCAGCTGGTTGAGTTAAAGGGTGGAAGAAACCCATTACTTTTACTTTCTGACCCCTGGACTTTAGACCTCTGGATATTAGCAATATTTAATAAAACATGACAAACTTAATCTTGCACATAACTTACAATAGGGGTCCTAGTTAGCAGCAACGACAGCAAAAACACAATAGCTAACGCATACGTATTTGCTATTGCACAAATATAATTAAATTCTATCAAGCTTCGCCAGCTAGCTAGCGAGCACGTAGCAAACGTATCAGATAAGCCATCTAGCTAACGTTAGGTAAGTTGGCAAACAATTCCTCAAGCTGATATAACTATTTAACCAACTAAAATGATCAATCAAATTAAATCAAGGCAAAAATACCAATGGCCCGGTGATTGCTCTCCATTTTCTCCTACCTTCTCTCCTCTCTCTTTGCACGATATCTGGCTTTAGCTGTAGGACGGCGAGGGGACACGTTCGCATTACATTACATTACAGTCATTTAGCAGACGCTTTTATCCAGAGCGACATACAATAAGTGATAACGTTTTAACACGTAAAAGTTTTTTGCATAAAATGATTTAGAGCCTGTTAGTTAACTAGCTAGTCACCCAGCTAATTATGAGATGAAATAGATGTTTTGCTTGGTTATCTTCTAACATTACTGCAAGAATATACACAGTGGCGGCAGAAAACTTCCCTTTAAACTGATTATTGGTCTTAATCATTTTTCAATCAGTTTCCTTAATTAACAATAGGCTACATCAGCGTTTAATTCACCAATTAGTCAATGCCATCAAATGTAGCCAGTTCTCCTCAATTAGGCTATTAGGCAAGTAATAAAATTATTTTAACTTGCATCGCAAAATTGTGCACATTTTAATCAACATTATAATTGTGGATACGTGTGCTCTTCGTTCTCCGCACTCTTAATTCCGAAGAAATTCATGGAAATTAAACTATCTTAAAGCTCAGCTTTTGTTTGATTATTTTTTATTGCAAGTTGTGCTTTAAAAAGCACAACCTGCAATAAAAAATAATCGAACAAAACTCAGCTTTAAGATCGTTTAATTTCCATAAATAGTCATAATTTAATTGTAGATAACTATTATCAAGTTATAGATAACTTGAAATGCATTTTGATTAGATATCTTTAACTTTCATTCTGCCTCGTCAAAATGTAATTACAGATATCTTCAATTAGAGTTTTAACTAGGCGAAATGACGTGCAGATATCTGTAGTTATGTCAGAAGCTACGGCAAGTACATATTTTTACCGTTATATTTTTACTTTGAGTTTGGCATTAAGACATACAAATCATGAAAGCCAAGATGTTTTTCCAGTAAAATCAGGTGAATAATGTAGTGCATGTCCATTGGGAATCAACTCGCATTCATGTCACCCTAGACCGAATTTCCAAAAGACTACATATACCGGCATGCGACAGTCATGTGATCCCGGGCAGTCATGTGATCCTTGACCAACCAGGACTGAGTCCCCGGTTCTATAAAACTTTGAGCAAACTTTTCCTTCCTTACTACACACTCATGCTCACTTGATGTTAGTTCCAAGAGATGGACACGTACAGGCCGAGAGAATGTTTCCGTCTCTCCGGTCATATCTGTGAGCGTGTCCGAGCGAAGCTAGACTGAATCCTAGGGTCAGTCTATTTAAGTTAATGTACAGCAGCTACCGTCATACGGCGTAGCCTTAAAGCGACAGCCAGAGAAACATGTGTAGCCTACGTTACCACAAACCGCAACCCTCAAAGATTTTGGGAAACAACTTGCCAAAGGACTAAGGACCAGAAAACCTTATTCAAAAGTCTTCCAGCAACACTCAACAAAGGACGGAGAAAATGGACAATCCAATCCAGAGACAGAACATTCTGGACACGTCAAAGAACTGAACCAGCCCGTGTAGCTACTTGAGTACAGTAAAAAACTGAATTAGATATCTCTAACTGTTGTTTTGACTAGTCAGAATGACGTTATAGATATCTTGAATAAAAATTCCGACTAGTCACAAAGTAATTAGGACTAATCAAAATGACGTTGTTAATATCTGTAATGTTAATTCTGGATAGTCAAACTTAGCTAATAAATGTTAAAACGGCTTCCCTTATCTTTATCATATTTTGTTTGACAAGATTATTTTTTGTTTGTCATATTCTTGCAATTTGGAAGAAGGTAAGTTAGAATACCAAGTTTCAGCTCTATAGCTGTTACCAATCCCAAGTTATAAGCTTCCAAAGTCGGAAAAAATCACATTCGCGCGTTTTCACGACTCGCGAGCGCCAAAGGCGGAGGTTTTGGCCATATCTCGGAGGCCATATCTCGGAGACGACATGTCGTATGAGGCAAATTTTTTGTGTGTGTTCATTTTTCATACAATGGATTATTATGATGGAGTTTTACCAAAATCTGAGAGGGTCATGCAGGGACCACTGGTTGATTTGACACGGAATGACCCATATGTACTAAAAGTATACTTAAAGTATAATATTTTTTTGCTTGGGTCCTGATGTTTACTTAGTGTACTTCACCCTTTCCAGCCTAAGCGAATATTGGGTCAAAATTCTATTCCATTTTATTTCTTAATGTGCGTTGCAAAAATGTTTGTAGTGTGATCATATTACATCAGATACCTAAACTTGATGTTACGATCCTGAAACGGGTCGAACCCAAGTGCAACGACCAAGAGGCAGATTCAAATAAAGGGGGTCTTTATTTAAGCTTTGGGGTAGTCCCAAAGCTGTACAGAAGGTATAAGAAAACAGGTTAGTACATAGAACACAAAAATCCCATAGGGACTGCTCCAAGCCGGAGCTGGACTTGTAAGTCCGGTGAGTTCCAAGCCGGAACAAAAGGGCTGCCCTGCTGCTCCAAGCCGGAACTGGAAACAGG